>CP053132.2:14306296-15506296 GCA_022674325.2 Grapholita molesta | reverse complement strand
TTGCTAGCAGATGTTTCTGCTCAATAAAAAACAATTTAGAAAGGGGTAGCACATTATACATATTGTATAATATATATATATATATATATATACCGGGTGTGGCCTGTAATAGGAGCATTAACTTTAGGCATCATATCTACACTACAGACGTAGCGACATTTGTTCTACGACTTTTGAAAATAACTAATAGTTTAATAAAGATTAATAAAAAAAGATTTTCCAAGCACGCAATGTATTGCAAAAACTATGAAGTTTGTACGGCCCGCACCCGGTATATATGATATATCTGATATCCACATAAAACGGTTTGGGCTGAGTGTCGATCAGTCAATCAGGATTTTCATGTTTATATAGATTATGCAGTATATTACGTAATGTAGTCCATAGAGAATTAAAACTTCACTTCTGATAATACAATTTTATTAAGGAATAAATATCAAACCAATTCTAAATCGTATTCTTCCCATAGGCTCTAGGCTTGGCAGTATTAAAATTATGGCACTAACTTTTTTATGTAACATAAAACTCGTATGTTCTCTTCAAAAATCACAAATCAAATCACTGCATCCGACATAATATTTTATTCATAGCGCAATCAAAACAACGCGATTTACAGCAAACATCACGATTCCTGTCTACAGACTACTTATACACCGCCATTAGAGACAGCATACGAGCAGACGGATTGCCTGATGGTAAGCAATTACCGTCGCCCATGGGCACTCGCAACACCAAGGGAGTCACAAGCGCGTTGCCGATATATAAGTGGGTTGGAGCTCTGGGAACCTTACACACCATCAGGAACACAACACTACGTACCTGAAAGGTAGCAGTGCTATTATGGCTGTGGTCTTCTGTAAGGAGAAGGTACTTCCCCAGTCGGGCTGCCCCAGATTCAAGCGTGATGGTACTTCGCTGTGCCCTAACTCTCATTGTTGGACGTAGTTTAAGGACATACCCGGGTTAGAGAAAAATGAAACATATTAAGTCTTCCCGTGGGAATGAGATCCCGCTGGAAAAAGCCTATGTCACTCTCCATCCATTCAACTACCTCCACTTAAAAATTCACATCAATTCGTCGCTCCGTTTTGCTTGAAAGACGGACAAACAAACAAACACAATTTCGCATTTATAATATTAGTATGGATGAAATAAATAAATAAATATTATATATAGATCCTCAAACAAAATGACTGAGCCCCACGGTAAGCTTAAGACTTGTGCTGTAGATACTGAGTCGATGATATATATAATAAATATACAAATAAATAAAAACACCCGGGATTAACTGACTTCTTACAAGCTTGTATCGTCGGAGTTTAAGTTACGAACATAACTTTACTCTCAACAACCACTAAGCGTAGTTACGCTTGTACAGTTATACATTCTCGATTTATTCTCAAGTTCCCCGTGCAACGGAGAATACGTACAAGACGAAATACAATACTAAAATATATATAAAACGGGTTACTCACGTATTTTAAGGTCGAATGACGCTCGACATATATTTCGGTGCAATTCGTGAACCATATTCATGAGATCCGTGCCGCACCGTCGCTGGCGGCGGCTCTTCGAGAACCGAACACTCTCTCATTTTTTTTTTATGAAATAGGCGGCAAACGAGCAGACGGATTGCCTGGTGATAAGCAATTACCGTCGCCCATGGGCACCCGTAACACCAAGGGAGTCACAAGCGCGTTGCCGGCCTTTAAGGGGGTTGGAACTCTGGGAACCTTACTCACCATCAGGAACAACACTACATACCTGAAAGGTAGCAGTGCTATTATGGCTGTGGTCTTCTGTAAGGAGGAGGTACTTCCCCAGTTGGGCTGCCCCAGATTCAAGCGTGATGGTCATCGCTGTGCCCTACCACTCTCTCTCTTCGAACTTCTTCAGTTCTCGAAGAGCCGACGCCAGCGTTTCATATATATTTTAGTATGTCTGAGTCTCACGGGAGTTTTATATTAAAAGAAATACAATATTTTTATTTTTTATTATGCAGAAACGTCTGCTAGCGAATATCTTCGAAATTTAAATCGAAAGAAAAATATCCATATATATCTAGTGATCCAGTGGTTGTGGGTTCGAGTCCCGCTGCGTGTCAAATCTTTCTATTTTTCTTTCGATTTAAATATCGAAGAAATACAATGTCTAGGAAATGTCGTCTGTGTTTTCACTGAGCAGGACAATTTTATCAGCAGCCGCGGGCGCCAAATTGTCGCGTTCTAGAAACGTCAGGCGTGACAAGGATAACGCGATGCGCAGATAAGTGTGTCTCTGTCTGTCAGTTGGCAGTGAAGTTTGGGCTGGCGGCGCGCCAGCGCAGGTTTGCTAGTGTTGTTTCTTTGCTACCCTCTGTAAACTGTCCAAGGGTGAGTGGGGTTTATGTTTAGAGGGTTCCGTAGTATCGCACACAATTACTATAACTTATAATTTTCTTAATTATTATAATTCTGTTATTATTTTATTTTTATTCCCTATTATCATTTAGTTAAAAGATTACAAGAACTAGCTATAAAGATTTTAGGATGTACTTGTATATATGTATCTTGCATGCTAAACTATGGCTAAATGTGTGATACTTAATACTATCATAAGACCTATTGTTAACCACATTTAAGGCAAATAAATTTACTTTACTATTAAAAATGCATTTAGGTATTATATATATTTTTGATTGTGTGTTATGTTTTCGCCGTATCGGAAGACTCGGTGTTGGTAGGCCTCCTACAAGGTGGTCCTACAACCTGGTAAACGTCAAGAAAGAAGTATACGAAAAAGCAAGGGCCGGTTATTGACGATCCTTGGGAGAGGCCTGCAATGTCCAGTAGTACATCGTTCGGTTGAAATAATAATGATGACATAATACGTAAGTACATTAAATTAATAAAAATATCATTTTATATTTACCAGTCGGTTTTCGATGAAGGCAAACATCGTGTGGAAACCGGACTAATTAATCCCAATAAGGCCTAGTTTGCCCTCTGGTTTGGAAGGTCAGATGGCAGTCGCTTTCTTAAAACTAGTGTCTATTATGCCAAATCAGCAACAACGTGACGAATACGAGATGATGAAATAAAAATAAAAATACGATTAGTCAACGAAAACCTCTGATTTCTACAACGACCTCTCTTGACCTGTTCTTAAGCAACTACGGCGCCACCGCGAAAAACGATATTCGTAAATATCGGACGATTGTCTCCGTCACTCTCATGATGTCTTAATTAGAGTAAAAGAGAAAGAAAGACGCCCGAAATAGACAGCGACCTTTCTTGGCCTGTTCTTAAACAACAACGGCGCTACGGCGAAAAATGATATTCGTAAATATCGGTCGATTGTCTCCGTCACTCTTATAACGATGTAATTAGAGTAAAAGAGAATGATGCCCGAAATATATGAACTTCGCCGTTCGCAGTACCAAGCCTGTCCCGTTTGACTTTCCCATATTAATAACATACCGCGTTTGAGACGTTTTTTACTTTAAAAGATACTGACACTAGAGCCTCTCACGAGACGCTGACTATACTGGCTGACTGACATATTTTGGAATGACCGACACTAAATTTAAAGACTGACAGAACAGACATTGACAAGACAAGAAAAGCAGTGATTGACAAGAACTACAGAGACGGTAACAAAACAAGAACCAGAAAAATACGGTTCAAGGCCTGAACCTTATGATGCGGAACGCCAATAAGCAAATATCTTTGAAGAAAAGTTACTATCATTAGTTATTTCAGGGTAAGGGAAGGATAGAGTTGCTGTGGTTATTGTGTGAATTATATATGCGAGAAGGCACTCAGCATTAAGATAACTCTTGTTTAATGTTATAAGAGTAGTTATTTTATAGTGAACTAGTTTTGTATTAGATTTATTACGTTTTGAATAAATTTGCAGTGCCGCGGTCAATGGGAGTGAAGAAGTATATAAATAAACTAGCTTTTGGCTACGGCTTCGTACGCGCAGAAGAATATCTGTAACCGGCAGCAATTATATAAAAACGCTGAAATCACTTTTCTATTAATTAAATAAATAGTTTAAACACAACGTTTAAAGTCTCTCAGTTTAAATTTGACTCTCCATACAAACTTTGTTGCCCATTTTTGACCCCTTTTTGAATTTCTTAAACTCACTGGTACAAGCCGGGGTTTGAACCTGCGACCGGCTCGTCAAATGTCTTCTTCATCTTCTTTTTCGCTCTTTTTAATCACTCAAGTTGACGCGTATATAATTTTGCATTCAAGTAATTAAATGTAGCTAATATTCATAAAAACATGTACGTGTACCAAATTACCTTCAAACCTACACGGAATCTAAAGGGTATATGCCGGTATGCACGCAGTAGTGCATGCAGTATCTCGGCGCGTGACGATAGGTTGATAGTATTTTATCACGCGCCGATTCAGTAAGATTATGATTGTACAGATGTAGATTAAGAACGTAATATTAAGGAAGCACACATGTATATATGCACTAGTGAGTAAGGAATAAACTAGTCTAAGTCAACCAGTCAACGGTGTCTTTACTCATCATGCCGCTACCCCTACAGGGTAATAAATTATTTATATGTGTTCTTTACCACTTAACTTCATGTTTTGACACTGCGTCGGCTACTTCACATATTTTATGAGTACATTCAGCCGAAATTATAATTTATGGGTGAACTCTGCGTAATAAAAAGTTGACATACAGCCCTCAAAAACATTTACGGTGCAAAACCTGTTATATAATTTTAAATACTCATCACCTCAGCCGTAAATCTTCTACGGTTGGACAGGCCTCCCCCAAATATGACTTGTATGTTGGGGGAGTTGCCATAAACGCCATTCTTGGTAAGCAGGTTGGCGACCGCAGTAGCTGCATTCGGTTGCGACGGCCGCTGGCTTTCCATACTCTTATGGAGATTGGATTTGAAATATAGGGCACTTTCTATTGAACTAGAACTACGAAGTAGGTACATTTCGTCGTGCATAGATAAATCAGAAAACCTAATACTAACAAACAGTACAAAACAAAATACGAGTATTAGGTGTGATATTTTTGAGGTTTCAACTGTCGATAGGCAAGTCCGACTCGAATTTGTCCGGTTTTTTGTTCTATCATCATAACATATACACATCTAAACTAAACCATCTTGCTCTTAATAACAAAATATAAAAGCTTATATCCCGCTAACTAAATTCGCCAAGGTCAGACGTCTGCGAAATTCACTAATTTAATTGAACATTGAATCCATAATTGGCTGCAACACTGCCAATTATCGCGAGTCAATACAGAATTGCCAATTCAGCAGTCAACTGTACCTCTACCACGAAATAGAAAAAATATTCTAGCTCGCGTCTACGTGAAATATTTTGTATGGGGAAAATCTACAGTGCCTAAGAAATTCATGTTAAAAATGTGACTTATGTCAACTGTGGCAACTTTTGTGAGAAGTACCCACGAGTTGGCAAAAGGTATTCACCCGCATCTGCGTCTAATGTGACTTATGTCAACCGTGGCAACTCGCGTTAGAGGTACCCACGAGTTGATAGAAATGTGTTCTCTCGCGTCTGCGTAAAATGTGGCTTAATATCAACTGTAGTAACTCGTGTTAGAAGTACCCACGAGTTGGCAAAAGGTATTCACTCACGTCTGTGTAAAATGTGACTAAGCCCCAGCTATCGGCGTACGGCGAATTCGGTCGCTTTATATAACCCCGCAATGTAATGAAAATCGTAAACAAATTCTTGCATGGTCTAAATGGGGCTTTATGTCAACTGTGGCAACTCGCGTTAGAGGTACCCACGAGATAGCAAATACTAATTTACTCACGTTTGTGTCAAATGTGACTTATGTCAACCGTGGCAACTCGCGTTAGAGGTAGCAACGAGTAGGCAGAAACGTATTTTCTCGCGTCTGCGTCAAACCGTGGCAATTTGCGTTAGAGGAACCCAGGAGTTGGCAAATACGTATTCAGACGCGTCTGCGTCAAATGAAACTTATGTCAACTGTGGCAATTCTCGTTAGAGGTACCCATGAGTTGGCAAAAGGTATTCGCTCGTGTCTGCGTCAAATGCGACTTATGTCAACTGTGGCAACTCGCATTAGAAGTACCCACGAATTCACAGAAATGTATTCTCTGGCGTCTGGGTAAGATTTCACTTGTGTCAACCGTGGCAATTTGCGCTAGAGGTACCCACAAGTTGGCAAAAGGTATTCGCTCGCGTCTACGTAAAATGTGACTTATGTCAACTGTGGCAACTCGTGTTAGAGGAGAGTTGGCAAAAACGTCTTTGACATTTTAGATCTATATCAAACACAGGCAAAATTTCTCCAACAAGCTTCATAAACGACTACTGTGCTTCCCAATTAGTGTAAGTTAACAGATAATACCCGAATCAGCCCGCGGTCCACTCAACTGATTGGATTATACGCTGCTCTGATGCAGCAGAAACGCCAAATATTGAATATCTTTTTCAGTAGATGGCGTTGTTTTATAGCTTTAGAGTTGGTTTTTAATGAGACTAATGAAATGCTGAATAGTTTATAATATTGAAACGAAAAACGAACTAAATAAATTGTATCTTTTTAATATACTATAAGGGAATCCAAATTCAAATTCATATTATTTTATTTGTGATAAAATACACTAAACTACTAACATGTAATATATAAAACAATTACTATGTATAAGAAAACACTCCATGTGGGTGACGCAAAACCGATTACCGTGGATGCCTGTGTCCAGTAGTGGAGATCCTTTGGCTGACATGATGATCCGCCAATCCGATCGCTAGCCTGCCTGCGAAGCGTGGTGACTATAGAAATTCCCCCCAAGATGCTATAAGTCATATTTGCGGGAGGCCTGTGTCCAGCTATGGACCTCTTACGGCTAAAATGATTGGTTACTGAGTTTACGAAGGAGGTTTCTCGAATTCCCTTGCTCGTATCATCAGCCTCGGACGTCCACTACTGGACTTAGGCAAATGCCCATAGAACGCCACACGGAGCGATCTTCGAGCGTGGGGACATCTATCCCACAACCGCTACGATTGGCAAGCGGGTTGGGGATCGAGTCTGCTCCACCACTCTAAGGTACGCTGCTGTGTCGGTACATCAAGGTCAAAGATATAGATGCTATAAAAGTGCCAAATATGCATACATTTCAGCCGTATGCAGTCCACTGCTGGACATAGGCCTCTCACAAATATGTCTTGTATCATCTTGGGGGTAGTTGCCATAGTCGCCACGCTTTGCAGGGTTGGCGACCGCAGTAGCTGTAGATTGGGTTTCGACGGACGCTGCTGCCCGTCTGAAGGATTTTTTCGTCCGTTCTTATCATTTATAAAATATTATAAATCAGTTCATAGTTTATTTGTTTAAATAATTCCTTTGCCTTGGGAGCCGGACAGGGCTGTCACCAACAGCTGCGTTGTTCTGATGCTGACACAACCCTAGTAGACAGCTAAGGTACTTTAATAAGGCACTTTCATGATCTTTACATTATGAAAGTGACCGTTCTGGCCTAGTGGGTGACCCTGCCTATGAAACCGATGGTCCTGGGTTCAAATCCCAGTCAGGGAATTAATTTGTGTGATGAACGCAGATATTTGTTCCTGAGTCATGGGTGTTTCTGTATGTATTTAAGTATTTAAGTATTTATATGTGTCTATCTATTATATATATCGTCGTCTAGTACCTACAACACAAGCCTTACCGAGCTTACCGTAGGACTAAGTCGATTTGTGTAACATTGTCCCGAAATATTTATTTATTTATGTATTATTTATTTACATATTAATTGTAAAGAAGCGGGCAACTCAAGTATTATAAGTCAAATATTGTTCGGCGTGTTTCTGTTCGCGTGTTTATGTTCGCGTCCGTCGGCCAACGCGAACGACTCATGATTATATTGATTATGCTCGTTACGAGTGAAACAAGTCGAGTATTATACGACTTATAATGTGAGTTACCCCTATACAAGTAATATGTTTATTAGAATAGGCTTCAAGACAAGAGGAATCTGTCCCCAGTAGGCTGTGGTGCAGTGACCCGGATAATCTGTTCATTTGCGAAGTGCAGAGGGTCATGGGTTGCGGGGCAACCGACAGCGGACAGCGAATTATTGGACGTTGACACGAAGCGTAACGCAAAACATCTGTGTGTCGTATGTACAGTCAACCAATTTGATTTATAGGCCACTTCAAACCTTGTCACAGTGAAAATCTATAAGATACATGTAAAAGATTCATCAGTTTCATCACTCTTATTAACGTCACCGTGACAAGGTTCGAGGTGGCCTAGAAATCAAATTAGTTTACTGTACTGTATACCAGACTACGGTATGGTTAGTTAGTAGGTAGTTGTCCGCGGGTTTCTGTAAATCGATGTCCATTGAACCTTGTTTACGTAGCTCTACTACAAAACTTCGCTTGCTATACTTTTAACGAATTCAGGTTGACTCACGTTAGACCGGCCCGCGTCCGAACCACAGTCGCGACATTTTGTATGGAATTAATCACGTGACCACCGACCCGCCCGAGCCACTCGGTACGGACACGAGCCGGACGTGCGACGGCCGTCACAGCTAAAAAGCTAGATGCTCGGCCCGGGGATGGAAAGTGATATCGACGGACGTGTGATGATCGTCTACTCGCAACAAATGGCTGGATGGAACGACGCTCGTGTTAATATCGAGTATTGGGCCGCCCGGGCCCGGGCCGCCACGGTGGGTCGACGGTGGGCTCAGGCTCGTGCGGTTGACGTGTGACGGCGACGGTGTAATGCGAGTCATACTTTTGTCGTGGCGTGCCCGTGCAGTGACCAAAAATGTTTAGTCTAAAACTTCGATCGTGTCTCATAAATCATGTATCTTATTTATAATGTATAGTAAATACGAATGTGCCTGTTAAGCTTACGTGATACAATCAGCTGTTCTATATTACTTAAATGAATTAGTTATTTTATGAAAAATATTGTGTTTTATAATGAATAATCCAAACTAATCTAGAAGCTGAGAATTCCCTTTGTTTTGCCTACTGCTTCGCTTATGGTGCTTTTAATCCAATCATTGGGGGCAAAAGAGGGGCTTTGCCGTACAAAAGGTGGGGGTTAAAATGTTTTCATGTGTCAAAAGATCAAATTTGGGCCCCTTTAATTCAAGATGGCGGCTAACGCTCCTCCCCCTCCTTGAGGGGTCAAGGTCGAAAACTTACATTTTTCATAACTAACCTATACTTAACCGATATCAATGAAAGCATTTTAACCCCCACCTTTTGCTCGGCAAAAATACCTGCTTACTGGATTATTTGGGAGTCTAGAGTGAGTGATAGCACATATTATTTTGTTTCGCCCATACATTGAAAACTAGAATGAAAATATTATATTGCCACATAAACGTGGACATTATGCCAATCCACCATGCTCCTCTGAGCTGATCGCTGATCAGGAGCTGGCAGTGGACATCCAGGGCTGATATCAAGTGTGTTGCGTTAATTTTATTGCCACTGTATTTTGATAGAAGTTGTATAGAACTTCTACTTGGCCACAGATCTATTCTCACTAAAAAAGGATGCTAGTTTCTCCCACTTTACAAAGAAACAGACTAAGTTCGTAAGCTTTAAGTCAGCCTGGACGTTTTAAGGACTAGGGCTGACAGTTTATGTGCCGTATCTTTTACACTGAAACTTCTGAGTAGTGATGTTCCGATACGTGGAGGAATTAACGGGAAAATTACCAATTTTAAGGAACCAATCACGGCGCGTCCATAGAACCCAATTGCCACCTGCTTGTCTAATTTTAAATACTTGCTCGAGTTTATTTCGGCTCCTAAAGAAAAGTAAAGTCATATTGGTTACGGTTTATCTAAGAAAATTCTAACTTTTTTCTAAAATTGTAACGAATTTATAACCAAATTACTTTGTTAACATATAAACTAAATTGGTTCGTATAGATAGATAAATAGATGCTTTATTTAAATATTTTACAGTGTTGTTAACCTATTTTATAACATTGAACCTGAACTTATATTAAAATCTAATTAAAATACAATAATGCACAAAAAAAACTTCAACATTACGCTTGAGTCTGGAGTAGCCCAACTGGGTAAGTACCTCTTCCTTACAGAAGACCACAGCCATAATAGCACTGCTACATTTCAGGTTTGTAGTGTTGTGTTCCTGATGGTGAGTAAGGTTCTCAGAGCTCCAACCCCCTTAAAGGCCGGCAACGTGCTTGTGACTCCTCTGGTGTTGCGGGTGCCCACGAGCGACGGTATTGCTTACCATCAGGCAATCCGCCTGCTCGTTTGCCACCTTTGTCATAACAAAAAAATCCCTCGGGAAAACCGTGGTAGGGAACTCATTCCACAGCCGGAGCATTCGTATTGGTACTTAAGAGTCTTTTTACATATTTTTACTCAAGTTTTTCTGATTTAAGTAAAACCTATACTCAAATTATATTATTAAAAGTTGAAATAGATGACATATACTTAAGAAAAAGCGACGAGGACCTCCAGCGTTCAAGATGGGACTCGAACCCGCATCTCCAGCTAACGCGGCTGACGCCTTAACCAATTCAATTATATTATTGTTATACTAAAAAATGTTTTTTCCCCTCACTAGCTCGTAAAGCGCTTGTTTATCCTTTAATACGAGAGGGTAAAAACGCATTTTATCCACTAGTGATTAAAGTAAGTTGACTTCTCATAGCTCTTATTGCTATAGTTTTAAAATCTACATTCGCGAAGTACAGCTCACTTGCCCCCGCGGCGCGGCGGCGGGCATGGGCAAGCCTCGCTAACGCACCGAGTTGAAAATCGAATTAGAACATTCGAAAATCGTACTGGCCACCACAAGCTAAGCTAAGCTAAAGGCATCTTTTGTAAAAATGTTGAATGTATCTAAACGCAAAGAAAAAGTTAATGCAATTTCAAAACTTTTTTTGCATGTTTCACTTTCCTCGCTGTAGTGAGGGGAAAAGTTTTGTGTTACACACGGGTGCAATTGTAATTTACTTCTCGTGTATTGATACACTTGCTAAGCTCAGGATTCTATTTTAAAACCACTTTGCTCGTGGTTAAACTATAGAATCCATTCGCTTGCTCGAGTTTCAATCCCACACTCGCAGATAAAATACAATTTTGCACCCTTGTATAACAATTAACTATTTCCCCTCACTAACTCGTAAAGCGCTTGTTTATCCTTTAATACGAGAGGGTAAAAACGCATTTTATCCACTAGTGATTAAAGTAAGTTGACTTCTCATAGCTCTTATTGCTATGGTTTTAAAGTCTAAATTCGCGAAGTACAGCTCACTTGCCCCCGCGGCGGCGGCGGGCGCGGGCGAGCCTCGCTAACGCACCGAGTTGAAAATCGAAGTAGAACATTCGAAAATCGTACTGGCCACCACAAGCTAACCAAGCTAAAGGCACCTTTTGTAAAAATGTTGAATGTATCTAAACGCAAAGAAAAAGCCAATGCGATTTCAAACCCTTTTTTGCATGTTTCACTTTCCTCGCTGTAGTGAGGGGAAAAGTTTTGTGTTATTTACTTCTCGTGTATTGAAACACTCGCTACGCACAGGATTCTATTTTGAAACCACTCGCTTTGCTCGTGGTTAAACTGTAGAATCCATTCGCTTGCTCGAGTTTCAATCCCACACTTGCAGTTAAAATACAATTTTGCACCCTTGTATAACAAATAACTATTTTCACTTTAAAACTAAAGCTAACAAAACTAAAACCGTTCTCGAACCCGAGCTCGCAGTCCTGAGGAAATATTGCCATATGACTGGCTGCGTTACCTTTCTGCATTGCAATACCGATCCGTTGAGCCCGAAAACAGCCAGAGTTTTTAAATGTTTAATTTTCCCTTCACCCAAAGGCCACCCCTAATGATTTTTGACTTCCCAAATACCTGTTCTGTGCCCGTATCCTACGATTTTCCGCTCGCCTGACCAGATTCGGTCCTACTCGGAAAGTCGGGAATAACGACAAGTTTTAGGGAATATTCCCGCTTGCCACTTCCCTATTTCCAAGGCGCTCGTTTGCCTAAGTTTTTATCGCTTCGAGAGCTACGCCGTCCGCTTGGAATTTAATTGCATTGACGCTAGTTGTAGAAACTGACGGACTTCTATGTGTTTTTCTTTTATGCAAAACGATTTATTTCTTAATAATTATGTGGTTGGATTTAAAAATTAGTTCGTATAATTACATACATACATACATACATTTCAGCCGTATGCAGTCCACTGCTGAACATAGGCCTCCCACAAATATGACTCGTATCATCTTGGGGGTAGTTGCCATAGTCACCACGCTTGGCAGGCGGGTTGGCGAACGTAGTAGACGAAGATTGGGTTTCGACGGACGCTGCTGCCCGTCGGTAGGATTTTTCTCTTTGTCGCCTCTTACAACACCCGCGGGAGGAGATGGGGTGGTTCTATTCTAGTCAGTAGGCATCACACGGAAATAAAACCTTCGTTTAAATAAAACATTAATAATTATCTAGTTTATGGGACTGGGAAATGTCCCTAAAGTTCGTCCGTAAATCGGCTTAACAGGCGATCGCCAACCCGCCTACAAAGAGTGGACCCAGAGGCTTATAGATAGATCCTATTTACGGCTTGCTAAGTATTATGTTTTACAAGTACATATTAAATCTTTAGGTCCTCAAAGTTTGACGCTACAAAAAATAAAAACCCGGACCCGGGTACGTCCTTAAATTACGTTCAACAATGAGGTAGGGCACAGCGATGATCATCACGCTTGAATCTGGAGCAGCCCAACTGGGGAAATACCTCCTCCTTACAGAAGAACACAGCTATAATAGCACTGCTACCATTCAGGTATCTGTTGTGTTCCTGAAGGTAAGTAAGGTTCCCAGAGCTCCAACCCCCCTCGAAGGCCGGTAATGCGCTTGGGACTCCCCTGGTAATTGCTAACTACCAGGCAATCTGTCAGCTCATTTGCCGCCTATCTCATAAAAAAATAAATTAAAGGTACCCATAATACGAAGACCTCTCACAACACAAAGAACCTTTAGTTCATTATCTCAAATGAAATCCTAATATTTTTCGTATTCGCTGTGCGGGTTGTTTACTAACTTCTCTTGCCAAAGCAAACATTCATATTGCTTGGAAAGTCTTACGAGTCTATCGGTAAAACGATCTGAGGCTCTACTGTAAATTTCTTTTGACGTAAAAAAACGTCTCGAACGCGTTAGTGATAATGTCATTTATATGAGAAACCCAAACGCGATAGTCACGTTTTGTTACGTTGAAAACTTACACCAGTGCCCTCACCATGAGTTGTGACTGAGGTTTTCGATAACGAGTATCGAGTTTATATGTGCATCTTGTTCCTTCGCTAGAACAGAACCGGTTAAAAAACTATACATTTCTGCTGAGACGTCATTTATCCGCGAGAACCACCGGCGTAACCCAACGGGATTATAAAATTGGCGATAGAACCGTTTTATTTTTAGTTAATATGTAAAGGTGACGCCAATTTTTTTACCTTTTGAACTTCAGATGACAAAGAAATATACCGTGCCCATGACACCGCGCTATCGCATTTTGTTGAGTGAAATTGTACTTTATGCAATGCCCCGTAGGTCTCTAATGTATTAAAAAGCTGACGTCTGATGCCGTCGTGGGCGTCCATGGCACGGCTTTACAATGAAGGCCATAGCCTTTTTTGGCGGACAAAGAGTTTCATCATCATCATCATCATCTCAGCTGCAAGTGATTCACTGGTACGTATGGTGCCCAAATATCACTTGTATCATCTCTCTGCGTTTGGCAGGCGAGTTAGCGACCGCAGTAGCTGTAGATTAGGGTTCTAAGGACGCCGCTGCCCAAGCGTCAGTTCTTTTCTATTTTTTTATACAACGACGGTGGCAAACAAGCATACAGCCCGCCTAATGGTCAGCAGTTACCGTAGCCTAAGGATGCCTGCAACTCCAGAGGATTCACATGCGCGTTGCCTTTTAAGAACCTATACACTCCTTTTTTGAAGAACCTCATACTTTCGTCTCTTACGACACCCGCGGGACATGGTGTGGTGCTATTCTAATCAAGGCATCACATGGCAAATGAATAAATGTATTTATATAAACAAACAACAATGTACTGGTTGACCCAACAATTCGACTTCTTCGTTCGACCAATAGGAATACTTGATCAGCAATTTTCCCCGGAATAATCCTTTTTGATCGATCCGCCTTTAAGGCAGCTGATGACCGCGCCCACAGGATAAGTCGACTTCATCATCATCATCTTTTTTTTTATAAAAGGCTGACCAGCGTTTGACTTCAGTCGCACCTGATGGTAAGTGACGACGAGGTCGAGGGTGTAGCACGCTGGTTCAGTAACAGCCTATTCACTCTTGCCTTCAAAAGACCCAAATTATAACTTACCGGGAATACAGACTAAGGGAGCGAATTCCATTCCTTAGCAGTCCGTCAGCCATAAGATGTCCACTGCTGAACATAGGCCTCCCCCTGGAACCTCCACATGTACCGGTTGGAAGCGACCTGCATCTATGAGAAAGAAGAGAGGTAAGAAAGCATATCAAAGAACAATTTGTGAAATCAAATTTTTACTTTTATATTTTAGTATTTTTAGTTATATCTTGTTATAAACTGTTTGAAATGTTTTCTTATGGGACTACGCATAATTATGTACTTTAAGATTTGATGTATCATTGTTTTGAAAAAATAATTCCCGCCGCAGTTTCTTGCTGGTATCTTCTCGGGTCAGAGGTGTAGGGTTTGAACCGGTGTAGATTTTTCTTTGACGTTCTTAAGTGCATGTAATGTGCCTAAATTGAAAAATAAATGTCTTTTATGTATTTTTTTTATCTTTTTGAGATCTGAGGACTCAAAGGACTCTAGAGTATTAAATGTGCCTATGAGTCTGTGCATCATGTCAGCCGAAAAACGCCCACAGCTGGGCATAGGCCTCCCCTAAAGCGAGCCATTGTGACCTTTTTGCACCCCGCATACAGTGCATTCCCGATTTGACCTTGTGGGGGATTTGCTCTCGCTGCGTCTTCCGGTACGTGATCGCCACTCAAGAACCTTTATACCCCAACGGCCCAACAAATGTTTACCATGTACCTACGGGACTTTAAACTGAAATTAAAAAGTTAAATACTTTTTTAACATGCCCTCGGAAAACCTACATTTTCCTCTAAACCACTATTACGGTTATTAAAGATCCTTAGTTATAATAATTTAGACTTTTAAAGTTTTTACAATGGGATGTATATATAGTCAACCAATTTGCCAAAATTTTTAGGCCACTTCGAACCTTGTCGCAGTGCCTTTAATAAGAGATATTTTGCGTCTTTCATATAGATTTTCACTGTGGCAAGGAACGAAGTGATCTAAAAATCAAATTCATCAAATTGTTTGACTGTACCAACTTCAAAAATAACCTGCGACGTTTCGAAAACATAGGATACCTGCGCCAAAGTTAGCCCAGTTCCTAAGATAGCCCACATTATAAATTTTATGCTTGGAACCGTTCGAATGAATTTAATTGGACGCCCTTATTTGGTAGGTACATGTACCAAACATTGGTGTGAAATTTAAAAAAAAAAGATAAAAGATAAAAGATCTTTATTTTTCAATTTAGGCACATTACATGCACTTATGAACGTCAAAAAAAAAATCTACACCGGTTCAAACCCTACACCTCTGACCCGTGAAGATACCGGCAAGAAACGACGGCGGGACTTATTTTTTCAATACAGTGATACATCAAATCTTAAAGTACTTACATAATTATGCGTAGTCCGATAAGAAAACATATCAAACAGTTTATTACAAGATATGAAAATACAAAAAATAAAAGTAAAAATAATAATGTATAAACAAATTCGACTTCACAAAATAGACATACTTTATTATGCTTTCTTATCTGAACTGTGTCATTTACATGAGCTGGCAGTACATACAATTGTTGAATTAATTGCTAGGTGGTTTTGGTAGTTTCTGGTTTGGGCCATGCATGTTTGTCTGTCAAATATAATCCTCTACTCTGTAATAGCCCTTAGACATCAAAGACTTTTTTAAGTAATTCTTAAGTACTGGGAAGGGTAATTTTAAGGCATCATCAGGTAACTTGTTATATAAATGAATACATTGCCCATAAAATGATTTATACACTTTACGCACACGACACTTTCTAATAGCAAGCTTATTCTTATTTCTAGTGTTATAGGTATGGATGTCACAATTTTTGGTAGACAACTGAAGGTATTTAATAACGTACATAATGTTTTCATATATATATTGACAAGCTACAGTTAATATATTAATTTCTTTAAAAAGTTTTCTAACAGATGCACCTGCTTTTAAGTTATACATAAAACGAATGGCTCTTTTTTGTAATACAAATATAGTCTGTATGTCAGCTGCTTTGCCCCAAACCAGAATACCATATGACATTACACTATGGAAATAACTATGATAAACTAATCGAGCTGTCTCAATATTCGACAGTTGCCTAATTCTCCTAACGGCGAAAGCGGCCGAACTTAATCTAATTAATTTTAATTCATCATCATCACCATGACAGCCGATTTTATAATTTACAATCAATTTATAATTTACAAGTACAAAATGTATTTAATGTGGGCTATCTTAGGAACCGGGCCATCTATGGCGCAGCGCAGGTACCTTTGTGCGATGGTCTCGAATACCATTCAATCCAATCCAATCCATCTAATCGAATACCAGCGTACGAAGTTGCTTACCATCAGGCAATCCGTCTGCTCGTTTTCTATATCATAAAAAAAATAAAGACTATCACCAACCTTAGTCATTAAATATTCGGTAAAGTTCGGACCTTCAGGATTCTATCCTGGGGGATTAAGGCATTTACTGACCACTTTATCAGTCACAGAAAATGTCAAGTTTTTGCGACGGCGGGCGTTGAAACTATTAATCACTACCCTCGATGTTGGTACTTTTGGTTCTAATACAGTTATTTATTGAGCTCTTTGTAGATAAAATACTATTAGGTGAAGGTATCAAAAGTAAACTGTGTAAAAAAATCGATAATCATTATTGAGAAATTGAAGAAAATAACAGCAGGTCGCCAACCCGCCTGCCAAGCGTGGTGACAATGGCTCCCCCCCATGTTTAGGAGGGCCTTTGTCCAGCATAGACGTGATATGGCTGAAATAGTAATAGGTAATTGGTAATGGATAGTTCTAGTCGTATTTCATTTAAAATGAAGTATTGTCAGGATGACAAATATTTATTTACAGAAATTACAATATTACATGATAACTACGAGTACTTAACTAGTTAATGCATAAAATCTAAACAATTCCCTTGAGGCATTGTACCAAGGATGCTGGCGGCATTTCCTCGTATCGCAATGCTGATACGTTGTGCTAGGAAGCAGCCAGCTCTTCGATCACCAGTTACATCAACCAGACGCTTCGCGATTTTTGCAAAAAGTTCGTGCGCGCTGGGACCCCATGGACGTCTATACGCCAAACAGTATAAAGTGTTACTCTTTGCCCAGGCTCTTATATGAATTATTATTTGATTATGACTGGATGATATGCATTGATATGATAATATCAAATACGGGTAGTTGGAAAAACTCGCCCATCAAGAAGATGTTGTTGCCCGCCTCAGTTAACTCGCGACCATCCAAGTCACAGTACTTCTATTTAAGTCATTTGATTTGTTATTATGTATGAAAATCTTGAGAGTTAAAATCAGTATATTGATATGATAATTGGCCTTGGTACATGTGTTTCTTTAATGACAAAGGTGACAAACAAGCGGACGGACTGCCTGTTGGTAAGCCAACAACACCAGGGGAGTCACAAGCGCCGGCCTTTAAAATAGGAGTACGATCTATTCTTGAAGGTTTTTTTTTATGACATAAGGTGGCAAACGAGCAGACGGATTGCCTGATGGTAAGCAATCACCGTCGCCCATGGGCACCCGCAACACCAGGGGAGTCACAAGCGCGTTGCCGACCTTTAAGGGTGGTTGGAGCTCTGGGAACCTTACTCACCATCAGGAACACAACACTACATACCTGAAAGGTAGCAGTGCTATTATGGCTGTGGTCTTCCGTAAGGAGGAGGTACTTCCCCAGTTGGGCTTCTCTCCGGACTCAAGCGTGATGGTACTTCGCTGTGCCCTACCTCTCATTGTCGGACGTAGTTTAAGGACATAAGGTACGAAGGTCCGGAACACAGTTTTGATGTGTGTACGCAAATATCGATTTTCGATATCGATTTTTTGACTTGATCCAAAAACGCGCTGTGAAGATTGTTGACGATGCCAGGCTTACAAGTGGTATTGAACCCTTAACTCTTAGGAGAGACTTCGCTTCCTTATGTGATCTACCGCTTGTACAATTGAGCTTTGTTCTGAGGAATTGTTTGATATGATGCCCACGTTTACTTTTTATCATCGCACCGCTCGCCACCGTTAGGAAGTTCACCCACATACTTTAAAACCAAAATTGTCGCGTACCCAACGGTTTCAGAGGAATTTCTTCCCGCGTACGCTAAGGTTGTGGAATGAGCTTCCTGCGGAGGTCATCCCAAAGGACTACAGTACGGGGTTCATCAAAAAGGGTGTAAAAAGGTTTTTACGGGGTCAGCAACGCGTGAATGATGCCTTGGTATTGTAAACGTCCATAGGCTGCTGACCGCCTACATTCGGGCCGCATGCTTGTTTGCCACCTTTGTGGTATAAAAAAACCTTTACCTTTTCCTGTTCCAACTGTACCTATTAACAAAATAAAGGCATTGTCATGGCTACTAGCTGTCGTGTTAAGCTGGCTTCGACAGTAAAGTAACAAGGGTTAAACCATCGCGTCAGTATCCTGGATCGCCGAATTCTCACCAAAGCAATGTTTCGCATTTAAAATTAGATCAATATTATTCGTAAAACTTAGTAAAATTAATGTAAATTTCATCCCCATAAACGATTACTCTACGGCCCGGCCGCGACAATGCGCGACAATACGTTTTATCTGTTCGTTGCGCGGTCAAGACGCGCAATGCATTGCGGTTAGTTGGGATCACACGCAATGGACAGATAAAACGCTTGCCGCGCCGCAATTTGCGCTATGTCGTGGCCGGGCCGTTATACAGCCTTAAGCCTTAGCCAGAAAAATTAAGCACTCATGGTTTTTATATGAAAACTCTATATTTTAATCTAGTATTTACATCTTTTCTGATGATAATTGCTAAATTTTATAAGCTAAATGTCGATTATATTTCAACCACAATGTCGTATACAACGTGGCGTGGTATTGACATATTTATTTATAAATACGAGCTGAATATACTTTTATAAAGGTTAAAATTTTTATGGCGGCTATTTTTATTTTTAAATGCTCTTTGTAAATTATTTTTTTTTAGACTTCTGTCGTTATTAATAGAAGTCTGTTATTAAGTATTGTAGTTAATTGCTACAGATGCTTTCTTCGCACAGTCTTAAAATAAATGTTGGATATTTTTAATTAATTAGTCGCGTAAAACTAATATTATCACATTTATCATTAATCCATGAAATGATTAAAATGGTTTTTTTTTTAGCTTTTATTTCAAATAATATGTAATTAATTTAACGACAGGTCTAGTGGGTAGTGACCCTGTAAGTTTCAAATCCCAGATATTTGTTCCTGAGTCATGGTTGTCTATATATGTGTTGAAGCATTTGTATATTATATATACTCGTATCGTTGGCTGAGTACCCACGGTACAAGCTTACCGTGGGGCTCAGTCCATTTGTGTAAGAATGTCCTGTAATATTTATTTATCATTTTATATGGTACGTTGTTTTTTTTTATGATATAGGAGGCAAACGAGCAGACGGATTGCCTGATGGTAAGCAACTACCGCCGCCCATGGACACCCGCAACACCAGTGGAGTCACAAGTACGTTGCCGGCTTTTAAGATCCCTATACGCTCTGTTCTTGAAGGTTTGGATGTCATATTGGTCCGGAAATACTGCACACAACAATTTATTCCAGAGTTTTGCTGTGTGAGGCAGGAAGTTTCTAGAAAAACGCGTTCTAGTTTCTTGTATCTTAGTAAAAAAAACTCGTATGATTACTGTCTGTCACTTGAGCCGTCGAACACAAACGTATCTTATATCTGACTACTCCCATTTTGGCAGAAAGTATACCTTTAAATAATCAGCCTTACAGAATCATGTTCCTAGGAAAAATCCCAGTAGAGACATTAGTTTAGCGCGGTCATTTCGCGATATTTCCCCAGGGACTCCGGATGCCCGAGTCACCTGTACCTGGGTAAAATTTGGCAGGTTATCACACGCCTTTTGTTAAGGTTCTGTAGTCCTAGTTATTTTTTGGCATTTATTAATAACTAGCTTTACCTCGCGACTTCGTCGGCCATCTTCTCTGTGGGATAGTTTTATCTGTGGGATAAAAAATATGCTATGTCTTTTCTCGTAGCTCATTCTCTCCATACCTCTCATCCCAATTGGTTTGGCGGTTTAAGCGTGAAGAGGTAACAGACAGACGGAGAGTTACTTTCGCATTTACTCGTATAATATTAGCATGGACTAAGTCTTTGGCCGCTGTTTCGTTTGCGAGCTACAAAAAAAAAATCCGGATTATAAGTATACTTTGTCGTTCCTGGAAATCAAACTTATACTAAATACCTTAAAAAGTTTTAAGTATTAAGAGCTAACATACAGACATTTGCATAATACGAGTAGCATTGATGGACTAGTACATCTTCTTACGTCCACTGCTGGACAAAGCCCCCATAGACTGACACTGGGGTTCTCCGTCCATCTATCTTTTGGACCCTCGGCACTACGTACGTGATCCAATAACAGGGCTATGAGGTTTTCTACCCTATTATTGACTCATTCATTCCTACCGTTGTAGGAAAAAAATAAGTCCAGAATAATCTCAATCCAAAGCAATTCAAACAAATTGACTTTATCAGACGATAAATGACTCCCTCATTAGTGGTCATCAAAGACGTTTTAAAATCGATCATAACGCTTTGTTCAAATGGACTTAAGCGCCAATAGAATTGTATTAATTCTATACCTTTTGTTCAAAGGCACAAAGAAAATAAAACGCTTTGAACAGGAAAGGCGTAAGCGTTACGAGTTAGAAAATTAGATAAGACTTTTGTATGTTTAAGTAGCCTCGGTTAAAAACGACGTAACTGCTATGCTATGATAAATGATATAAGCCTTTTATAACGGGTTGAATGAATCGTTTGATAGCTAATGAGCCGCGAACGATAATGAGCTTGCAGTTGGGTTGTACAAAAGGTTCTGTGTGGACCTTAATGTAAAGGAATAAGGTCGTGTTTTGCATGTTTTTAGCTTTAAGGCCGGTTATATTGGCTCGTATTTCGATGAAAGATGATGTTTGTAAAGCGGTGTTCGCCATTTTGCAGTCATTTTGTAATTAAGTTGCTGGAGGCCTATTAGGCCCGCATCCTAGTTTGCACATACTGTTTCATTTCAGCCGTATGCAGTCCACTTCTGGACATAAGCCTCCCACAAATATGACTTGAATCATCTTGGAGGTAATTGCCATAGTCGCCACGCTTGGCAGGCGGGTTGGCGACCGCAGTAGCTGTAGAATGGGTTTCGACGGACGCTGCTGCTCGTCTGTAGGATTTTTCCCTTTGTCGCCTCTTACGACACCCGCGGGAGGAGATGGGGTGGTGCTTTCTAGTCAGCTGGCATCACACGGCATACTGCTTAAATCAACTCATTTCAAGTTTAATTATTTTTCTCAAACATGCCCTACAATGTAAATAACACGTTCTCTATAAACAGCTGCCAAGTATCTCATTGCAGGTAAACTCGATACTCGTTATCGAAAATCTCAAAGTCTCAACTCATGGTAAGGGTATAGATCAGAGTCGCGAGAGGTCGTTAAGGTTAATATTACCGGCCTAGGCGTCATGGCGATAGGCTATTAAAAAATATAAATCAGATTTGTTGGTTGGTTGAACGAAATTCTGCCACTATGCCTTATACGGCTATAAACAAAACATAAATATTTTTGTGGTAAAATTCGCAGTTTTATTTGTATAGTTTACTTTTAATAGTTTAAAATAACGATTCATTCTTGTAGTTTTTTTTTATTTATGTACTTCAAAGAAAAAAGGGAATAGGCGTTGTCGTGACATCTATCTACATGTACTCGGCCGGCAACCCCTTACTTCCCGGCCTCTGTGGTAATTTTAAGATTACCGAAGAGCGAGCTAGCGGAAGATTTAAAAAGTTAAATATTTAGAGTTAGGGGAGTTCTAAGGTACAGTGAGAAGCAAAAGTGGCCAAGCGTTTGAAGTGTTCAAAATGACCTGCACGCGCTCTTATTCTCTTGACAATAGAGACGCGTTGACCTCATTTTGAACACCTCTAACGATTAGCCACTTCTGCTGCTGACTGTATGAACCCTAACAAAGGACAGTATATTTTTTATCCCGCAACCATACTTGAAAGACGGGCATGGTTGGCCGACGAAGTCGCAAAGAAAATGTATAGTTATTTCAAATAAGTAAAATTAATATTTCGGGACAATCTTACACAAATCGACCTACTCATACGGTAAGCTCAGTAAGGCTTGTGTTGTAGACGACATATATATATATATATATATATATATATATATATTGTCCCGAGATATTATATATTATTATTTTAGGGGTCACACATGATTAAAACAAAAGATTATTTTCTGTGGTGAATAGTTCACGGCTTATGTACGTACAAGTTAAGTTTTTGTGGTATAGTGTTACGTAAGAGGAGCAGTTTATGTTGATATTTCATAGAATCAAATAAGGCTTTAAAACCGTTAACTTTCACAACGTCCACAGGAAAGACGCAAACCTAATAGATATGTACGACATTGACATAATTACAGACACTTTAGACATGGGGGACCATACAGTTTCGAACCCATGACTATTGGACTGACAACTGCACCGCTACCGTAAAAAATAAATTGTTTAAAAAATATCCACAAAGTGAGTATAATTAGCTGCCAACACACCAAACAAAGTTAACGAGTCAACTAAGCCTTCACAAACCATGGAAACAAAGGATTTTAGACCTTATATAAATGAGATTAAGGTTCTCCATCCCCGAGTGTGGGGGAGGCTAATTGATAATTGTGCTGATTAGCTTTCCCCGGCGTTCCTGGAAATCCTGTAATGTGGTTATTTGAAGTTGGAGTAGATTAAAACCTACAGTTTGAGGTGATACGTTCAGTAATTGAAGTAAAAAATGAAAATAGGTGAATAAGTTTAGGTAAATTAATTTATTATTTGATATTATTCAGACATACCGCCACCGTGTGCCGCGTTTTGCCGGCTGACAATAATAGCACTACCTCATCTCCTCCCGTGGGCGTAAGAGGTGACAAAGGGAAAAATCCTACGGACGGGCAGCAGTGTCCGTCGAAACCCAATCTACAGCTACTGCGATCACCAAAGCGTGGCGACTATGGCAACTACCCCCAAAATGATACGAGTCATATTTGTGGGAGGCTTATGTCCAGCAGTGGACTGAAATGTATGTATGTAAAAAGTTGAAATAGATAACATATACTTAAGAAAAAATGACGAGGATCTCCGGTGTTCGGGTCGGACGGGAAAAATCAAAGCAAATCAAAAATATTTCATAAAAAATAATTTGATTTGTTCTTAGTTTTGTATGTATGTAATTTAATTTATTAATTGATATTTAGACATACTACCTATACGTACACACAAATACAACTGATATGTATAAGTAGGACAGTATACTGCAATAATAAAAAAAATCTTTTCTGTGAACATAACTAAAGCTAAGGAATTTGTTGCGTTCATTTTTAATGTTCACTATTTTTTAGTATCTCAGAAGCTGGTAACAATTGACCACAGGAGAGACAATAAAAAAGTAATAAAATGATTTGATACCCCTTTAGAGAACCTGCAGTAAAAATGTTTAAACGTCAATTAACACAATTTGACTGAGCCCCACGTTACGCTCAAGAAGCCTTGTGTTGTGTGCACTCGCCATACGATATAAATAACATTATACATCATACATACATTCAGCCGTGTGCAGTCCACTGCTGGACATAGGCCTCCCACAAATATGACTTGTATCATCTTGGGGGGTAGTTACCTTAGTCGTCACGCTTGGCAGGCGGGTTGGCGACCGCAATAGCTGTAGATTGGGTTTCGACGGACGCTGCTGCCCGTCCGTAGGATTTTTCCCTTTGTCGCCTCTTTGTCGCCGCGGGAGGAGATGGGGTGGTGCTATTTTAGTCAGTCGGCATCACACGGCATAATTAAAAATTAACAATTAAATTTCATTATACAAATACCAAACTACATTGAAAACAGTCATGACTCAGGAAAAACTTCTGTTCATCACACAGATAAATGCCCATACTGGGATTTGAACTCAGGACCATCGGCTGCATAAGCAAAAACACAACCCACTAAGCGAGATCTGTTGTTAAATTGAATGTAAATACAAACATTGAACCAAACACAGATTCCAAAGCAACCCAAGTTGTTATGACTACACTCAGTACAATTAGAACAGAGCCAATTTAGTGTTTCTCCCAGCTGTAATTTGATTGTTGTATAAACAAGACGTTAGTAAGAACAATATTGCCTAGAAAATAAGTTTTAAGCTAGCATAACAACTTCTTTTTTGAACAAGACTAACCAGCGGTTGACCTCAGTCGCACCTGATGGTAAGTGTCAACGAGGTCGAGGGTGTAGCACGCTGGTTTAATAACAGCCTATTCACTCTTGCCTTGAAGATACCTAAATATGTTTCCGGGAATACAAAGGAAGGGAGCGAATTACAATCCCTAGCAGTCCGCATTAGGAAGGTAGAAGCGAATCGCTTCGTATGAATGAATGGAGTATTCACAACGTAAGGATGAAACCGCTCCCCTCGCCTGGATGTACGGTGGTGGAACGGAGATGGCGGAATTAAATCGTGCAATTCCTGTGCACACAACACGCACAACAATACTACTATGAATATATATGTTATTTCGTGAAAATGGCGGTTGTAACAGTGCCGAAATATCGGAAACTCAGTCAAATTATACAGTACAATCACGGCCACCCAAACACTCAATTTCATGGTCATGGGTCATTCATGTGTTTAACTGGCCCAATTGGTTAAGGCGTCAGCTGCGATAGCGAGATGCGGGTTCAAATTCCACCTCGGATGCCAGAGGTTCTTGTAACTTTTTCTTAAGCATATGTAATCTATTTTTTGTGCCTTCTAGGCCAAAATATATAAGATTTTAACTACTTTAAAAAATTTCTGCGATATAAGAAGATAAAGTCATTTCATTTTTTATTCTAAACTCAAACTAAAACGTTCATTGAATAAGTAGGCCATAAGGGCACTTATACACGTGGAATGTACAAAAGTAAAACAGAAAAATAAAAACTACACCGGTTCTAACCTAAAATATTTTGACTTTTATGACCGGCAGAAACTCGGCGGGACTGGTTTTTTCAAACAGTATTACAAGAAAAATACAACAATATGCGCAAATAATACACAAATATGCGCTATTTCTTTAAAAAAATCAAACAATTACTAAAATTAACTACCAAAAAAAAAAACTCAAGTCCAAATCTGACTGCATAGAATGAAGTTAACAAAACGTTTAATTATGCTTTATTATCTGAACTGTGTCCTAAAACAACAATGCTGAGACAGTAACCTTTTTACTGCCGCGAAGACACACACATTATATGTTGTATGTTATACTGTCCAATATTATGTATTTGTGTGTCTTTTGTGGGGTAAATAATTTTTTTTCTTCTTTCTTCTTTTTCTTCTTAAAAATATTTAGAGCGTTAAAGTTTTTTTCCAATAACAAAAATAACGAAGTTTTAAGGTTTCCAGAGCTCCAACAACTTTTAGGGAAAGCAACGCGCATGAATCCTCTGGAGTTGCAGGCGTCCATAGACTACGGTAACCGCTTACCATCAGACGGGTCGTGTGTTTGTTTGCCAACGTCGCTGTATAAAAAAAGATGAAAACGACTATTTTCACTAGGACCACTTCAGTTCTTGGACCATAATAAGTACCACAAAGGCAAACCTATTATCTAAATTTAGTCTTAATTTGTAACATTATCTATGAAAAGGGACCTTATTGTCGATGGCGCTTATGTCGTTGTTCAAGACGATACAATACAAACGCAACGCGATTCGACGTAAGTGCCATCGACAATAAGGTCCCTTTTCCTAGATAATGACACATTTGACTTTAGATTCAAATATGTAGAACTAAGTTTCTAACTTATGTTACTCTCTCGTGTCTTGATTCTCTTCAACTTAAACTAATATTGCGCACTAACTTGCAAGGGAATACTAACTAGTTGTAATTGTTTATTAAGTTACATATATATAAAAGAGGTCTGGCCTAGTGGGTAGTCACTTTGCCTATGAAACCGATGGACCTGGGTTCGATTCCCAGTCAGGGCATTTATTTGTGTGATGAGCACAGATTTTTTGTTCAGATTGATTGTTCCTGAGTCACGGGTGTTTTCTATGTAGTTAAGTATTTATATGTATTTATCTATATATATATATATATATATATTTGGCCGACGAAGTCGCAAAGAAAATGTATAGTTATTTCAAATAAGTAAAATTAATATTTCGGGACAATATATATATATATATATATATATTTGGCCGATACATATATATAGATATATATATATATATATATATAAAGAAAAACCCTGCGCGGTCCGCGCGCGCCCTGTTTGACAGTCATCACGTCGGCATCACGCGACGCGGACGTCGCGCCGAGCCACGCTCTTTGATTTGACCGAGGCTTAGAGTTATTAGTACCTGTTATTGGAGAAGTTGAATTATATTTTTAGTAATTTATCAAATTTGTATACATTTAAAGAGACATTTATTGCGAGGGTTCGGTGGTCAAACCCGTTAAGTCGAGTAAATGAGATTTTGAATTTAGAACTATACGTGAATTACGTAAAATTGTTACTTCAATGAAATATTATATCGAATTATCGGGTTTGACCACCCAACCCTCGATTGGTTATAGAGTTGTGGTTACATACCTCTCAATAAATGTATTTTCGGTGAAGGAAAACACCGTGAGGAAACCGGACTAATTCCAATAAGGCCTAGTTTACCCTCTGGGTTGAAAAGTCAGATGGCAGTCGCTTTCGTAAAACTAGTGCCTACGCCAATTCCTAGGATTAGTTGCCAAGAGGACCCCAGGCTCCCATGAGCCGAGGCAAATGCCGGGACAACGCGAGGAAGATGATGATGATGATGGTTTATTTAAAAGCAGGTCATCTAGCAAATAACATTAGACATATTTTATCGAAATCAGGACAAGGTGTTTATATTTACATAGGTAATATTTAATTTATAACAGTTATTAGATTTTACAATTAATTGTGAAATAGTGATGATAAATAACATATCAGTTATCACTATGATTCTTGCCTATTGAAGTAAATCTGTAAATCATAATTTTGTTCCCTGTTAAAATCAATGATCTGTTATTTAATTTTTTACAAGAAATGCAGGGAAAAATTATTATTAGTAAGTAATATTAATTTATACTTAAAAAATGTTTTTTACACTAACACCTATGTTGCTACACCCTATCAGGGTCCATGTACATATTTATGTATTTTGGGTTGCAAATAAAGATCTCTTATCTCTTATCTCTTAAATCTTTAATATTTACTACCTGCACATTAAGGGAGTGAACACCTCTGCGGTTTAAACATTGCACTCTGTATGGCAGAATAGTGGAGATTTGATTATTTGAGTACAATCTTTTGTAGGTACCCAAGAGAGATGGCAAGTCATAGACCTTCTGGAAACCTCTGGCAACTGTCCTCCGGGACTATTCGTTGCCAGGGAAAGTTATGCACTTATCTTTAAGACTATAATTAAAACAACATATTATTAGAAATATGTGCCTCAGCCACACATCCAAATAATATTGCATTATCGAATTATGTATTGAGATAAGTAGGTAAGAAACAAAGTAAAACCTACATTTCAAAAGAACTACCATTAATATAACAATTATTCCTACCACCTACACAGCTACCATTACAACATAACACAGGTACACATAAAAAAACCTGTATTAATCCTCAATTTGGTATTTACATAGGTATATAAACATACCTCTGGTTCACAGCATTCACCAACTGGTCCAAATATGCTTTTAAAGCGGACAGTCCAATGGACAACCTATGGTCTTGTCCAGTCCAGTGAAGTTAAAACCTTCAGGCCATCGCCGTGACGAGGCTGGAGACGGGCGTCGAGTTCTTCGCATAAATATACTGCCACCTCCTTGCGCATTCTATAAATATGCCGTAACTCCTCATTTTACATCTCAAATGGGCTGCTACTATCCCGTATAGTTCTGCGCTGATTTTATTTACGTTCTTTTTCTTCAGCAGCGGTCACATGAATGAATAAAATGAATCTTGCCGTTTCTACAAAAAAAATCACATACTTAAGGAAAACTCCAAATACTCCAAACAAATATCCAACGAAATAAATGCTCTAACTGGTAACTTTCATTATAGTCATATAAAACACTATACTTACTGGTAATTAACTCAATATAATGTTTTTTACAAAAACATTGTTGACGACAAGGCGTGGATAAGGCTTATCACGACCTAGTGAGCATGTAGTTAAAATGAACCACGTCGAACTGTCAAAATTCGACAGTATGTCATATTATCCAACGACCATAGTAAGCAAATCGATAGCAATTATTGACTGTCGTCTATCGTTGTCAAAAGTGTTTAACTTCGCTATAACGCGTGCAACCATAGTATGGGTTATATGATAGTCGATAAACTATCCTTTATCACGTTTTTATCATACTATCCGCGTGATAACTCCAACCATAGTAGGCCCGCAGGAAGCTCAGATGAGATGCGATAAAGGTCATCCGCTGGTCAGTCTTGTTAAAAAAAAAGTTGTAATGCTAGCTTAAACCTTATTTTCTAGGCAATATTGTTCTTACTAACGTCTTGTTTATACAACAATCAAATTACAGCTGGGAGAAACACTAAATTGGCTCTGTTCTAATTGTACTGAGTGTAGTCATAACAACTTGGGTTGCTTTGGAATCTGTGTTTGGTTCAATGTTTGTATTTACATTCAATTAAACCACAGGTCTGGCTTAGTGGGTAGTTTGCTGATGAAGCTGATGGTCCTGAGTTCAAATCCCAGTGAGGGCATTTATCTGTGTGATGAACAGAATTTTTTCCTGAGTCATGACTGTTTTCAACGTAGTTTGGTATTTGTATAATGTTATTTAATTATTAATTTTTAATTATGCCCTGTGATGCCGACTGACTAAAATAGCACCACCCCATCTCCTCCCGGGGTGTCGTAAGAGGCGACAAAGGGAAAAATCCTACGGACGGGCAGCAGCGTCCGTCGAAACCCAATCTACAGCTACTGCGATCGCCAACCCGCCTGCCAAGCGTGACGACTATGGTAACTACCCCCCAAGATGATAGAAGTTATATTTGTGGGAGGCCTGTCCAGCAGTGGACTGCATACGGCTGAAATGTATGTATGATGTATAATGTTATTTATATCGTACCGTAGTGCACACAACACAAGGCTTCTTGAGCTTACCGTGGGGCTCAGTAAAATTGTGTTAATTGACGTTTAAACATTTTTACTGCAGGTTCTCTAAAGGGGCAACAAATCATTTTATAACATTTTTATTGTATCTCTTGTGGTCAATTGTTACCAGCTTCTATGATACAAAGAAATAGTGAGCATTAAAAATGAGCGCAGCAATTCCTTTAGCTTTAGTCATGTTCACAGAAAAGACATTTTTTTATTATTGCAGTATACTGTCCTACCTATACATATCAGTTGTATTTGTGTGTACGTATAGGTAGTATGTCTGAATATCAATTAATAAATTAAATTACATACATACATTTCAGCCGTATGCAGTCCACTGTTGGACATAGGCCTCCCACAAATATGACTCGTATCATTTTGGGGGTAGTTGCCATAGTCGCTACGCTTTGGCGATCGCAGTAGCTGTAGATTGGGTTTCGACGGACGCTGCTGCCCGTCCGTACGACTTTTCCCTTTGTCGCCTCTTACGACACCCACGGGAGAAGATGAGGTCGTGCTATTCTTGTCAGCCGGCAAAACGCGGCACAAGGTGGCGGTATGTCTGAATATCAATTAATAAATTAAATTACCTAAACTTATTCACCTATTTTCATTTTTTACTTCAATTACTGAACGTATCACCTCAAACTGTGGAGGTTTTAATCTACTCCAACTTCAAATAACCACATTACAGGATTCCCAGGAACGCCGGGGAAAGCTAATCAGCACAATTATCAATTAGCCTCCCCCACACTCGGGGATGGAGAACCTTAACGTCATTTATATAAGGTATATAATCCTTTGTTTCCATAGTTTGTGAAGGCTTAGTTGACTCGTTAACTTTGTTTGGTGTGTTGGCAGCTAATTATACTCACTTTGTGGATATTTTTTAAACAATTTATATTTTACGGTAGCGGTGCAGTTGTCAGTCCAATAGTCATGGGTTCGAACCTGTATGGTCCCCCATGTCTTAAGTGTCTGTGACTATGTCAATGTCGTACATATCTATTAGGTTTGCGTCTTTCCTGTAGATGTTGTGAAAGTTAACGATTTTAAAGCCTTATCGTTGATTCTATGAAATATCAACATAAACTGCTCCTCTTACGTAACACTATACCACAAAAACTTAACTTGTACGTACATAAGCCGTGAACTATTTACCACAGAAAATAATCTTTTGTTTTAATCATGTATGACCCCTAAACACAGTCGAAGGCAAGAATTATTATTTCACCAAATATACTTTAAATTAATTAAAAAAATGTCCCAATCCTGTAATCACCACTCTTGCTTAGCAGTTTTGGATAAATAATTGTTTATTAATTTAAATAAGAACGATGGAAAGCCGTGATATACTACTTGCTAAAAGGATGCATTTGAAAAAACTAAAGCTAACTATGATAAAATAACGAATTTGTTTGAAATAATATGTGGATATTATCACACTTATAAACTGTGCAACTAGTTCATCATTCATCATCACTTCAATCGTAAATCGTCCACTGCTGGACGTAGGCCTCCCCCAAATATGACTAGTATCATCTTAAGTGGTGCTTGCCATAGTCGCCACGCTTGGCAGTCGGGTTGGCGATCACAGTAGCTGTTAATTGGATTTCGACTGAAGCTGCTGCCCATCCAGCGGTTTTTCCCTTTTCCACATCTTACGACACCCGTGGGAGGAGATGGGGTGGTGCTTTTATTTGGCCAGCACGGCAAGAATAAGTAGTTATACACAAAAAAATGTTTCGTCACCTCACTAGATCGGAAAGAACTATTTTATTCTTTAAAAATGAATAACAATGTTGCATTTTATTCACAAGAGTGTAAAGAAATAAATAAAGAAAAGCATTTATTCGTGGCACCAAAAAGTCAAACATTACAATATTCAAACCACATTCAAACAAAAGAGCCACGAAATGGTTCCGACTTAGTCTTGTACTAGCCGGGGAGGCCAGCGCTGGTCTTCCGTCGGGGCCGCTAGCGAGTAACATCGCGGAGTGTGACACATACTTACTACTTTAATACATTAAACAAAATGAAAAAACAAGAAATATCTAAACAATTTAAAGTGTGAAAAAAATAAAGTCAGAATGATAGGAAAATAAAAAAAGAGTTTCATACAAATTGATTTTTAGTAGTTGAGTCTTTTTTAGACGTTAGCTGGTTGGATGTTCTTTCATTTAATGTTTTTGAATGTTTTTTTTTTAAATTAATGTCTTTGAAACCTTCCCAGTGCTCAGTAAGATTACGATCTTCGAACAAGTCTCTATTCTCGTGGTTCAATTTTGAATACTTTCGCTAGCTCGGGTTTCAATATTAGCACGAGAACGTAAACACTAACTTTGTCCCCTTGTATAATAAATAACAATTTTTTTTATAACTCACAAAGAACAAAGTGGAGCAAAACCTCCAAAAATAAGAAATAAAAGTTACTTATTGAATAACACGACCTTCTATGAAGGTGGCAGCTGCCGAATATTGCCATGGGGGTGACATAGTATAATAAGAAACACGTGGGCAGAATATCCAAGCAACGTGAAATAAATAGACCCAATACGATATTCCAAAATTACCTCTACATTTATATGTATGAGCACAAATATTTGAAACAATATTACAAGGAATAAGCGAGGATGTACAGGGTGGAAAGATCGAACGGCACATGGATGGTATTGCCTTAAATATTGTAAATAGCACATTCTGTGTAAATAAGGCTTTCCTTTGTTTTTAAAAACAATACATCTTGCATTTATGGATCTATGAAAAATCCGCTAAATATAGCCGGTTCGACTTTTCATTGTCGACGTCTCGTTCACGCCAACTAAAGAATCACTGTTTCTCTTATTATAAACATGACAGCTACCATAATATACAGATTATGTGCAAAACGATTATCTATTGAGAAAACTCGGATATCGGATTAAAACTCGGATTATATAATGAGTAACATTTTCATGGAACTTTATTGTTTAGTGTCAAATTTCAAAGTGAAAAATGACATCCAACGAGGCAATGCGGCCAGCCTTCTGGGCACTTTGCCCATTGGCAGCGATTTGGGGGATATTTTTTATTTGTAATTTTAGTGTATCCTTTCTTTATAATATTATTGTAATTGTGTTTCTTTCATGTGATTAAATGATAATTAAATTATACCATTTGGCTTTAAGTAAAATAGTTTTGCACTACATCTGTAATGCCTACGCATTAACATATTTTAAAGTTTACACGGTGAGCCTACTTTATTGTTTTCACTATGTCATCATGTAGCGTTATGGGCAGTAAAGTTATCGCACACCTGCCACCCTTTGTCGAGCCTACACACGGGAAATGATTCTATGCGTAACGACATTGCTTACCTCTATAACCGTTCAATAGGATGTGCCCGATAAATAATACAGAAATGGTTACACCTTGTATAGACCATAGTGTAATAAAAAGACTAACAATTCTTGGTAAAAGTTTTTCAAAGCAAGTTTATATTTTTTTTTATTGCCCATGCTTAATGACCGTGATCGTAGGCCTTCCTCACAGACAGAATGGGGGTTTTAATGCCATAATCGCCACGCTTATCAGGCGGGTTGGCGATCGCAGAAGGTCTCATCGCTCTAAGGGACGCTACTGCTCGTTCTCAGGCAGCAATTTAGCGATGATAGCTGGGTCTTATCGTGAATGGCGAAATATAAAACGCCTAAAGCATTTACTATATCGCGTATATCGAACTTAAACTGTACGTGATTAGGCATTGAAAAACATTTGTGTTATACCTAATTATCATTCCATTTCTGCCGTAAGAAATCCAAAAAAAACTTATATTATCATGCCATATTCGCCACGCTTGGCAGGCGGTTTGACGGCCGCAGCCACTGCTGTCAGTTATTTCCCTTTATCGCCTCTTCCTACACGGGAGATACTGGTGATATTCTCAGCCTCACCACACAGTGTGTTAATGCCCCTCATTATGCACCATCACATAAATAAATATTACGCACAAGTTTACATTTTAATTCCTTCCACCCTAGCGATCAAAGAACGTGCTTGCAAAACCTCTACATTCAACTTTAAATACTCGTACGTTACGTAATTTCAGCATTTTCGTGGTCGGAATGAAAGGTGAGTGGTACGAACTAGGCCGATGGAGTTAAATGGCAGGGAATGGGTTGAATAGACTTGTAATGCTGCGTTTTCAAGTGTTTTATAAAATTTATGTCGCTTTTAAATAAATATTACAGGATTTCCTTACACACATTGACTGAGCCCCACTGACTGAAAAAGGTTTGTGTTGTAGGTACTCAATCAACGATAAATAAATAAATATTTCAGGACAAGCTTACACGAATCGACCTAATCCTACGGTAAGCTCAGTAAGGCTTGTGTTATAGGTACTAGACGACGATATATATAATAGATAGAACCCATGACTCAGAAATAATTATCTGTGCCCATCACACAAATAAATGCCCTGACTGGCTTTTGAACCCAGGACCATCGGCTTCATAGGCAGGGTCACTACCCACTAGGCCAGACCGGTCGTAAAAAAAATGTATAAGGGCACTATGGTTACGAGTGGCTAGGCAGGTCATGGCACCTGTAGCTGTGGTCATATTTGGGTCAAATTACTTACTTGGAAATATTACAGAGATTTTCAGCTTCTGCAATGTTTTAAAAGCTGGTTGAATATCTCAACTAAAATTTGTATGAAAATGATTTTGAAGTACTTGTATTTTACAACTGGTTTTAGCTGTTTGCGTTTTATATGAAACAATTTTTCAACCAACGATAACTTAAATACTAATATTTGATTACAAACGTTTTAAACTTGCGGTTAAAAAGTGAGAGGGAAATATTCTTTAACTTCCAGTACGATTATTTCCAAAAATATCCACTAATATCAAAAAATGTTGAAGTAAACCTCTCAGTACGTTACGGGCCGTTGATGCGAGCGGCTAACCGAACGGACACTCAGCACTCTTAGTGCTTGAAAATGGAGGCCTATGATCTCCAAAACGTGTCGCAAAAATTGGTATGAAGGTAAACTTAAGACAGTAAGTTCAGCGGCATCAAGTTTTTGACTCTACTTTAATTTTGGCTATACCTCTTTTCTAGCATAAACATTTTGTTTGCGTAGAGGGCTCCCCTAGGAGAAACAAACCGCCGTTATGCCATATTTATTTGTAACAAAATAATCTTTATTTACGTACTAAATTCTGAAACTTTGATGTGCATATTAGAAATCCCCTCTGTTCATTAGAACAGGGGGGATTTCATTAGATTTCTAGTTAGCGCACCCTATTTTATTTTATTGTAACCAACCTTTATTTTAATGTCCGTTTTAAAAGGGTATGATTAAAACAATCTGCTTCTAGAACGTAATTAGATATTATAGAAACATTTAAATCACTATCAATAAATCATAATCATTCATCATTCTAGCCGTGACACAAACATTGCTGGACTGGACATATCATATCATATTTCCAAAAGTTTCGGCTTACAGAAACTGTTTTGTGCTAATACTGCGCTGTGGTGGCAACACTTTAATACTCCCTATTATAACAACATGAAAAGTTTCTAAAGTATCAATAGCATACTAATTTTGTTCTGAAGTTGGGCCGGCCATTACGAGCGTCTGATTGGTTCATTCATGCGAGCGGGCCGCAATTAGGCTCGGTTGGATGCCCGGGCGAAGCAGGGCTGCAAACTTGCGGTTCTGATATCAGGATATCTTATCTTTTAAATTTCCTTGAGTCTTAGGTAATGTAAACTTCGGAATGAAATACACAATTCATAGAAACGAAGGAACCAGATACTAACTAAACCGCCTAGCATTTAAATCATAAATTGTAGGGGTACATACAATTTAAATGACACAGACACAGACTCAACAGATTATTTAAATGACACAGTTCAGGTTAGAAAGCATATTTGGAGCCGGATATGTCCTTAAACTACGTCCAACAATAAGAGATAGGGCACAGCATACAGCTGGAGCAGTCCGAATATGGAAGTACCTCCTCCTTACGGAAGACCAGAACCATAATAGCACTGCTACCTTTCAGCTATGTACTGTTGTATTCCTGATAGCGAGTAAGGTTCCCAGATGAAACTCTGGGAACCTTACTCGCCATCAGGAATATACCACTGATACCTTTCAAATATGTAGTGTTGTGTTCCTGATGGTGAGTAAGGTTCCCAGAGCTCCAACCCCACTTAAAGGCCGGCAACCCGCTTGTGACTCCCTTGGTGTTGCGGGTGCCCATGGGCGACGGTAATTGCTTACCATAAGGCAATCCATCTGCTCGTTTGCCGCCAGGGACCGCGGGCCCCCAGGGACCTTACTAACCATCAGGAACACAACACTACATACCTACAACACTACATATGCTATTATTGTCTTCTGTAAGGAGGAGGTACTTCCCCAGTTGGGTTTCTTCAGACTCAAGCGTGATGGTACTTCGCTGTGCCCCTTCCATTGTTGGACGTAGTTTAAGGACATATCCGGAAGTTCCAATGGGTCCAAAACTTAAAGCAGCACTCCTTCCGAAAATCAAATACAGCCTTAGCCAGAAGTAATGACCACCCATGCTTTTTATATAACTCGATATTTTATTTTGATTTTTTACATACTTTCTGATGACATATTATCAATTAATTTAAAATTAATATGTATTGGTCGTTGCGGTGACTGGTGATGATTGCATAGGAATTACTTAAATAAATTTGCAATAAATCACTTCGTTGTAGATGCGAAGTTTTGGTGTTTATTTAATAAGTATTATTAACTGTTGTTCTTTTGTTATGTACATATTATTAAGGTTTGAAATTTTAGAAAATTGTTTAATTGCATTTAGAAAGACATGTTTTTTAGAGTTACTACTCAATACTTTTGGTCAAGGCTGTATTAGGTTTATGTTTTATTTATACACTGACGGCCATCACGCTTTGAGCTGCCGGTGATGCGTCGGCGTCACTATGCCTTGAATGACATGGTCCAGAGAGCGCTTAGGTCGGCTGGTGTTCCCTCTGTGCTTGAGCCTCCAGGCCTGAGCCGCGCGGAAGGCAAGCGGCCTGATGACCTAACCTTAGTGCCCTGGGAGAGAGGACGGTGCCTGGTGTGGGACGCTACGTGTGTCAGTTACTTCACTGCCTCACATGTTGGTTGCACGACGCGCGCAGCAGGAAGGCAGCCGAGTCGCAGGCGGCGGTCAAGCGTCAATTTGTTCGTGACATAGGGCGTCGACTTAGACAGAAGGGAGAGGACCCCCGCTCCGAGTCGTTTCTGGTGCAAAGGCTGTCTATGGCCATCCAGCGCGGCAACGCTGCGAGCATTTTGGCCACTTGTCGACCGGAAGCGACAAGGGGTAACCACCCCTTGCCTAGTTACAATTTGTAATTATTTTTTTAAAAATGTATATATAGCTATTATAATCAAGTGAAATTTTAAACTAAAAATGGTTTTGCATGTATTAAGTCAAGAACTGTGTGTGTGTGTGTGTGTGTGTGTGTGTGTGTGTGTGTGTGTGTGTGTGTGTGTGTGTGTGTGTGTGTGTGTGTGTGTGTGTGTGTGTGTGTGTGTGTGTGTGTGTGTGTGTGTGTGTGTGTGTGTGTGTGTAGTGTGTGTTATCCACATTACTATTGAACTACTACTTACTAACTACACGGTCGTTTTGTGTAAGATTGACCCAAAACACTACATAATCTCAATATTAAACTACAGAGCTCCGACCTAATCCGGTTCCCTAGGTGTGAGCGGTGCGGTTGAGGTCGCTGGTCATTAAGTAGCCTCTGATTGGCTCGTTCAAGCGATTAGCCGCAATCAACTACGATTGGCTGCCCACATGCTTAGGGCTGTCCACTGTACCAAAATTGAGAAGAAATTTTCTCTAATTCTGTCTTTATTAGTTGAAATAGATGACAGATGACATATACTTAAGAAAAATTGACGAGGACCTCCGGCGTTCGAGACGGGATTTCATAAAAAATAATTTGATTTGTTCTTGCTTTCTGTCTTTCTATTAAACTAACTGTTCCGCCGAACTTCGTACCGCCTGAAAGCCTATAAATGGGGTATTTTTGATTGATTGTTTTTTTATTTCTTTTTTAAACCTACATGGTAAACTTTTAAACAAGACGATCACAACGAAGCCAAAATTTTTCAGCCGGAACTAACACAACTTTCTTTTATTAATATATATTGATATAGATGATTATTTTGAGAGCGCTGGTAGCCTAGCGGTAAGAGCGTGCGTCTTACAATCCAAAGATCGCAGGTTTGAACCCCGGCTCATACCAATGAGTTTTTCGAATTTTATGTGCGAAATACATATCATTTGATATTTACCATTCGCTTTTCGGTGAAGGAAAATGTCGTGAGGAAACCGGACTAATCCCAATAAGGCCTAGTTTACCCTTTGGGTTGGAAGGTCAGATGGCAGTCGCATTCGTAAAACTAGTGCCTACGCCAAATCCTGGGATTAGTTGCCAAGCGGACCCCAGGCTCCTATGAGCCGTGGCAAATGCTGGGATAACGCGAGCAACATGATGATAGATGATTATTTTTTGTTAGTAGTACATACATGAAATCCTCTGGAGTTGCAGGCGTCCATAGGCTACGGTAACTGTTTACCATCAGGCGGGCTGTATGCTTGTTTGCCACCGTCGTTGTATTAAAACAAGTATGGCAGCACCATATCTATAACTATTATTAGCTAGCGCGTACTGTTTCGCTTTAGCGTAAGCATAGCCTAAAATAATTAAGAGTTGCATATACATGACGGACAACAAAGGTATTAAAAAATAGTTTATTTATTTTTAAATACATTTACAAAACGACAGAATCACTAAAACTATAAGTTATTCTAAACCTAATATAACTTATGTCATTTAGAAAATAATAAAAACTAAATAACACTGAACACTTTATTGCGTTGTATTACTACTAATTGCTACGCAGTATTTCTCTTTCCCTCCCGTTCAAAAGGAAAAAGACTGAAGTAGCTGTTCGGGCAGAATAACTCAATTGCAGCTGATAATGTTATTTTCGATATTGAAGTTGTTATAAACTTATTTAAGGCGTCTTATTGGATTATTCGTGCTCTCACTTTGTCTGGCTGCCCACTCAAGATAGGACTGAAGTTTTTCTAAAAGGCAGTTAAACTCACTAAAGGTCAAACTCATCCCCCGGTCGTAAGAGCGGCGTTGCCAGATCGTGCTTTTAGCACGGTTTTACGGACTTTTTTGAACCCGTACCCTTACCATGAGATGTGACATTGAGGTTTTCGATAACGAAGTATCGAGTTTACTATCTGTGCATCTAGCTTGTACTATTTTAGTGCAAATGAGATGCACAGATAGTAAAGTGGATATGTACTCGTTATCGAAAACCTCAATGACTCATGGTAAGGGTCAGATCGTGTTTTTTAGCACGGTTTTACGTACTTTTTTGAACCCGTGCGTGCTATAATGTACGCTACGCAAAAACGTGCTATTTCCGCGCTTTTTGTTGATCCATTTTTGAGCTATGAAAACTAGAAAACTACGGAGCACCACACAGAGCATGCTTTTGGCCAGTTTATTAAGTTGATTTGTGTATTAAGTTATGAACAAAATAAATAAAAAATGTTTTCTTAAAAAAATATGCTTTTTATCTACATTTCGTGCTTTTTTGTCTACTCGTTTGTGCTATTAAGTCAGGAAACACTGCGTAGAAACACCGCGTAAGAGGCGACAAAAGAAACTCCAATCTTATTAACTTGGCAGCAGCGAACGTCAAGACCATATCAACAGCTACTCGGTCGCCAACCCTATGACCAGCTGTGTACGTCTTACGACCAAAAGACGTTCACAGCTGTGAGACCGCTCTCTGTGGAGGTCCATTGGGGATGCCTGTGTACAGCAGTGGACTTCCGTGGCTGAGTTGGAAATCACGACAACACCATGATCATCATAGTTCCAGAACTATGATGATCAATCGAGCTTTTGTTGTCGTGATTTCCAACTCAGCCACGGAAGTCCACTGCTGCACATAGGCATCCTCAATGGACCTCCACGGGGAGCGGTCTCTCAAACAGCCACCCGTACGAGTATGTGCAACTAGTTTGTAGATGTCCAACACTGCGCTGTGCTGTGAATTTAGAAGATTTTTTTTACGAATATATAAATGAGTGGCGTGACATTACTTACAAGTGGTGCCGACGGAAGACAAGCGCTCTTTCGCTGGCACCACGCTCAGTCGGAGCCATTTCGTGGTAATATTTATGTTTTTGTTTTATATTATAATTGTGTGAATAAATGTTTTTCTTTATTTTCTTGTCTTAAAGCAAGATGCTATGCTGAACAATTTAAGGGAACGGGTTTGTTGCCATTTCATACCCTACATACATGTTAAAGAGTGACATATGTTTCGACCATATTACGATAACAAGTCACTTCTGTAGCATGGTTTCCATTTTATCGTCTATCGCGATAGCCGACACTTTCGCACCCATATACTTGCTGAAGTGTGACATATTATAAAAACCCGACCACATTAGGGTAGCTGGTCACCGTATTGTTTCAAAATATTGACGTAAGTAACATGTTAATTCTTCGCACAACTACATAGACATTCCATCCGTTAAGTTTTAACCTATTCTTCGCATGATACAAACTAGATTGAAAAGTTGTTTGTGTCGTTCAAAGCTGATTTCATATATTCACATGAAATGTATGTAACACACAATCACAAATAACATCAATAAATCATATGAAGTTTAAACTGCCACAGCTGCATGTGGCTATATCGCCATTAATATTAATGGTAATCGCTACAAATTGTTTAATTCGTGCACAGTTGTACTACTTATGATTTGATTACTAATGGAAACTTGTATTTAGTCGCTTTCGTAAAACGTGTCTATGCCAAATCCTGGGGTAAGTTGCCAAGCGGACAAAAGACTAGCATGAGTCGTGGCAAAATGCCGGTATGTCCAACAGTGGACGTCCTTCGGCTGATAAGATGATGATGATGATGAAAGGCGCTGGCTTTTGGCACCGTGGAGCTCATTACGTGATGACACCACAGATAACACATATGAATCACAGAAAAGACACAATCACACCCACACTCATTTACACAGCCATTATTCCCCTATCTAATAATAATTAGCACTTATTTGTAAGATACAGATTTTTTTTATCACTACTTCACGGACGTCCACTGCTAGACATGACTGGGCTTAAGCACCATAGAGTCTTTAATGTCATAATCGCCACGCTTGGCAAATGGCCGTGTGATGCTGGCTGACTATAATTCGAACCCAATCTACAGCTACTGCGGTCGCTAACCCGCCTGCCCAGTGTGGCCACTATGGCAACTACCCCCAAGATGGTACATGTCATATTTGTGGGAGGCCTATGTCCAGCAGTGGACTGCATACGGCTAAAATGTATATATGTATGTTGGCAAATGGATTTGCGATTAATTATCACATTTCTTAAAAATTGGAGAAATGAAACCTGTTCTCGACATTACAGAAGCATTTTTTCCAAGTTGGAACTCTTCGCTCGCTCTGTCTATAATTCACCCAACTGCACTTCCCCTAACCCTCAATCCCATTTTCCTGTCACGTCTCGTGCAATCATTCCGAGCTACTTAATAATCGACCTGATCTCCTACCAATAAGGTATATTATCAGTTAACATACCCAAAGACCTACAGAATCGAAATGGCGCTGATATTATACAAACTCGTTTCATATTCGCAGCAGGGACCAAAGTTTTTATTTGTGGTAAACTTTGTCCAAAGTGTACTTGTATCGAAAGGGCTTAACAGCAACTAATTTGTAAGGCCTTTAGGTGGTTTTGGAATTAAGGTAGTTGTGCAAAGGAATCGCTGAAGATTTTAGTTCAATGACGACTTAGTGTGTCCTGTTATTAGGCAACCTTTTTATATGATGTGATAAACAAGCGTTCTGGACTGATGGTAATGGATAATGTAGTCTATGGACTGCTCGTGTTGTCAACAGCACTCCGAGACTCTAGTTGGCACATAAACATAATTATCTACTCCGAAATACCAAAGACAACGAGAGGCCTTGCTTTTCACTTTAAAAATAAAAATGAGCTGGATTTCTTCCACAAATAACGTCAATAAATCAAATGAACGTGGTACCGTGTGATGCCGGCTGACTAGACCACTGCGGTCGCCAACCCGCCTGCCAAGCGTGGCGATTATGGCAACTACCCCCAAGATGATACAAGTCATATCTGTGGGAGGCATATGTCCAGCAGTGGACTACATACGGCTGAAATATAGATTTCTTCCTAGGCCAACAAAACCCGGGCGTAGGGGCCTCAGAATCTTCGCTACACAAAAATGGAACATTACCCAAGTTCCTAGTTGACTAATCCATGAGATAGATGTCATTAGTGTCGTCATTTATGTTTCTTCCCAACAGCATGTGGTCTTTCTGGCCTTCTGCTGACACCCCTTAGTGATATTATGCAAGACGTGAATATTTAAAGTAAAAACGTGGCTTTAATGTCTGAAGTACATACAGTCGCCATCAGATATATCGAAGCTGTGGAGGTAGTCACAAATATCGGAACATGCACTTTAGCCTCTTGACAATAGAGGCGTTGTTCCGATATTTGTGACCACCTCCACAGCTCCGATATATCTGATGGCGACTGTAGAACGAAATTAACGTGGACTTTTCATTGTTTGTTGTTAAAGTTGCTAAAGTTGATTTTTGTAACCGTTGGTTGGTTTTGGGCTTTGGCTATATGAAAAAAGTAGACATGATACGGTCTCGGCCTCCCCGCCCCCATTGTGGTCAGTCGTGATTTTTTTGACTCTCTAATCAATAAGCAATCATATGTTAATTGTAAACATGTCGAGCAATATTCGACTTATAAAACGTGAGTTACCCGCTTTTATACAATTAATATGTTTCAATCTCACGATAGTTTTGTGTTTAAAAAAGTGATCACATGATTTCTAAACGAGCCCTTACTTAATAAGAATTGTTGAGCCACTTCTAAAACAATGAACAATTGAATGATTTTTATAATGGCTAATGGCAATTACGTTAATTAGTAGACTAATAAAATCTGCGCGAGACAAATTTAATTACCTGATTACCGTAGAAACGAAGACAGAATCAATCTCTAAAATCAAATTTTAAAATAATCAGTAACTAAATAATAATTACAGGACATTTTTATACCGATTGACTGAGCCCAACGGTAAGCTCAAGAGTCAAGAAGGTTTGTGTTGTGGGTGCTCAGCCAACGATATATATAACATACAAATACGTAAATACATATATAAAACACCCATGACTCTGTGCTCATCACACATATAATTTTTGTACAAAGCTGACGAGGGTATGGCGTATATGCTTTCCCATGTATCTTTATTGTCATCGCAATAATCCTAACTTTACAAGAAAATTCTATATTTTTAGATACAAATAAAGTAGGGTTCGGTGCGCGTTTTTCCGCGCCAATAGACCGTTTGTCTTAAAAGGACCCAGATCCCTATCTTTCTATTTAACTTGATCTAATTTCTACAAGAATTACCACGGAATAGGGAAATTTACACTTACACATTTGATAATTATCATATGTTTATAATGCCAATAAATGAACAATTTGTAAAATATTCAAGTTTTTTTTCCTCATAAGCAGCAGTTAGCATAAGTTGTCCATTCCATCCCATTTCAACACACAAATACCTGTATTAGTAAGAAGAAGAAAAGTGAAAGTTTTATGACTTATATCGCTATTGAATTTATCTGAAAAGTAATGTTTCCTCACATAGGCATTATATTATGAAAATATATTGTAAAAGTTTCAAAAATCTTATTAATACTTAGAACCAATCCCAAATTTCAGTAGATATTGGCATTGGCTATCATTAGTGATCGTACTTTATCCAGTATTTTTGGTCTTTCCGGTGGCGAATGCACTAGTCCCAAAATGTACTATTAGTCAATATACTCTAATTTCGAAAGCCCCTCTTCTCATAAGAAACTAAGCCCAAAATACCATATTTCCAAAAAGGCTCATTCTCGATTTACACGAGAACCATTGAGCACTAGTCTCAAAATACACTTTTCCCAAAATACCCCAAATTGTGTTCACCTGTAAGTATCGTAATACTTTATTCTCATAATGCATAGCTCTCAAAACACTCTAGTTCCAAAATACCCTATTTTTTTTAGAATATCTCTTTATTGTGATTGCTTTCATTCGAAACCATTACCCGTTTGATGCCAAAAATAGGATTTCTTTAAATAATTATTATTTTGATCTACAGGGTGTCCAATAAATGACACGTCACAGTGACTCTGGAGGTAGACTAGGGCAAAAGGTACCAAACCAACTTAAGATGACCCCAGTAAAAGTGGCACGGTTTTTGAGTTATTGTCGAATTAAAGTTTTTCATGAACTTTGACCGTTTTTAACATTACTAGTGCCAGTGTGCACTCGGAAAGGTGTGAAGGTTAGTTTTTTTATGTGTACGGTACCATGAATTGTTAATTATTAAGGTTACAGAAATGAAATTTTATCCAAAAACAAAGTTAAATAAAAAAAATAAGTAAGCTAAAAGGTTGATCCTGAATTAATTCACAGCGAGACATGGATTTCGACTTTAACTACCAGTCGTGAAAAAAAAACTATAAAAGTAATGAGCAAATATCATCAAAATATTAGTATAAATCAGATTTAAAAATAGTATGATACATGTACCTTTCTGCAATAAAATAGGAATAATTATGATCTTTTGAATGCCTCATAAAAATAAGTTACAACTAGGAAATTTTCAATATCAATTCGTTGGCCTTTAATTGTTTGCGGAATGCCTCCCTTTTTACCCGACTGACGAATAAAAGAAAGTTTATTAAGGATATCATTGAGTGCTGCTTCGAACACACGCCGCCGTAGCTCCACTTGGGACCTTTTATACTGGGGTCATCTTAAGTTGGTTGGTACCTTTTGCCCTAGTCTACCTCCAGAGTCACTGTGAGGTGTCATTTATTGGACACCCCGTAGATCAAAATAATAATTATTTAAAGAAATCCTATTTTTGGCATCAAACGGGTAATGGTTTCGAATGAAAGCAATCACAATAAAGAGATATTCTAAAAAAATAGGGTATTTTGGAACTAGAGTGTTTTGAGACCTATGCATTATGAGAATAAAGTATTACGATACTCACAGGTGAACACAATTTGGGGTATTTTGGGAAAAGTGTATTTTGGGACTAGTGCTCAATGGTTCTCGTGTAAATCGAGAATGAGCCTTTTTGGAAATATGGTATTTTGGGCTTAGTTTCTTATGAGAAGAGGGGCTTTCGAAATTAGAGTATATTGACTAATAGTGCGTTTTGGGACTAGTGCATTCGCCACCGGAAAGTTTTTGGTGCAGTGCTCTAGGGTTGTCAGTAGTGCCCAATATCAAACTATTTAAACGAACAATGAAATAAAATAAAGTAAAATAAATCAAATAAATCAACGCGTGAATGATGCCTCGGTATTATAAACGTCCATAAGCTGCGGTGACCGCCTACCATCAAGCGGGCCGCATGCTTGTTTGCCACCTTTGTGGTATAAAAAATATATATGAATAGCGTATTAAACAAATCTGAAAAACAGACAATATTCTCAGAACATGTAAAGCCTAACCCAATATGCATAATTAATGAAGGGTTAATTTAATACGGATTACGGGTATATGAGATAATATAACACAGTTGCAATAATCTCAAGTTACAGTTCAGATTTATGATTAGGAATTGATATACTAACTATATATTAGCATAATGCGTAGGTAATAAATGTACAAATATAATAAGTAAATAATAGTAATTAACGATTAATACGGTACTACTCACGTTTATTTAGTCACTCGCGCGACATGTTTCGGAGAACATAGGCCTCCATTTTCAAGCACTAAGAGTGCTGAGTGTCCGGTCGGTTCGCCGCTCGCGTCACCGGCCCGTCGCGCACTAACGCGCGCCGCGCTGCCCGCGTGATACTACCTTACGATGAAACTGATGAAACACTATTATTTACTTGTATTAAACTTACGTAAGTTTAAATACAAGTAAATAATAGTGTTTCATTTTCAATGAAAACATAGTAGGTATTACATAAATTTTAAACGTTAATCATACAATACACATCGACAATCCTAAGTCGCTGTCGTGTGTCATTTGACGTCATCGCACCAAAAATGCTGGAAAAAGTACGATCACTGGCTATCATGAATTCATAATATTACCAGTTTTTCGTTATCATTTGCCGAAAGACATTTCTTTCGTCAACGACAATTTTGTAAAAAATAATTTCATTACGTAGATCAGTAGGTACTATTCCTAATTCTGTTTCGATAAATAAGTTGGCCGGTGGGGCGGAAAGGTTCTGGAGTGGCGACCAAGAACTTGGAAGACGCAGCGTAGGTAGGCCTCCCACAAGGTGAACCGGCGACCTAGTTAGAGTCACGAGATGCCGCTGGATGTGGAAGGCGCAGCGGTCTTCTTGGGTCGTTCTGGGGGAGGATATATCCATCAGTGGACGTCTTTCGGCTGACATAATGATGATGAAATAAGTTCGACTGCAGCCGATCGGTTATCTATGTAAATAGCCATCATCCAAAATTACCATATTCTCATTCAAAACAAGGTAACTCCGAAACCCAATTAATATTGAATAATGAGCCCATTCATTCCATTATACTAAACGAGTATCCGCGGGATCCCAAACCCGCAGTCTATCTGTCTACGCGTGGCATAAGTACTGAGCCTGCGGTTCGCGAGGGGTTGAAAAGGGGTCACTATATCTGTCGATTGAATGTAGGTGCCATATCGACATACCTGCCACAACACACTTCTTTAATGTTGTCATCGGTTACCGAAAAATACCTATATATCTAAAAACGGATTGTATCTGGTATACTGAATTACGATTTAATCTGGGCGCTTCGAACCGTCTGTAGAAAAACTTAACTGAATAACCATGTATATCATCTATGTGGTTGTGCAAATAATTAATATACTGTGTGTAAGTCTAATACGGGCGAAGAATTAAACCAGACATAGGATTTACCAGTATATTCATTAACCAAAAGGTTTTTCTTTAATTATACCTATTATACATATGTAATTAATTTTTGTAAAATTTCTGAGCAGTAATGTACTGCGAACATTACGCGATATGAGCTTTTGAAACGAAATGTCAACGAGTGTTTAACTCGAGTGTGTTGCATTACATTGCGGGCTGATTTTTTTTAATATGGATAAAAATTTAATTGTAATTCTACCCTCCGTTAAGAGATTCGCCCGTATAAGATTTACGAGTACACACTGTAGAACGCCGACATGCGTGTGCAGACACGTTACTACTACATAGGCCAGGTGCTTTAGCTAAGTTTTTTACCTATATCAAGTTTAGTATTGTTTATTTTCGTTGAATACCAGTAAATTCAAGTCATATTGTCATTGAGGTACGGTCAGCTGAAAAGAAAAGGTGGTATCTTTACTCCTTACAGAAGACCACAGCCATAATAGCACTGCCACCTTTCAGGTATGTAGTGTTGTGTTCCTGATGGTGAGTAAGGTTCCCAGAGCTCCAACCCCCCTTGAAGGCCGGCAACGCGCTTGTGACTCCCCTGCTGTTGCGGGTGCCCATGGGCGACGGTAATTGCTTAACACCAGGCAATCCGTCTGCTCGTTTGCCGTCTATGTCATAAAAAAAAAAAAGAGTTGACGATCGTCACACGGCCGTTGACATCGCGTAAACATTACGTCGCCTTCGCGTTACCGGACCGAACCGAGCCTTTTTACATAGCTGTAACGGCCGTCGCGTGACCGGCCCGAGCCCGGACCGAGTGGCTCGGAGGGCTCGCGGCGATCACGTGATTGTCTCGTGAGTGGCCTCGGCTCGGCGACGGGCCGCTCCAACGTGAATCGACCTTAAAGAGTTAAATCCCAGTGTTCTAGAATAGTAGTTTATGTAGGTACCTGTGCAAAATGAAGGGCATTACAATAAGAGTGTGGGTGTGTATCACACGGGTGTTGTAATGTAATTATGTATAGTTGCATACACTACTTTATCTACACACATATCATAAGTGTTTATTATTATTATTTATTTATTACTAGTGCTACTTGTAAACATTAAAATGTCAACGAACAATACAAATGACAGCTTGCAATGGCGGCGTTTTGTATTTCGTATCTCAGTCAAATATTTTTTAAACCATAGACAACTGACATAGACATACAGCGAATACCATAGAAACCATAGACAGACAGCGAATGAACTCCCTATTCTATTGTCACTCGAGTTCAAATGTCGTCCGGTTTATATTAAAAAAACATAACGAATTGGCGTTTAGTATCAATGACTGTTTTAATATCTATAGATACTAGAATAGACACCCCACTTGAATTCGACAGCCGTTCCAAATTTAAACTCATAACGTACTGTTTTCACGAGATAATATTAACTTTACATCTCCATTAATTTCTGATGGTTGGTAATGCTGGTCATTACCTACGGTTTCTGGACACATTTTAGAGTACTAACGATATGTACGTATAAGTTATGTTTTTTTTTGTTTGGTTACATTTCGAAGCCTTATTTTACCTCATACTGAATTAACTTCTATTCCTATTTGATTAATTGAACACTCATACAATCCGACAGCAGCTGTCAAACCAGTTAATACGAATTTATTGACGAATGTTATTTGTCCATCATAACTAAAATATGTTCGATATTAAGCTTTAACATTGAGCAATAAAGTACAAATCTGTGTAAATATTTATGGTGCAGACTAGTAAATCATACTTAACATGCGATACAATCCCATGTGGATATCAATTGAACCTGTACAGTCGACGTCAAAGATATGTTTACACTTTTGCACCGTACAAAGCATAAAGGTTAAAAAGTGTAATCATATCGTTTACGTATCGTATATACATATCGTACAGTCGCCATCAGATATATCGGAGCTGTGGAGGTGGTCACAAATATGTGAACATGCACTTTATTGCCTTGACAATGGAGGCGTTGCTCAGATATTTGTGACCACCCCTACAGCTCCTATATATCTGATGGCGACTGTACCACAAATTTGCTAAAACTTACTCGAATTAGAAATGATGTCATTCGCAGAAGAACCTAAGTAACCGATGTAAATATTTTAAATAAATATTTCGGTACAATCTTACACAAATCTTGCCGTGTGATGCCGGCTGACTAGAATAGCACCACCCCAGCTCCTCCCGCGGTGTCGTAAAAGGAAAATCTTACGGACGGGCAGCAGCATCCGTCGAAACCCAATCTACAGCTACTGCGGTCGCCAATCCGCCTGCCAAGCGTGGCGACTATGGCAAATACCCCCAAAATGATACAAGTCATATTTGTGGGAGGCCTATGTCCAGCAGTGGACTACATACCGCTAAAATGTATGTATGTTACACAAAGCTAGTTCTACGGTAAGCGCAATAAGGCTTCTGTTGTAGGTACTAGACGACAATATATATAATAGATAGATAAATATAAATAAAATAAAACAAGTTAAACGGATTATAAATAAATAAATAAATATTTCGGGACAATCTTACACAAATCGACCTAGTCCTACGGTAAGCTCAGTAAAGCTTGATGTTATAGGTACTAAACGACGATATATATAAAAGATAGATACATATAAATACTTAAATAGATAGAAAACACCCATGACTAAGGAACAAATATCTGTGCTCATCACACAAATAAATGCCCCGACTGGGAATCGAACCCAGGACCATCGGCTTCATAGGCAGGGTCGTCGATTATATCGCGTATACTAATTTAAACTTCATCCCGACGTTTGAACCCGACCGAATCGATTTATTTTTGTGTTTATCACTGGGTTGTGCACATTATGTACGTACTTAAACATTATGTACGAGTATCTATTATATAAAGTACCTTCAACAAAAGATTTTTTGACTAGGTCAATCTATGTAAGATTGTCCCAAAAGCGGTTTATGTCGTATTTCATAGTGTATTCGTAACACAATGTAACTCGCAGTGGTAACTTGTGACATTCCCCAAACTCTGCAGAAAACTAACACAGCTGTACTTGAATGTTATCCATTTTGCCCCATGGCGACATCCATTTATTACGTAAGTTGATTTAGGGGGAGAATGTCGGGCATGTGTTATTTATTGTAACGGTTGTTTTGATTACATAAGATTTCAAAACAGCAAATTAGAACAAGAAATTGTTCTAATTTGCTATTATTGGTTCTTTGTGCACTTATTGGTGCTTTGTTCATTGCAACAGACCGTAAGTTAAAAAATCTAACAGAAACAAATAAAATAAAACAAATAAATACTTCGGGACAATCTTACACAAATCGATCTAGTCCTACGGTAAGCTCAGTAAGGCTTGTGTTGTAGGTACAGTCACCGACTTTAATTGTTGAGCCACTTACGGTTCAAACTGTTTCTTTTGTGTAATGCTTTTTCTATGTATGTTCACTGTAAGGTGAACCCTAAATGGCTCAACAATTAAAGTCCCTGATCGTACTAGACGACTATATAATAGATCACTCAGGAACAAATATCTGTGCTCGTCACACAGCCGCGGCCAGTCGTAAATAAAAAATCGTGAATATAATCAAACATATTTCAAACAACATCATTGGCCTCCCCTAATCTGTCGTAGTTAATACATATTAAATTGAATCGTAAGGGTCAGCCAATTTTTTTTTCCTGAAGGGAGCTAGGGGTACAAAAATTATCTCACGTAATAAATGAACGCCGCTTGTAACTCTGACATATAAAGCATGTCGCAGAATCATCCTCATATTTGTATGTCGAGATGGACTTGTGATTAATATTTACGTTTCATCCACGTACATATACAACAGTGCGAATATCAACTTTATCACAACGAGGTAAAGTTCAAAATGATTTACAAACATCAAACTCTTTAGGTGAATCATTCCGGTATTGTACTTCATCACGCAAGAACTTAAGTAGTTGGAAAACTGATTTGAATTTGGAGTTTATTGCTCGGTGATACAGTGTATAATTGAATGATTTAGCGATGGTTGTTACGCCTCTTCGTTATGTAGTTTTGTTAGGCTTCTACTTGAAACAGGGATTAATTTGGTGATATTCCTACGATGTTAGATTCTAAGGTTTGAGGAAGTTTTGGTGCTAGTTTATTATTAAATTAAACAAAACATTATCAATTTCAATGGAAATAAAATAACTTAAATCGGATTCTAGATAGTAAACACCCATGACTCAGGAACAAATATCAGTGCTCATCACACAAATAAATGATTTGAGCCCAGGGCCATCGGCTTCATAGGCAGGGTCACATCCCAGAGCGGTCGTCACAACAACAATCCAACAAAATTCATGGCTTCCAAGGGGGTAGATATGTGTAATTTTTTCCCCAATTTTTCTGTTTATTTACTATGTTAAAGAATTCGGGTAATATTTTTCATATCATAAAACCGAGTATAGTTGAGCGAACTTATAATATGGTTAGTGGAAGGTAGACTATGATATGATTAGTTTAAGGAAGTTACCAAACGAACTTGAGTATTCCTCTCACGCCCCACACTGATAGGCATATATGGATAAGGGTATTATCAGTGTGTATTATAACTAATACGTTATATGTAAGCTTTTATAAGGTGTAGTATATTTGAACTTTATGTCAAAGTAATAGGGTCCAGTTTTGCGTAATTTTGATACACTTAAATGCTTGTTAAAGGGTAAGATTTACGAGTAATGACTGTTTGATTGTGAATGGAAAAAAGGCTTGCGGATACCGGAGGACAAGGTAATAGGCAAAAATATTGTTGCAAAGATTTTTCCTATTTTGTTACCATTTTTCCATTTTTTTTTGTATGGCGGTTTCAAAGTAGGAAATGACAATTATGTATGAAATTGTCTCGTGATTTCGAGTAAAAAAAAAAACATTTTTTTTGTGATTCTGAGTAAAAAAAAATTGTACCCCTAACCAGGGGAAAAAAATTGGCTGTCCCTCACTATTCAATTTATTGTGACACAATATATTTATTTATCCAACGAACAAATTAAAAACACAAGGAAACTTAAATAAAATGAAATACTAAAAATATAAATAACTAAAAACTAAACCTAAAATACCTATCTAAAATAAAAGATCCCCCCGTGGCATGGTGCCGTAAACGCTGGCAGCATTTCCTCGCTGTATCGCAATGCTTATGCGTTGAGCGAGGAAGCTGCCGGCTCTCCGGTCACCACTAACGTCGATAAGACGTTTGGCCAAATCTTTGAAAAAGGCGTGGGCACTTGGTCCCCACGGGCCAAGGGTCTCGACGCCAAAAGGTACAAAATTGTATTCCGCCCCGAGACCAAAGATTCAGCCGTCTCTGCAGCTGCCCCGGGCTTAACTGCGGTGCCATGGAGATGGGAAGGGGCCAGCGTATCGACGCAGGTGGCGTCCCACATTAGCACCCTTCCCAACTTCCACTTCCATGGAATCAGCGACATCCCGTCCGGTCTCTTGCCGTCGTCCCGGAGAACACCAGGTGGCTCGAGAAGAGCCGGTACGACGCTGGCCAGAGACCGGCGGAGGATGTCGTTGATGGCAGCGTGCCGAGAGAAGCGGCCAGCGCTCCTCTGACACGACAGCCCGTGGTGACCCAGAGAGTCAACGTTGTTGCCGCAGGGGCATCTGTGTGGAGCGCACACGCGAATACCAAGCCGCAGGCAAGTTGCGACGCGTAAGGTGTGGGGTTCAAGGAAAGTACCGGTGGTTACAGATGGAAATGCCTGTAGCCAGGCACCTGCTATTATTGAAATACATATAAACATAATATTGTAATAATTTTACCAATGAATTGCTCTGCATTAATTATTTAATTAATTATTAGATTAAGATTATATTTGTATATGACCATTGCGAAAGTGCTTGTTGCTAGGCCTACTTGTACAATAAAAAATTGAATTGAATTGAATTTAATATTATGTATATATAGACTAGGGGTCCAATGACTATGGCTCATGAGACTGATTAAAAAAACGTTTTGTTTTTTTATTGAGAAAAATACATTTGTTGTACAATAGTGTCATTTTTTTTTTAAGAGTAGAGCTCAAGTTATAAAGTTTTGAAATAACTAGAAATCAAATCATATATTTCATAAGTAGTTATAATAAGTTTCAACCTTCGCGGCGCAAATAATTGAAGTTTATTGCGAACATATTGATTGCTTATACAACTTCGTTTTAGAACGCTATCCTTTCGCATTAGTAGCAAAAGGGTCATAAGTGAACACGGAACGATAATAACCGATTGTGAACCTTATGCCACAGACTTAAAGTTGGTTGGTGGTTAAAGTACCATTTGAGTGCTAAGGACTTTAAAATGTGAGAAATGGTGGAGATATTTTTAAGTTAAATTGAAGCATGGATTTCACAAAGGAAAACTTTAGAGTTGATGCGCTGGTAGCTTAGCGGTAATAGAGTGCGACTTGCAATACGCAGGTCGCAGGGTCGTACCCCGGTTTGTACCAATGAGTTTCTCGGAACTTATGTACGAAATATGATTTGATATTTACCAGTCCATTACCACAATGGTTGAAGTAAGGTGAAAATGTGGATACGCCATTTATTGCTCATATACCCCTTATACCCATAGCAAGCTGAAGTGGCAATGGGCAGGCCATATTGCACGCAGAGGAGATGTCCGATGGGATCGAAAGGTGCTCGAGTGAAGACCCTGGACTAGCAAGCGCAGCGTCGGACGTCCAACCACAAAATGGACAGACTACCTCATTAAGGTCGCCGAAAGACGCTGGATGCAGGTCGCTTGCAACCGGTACATGTAGGGGTCGAAGGGGGAGGCCTATGTTCAGCAGTAGACGTCTTGTGGCTGAGCTGATGATGATAACTTATTACAAAGGCTTAAGGTCGATTATCCCCTGCAAGCGATACACGTGAATTATTTATTTGAGGACGTTTTGTCCCGAGTCAGTTACGGTTTTATGTGAACGGTGTTTACGGCCCTTAGTGTTTTCTGCCCAATTTGGGTCAACCTTTATTTTAGAAAGGGTTAGTAGTTTTGAAAAATTCTTGAAAATTCTAGGCATCACATATGAAAATAAAGAAATTTGGTGTGATTGCCCAGCCAATCACCAGGACCCGAACCCGGGTATGTCCTTAAACTACGTCCAACAATGAGAGGTAGGGCACAGCGAAGTATCATCACGCTTGAGTCTGGAGAAGCCCAACTGGGGAAGTACCTCCTTCTTACAGAAGACCACAGCCATAATAGCACTGCTACCTTTCAGGTATGTAGTGGTGTTCCTTGTGGTGAGTAAGGCTCCCAGAGCTCCAACCCCCCTTAAAGGCCGGCATCGCGCTTGTGACTTCCAGTAAAGGGCGACAGTAATTGCTTACCATCAGGCAATCCGTCTACTCCTTTGCCACGTAATCTAAGCATCTATGTGTTTAGAAGAAGTAGAAAAAGAAGAAGAAGAAACATTTATTTGAGGCATACGTACACAATTACATAGTTAGAACTAACAGACTAAACTAGGGTGCCACGAAATGGTCCCGACTCAGCGTGGTGCTAACCAGGGGGTCAGCGCTGGTCTTCCGTCGGGGCCAAGTTTAAGCCAGTTAAGAATCGCGGCACTCTTATTAGCCAATTCTGTTGTAAGATTACTTAGTGACATGAAGACAAAATCTGTTGTAAACTTAAAATTATCACCCAAGTTTTTAGATGTAATAAAACTCGAGTGGCTCCGGCGTTGCTTTACGATGGTTTTATGGCTTCTGCCTCATCGTTGACACTTGGAGACACTTTTAGAGTTGCTTCATATTTGGGAAGCTTACACAGAAAGTGTTTGAGCGTTACTCTAAAAAAACTGGCGATATTACCAAATGTGTTCTTTCCACTCATAATATCCAGCTCATTCTATTGCAACCAACAAAGAAATAGTCTCATAAGGTCCATAGATCTTTGAAAATTTCCGCTTTTGTTACCGCCGTACAAAATATTTGGGAGATGGTAACAAAATTGGAAAAACACTTTGGGACAATATAGGCACATTATATATGTACTTATGAACGTCAAAGAAATATTTCATGACCCGAGAAGAGACCCGCAAGAAACTACGGCGGAACTAAATTTTTCAAATCCCATGCATTTATTTGTGTGATGATTTAGTATTAAAATTTGTTCCTGACACATTGGTGTTTTCTAAGAATTTGAACATTATACGTAACGTTGGCCCAGTACCTCCTTGAGCCACACACACCCACAAGCCTTCCTTAGCTAACCGTGGGGCTCAATCAATATCTAAGGATGTAATATGTGACATTATCTAAGAAAAGGGACCTTATTGTCGATGGCGCTTATGTCGTTATTCAAGATAACGCGATACAAACACAACGTTATTCGACGTAAGTGCCATCGACAATAAGGTCCCTTTTCATAGATAATGCCACATATTTATTTATATAATTAAGTCTGTTTCGGAAGGACTCTGAATTTTCCCCAGGCTACGTTCTCCAGTATGCGCAACGCCTATTATTATTATCTGAGTGTGGGCCTTAGATGCCATTTCTACCAAGAATCTATTGTAGCAGCCTTTTATAAGGTTCATTACTTATTCCCCTTGTATCTACGAGTATGATGTTCCAGATTTATGCCATAATATCTACCTCCTAAAGTTGCCGAGTGCCGCCTTAAGCACTTCTCTTTGACATTAGTGGTCCGTTTCCCTCTCTCATGTTTACAATATTGTATGTCGAAAGAGGACGGTATTATGCTTCAGAACAGCGTACCTCCAAACAATGTTTACGGAAGTGATTGAAATCACCAACGACCCGCACGGCACGTACCAGTCATTACGTCCGGTGGTAACTCACGTCTACCTAACTTACGGCCCACTTAACTTACCCACGACATTATCAACCTTATCAACATTGAAATAAAGTTGATACTGGCGTGGAGCAAGCGTAGAACCTGTGCCAAAACTCTGCAAGATTACATTGGAGCCGCGAGGCATTACGGTAGTTCGAGTCTAACGTGGCAACTTGGATAATGCGTCACGGGAACACTTGAGCAGTACGAAAAGGCATATAAGGCTATAATTTCCATGGTTCTTACGTCTTTTTACATCTGCGCTGGTTTTAGAACCTGTTCCGTGCATAAAGACTTATGGATGCTTGGTTTTCCAGGTATGTACGTCATTTTGGTGTTGTGAAGGTATCACCCCGCTGGTGTTTTAACGAGCTGATCGCCAGATGCCTTTATTTCTATCTATAGGCGTTAACTCTTGGTAAGTTTCGGGCTAATTTGTCAAATGAGGCTTAAGAATTGAATCGAGTTTGGACCGATTGGAGCTCATTCAACGTTTTGTGAACCAATCGGCAATTTGCCAAAATGGCTGAAAGTTTTTTGATCATTTTGTTCAAAGATTTTACATGTTAATAAAACATTATTACGAGATCATCAATAAAATTACAGTACAGTTTTTGGAATTTTTTTGTCAACATCTGCTTACATTGATATAGACTTAAAAATAGACAAAGAGAGTATAGTCTTAATACCTACATATACCTGTAGGTATTAAGCCTTATATTATAGTTAATCATAAATTAGGGGTTTTAAAAGTTCTATAAGTTCAAATGTAATAGTCCCCCATCGACCGCTTGGGGTTGGCCATCATATCAGCCGAAAGACGTCCACTGCTGGACATAGGCCTCCCCCACAACGTCCACGGCCGGACATGAGCCTCTCCCAGATATGGCTTGTATCATCTTGGGGGATGTTGCCATAATGGCCACGCTTGGCAGCTGATACCATCACATACCTGAGTCCAAAAACGAAATTAGTTTAAGTGCTATCGCCTATAAAATCACACATCCCTTTTGCACTTACCTACTTGTTAGAAGGTGACAGATGACGAAAACCTGATAGTCGTATAGGTGAAAAACTTACCTGATAGTCCGTCTATTTATGTAGTCGTCCGGAGAATTAATTTGAAATTTACGTCAAAATTTGAATATAGAACGCCGACACGCGTGTACACACACGTTACTACTACATAGGCCAAGTACTTTAGTTCAACTAGGCTCCGACAGATTTGGATTTGGTTAGCAGTCGAATCCAATTTTTTATTTAACACCTTATTACATAGGAGTAAGGTGCTAAATTGTAAAACTCATTTTGACGACGACTGCCTCAGACAGTTTATGGTCTGCGTATGGGTAAGTCTGTGTAACCCGAGCCATAAGGTCAGCCCCATTAATAGGAGTTTGCTTTTCGCCATATACATCGGAAGAGCGAGTAGGTATAAGGTAGGGATAAGAAAGCATATTAAAGTATGTCTATTTTGTGAAGTCGAATTTGTTTATACATTATTATTGTTACTTTTATATTTTTGTATTTTCATATCTTGTAATAAACTGTTTGATATGTTTTCTTATCGGACTACGCATAATTATGTAAGTACTTTAAGATTTGATGTATCACTGTATTGAAAAAATAAGTCCCGCCGTCGTTTCTTGCCGGTATCTTCTCGGGTCAGAGGTGTAGGGTTTGAACCGGTGTAGATTTTTTTTTTTTTGACGTTCATAAGTGCATGTAATGTGCCTAAATTGAAAAATAAAGATCTTTTATCTTTTTATCTTTTAGGTGACATCTTCTGTTGCTGCCTAACTTAAGTAGATGGTAAGAATAGAGTGAAGAAAGTATTAATATGTAATAATCGCATAAGTAAGAACATTTAAGTTCGTTTTGAGCAATTTTCTCTTTTACTCCAAATAAGGCACTTTGAAAGTGACAAAGACAATCGTTCGAAACTTAGTAATATTGATTTTCTCGGTAGCACCGCAGTTTTGATCGCTTTTGTTATAAAAACTAGCTTTTCATCATCATCATCATCACAAGACGTCCACTGCAGAACAAAGCCCTCCCCTTGGACCTCCACATTTCGCTTGCACTTAGCAAGCCTGAGGTGAATAGCTATAACTAAAGTCGTTCAAATGATGAACGGATTTCTTTTTCAACTCCATGACCCGGTGGTCATAGAGCAGCTTTAAAAAAAAACATTTCCCAGTAGAAAATAATCATATAATCCCTGCATATACCATGTGATCGTCAATCTTCCTTGCATTGTCCCGGCATTTTGCCACGGCTAGATTTTACGGTCATCATCATCATCATATCCTCCTAAGGCCCACCGTACAAATAATATCCTACGCGAATTGGTTTTTTATAGTAGGAAATAAAGTAGAATATCTTTTGTGTCAAAATTGAAGGAAACAAATAAGCTTCAACTCTGTTCCAATTGCATAAAGTTCAAATTTAATTATCATAATTATTACTACTGGTAGGCCCGTGGGCCTTACGAGGATGTCAGATAAAGGACGTCCATAGGTGGATTTATGCCTTCCACAAAATAAGACCATGGCTTTCGTGTACGTAGAGGCATAAATGCCATTTGCCATTACGCTAGCATGAGGGATAAATGCCAAAATCGCTTGGCAGGCAGTTTGGCGATTGCAATGTGCCATGGCACTCCAGAGATGCTGCTGCCCACACGCGGGTGGTCTAACCGCAGCTTTAGGACATACCCTGGTAGGAAACCGGGGCCAGGGTTTTAACCTGCAACCTCCGTAATGCAAGTCGCACGCTCTCACCGCTATGCTACCAGCGCTCCATACCATATGATAATGAAATAATAACTACATTACTGATTTCCAATCCTATCTATTTTGCATCGCAATTCTATTATATTGCTATTTGAATACTTATTGCGTAATTATCGCATAATTAACTCCCTAAATGATCGCAAACGCAATTATACATGGTGAAATTTAATCGGTAGGTAATCAGGAACCATTTTTTCTAAATCAGAACCCTGAGTGTAAGTTTTTAACATAACTTTACGTCACGAACCCGTTTGCGTTTCCCATATAACTAACAGTATCACTTACGCGTTCGTAAACGTTTTTTTACGTTGAAAAAACTTACACTAGAGCCTCAGTAATCGATCGCGATCCCATATATGTAGCACTTACAAGAAACTACATAACTTAATTTTATCATAGCTAATTTAAGACGTGAAATTGAATTTAAATTGAAAATTATTGTCAGCGCTAGTACGGTGTAGTGTACAGAGTTTATAACCTCTTTCGCAAAGTAATTTTATGAGAGGTAGGGTACAGCGAAGTACCATAACGCTCGAGTCTGAAGCCCAACTGGGTAAGTGCCTCCTCCTTACAGAAGACCACAGCCATAATAGCACTGCCACCTTTCAGGTCTGTAGTGTTGTGTTCCTGATGGTGAAAGGTTTCCAGAGCTCCAGCAACTTTTAGGGTGCCTACCCTAACAAGCATGTGAATCCTCTGGAGTTGCAGGCGTCTATAGGCTACGGCAACTGCTTACCATCATGTAGGCCGTATACCTTTGTTGTATTAATTAAAAAAAAAAATAGTCATAGCTATAAAAAAAAAAAAAAAAAATAAAAAATAAACTGTCAATTTGTCAACGCGATGGCACTTGACGTACACTATTTAATTCCCTTTAATAAAATTAATTATTGCGTCCATGTATCCAATGGTTATTAATTTTAACGATTTCATTAACTGTTCTTTAATCACAATTTACTCGCAATTAAGTCCCAGTATAGAGTTGCAGATTATTTTTTAGCGAATTCAATATTGGTCCCATGGGAAAAGTTAAGTATGATCGTCTTTATCACTTTTTGACATTTTGGATCACGACTCAGGTATTATTTCACCCAGTATAAACCTTTCTTTTTTGTTATATAAGGCAGCTTGGGAGGCGCTTGAGAGAGAGGGGCCTCGATCCTCGCTCTGGGTCATTCCTGGTGCAGAGGCTGTCCATTGCGGTTCAACGTGGCAACCCGGCGAGTGTAATGGGCACCTTTGCGCCGGGAGCTATGCAGGGCGAGTTTTAAGATTGTATAATATGTCATAATTATAGTATATAGGTCATTTATTTGTTTTCTGTAATATAAATATTTCGGGAAAATCATACACAAATTGACCTAGTCCTACGGTAAGCTCAGTAAGGCTTGTATTGTAGGTACTAGACGACGATATATAGAATAATAGATAGGTACATATAAATACTTAAATACATAGAAAACAAACATCACTCAGGAACAAATATCTGTGCTTATCACACAAATAAATGCCCTGACTGGGATTTGAACTCAGGACTATCGGCTTCATAGGCAGGGTCACTAACCACTAGACCAGACCGGTCGGTTCTGTAGTTATATAGATTTGAGGGTTAGGTTATTTGTGCAGGGCGTCCGTTCGTCCGCCCTTATGGGTTGACCACATGTCATGTTCCGCCATATGTTACGAGTCCCAAAACTATCTCACCCGTTACAATGTCGTAATATACACCAATATGTGTCATTATCTAGGAAAAGGGACCTTTTGTCGATGGCACTTACGTCGAATCGCGTTGCGTTTTTACTGTATCGTCTTGAACAACGACATAAGCGCCATCGACAATAAAGTCCCTTTTCATAGATAATGTCACATATTATAGAGGCGAAAGTTTGTGAGTGTGTATTTCTTTTTATATAAAAGACTGACCAGCGTTTGACCTTAGTCGCACCTGATGGTAAGTGACGACGAGGTCGAGGGTGCAGCACGCTGGTTCAGTAACAGCCTATTTACTCTTGCCTTGAAAATACCCATATTATATATTACCGGGAATACAGACGAAGGGAGCGAATTCCATTCCTTAGCAGTCCGCATTAGGATGGTAGAAGCGAATCGCTTCGTGCGAATGAATGGAATATTCACAACGTAAGGATGAAACCGCTCCCCTCGCGGTTAAAAGTAAGTAAAAACAGATTGGCTATAATATAACTTGCCTTAGATTAATTCTAACCACCGCCACTAGAGCGCAGCCTATCTATACTCGTCGCGGCGAATCATGATCCCTATGACACTGACAGTTATTCCGACGACACAAACTTGTAGTGGCGTCACCGTTACATTATAATCAAATTGGAGGCGTCTAAAAATGGCGTTTATTAATTTTAGGGTATACTCGGAATCGTAATTCGAGACCAAAAAAACTACGACAGATACGTCACTGTCAAAATTGACAAAGTCACTTATGTCACTGTCAAGTTAATATTTCAGGTTTCGCCAACCTTTTTGTAATATGCTTCCTTACATTGGCCAACACCATTGATAGGTATATTAAATTGTATTAGGTTTTTGTAAAAAAAAAAAAACAATTTTTTATAAAAGCTTTATAGCAAACTGTACTTTTTTTCTACAGCCAACTACAGCAATTCTAACAAACCTGAACTCAAGAAGTTGCGTTATTTTGGCACATAGGAGTATACAGACTAATTCTTCAAGTTACGACTCTCAATAATTAGTCTCCGGTTTAGTTTTACACCTCAAGGCTTAGTAGTAGGAACACAAAATCAGAAAACCAACTCAACAAGGCAGTAATTACCACGGAGCAAAAAGAACTTTCGAACACTCAGATGTCGAATGAGAATGACAAACCATGGTGTCATGGACGATAAAAATAGCACACATTATTTTTCTGCAATTTTATCAATTAGGTAAATGTATGTACTAATAAAATTATATACGAGTTTGTTTCATAGCTGTAGTTTGTAAATTATTGCACCAAATGTTGTTAATACCTGAAGTGTTACAAGTGCAATACCAGTTTCGTACCCAAAATCACCGATGTATAAGTTTTTATCATTACGCTTCGTATTTATGTGAAAATAAATATATCCAATTATTTTCTTAAAACATAGGGTTAAAGTTACCAATAAATAAATTATCTTAGCGTGTTTAAAAAAGAAAAAGGATTTTACTATTGTACAAATATTTTGTTGTTGTGGCAACCTTGTCGTAGTTTTTTTGGTCTTGAATTACGATTCCGAGTATAGATACATGCCACTAAATGATTTTCCGTTGGAATTGTAACAATTCTTAACATTTACAAGAAGTATATCAATCAGATATTACGTTTACGCCCTGCAAAACTTACTTCATTTGGAAGATATCGACTAGTGCAAAAAGTATCAAAAACAAATGTCGATAATGGAAACGAGTGTACAAAATAAATAGTACACTTTCAGTGTCCGATGTACCTATGTTTTCAGTTATACATATAGGAAGGTATTTTTTTCGATAGCACTATGTTTAAGATGGATTTTTATATTCGTCAAGCGTGACGTTAAATACTAGATGCTAAATGTTAAAAAGTTACCACATACAAAAAACTTAAATCATTACTAGAACAACAAAATAACATACATATGAAATGCAGATTATATTTTTAAAATCATGTTTACTAACGTGGCTGAATGCAAGTCACGCCTTTGCCTATAAAAAGTTAAGTTACATCGACACGACCCATCACTAATATGAACTGTCATAGGGATCATGATTCGCCGCGAGGAGTATACAGTAGACGACAACAGCACTATCTTTCAATGACAAGGAACATATCCGCATTAAAAATGCGATACGAAAGTTTACATTTTATTTTAAAAAAGATGTAGGTACACACTAAAACACACAGTTCGTTTTAAAGCTACATTATATAAACAGACAACAAAAACCTTTTATTACATAACGTACAGTCAGCAGCAAAAGTTGATAAGCGTTTGAAGTGTTCAAAATTACCTACACGCGCTCTTATTCTCTTGACAATAGAGACGTGTTGACCTCATTTTGAACACCTCAAATGCTTAGCTACTTCTGCTGCTGACTGTACTAGTTTAATAAGTTTTAATTTTCACAGCACGAATAGTAAACGCTTTATACAATCCGAATAGCACTAAAATCACCCCAGCCAGCAACGCAAGCGCAGCGGTGAGCATGTCTCCATCAATGAACAGGAGCCAGTTAGCGCACACGGCCGGCGCGCGTCTCCGGGTGCGCACGCGCAGGGTCCTCTCGATCCACCATACTGCGCGCTCTACAGATGTTTCTGGCCGGTCTTGCATCTCTTGTCCTAAGAGCTTTGAGCGGGAACGGTAGCTGTAATCGTTAAAAGAATTGATTTACGGAGATCATAAAGCATGAGTGGTGGAACCTAAACTAGGCCAACCCTGTATCTTGGCAATCTTAGGATCCTGAACGATATACTTAAATTGATGATGCTTATTAAACGTCTCAACTGTGGTACTGTCTGAGTTACCTTATATTTTCTGAAAGAGTTAGAATCATATACATTCCTCGGACACTCAGAGGATCACTTTCCAAAATTGATTTATAGTGGTCGCACACACCGACTAACTTTACGTTTGACTACAATCATGAGTGCACTCACTTTATCTGTTTCAGTACCTCCACCAGCAATGAACAACAGCATCTATCTGCCCTAGCCCTTTACGGCAAGGGAATAATAATAATAAACACTATTTATTCCTCTTTCACAATAGTCTTTTCTTTAGTTATTTACAATTTGTTTCAAATCAACTTTCTAAGTAATTTCGAAGGGTGTAATAACTAGTAATAAGTATTATACCCTTGATCTTTAATAATATCCTCAATGTTCTCCAGCAGTTGGTCATCAGAGAGGCTGGCCAGATCCAGTCGCCGCCCGACGCCCAGCCTCACGTACTGCTCAGCGTTGTACCACTGGTCGCCCAGCATCGGGAACGCCAGGAGCGGCACGCCGGCGCGGAGAGCCTCATCCGTGGACTGGAGGCCCGCTTGGGTGATGAAGAGGACTATCTTCTTGTGTCCTGAGAAGCAAAATTTTACACATACATTTCAGCCGTATGCAATCCACTGCTGGGCATAGGCCTCCCACAAATATGACTTGTATCAGCTTGGGGGTAGTTGCCATAGTCGCCACGCTTGGCAGACGGGTTGTCGGCCGCAGTCGCTGTAGATTGGGTTTTGATGCTGCTGCCCGTCCGTAGGATTTTTCCCAAGACACTCGCGGGAGGAGATGGGGTGTTGCTATTCTAGTCAGCCGGCATCACACGGCGTAAAACTTTAAACTACATACAACTAATGGTTCTTTTGAAATGTTAGTACCTAATATAGTTTCCTGAAGTTTGAAGATCACAATATTAGAAAGGAAATCGTTGGAACTAACCGCAAGGCTTCAGCCCTGACTGCGGGATGACGAGGGCGACCACCGTTCTCTATGTACCAGTGTCTTTGTGATACTGCATATTTGAATTTGGCTAAGCAGCTACTTTTTTTGTAATTTGTATACGTACTTATTAATTTTAAACATTTTTTATTCTGCCTGGTCCTTCTACAACATCCAATTCCCAACAGAGATGTTAATGATTTATGATTGAAAGTACATTACAATCACAACAAGATCAAATTGGTTGACTACACATCAGACAGAAGGCGATGCTAATAAATAATTTTCATCATCATCAAATCAGTCGAAGGACGTCCACTACTGGATATAGCCTTCCCCCAGAGCGAACAGCGAGCGGACTCAGAATGATCGATTTTTTACCACCTGTATCTAGTAGATCGATCCACCTCGTATCTGTCTGCCCACGCTACGCCTTCCTTAACCTTACGTGAATCTAAAAAAACGTATATTGTCCTGTCTTCGTTGTCCAGAAGAACTGGTTAGGTCAACATTAATATATTTTATCCGCGCTAGATTTTCGAACTGCCCTAACTTGAATTTTGTTATTATCTTTAATGTGATCACTATCACTAGAAGATGTTCATAAGGGAAAGTCGTTCTCAAACCGTCGGAAGTAACCCCGTTCCCGTGCCGATTAAAGCTTCAGTATTCAACTGGTTCTTATATATTCCTAAGAATAGTATACTGTAATGGTTCTCACGTAGCAGATCAGACTGTGGCAGCCAGCCAGATGTCCGAACATTATCCGGTAGTCCCGCTGGAGGGTTCTTCCACTTCCACAGAACATCATACGGAAGCCTGGCGAAGACTCGGCTGAAGATAGCCATACGGTCCGGCGGCAGGAGCGACGGATCCGTGTTGGTACCGAAGCTCATGTAGATAACACCATGCTTTGATGAATCCATCCATGACTGCAGATCCTGGAATTCAATTGATCAAGATTTGTGACGGTTAAGAAATCACCAACTTTATCATTGCATAATTTTTCTTCTGTTCCGCTACCCTAAGGCTGTTGGAAGAGATCGCTTATTCTGGAAAATGAGAGAAATGGATCTGGAAGAGATGAGGTCCCCTACTGTTTTGCCTCTTTTTTATTTTGTATCTTTTTCTTATTTTTATCTTGTATTTATTTATTTATTTGTATTATTTGGTTCACTGTAGTTACTTGTAAATATTTTTGAGGTGTGCATGAAGTATATTGTAGATTAATTTATTGAAAGATAAAAATAAATGAATAACCAATTTTGGGACAATCAATAAAGTGTATCACCCCAACCACGGGGTTTAAGGTTGGATGTTTTTTTATATACAACAACGGTGGCAAACAAGTATACGGCCTGCCTGATGGTAAGCAGTTACCGTAGCCTATGGACTCCTACAAATCCAGATGATTCACATGCCCGTTGTCTACCCTTTAAGAACCTATACACTCCTTTTTTGAAGAACCTCATACTGTTCTAATATTTTGTGATTATTTTAAAATTATGAAATGAAACTACCTAAAATAAAAACTTTAAACGACTGGAATACTTATTCTCAAAATTTTATTGAGGTTTTACTGGAAGTGTCGTTTCCTACTTACCCAATTTTACGGTAAGTACTAATAATAAATAATATTGCAAATGGCGTTATTGCGGAACATTTCTCAACATTTAATTATAAACACTTTGGACTGCTGTAGCTGTGGGTTTGAGTCCGATGATTTTCCAAAGTCGTCCACGTTTCTGTTTTTCATTTGAATAGATAACTATGTGAGATTTTATGAGAGGAGTAAATAAAACCTTAATTAGCTAACTTTAACCTTAACTAGCAAACTTAGTTTATGGAACTGGGAAATGTCCCTAAAGTTTGTCCGTAAATCGGCTTAATAGGCGATCGCCAACCCGCCTGCAAAGAGTGGCCCCAGAGGCTGCAAGATCGAGTGGTTGATAGATAGATCCAGTTTACGGCTTGCTAAGTATTATGTTTTACAAGTACATATTAAGGTTCTCAAAGTTTGACGCAACAAAAAATAAAGATCCGGACCCGGGTATGTCCTTAAATTACGTCCAACAATGAGAGGTAGGACACAGCGAAGTACCATCACGCTTCAGTCTGGAGAAGCCCAACTGGGGAAGTACCTCCTCCTTACAGAAGACCACAGCCATAATAGCACTTTCAGGTATGTTGTGTTGTGTTCCTGTTGGTGAGTAAGGTTCCCAGAGCTCCAATCCCCCTAAAAGGCCGGCAAGACACTTGTGACAATTTGTGGCATCCAAAAAGCGAGCGTTTTAGGTACATTTTCATGCTGTACCTTACTTTACTCTGAACTCGATCACCTCGGTAGACATCTTTTTTCCTTGATGTCCCTTATTATTTACAAGGTAAAAATAGAATCAACGTAGTTAAATAACGAGATTAGTAATTACAGGTCTACCAATTAAGTAACTAAGTGATTAAATAATGACAATTTATCCCTTGATTCCAAGAAACATATTCTTTATCAAATCACTAACTTCAAACTTTATATGTACTCGTAAAAATGTCCAAATTAATTATAGCCGCCGGCATCTTTGGTACAATGTCTCGAAGGCCTTTTTTAGTTTTAATGTGGAAATTAGTTTTTATAATATTTTTTGTATATTGAATTGAAAATAAAGAAGCGTTCGTGGTCATCGAGTGGACCACGAAAGCTGCTAAATGGTTCGAAACATCGGGATGAAATTTAAATTTGTATACGCGATGTAATCCATTTCAGTTGTTTTATTTGAAGAATAATTATACCGGCAACCGAAGACAATATTATGAAAATAAATTAAATATTATTAAAATAAAATGAATAAAAATCTCGAGGGTAGATGTCGATCTACCTAACAATTTTGCTCCAATGTTATGTTATTCCGTTTATTTGCTACAATCACTTTGACACTGGCGAAAACAAGATTAATGGAAGCCATGTTTTTTTACACTATCCATCTATATCTATATTTAGTTACGTATTTACATGATCTAGCTTACCTGAGGCAGTTCTTTAACTGGCGGTATATTGAGGCTCCCCAAATATATCACATTAGGTGGCACGGGGCGGTACCCTTCAAACACCGGGTCAATGTTCAGCATCATCAGTTCCACATTCTTCTTCAACTTCTCCAATGGTGGCACATCCTTGCCAAACACGTCACGGAGCATCACATCTTCTTTTGTTTCATACGACAAGATCAACTGGTGTATTTGGTATCGACCATACAGTTCCGTCACTTTCTCCCATAGCGTAAGATTGTAAAGACGTGCTCGGAGAAAGTCTGGGTACACTAATGGATTGATAGGACTACCCATTAGCTCGTATTGCTCTTCCATTCCTCCTAATGAGCTCATTAGTACAACAGGAGCTTGGAATATGTGGGACAATACAAGCGCTGGTCTCGTCCATGCTTCTGCGATCACTAGATCAAACTTCCTTTCTCTCAGTATCTTCTGTACAGCCTCGGTCCTCATTTGCGCAGGGAATATTTCTAATAAAAGATCGTACGCCGTATGTATTTGCTTTTGTAAGTCGTTCTGTTTCCCAGTGGCGGTTTTCAGGAAGCGGTCGATCCATGGGGCGTAGGATAAGTCGTGGAGATCAATTTCTGTCAGGTTCGGTGGTGTCTGTCCCGCTGGGAACTCCGGATCAGTAGTCAGATAAACCACTTCATGCTTACGCGCTGCTAACTCCTTCGCTATTGGTCGGAAGACTACTTGGTGACTGATAGAAGGAGTTGGTACTACGATTATGATTCTCGCTGTATCTCCGTACCAGGCGAATGCGCAAAGAATTACAGCGCATCGCCAGGCATCCGCCATCATCAAGCCGCTTCTAACAAATGTATTCAGAATACTCGCTGTCATTAGCCAGCTAATACTAAAAAGGTACTAAGAGCGTATTGTAATTATGTGATTTGAATCTTAGGCACGGGTGCATACATTCGATATTACTTTGCAAATTCATGGTTGGAGCCTTGGCGATGATTTTGCTTAGAACAGTCAACTCGATTGATACAAGGTTAGGGTCGTACAGTAAAGAAAAGCAACTCATCATTCCCATATGTAATTATATCTTGTAATTGTATACCGTATTACGAAGATGTATGTTTACTTGTCAACTATGACTTGCTGATGATTACAATGTAATGTCTTGCATACTATACTGGCATTAGACGACAAAAGACAAAACTAGCTAAAGAGTTCAAAACTTCGAGATGAAATTAAAGTTCAGTTACACCCAATATAATTCGTATTTAGTTTTATTTCATGATTATTTGGGGTAATCAACATCATCATCAATTGAGCCGTATGCGTTCCACTGCTGAACAGGCCTCCCACAAATATGACTTGTATTATCTTGGAGGTAGTTGCCAAATTCGCCACATTTGGCAGGCGGGTTGGCGACCGCAGTAGCTGAAGATTGGGTTTAGAACTTTCGACGGACGCTGCAGCCCGTCCGTAGGATTTTTCCCTTTGTCGCCTCTTACGACACCCGAGGGAGGAGATGGGGTGGTGCTATTCTAGTCAGCCAACAACACACGGCAAAATTTGCTGTAAAAAAAATTGCGGTAACCGAACACAATATTTAAACAATAATTATTTACAAACAAATAAGTAAACTTCACTTTTATCACGTCATAATATATACAGGCTGTCTATAAACTATGGGACATGAAGGGGAAGTATCTTAAATATCGAAGTACAGAAAAGGTAAGATTGTCATTTTATCATCTATCCCGCTATCTGTCACTTTCGCACTAGCATACTTGTTGGAGCGTGACAAATGATAAAACCTGACCATATTAGCAGGGGATGTGTTCCTAGTAAGGTTACCAGAGAGCTGAGAGCCTTAAATGGTAGGCAACGCGTGTGTGAATCCTCTGGAATTATACTGCGTATGCTACTGCGACTGCTTACCATCAGGCCCCTATTTCACCACAGCGACAATTGTCACGATTCCCGACATATGTAAATTTCTGACGTTGCAGGTGTCCATAGGTTACATTGACCGCTTAACATTGGGTGGGACGTGTGCTTGTTTGCCACCAACACGTTAGTTTCAATAAAATGCTCTTATTATTATTATATATTTTATATTATATATTTTTTATTATATCGTCAATAAATAGGTAGTAGTTTGGTGAACAGCTCTTGACAAATGTCACGATTCTCAGAAGAAATTTCGATAGTTTTCGACATGTGATTAGTCCTATGTCGGAAAATCGCGACAATTGTCGTATTTCTCGTGACAATTGTCAAGAGCCTTTCATCTTACTACTACCTATCTATTGATGATATAATAAATAATAACGGTATTTTATTGAAACTAACGTGTTGGTGGCAAACAGACACACGTCCCACCCGATGGTAAGCGGTCAATGCAACTAATGGACACCTGTAACGTCAGATATTTACATATGTCGGGAATCGTGACAATTGTCGCTGTGGTGAAATAGGGGCCAGGTAACCATCGTGGTATTTAAAAATTCACCATTTACTCAAGATTATCCAAACAAAACTAATTTTCACAAATACCAATTAAAACTTCTATCAAAACTAAGTAAATCCACTGAAAGAATAGTTTCCCATGGGCCAGCCCTTCAGAGATCCATGTATTTGACGAGGGTAAGTCATACCGCAAACACATCCAATTCCATAAAGTCGTAACTATCCTTCGTATACAAACAAATCTGCCCGTTTGGTTTCGGAGGAAAGTAGGGTTCAGCTCACGTTTTTCCGCGCCGGTAGACCGTTTGTCAAATTTGGAAACGTCCGGGGTAGGGATTTAGTTTGATCTGATTTCTATGAAAGCGGAATACGGTAAAGTTGAAATTAGGTTGGGGTACATCTGAAAGTTTCACGTATTTGTTAGAAAAACCTCAAGTGAGGCTTGTCTTATTTTAATGTAGTGTGGACCCGGGTATGTCCTTAAACTACGTCTAACAATGAGTGGTAGGGCACAGCGATGACCATAACGCTTGAATCTGGAGCAGCCCAACTGGGGAAGTACCTCCTCCTTACAGAAGACCACAGCCATAATAGCACTGCTACCTTTCAGGTCTGTAGTGTTGTGTTCCTGATGGTGAGTAAGGTTCCCAGAGCTCCAACCCCCCTTAAAGGCCGGCAACGCGCTTGTGACTCCCCTGGTGTTGCGGGTGCCCATGGGCGACGGTAATTGCTTACCACCAGGCAATCCGTCTGCTCGTTTGCCGCCTATGTCATAAAAAAAAAGTGAAATCTAGGAGGAGTAATGCCAATATTTCGGCAACGGATTTCAAATAGATGTATTTGACGACCGGTCTGGCCTAGTGGGTAGTGACCCTGCCTATGAAGCCGAAGGTCCTGGGTTCGATTCCCAGTCAGGGCATTTATTTGTGTGATGAGCACAGAGATTTATTTGTTCCTGAGTCATGGGTGTTTCCTATGTATTTAAGTATTTATATGTCTCTATCTATTACATATATCGTCGTCTAGTACCTACAACACAAGTCTTACTGAGCTTACCGTAGGACTAGGTTGATTTGTGTAAGATTGTCCCGAAATATTTATGTATTTATTTATTATAATTCATTGTCAATTGTTAGGTGAGATGAGTTCTGTTTCAAGAAAGAGCGCTGGTGACCTATATAATAGATAGATGGATAGATAGATGGTGATATATATAATAGATAGATACATATAAATACTTAAGTACATAGAAAACACCCATGACTCAGGAACAAATATCTGTGCTCATCACACGAATAAATGCCCTGACTGTGAATCGAAACCAGGACCATCGGCTTTATAGGCAGGGTCACTACCCACTAGGCCAGACCGGTCAAGATTAATTTGCCCGGTGGCTTCAATTTCCTGGTCTATGCTAATTCCACCAGCTCAATACAATCGCTCAGTTATCCATTTGAAGACGGAATGGTCGATAGCACTGATCCCATTTCCACACAAATATATTTGTGAGAAAGAGCGAGACACGTCACATGCTCCAGTGCGGATAGCTATGACAGCGGATTACAGGGATTATTCGGACTCATCTCACGTTAGCGAGTATATTTTCAGTAGAACCAGTATAAATGTAATCATACTTCCATCATCACCACTTAGATGGTTAGCAGTCTTCAACTGTGCATTTTTCTAGAAACTTCCTGTCTCGTTCCTGCAAAACTCTGGAATAAATTGTCGTGTGCACTATTTCCGGACCGATATGACATCCAAACCTTCGAGAAAAGAGCGTATAGTGATCTTAAAGGTCGGCAACGTACTTGTAACTCCTCTGATGTTGCGAGTGTCCATGGGCGGCGGTAGTTGCTTACCATCAGGCAATCCGTCTGCTCGTTTGCCTCCTATATCATAAAAAAAAAATGGCTTATAGATAATTCTTTTAAAATATGACTTGCATCGGCGATGTTGATTTCGCCAATGTCAAAGTGATTGTAGTCAATAAGGGAGCTGCTGGATTTTACTAAAAGCCACATAGGTATTACTCCAGAGCTGCTAAGCTGTGGATAATAGATATAAAGCTAGTTATCAACTTGCCCAAAAGTGGACACCTAGGTGTCACCTAATGTACTGCTAATGATTTAATTTTGACGATGTACCGAGACAACCTGTAAAACCCGAGAATGTTCATCAGCCAATATGATCTCCAGATAATTGAAAATGGCTGGAGTTGTACTGAATCAGGTAACATTTACCTGAGTGGCCTAGCATACACTATCAGTCCCCATAATCATTATCATCCTAAATTCTTTCCACAGATAAACAAGCACCTACAATAGTCTTTTAAAGTTCCTCGTGATTCCTTCGTTCACTGAATACTAAGCAGCAAACTTTGCACGTGGTCCAAGAAACTCAAACTAGAAGCCAGAAGAGAAGTAGCATGGCCTATCTATAAAATCTTCGACCTAGGGATAGGAAGAGACCTCTGACTCCACTGAGCTACAAGTTGGTTATTAATATAGAATTCATACTCAAAAAAACATTTTATTCATAGAATTTTGTGGAATAAGTCTTTTTCCCTAAACTACGTCCGTCTATAGACATATCCTGCCAACTGGTGGATCGAGCGATTACGAAGGATACCTTTAAAGATATGATCAATGATCATTGATAATAAGTAGTTGAGAGCATACATACCTTCAAAGTACACTGCCTCTTTATAACGCTCGGAATACACGATCATATGTGCAAGCAGTCGAGGTATCGAGCCAACTCCTGATCTGTGACAAATAAAGGAGACCTAATTGGATACCGAATTTATACTGGTACCGAGGCTTTGACTATGCACTTGGAGTTTCCTATCGCGTTGGTTTCCATGGCCATATCCAGGCGTAATCCAGCCTCAATACCGTTCCGCTCATAAATACGCAACGATCACTCATTCGGCTCAATACATGTGGACATGCTCCAAACGACGTCTCCACGCCATAGCACTTAAGAAGCAACCTTAATCGCTCACTTTAAAGTTCATTTTTAAATGCTGCTATCTTGTCAATAATGGCACCGTTTGTGACGTTGGCGTTCATATATAGATCGTAAGTTAAAAGGGATAAGGTTGGTTTTTGGTTGGGTTGAGGGTTCAGCGGCTTCAGTGCTCATACATAATGTAGGGCTGCTACTGGGCCGGATGAGGTGCTTCGCCTATGAACCGAGGCACACGGGGCGATATTTATGCGTTGGCCTGCAGGTGAGCTACGAGAGATGTCCGGTACATCTTTGGGGATCTTTATATGGTTTTGGTGCCAATTATTTCAGGATAGCCATTTCTTACACTCCATCTGACAAAATAGTACGAGGGTGAATTGAAAAGTTTCTAGAATGACTATGGAATATTGAAGATATCAGATTTTTTTTAAGTACTAAAATTAGGTAGTTTCCCATCATCGTTTGAGCTGTAAAGTGTCCACTGATGTCACGAAATATGATTTATATCAGTTACCATAGTCGCCTATCTTGACAAGCAGGGAGGTAATTTGCTTTTTATAATTAAAAAAATAGGACAATCTTACAAACTTCTTGTCTCTAGAATAGACGCATGCTATAGGTGAAAAACTTACTACAGAATCAGTACCCTTACCATGAGTTGTGCCATTGACGTTTTCGATAACGAGTATCGAGTTTACTATCTGTGCATCTCGCTTGTACTATTTTAGTGCGAACAAGATGCAATTTCTATTACATAGGTCTATACTCATGGTAAGAGTACAGACCTATGTAACAGAAATCTGAATTATAAACATGTTTTCGTTCTCTATCCTAATTTAAAATTTCCATGTTAATTCTCTACAGAACTACATATTCATTCGGTATTTTAGTTAAGTCTCAAAACCTATATAACTCTAGGACTTTGGGTTAAGCATAAAAATTACGAAGTCGTTTTGAGCATTGCATTATTTACCGTGTAATATTGATATTTTACTATGGTTTATGGTTTAAGACATTTATTTCTCAAAAGATTTACATAAAATCACTTACTGAGAAAACAAATACATAATTTGATTAAATCTAAGTAGGAGAGGGTAGCATGCAAAAACGGCCAACGACTTAAGTAAAGAGGCGCTTGGTAACAACAAGCGCAATGCAACAATGTAATGTTGTGCGTCGATGCCAGTTAAACTGTACTTACATTACAGTGTAATCGCTGGTTAACTATGGAGTGACCTAATGCAGAATTTCGCCGCTACTGAAGAGTTGAATTAAGACGTGTTTTGGTCTATTTGGTCAAAACCCGGCAGTCGCTGGGCCTCGGCCGAACGCTTGCAGGAACGTTTAAGCGATAATTTTTAATAATGCAACACGGGGAGCGCAGGCGATGGTACAATCGACGTCAAATATATGTTTACACTTTTGCACCTTATTACAAAGGATTAAGGTGAAAAAGTATAAACATATCTTTGACGTCTGTACAATGGCATGATCTAAGAGCAAACTCATTATGTTATTCCACTTATTTGCTACAATTGTGACATTATCTAAGTAAAGGGACCTTATTGTCGATGGCGCTTATGTCGTTATTCAAGGTAACTCGATACAAGCACAACTTTTTTCTACGTAAGTGCCATCGACAATAAGTTCCCTTTTCATAGATAATGCCACAATTGAATATGCGAAGTTTCACTCCATGGGGTCGCGCGCACAAACTTTTTGCAGAAATCGCGAATCGTGACGTGTGCTGGCGTGATAACCGTCTGCCTGTTACAAGGAAATTAGTCCTATTAGTAAGTACAATAGCCAAGTGAACACAGTATCTGTAATGATTAGATATTAGCTCACAATTGTCGTACAGCAATCATAATTTATACAATGGTAAAATGACGTTTTTTTTGCATAATCATCATATAAATGGACAATAACAAAATTACTGGTAATTTGTGTGCTGTCATGTTTATTTTTAAATCTGTCATTTTAGAACATTTTGTTTGTATAAACCTTATATGATCTGTATTGTAGTAATGCTTAAATGAACCGATGGCCGTTGGGGCACAAAGGTTCTTGAGTGGACCACGAATCGGGACGCGCAGCGTTGGCAGACTCCTACAAGGTGGACCGACGATATGGTAAAGATCACGGTAATCCACTGGATGCGATGTGAGGATAATTCAGCACGCAATGTATCGTTAATTGCGATGGCGTGACGTCACAACTATCGCTTAAAGTGTACGCAATACATTACTGCTCGAATAGTACATTTCGATACTAGTAAACAAAAATTTTTTTCGACGAGGGTGAACGTTGGAGCCCGAGTGAAACGAGGGTGACAATCACCCGAGTCTTAAAGAAGTTTTTACACGAGTATCGAACCAAATTTTTATAGCAAGTGCCTTAAAAAGTGAGATTTACGCACGAAGCGTGCGAAAAGTGCACTTTTTACGCACTAGTTAGGAAAAATAATTTTAATATTAATAACGCTTCAATGTTTTAGACTAATTTAAAGTTACCTTGCAATATCTGTTCATAGTACGAAACCCTACTGACTTGTCCGAGCACTGTACCCTTACCATGAGTTGTGACATTGAGGTTTTCGATAACGAGTATCGAGTTTACTATCTGTGTATCTCGCTTTTACTATTTTAGTGCGAACAAGATGCACAGATAGTAAACTCGATGCTCGTTATCGAAAACCTCAATGTCACAACTCATGGTAAGGGTACGCGAATGATATACTCGCTGTATAAACGGTTACATTCAATCCGCCGAGTTAGTTTTGTTAACTGCAGTTTGTATTACTTAACTAACTACACTACTGGAGCTAACTAAGACTCTAGAGGCCACTTCTTGGTTTGTTATACGACTACAGTCAGCATGTTATAGGGCTTATCCGTGATTTTTTTATGACACAGGCGGCACACGAGCAGACGGATTGCCTGGTGGTAAGCAATTACAGTCGCCCATGGGCAGCCGCAACACCAGGGGAGTCACAAGCGCGTTGCCGGCGTTTAAGGGGGGTTTGAGCTATGGGAACTTTACTCACCATTAGGAACACAGCACTACATACCTGAAAGGTAGCAGTGCTATTATGGCTGTGGTCTTCTGTAAGGAGGAGTTACTTCCCCAGTTGGGCTGCCCCAGATTCAAGCGTGATGGTCATCGCTGTGCCCTACTTCTCATTAAAATTATACTTGGTAATTAGGTGATACTATTCGGTATTTAATCCGTGTGGTGCCGGCTGACTAGAATAGCACCACCCTATCTCCCGCGGGTGTCGTAAGAGGACAAAGGGAAAAAGCGACGGATGGCCAGCAGCGTCCGTCGCAACCCAATCTACAACTGCCTGCGGCCGCCAACCCGCCTGCCAAGCATGGCCACTATGGACCACAAGATGATACAAGTCATATGAGTCAAATCAGTGGACGTCTCTTGGCTGTAATGATGGATGTTGATTCTCCCCGGCTTGCCTCTAAAATTAATTAACCCACCGCTTTCAACGTGGTTAAATCCCTTGTAAATTATAATTTTATGTAAAAATCATCATGAATGTTCAAATTTGTATAAATATTTAATACACAACACATTTTTCATTGTTACTACACCCCGTTCTCTATTGCTCAGTTTAGGGGCAAGTGACGGGCAGTTACGATAATCTAACGGCCGTTCCCTATATGCTATCTGAAGTTAAAGACAGATAGCTATCTACTGTCATCAGAAACTAGTTATCTATCGTTCTAGAGCGTCTCAATATCTGTTAGACGTGTTATCTATCTCCAAAAAACAGTAGATAAGTTGCCTATCCGAGCCCTCTCTCACGTTTCATTTTACGCAACACGCATACAACATAGTAAAGAGTTAAATGATGGATTTATCACGAATTGTGTTTACTATTAATAGCAATTTTATTTTTAAATAAGTACCTTTATATAAGTAAAACAGATTGAAAAGCCCCTAATCGCCCGAAATCGGCGGATCACAGTTTGAATTACTATGGATAATAGTAGTCAACTGCAGATAGGACTTTTATTTTTACTGGGACGTAGGAACTGTCATTTTCATACTAGCTAGTATCTATCCGTCCTCCCATCAGTAGATAGCAACCACAGATAGTATTACCTATCGTTAGTATGGTTATTGACACAGTAAAACTAATGATAGATAGATATTTTGATCTTTAGTAAGCTAAATCCGGAGATAGATAGATTATAGGGAACGGCCGTAAGTCGATAAACAATGAAGTTGACTCATTCAATAACATGTCAAAAGATCTCCGGCGCTGCCGCGATGATGGATATTCATAAATTTCGAACGATTATCTCTGTCACTCTCATGCTCATGACGCCTTAATTCGAGTGAAAGAAAAAAATGCTCGAAATTTACGAACTTCGATGTCTGCGGTACCAGGCCTGTGGTCCGATTTTTGAAATAGTCTCAGTGATCTTCATAGAGAACGAATGAGAATATCTATGGAGATTACTCATGACGTAAAGATTTTATATTTTTTTTTATTATTTGTTATTTTTCTTCCGCACACGGAAAAATGGTGTTCCGGACATTTGGGAGGCGTATGCGTAGCCGGATCGAGCCAACGCGCAGACTAGAGGCTCTTTCGACAATTTAATTAAATGTAAGGGGTACACTAAGCGGATGTTGCCCCTATTCGTATCATGGGATGCTCATATGACAGCACCCGCTATGGTGTAAGGACTATTGAGTATTAATGGGCAAAATGGGCGTTAGATAACCGCGTGTAATGGTTACACACAATATAATTTTGTTTTATATTGCAGAAATAAACTATCTAAGTGTAAGCCGGAGTAGAAATCTGTTACCCAATTTAAAAACGGTATATGTTTCATACCAATTGTATGTGACTTGTGCTGTTTTCTATCTGAGGAGTAATATTATTGGTTCAGTGTGTTCCAGAAGCGAGTTTGAGTGCAAGGCTTGAAGTACGGAGCTAAATGAAAAATACTGTATTTACTGGCCGCACCTGCCAGGGTTGCCACAAGCTTGTAAAACGAAATTGGATCTAAACTAGCAAAAATAATAATTTGAGTCAACATTTTTTATTTTAGTTTCGATTTAAATGTCGAAGATATTCACCAGCAGACGTTTCTGCATCAAAAAAAATAATTTAGAAAGGGGTAGCCTCATGAATTCTCAATTTTAATTGAGACTTCGTTGCCGTTGACTGTTCAATACGCTTACAGTAAACTTGTCTATAAGTCACCCATGATGACGTATACCACGAACCGACCATATAGGCTACCTGGCATTTTTCATCTATATCAATACTAGATGATGCCCGCGGCTTGGCCCGAATGGTTAGAGAAAAATGTAACATATTGAGTCTTCTCGTGGGAATGAGATGTTTTCCCACTGGAAAACATAGCCTTTGTCAATCTCCATCCCTTCAACTACCTTCACTTAAAAAATCACGTCAATTCGTCGCTCCGTTTTGCCGTGAAAGACGGACAAACAAACAGACACACTTTCATATTTATAATATTAGGATGGTTTTTTTTAAATAGTGATACTCGTACTACAACCATATAGCAAATCAAACTTTTGCATACGTTACATAAACAATGACTAATCATTTATTAATGAATAAATAAAAAATGTTTATACTTTTTTTTTTTATGATATAGGGGGCAAACGAGCAGACGGGTTGCCTGATGGTAAGCAATCACCGTCGCCCATGGGCACCCGCAACACCAGGGGAGTCACAAGCGCGTTGCCGGCCTTTAAGGGAGGTTGGAGCTCTGGGAACCTTACTCACCATCAGGAACACAACACTACATACCTGACAGGTAGCAGTGCTACTATGGCTGTGGTCTTCTGTAAGGAGGAGGTACTTCCCCAGTTGGGCTGCCCCAGATTCAAGCGTGATGGTCATCGCTGTGCCCTACCTCTCATTGTTGGACGTAGTTTAAGGACATACCCTATTTATGCTTGCGTAAATTATGTGGCATATGAATGCTATTGGCAACCCTATGTCAAGTAGCACTGCACATTGTGAGATTGCATTCCGCGGTTGTGTGGCGCAATCGTAAACGAATGACGTCAGACCAGTTGCAGGCCAAGCGTGCCCTGGGAATTACATGCAGTTCACAGCTGTTCGAGAAGATTCCTTCGTAGTGATATACGAAGCTCACATGATGATATATTTTGAATGATAGACGCATTTATTGCATGTCACATACAAAACTTAATTGTAGGACCATGTCTATGTAGTTGTGTAGAGAATTAATAATAACATTAATAACTTTCGTCAAAATTTGAATATAGAACGCCGACATGCGTGTATAGTTATAGTTATTATAGTTAGGTGAAGATCTTAACTGAAGGACCATGTCTATGTAGTTGTGCAGAGAATTAATATGGAACTTACGTTAAGAATATAGAACGCCGAGATGCGTGTACATCACGTTACTACTACATAGGCCAGCGGCGCTACCGCGAACAACGATATTCGTGAATTTCGGACGATTGTCTCTGTCACTCTTATGACACCCTTAATTGGAGTAAAAGAGACAGATGCCCGCAATATACGAACTTCGACGTTCGCGGTACCGGACCAGGTGCGAATATCTTTTTTCGCGGTAGCTACGCAGTCGCTACGCTAGACGACCGCAGTAGTTGTAGATTGGGTTTCGACGGACGCTGCTGCCCATCCGTCAGTTTTTTCCCTTTGTCGCCTCTTACGACACCCGCGGGAGAAGGCGGGGTGGTGCTACTTATTCTAGTCAGCCGGCACCACACAGCACGAAAATATACATTAAAACAAACCAAATATATGTTATTCCAAAATGTTGAGCCGATTCTTATTTTGTTAAGGTTAGTTGTAAAAAATATTTTAACGTTAGACAACTATAGTGAGATTTACGTAATTATATAGAAGCGGGTAACTCAAGTCTTATAAGTCTAATATTGCTCGATATGCTCCTCGGTTACGGAATGAAACATGTCGAGCAATATTCGACTTATATTTGTATAAAATTACTTTGTACTCTTGTGAGAAAATGCAACTTTGCTATCGGTTTTATCGCAAAATCGGCCATCGTGGGTCGCTTTAGTCCATCGGCTAATATACTCGTACCTACATATATAGGCGCCATTAACCGATTCGTTGCGTCTTCCATTTTCAAAAACTTTTGTCTGTGGCGACGAACAATTAGGTAGCATTCCATGAGGCGGTAGGCGTGCCTAAAAACATTGATGACTCGCTTGTCGTGCCATCCGCACTGAATCGGTTAATTTATTACGTAAAACCATACTTAATTGTATAAGAGCGGGACCCACAATGACCGATATTGCGATAGTTATATATAAACTTATAAATGCGTAGCTACCATCAATATATGATAAAAAATGATCCAATCTCCAGCTTGTGCCAGTATCGACGAAGTTTCGCGGTTGCGGGGTGATTGATTACCAGAAAAACTTTGGGGTCGAGATATGGCGAGAGATATATATGTTTAATATTTATAGATAAACTAGTGGATCTATCAGACGTCGTATTTTAATTGATGTGCTGCCCATCCGTCGATTTTTCCCTTTTCGCCTATTACGACACCCGCGGGAGGAGATGGGGTGGTGCTATTCTAGTCAGCCGGCATGCGGGAAATTTCCCCATAGTTCAACGGTTTTAGTTTGGTCTGGCCTAGTGGGTAGTGACCCTGCCTATGAAGCCGATGGTCCTGGGTTAGTCAGGGAATTTATTTGTGTGATGAGCACAGCTATTTGTTCCTGAGTCATGGTTGTTTTCTATGTATTTAAGTATTTATATGTATCTATCTATTATGTATATCGTCGTCTAAGTAGTACCTACAACACAAGCCTTACTAAGCTTACCGTAGGACTAGGTCGATTTGTGTAAGATTGTCCCGAAATATTTACTTATTTATTTATTTTATTTCCTCCAATTATGAAAAAAACTTAAAGATATGTCCGTACCTAAGAAAAAAAATACTCGCTGCCACTGATGGTACTTATGAATCAGGATATTAATCGCGGCCCAGTAAAGTTGGCAGCCAGCCTGCCTTTGAACCTCGAATTCGGGTACGGGGTTATTTATGTGTGTGAATAGATTCATAGTTTACTGGGTACGATTCATACGAAGGAGTTAACTGAAATATGCATTTTTGGCTCCTCTTCACTGAAGCGGTACACTCAAGAGCAACAAAAGTGGGGCGCTTTGGGAGTGTTTATAATATTGACCGAATACCTTGTGGTGGACCTTGTGAGAATCCACTGGATGGGGATGGCGCAAACCGGGTCGCTTCTGGGGAGGCCTATGTCCAGCAGTGGACGTCATTCAGCTGATATAAGCCGGCGGTCCAAGGTTAAAATCCGAGTTAGGGCATTTATTTGTGTGATGAGCACAGGTATTCCTGAGTCATGGGTGATTTCTATGTATTTTTATATTAACACACAACAAAAGCCTTCTTGGCTTACCGTGGAGCTCAGTCAATTTGTGTAAGCGTGTCCTGCAATATTTATCCTCGTAACGCCCACCATACTAAAATATTTAATAGTTAAAACCAACCTTACTACGCAGTGAATTGAGTTAAATTTTCTATTTTACGAAAACTAATGAAACAATAGAAATTCTACCCTATTTCCTTTTATAAAAGATTTCAACTCCATTGAAAGGGAGTGTTCATCGTAATGCACACTGGGCGTTACGAGGTTATTTATTATTAATTTAACACTATGTTTAAATGAAATTTTTCGTCACCCATGATGACGTATACCACGAGGGATAAAATAGAAAAAAAAAAGTCTAAGCGGTACTTGCATTGCACAATGGTAGTGCACTGGGCTAGTGATCCAGTGGGGTTCGAGTCCCGCTTGAAGTAATATTTTTTCTATTTTTCTTTCGACTTACATATCGAAGATATTCGCTAGCAGTCGTTTTTGCATAATTAAAAACAATTTAACACTATGTTGCCAAAAGTTTATTAGACGTCGCTATATTTTCCATTGAAAACATGCACAACAAACTATCCATCGTGTGAAAAGGGCAACTTGTTACAACATGAATGGTGTAGCTTGAAAAACCTGTGTACAAAAATTTCAATCAGGCCCGGCGCAAAGAAAACAAGGCGCTGAAATACCCGTCTGACTAAAACAGACAGTTGGTGTAATCCGTCACAACGGCCGGGTTAGTCAGAAGGTATTTTTCACCTCACTAGCTCGGGAAATCCCTTTTTCATCCTTTAAAAACAGACAGCAAAACTGCATTTTATTCACAAAGTAATTAAAAAGGGTTCAATACTCTTCGGTAGATGTCGCTACACGTCACCCGTAATGACGTATACCAAGAAGGATAAGATAGAAAAATTTGACACTGCTAAGCGGCGCTCGTATAGCACAACTGGTAGTGCACTGGGCTAGTGATCCAGTGGTTGTGGGTTCGAGTCCCGCTGCGAGTCAAATTTTTCTATTTTTCTTTCGACTTAAATATCCACAAAGTCATTTCATACATTTTGAGTGTTCTTTTTTTTATGACAAAAGGTGGCAAACGAGCAGACGGATTGCCTGATGGTAAGCAATTACCGTCGCCCATGGGCAGCCGCAACACCAGGGGAGTCACAAGCGCGTTGCCGGCCTTTAAGGGGGGTTGGAGCTCTGGGAACCTTACTCACCATCAGGAACACAACACTACAGACCTGAAAGGTAGCAGTGCTATTATGGCTGTGGTCTTCTGTTAGGAGGAGGTACTTCCCCAGTTGGGCTGCTCCAGATTCAAGCGTGATGGTCATCGCTGTTCCCTACCTCTCATTGTTGGACGTAGTTTAAGGACATACCCGGGTCCATGTTTATTCTTTGAAAACGCACAGCAAAACTGCATTTTATTCACAAGGCTGCAGTCATTAAAAATATTATGAGAGTTGAAGCACGGGGAAGCGAGGGGCGAGGACGAAAAGCCGCGAATTCAACGTTACTGACTTTATTGATAGACGAGTATCTAACTTACAAGACTATTGGTCACTGAACGTATACGGCCTAACAGGGGTAGACGCGTATGTTCGATGACTTAAGACTATTCCCGGACACTTGGATGCTCGAACAGTTTGAGTCATCAAGCGTGCCGAGGAATAGTCTCTACCGCGATTCTCACTCAAACCTCGGACAATCCCCGAGGGTCATGAAATTACTTTGCGTGTGCTGAGCGAATATGCTGGGTACGCATCTGGCCTGTGCGACGAGAGATGTCGCACGTAGTACGGGTTATTTTTTTTTTTTTATGGCATAGGCGGCAAACGAGCAGACAGATTGCCTGGTGGTAAGCAATTACCGTCGCCCATGGGCACCCGCAACACCAGGGGAGTCACAAGCGCGTTGCCGGCCTTTAAGGGGGGTTGGAGCTCTGGGAACCTTACTCACAATCAGGAACACAACACTACATACCTGAAAGGTAGCAGTGCTATTATGGCTGAGGTCTTCTGTAAGGAGGAGGTACTTCCCCAGTTGGGCTTCTCCAGACTCAAGCGTGATGGTACTTCGCTGTGCCCTACCTCTCATTGTTGGACGTAGTTTAAGGACATACCCGTGTCCAAAACCGGGTCCGGTTCCTTTGACGTTAGTTTATTGGATGCTTTTAAATTGTGATTTTGAATGGTAAATTATTGGTAACGAGTTAGTAGCCAATTGGACCTCAGGCACCCATGAGCCATGGCAAAATACCGGGCACAACGCGGGGAAGATAATGATATATATGGCTGAGTACAACACAAGCCTTCTTGAGCTTACCGTGGAGCTAAAACAATCTGTGTAAGAATGTCCTGTAATTATATTACTTTATTTACATTCAGCGTCAAATAATTGTAGTTAACGACTGTAATAATTACAATATTATGATAACTACAAGTACTTAACTAGTTACAGCATAAAATCTAAAAAAGACTCTTGAGGCATTGTACCAAAGAAGCTGGCAGCATTTTTCTCATTGTATCGCAATGCTGATACGTTGTGCGAGGAAGCCGCCAGCTCTTTGGTCACCAGTTACATCAACCAGACGCTTCGCGATTTCTGCAAAAAGGAATAGCAACTTCTAACGACTGTAGTTAGGTATATAGGTACAGATTTTTATTTGTATTGGAATAAAGACATGTAACCAAATATATACGTAATGCTACTGCCACACTAAAAACTACATAATTATGTTATGTTATAATAATGTAATGCTGGCTCTCAATTAAAACTGTGTTAAAAGATTCCTTAAATAAACAAATTCTAATAAAACTATAATTTCAAACTGCTATCACAGACTCCACTGAAGTACGGACAGCAGCGTCCCTTAGAGCGGGAACATACTGCTATCGCCAACCTACCTGCCAATCGTGGCGACAGCATTAAGCCCCCCATGTTGCTATTCACAGTCATTGGAAAAGCCCATGTGCAACAGTAGGTGCAGCTGAATAGCTATGTGGATAGTAAATTAAAAGAATGGGTCAATTTCAGAACTTGATCTTGTACCTTTTCTCCCATAATTTTCTCAGTTTCGTTAAAAAAATGTATGGTTAATTGTCGCAATGAACCAGATTCATTCGATTTTTATCAGTATCGTTACAAAGTTACCATACATAATAGATTATTAATTGATGTAACTGAGGAAAAATGTGGGACAAGCAAAGGTACAAAAATTTTGCAACTGACCCTAATAGATTCGAGTCCCGCTTCGCGTCAATTTTTTTCTATTTTTCTTTCGATTTAAATATCAAAGATATTCGCTAGCAGAGGTTTCTGCATAATAAAACATAATTTTGACCCTAATCAAGTTATGAATACATATACAACCTGTCCCACAACTCTCCATAGCTGCTTACGATTAGTCGGTAAAAAGTAAGTTTTTTTTTCTAGACGCAATAAAGATTTTAAATCTAAGCTAGTTGCATAATCTTGTTCTGATTTATTAAGCTGTATGCACTCGCCTTCCTGCATAATGCACACTCGCTCGACATCATATTTCACCCGCGTTACTGTGGTCAGTGTGAAACTCACTTACTTGGGAAAAGTCTCAAGTGAAAAATTCGTATGTCCACTTAAATGTTAAAACAAGGTACTAAAGTTTTCTAAGTTAAATATTGCTCGACATGTTTCTGCACGTAACGAGAAGCTTTTTCAAGAGCTCTACGCGTAGGTCGATGACATAGGGCAAACCATGTCGAGAAATATTTAGTCAGAAAAACCAAAGCAACTGGTTTTAATGTCTTTATATTTCTGATTGTCACGATAGCTTTGGATTTCAATTTTTCTGTCATGTTCCGACATAAGAGGCAAAAGAAACGGCGAAAATTAAAACAATCATCAATCAGATTTGAAAAATATGATTTTCATTTCTAATTTTCACGCGATTATTGTAGTTACAATATTGAAGTTTTCTTTACTTTTACAATCAATCAATCTTCAATCATCTCAGCCATAAGACGTCCACTGCTGAACATAGGCCTCCCCCTTGGATCTCCACATGTACCGGTTGAAAGCAACCTGCATCCAGCGTCTTCCGGCGACCTTAATGAGGTCGTCTGTCCATTAACCGGTTAATGTAAAATTAAAAACGATTTTCAATACTTATATAAAAAAATATATTGAGCGTTTTTCTAGCTGTTTGGTGTCCAAAAAGTCAGTTTGTATCTTAATTAGATTCGTACAAAAACATTTATGGCATTATTCATGAAATGTTTTTTTATTTGTTTGTTAGAAACAACAAACGTGTGCTAAGTGTTATTAATAGGGTCAAAGTTTAAACTGCCTATATTGTAGATAATTAAATCTCATCAATAAAAACCATACTGAAAAGTAAAAAAATGCAAATAAAATAATTGAGAACAGAACACCAAAATTAGACTCACCCTTCCCCTAAGTCACTTAAGCTATTCCAATTTTGCAACGAAACTAATTGCTCTTAACTCCAAAAAGGCTTACAACAATTTCCATAGTGATGTTCATACGACCGTCTGGTTACGTTGTTGTTGTGTGATGCAAGGGTAGATTTCACGTCTGGCGTAGAGTTATGACGTTTGTTGATATGATGGCTTGCTGTGGCCGGCAGGGAGGCAGGAATTAATGAAGGACTTGGATTAGTGGAACAATGTGTGGGTTAATTTTGTTTCCGCTGGTTTCATAATTTAAATACGAGTACGTTCTTATACATACAGGACTCATTTTTTTTTATGACAAAGGTGGCAAGCGAACAGATGGATTGCCTGATGGTAAGCTATTACCGTCGTCCATGGGCACCCGCAACACCAGGGGAGTCACAGGTGAACTGGAGCTCTTGTGAATCTTACTCACCGTCAGGAACATAACAATTCATACCTGAAAGGTAGCAGGGCTATTATAGCTGTGGTCTTCTGTTAGGAGGAGGTACTTCCCCAGTTGGGCTTCTCCAGATTCAAGCGTGATGGTACTTCGCTGTGCCCTACCTCTCATTGTTGAACGTAGTTTAAGGACATACCCGGGTCAAAAAAGCAATGTACAAGTTGTAATATTTCCCAACCGTTCCGCACATTTGTACAAACTTGAAAATTTTGGACCCGGGTATGTCCTTAAACTACGTCCAACAATGAGAGGTAGGGCACAGCAAAGTACCACCACGCTTGAATCTGGAGAAGCCCAACTGGGAAAGTACCTCCTCCTTACAGAAGACCACAGCTATAATAGCACTGCTACCTTTCAGGTATGTAGTGTTGTGTTCCTGATGGTGAATAAGGTTCCTAGAGCTCCAACCCACTTATAGGTCGGCAACGCGCTTGTGACTCCCTTGGTGTTGCGAGTGCCCATGGGCGACGGTAATTGTTTACCATCAGGCAATCCGTCTGCTCGTTTGCCACCTTTGTCATAAAAAAAAATACATAGATGAAAGTTTTGGTAAGGATTCACTTAGAGATACGCGATCTGTTCATTTGAAGTTTATGTAATATAGTGGGGTTTGTATCGACATAGCATTGTGGATATTGAGGCTTCAAAATCTCTTTCTGTTCCTAGCTATGCGTCCCATAATGGTGGTTGGTTCAGCTTTCCTTATTTTTCTCCTCCACTTCCAACTATCTTTGACGTCATCTTTGGATATTTGGCACTCACACGTCTTTTAGAACTACGTCTTTCCATCTCGTTTTTGGTTTGTTTGTGATTGAAGCTTCAAAATAAAGCTTCAATTATCAAGAAAATACTTCCCACCTCCCAATTTTTGTCAACGAAGTTTAATTTAAGCTTAAGCTAACATTTTCCATAGAACAAAAATGTTTAAGCTAACATTTTCTGTAGCGACCACGTACAATCATACCAAACTATTGACAACTAAAATCACAATTTCAATTTGGCAGCCTTAGTCTAAACCTTGTTTTTGAACAGCAAACTGTAGCAAAAAAGTAAAAATCCCTTCTTCAGTAATTACCGCTCACTCGACGTACTAGGTTAACTACTAACCGTTTCTAAGAGAAAAATGGCGCGTTTCACATACCAAAAGGCATAAACGCGTATTGCAGATGGCCTTTAAAACCCGTTTTGTAAGCAGTAATGGAATAAGCTGCATTCCCATTATTTTCTCGTCGAAGCGTTTCGCCCAGTTAGCGGTTCCTGGAAGCGGCTACAGTAACGTTCGGGGCGTTATCGATTGCGGAGTTAGGTGGGACATACACTGACTTTATACGAAATTAATGAATATTTCTGGAATCATATAAATACACTTATTCCTAAAGTCATTTTAACATCGTATCTGGTGTAGCTTCAGTCGACTTCAAAGATGTGTTTACATTTTTGAACCTTAAGACCTTGATTAAGGTGAAAAAGTGTAAACATATCTTTGACGTCGACTGTACAAGACGACGATATATAATACTTAATTAATTGATTCATATTAATACTAGTTAACGTTCTTAAACTTATAGGAAATATATAAATATATTTATTTGCTAGAATGCAGGTAATAAATTACAGTAATTCTGTCAGTGTATGTTTCATATTATACATTTTGGCATCTAGTGACAAGCAAACATTATTAAATTAATGATAATAAGTTTTACACAAAAAAAATGCTAATTGCAGTAGATGAAAATAAAACTGCTTACATAATTTCATGGTGTGTCCAATGACTATTTTTTTTATGTATGTGTCCAAGAACATTTTGCGATGAACCCACAAATAAATGCCATTTTGCCCAGGATGTGGAACTCAAAAAACCTCCAGCCTTGTAGGACTCACTACTTTTTTTTGGGTTTTGGCTAAATTGGGCTAAAAGGCCATTATAATAGTACATTTCGATACTAGTGAAAAAAAATTTTTTTTCGACGAGGGTGAAAGTTGGAGCCCGAGTGAAACGAGGGTGACAATCACCCGAGTCTTAAAGAAGTTTTTACACGTGTATCGAACCCAATATTTCATAACAAGTGCCTTAAAAAGTGAAATTTAGTGCACTTTTACGCACTAGTTAGGAAAAAACATTTAATTTAAAGTACTATGAATAAATGGAACGATATTAATAATAAAATCGATTACACAACAAGTTTTAGTATATACAGTGTGTTCCTAACTTTACTGCCCCTGAACAATGGACGATGTTCGAGTAGCCTTTTTCCACGACATGCCCTAATATAGTGCGCTTTCGCAGAAAAACACGCTGTATAACATTGTTCGATGGGGAACTTTGGCACGCAGGATGCGAATCTGAGAAAATCGTGCAGTAAATAAGTATTCTGTGCTAGGCCAGAAATATATGTACTGTTAAATGGGGTGATAAAGGATGCTGGGGGCAGTGAGGACATGAATGGGGAGAGTAGGGATGATAAAGGGGTTACTAGACATGATAGGCTGATGGATATTGTTAATATGTAAAAACCTATTTTATCTCATAAAATAATTTGAATTTGAATTTGATAAAGGGACAAGTAGGTTTCTATTGGCTACTGCTTAGTAAATAAGATATGTAATTATCTCTCCGTCTTTTTTTACTCTTGAAAATGAAGTATGTCAATACTTTAAAATGTTTTGTGAAAATCAATTAATTGAATCATCATATTTTTTTCTAAATTATTATTATTATTCGTAATATTATCCCACAGGTTCTTATTTTATAAAAGTTATTGAACTGCCCAGCTGGTTGTTTATAATTATGTAAATAAACCAAAGGTTTGACATCGTAAAGTATTAAAAAGACTGCAGGTTTAAATTGATATTTAGTGGTAAATTCAAAGAAGTTTAATTTTTTACACATTATATTGTAATATTTATTTAGCCAATTAGCGAAATAAAATGGCACTTTATTAATAAATAGATTACATCTATAAAATTTGAATGATGTAAGCATATGTAGAAAATATATCAGAGACAGAAACCCAGGACATATTTCTCAGCGAATTAAATCGACATATTTATGCACTCCACCAAAGGAAATTAGTTAACTTTTAACAATAATAAGCCTCGTAATATACCAACTCCCTGGCTCCCGTTTTTCTCGAATTTTCCAACAATTTCAATGGAAGTTGGAAGCTTAGTTTTTGTTCGACAACCGCGACCGGCGCCGCATTATGCATAAAAACAACCGCTTAGAAGTTTCCCGTCGATGAACACAGGAAACAAGCCCACAGTAATAACTTACTCGTATATCTTTTAGAAGGCTAATAAAAAAAAATACTTGAGTGGTAGTGCTACTCAGATACCTACCTACTAAACCTCATCATCATCGAGACTAAGAACAAATCAAATTATTTTTTTATGAAATATTTTGATTTGCTTTGATTTTTAAGTAGTAATACTACTATATAAATTAAAAGTTGAAATTGATGACATATAGGTACTTAAGTAAAAGCGACGAGGACCTCCAGCCGCGAGCCGGAGATGCGCGTTTGAGTCCCGTCTCGAACGCTGGAGGTCCTCGTCACTTTTTCTTAAGTATATGTCATCTATTTCAACTTTTAACGCATCATCATCATCATTTCAGCCGTAAGACGTCCACTGCTGGACATAGGCCTCCCCCAAATATGACTTGTATCATTTTGAGGTAGTTACTCGCTTGGCTGGCGAGTCAACCGCAGTAGCTGTCGGTTTCTGTGGACCCTGCTGTCTATAAATCAGTTTTTTCCCGTTTGTCGCCTCTTACGACACCAGCAGGAGGAAATGAGGTGGAGCTAGCCTCAACCGGCACCACACGGCCTATTAAACCTAGCTCTTAGTTACTTAGTAGGCTTGTATCGGTCAGGCGTTGTGAACTATAAAGAATGACCCCCATGAGGTTTAAATCGGTCTTTGATCTTTTAGTTCAGTAGATTTTAGTAGAAGCGGGACGGAACGAATGCACGATTATGCGAGTGTAACGAGAAACGGTGATAGAGCACGGACGCCAATGTCGTGAAACCACTAACTGAATTATAGGAGCAATGGAACTAAAAGACCGAACTAGTTCCTTCGACCTATTGATCGACATCGGAGCTCTCCAGTTACTGAACAAGCATGCACAACTATATTATTAAGGCCCAGACCTTGACTTGGATTAAGGCACAATCTACGCAAGAGAACCAAAGTCACCGATATTGCTCTCAGAATTGCTAGATTTAGTGGCAGTTGGCAGGAGACATTGGCAGATGAACAGATGGCCGATGGGGTCAAAAACTACTCGACTGGCACCCACGAACCAGAAGACGCGATGTGGGTAGATTTTACACGGTGGTCCGACGTTCCAAAAGTATTTGTTATTTATTTAAGTTTACTTTAATATTAGAACAGGAATTGACATATCAGAAATGATGTTTGGTTTTTTACCATCCCCTTTTCCTTATTATTTCCTTGCTCTCAATTTGTTTGTTAAATTCATATCAAACAAATTGAGGCTTTGGTTGACACAATCACAAATTGGTTTGAGTAATTTTGATGTCCGTAGAAAATGAAAAATAAAATTAAGAAGCTTAGTGGTAAGAGTGTGCAATTTACTCCGGATCTTACCAACGAGGTTTTCGGAACTTATGTGCGAAATATCATTTGATATTTACCGGTTCATTTTCGGGGAAGGAGAAACCGGATTAATCCCAATAAGGCCTGGTTGACCCTCTGGCTTGGAAGGTTGTCGCTTTCGTAAAAGTAGTATGATTAGTTGCCAGGCGCACATGAGTCGTAGCAAAATTCCGGGACAATGCGAGGTAGAAGACCAGACATCGGATTCCGTGGGGCGTAACTTCTTGACAGCTAGGGACTTCCTACATCGATAAACTCATTTATCGATACTAGTTGTAAATACTAGTGATCACACAAAGGTTTGCTTATAAAATATTTTTTTTATTAAAAGAGTATTATATAATAAAATAAGAACTCAATTTACTTCTTCTTTTTTGAAAACGTTTTAAAAAGTTTACTCGTCACAATTTATTTCTTCATGACTGCCCCATCTATTATTGTTAAAGTAAACCACCAGATTTTTTTCCATATTTTCGGGCGTTAAGCGTCTCCGTCTTGGTTGAAAAATCCATTTCAGGTGGCTAAAAGACTTTTCATTTTCTGTGAAGGTTATAGGAGCAAAATTTCATAAAGTGATCAATGGTATTTCGTTTATTTTTCGGTTGTTATGTAACTTCTTTACCTTTTAATAACTAGTATCGATAAATGAGTTTATCGATATAGGAAGTCCCTAGCTGTCAAGAAGTTTCGCCCCACTGAATCCGATGTCTGTAGAAGACAAATGAAAATTGGAATATTAAGTATATTGGAATAGACCAGCTTATTTCCTGGCTTTTTGCCACTGCTAATTAAGGGATTCTGATGCTGAGCGTAGCAACTATAATCCCAGGAATATCCGCAGGCTTTCCGTTTCTCACAAATGCGATATCTGTCTGACCTAGTTCTAGCTTTTATTTGTACTCTTGTCGGGTTGCATTGTCATAATCATTATTTCGTATAATATGTTAGGACTTTTTTTTTAAGGTCGGGGGCTAAAACAGGAAACGTCCCCGAGTGCCAGGGCTCTTCCAATACCCCCTGGTCTGCTTGATCCGAAGGGAAGGTAATTGTTGCCGTGTGGTGCCGATGCCGACTGACTAGAATAGCACCACTCCGTGGGTGTCAATTACAACTCATATTTGGGGGCGGCCTATGTCCAGCAGTGGGCGATTACGGCTGAAGTAGATGACATGATGAGATGAAAATACAATAAATATAAAAACAATATGAAACCAATCCTATGTCCAGCACAGTACGTCTTTATGATGATGTCTCCCTTGTTTATCTCCTAGGTGTATATTCTGTGTACCAACTATATTGTTGCATTCTGTTTTGTACAGCCTTCACCGTATCGGCCAAGAACGCGGGTTAAACGCAGAAGAGCAAAAACTATGCTTGGCAAATACCATACAAATTGACCCATTTTTTAACCTATGGCAAAAAGAACCGGCCAAATGCGAGTCGGACCAAATCGTACAAACCTATAACAAGCAAAAGTTGTGGTATGTTTATTACTAAATGATAATACCTCCATGCGTTTACAAAGAAAAAGGTAGTAAGTACACGCATGTCTGCGTTCTATATTCAAATTTTGACTTAAATTCTATATTAATTCCCTGCACAACTACATAGACATGGTTAAGTCACAGTTAAGTTTTTCACCTATATTTCCATTATAAGTTTTTCATCACACTTTGTATATTATCTTATGTTCCCGTGATTTTTCTCACTGGATGGTCTCATGAGTCCCGTACGGTCAGGGACTTTAATTGTTGAGCCACTTTATATTGGGCCTTTCATAGAGTAAGTATTAAACGAAAGAAAATAGCTTTAACCGTAAGTGGCTCAAAAATTAAAGTCAGTGATTGTATGTAAGTGGGTTCGTGATGAAAATGCTCGGTTTGAATCACTTAATTATTATTTTTTATTATGCAGAAACGTCTGCTAGCGAATATCTTCGATATTTAAATCGAAAGAATAATAGAAAAATTTGACTCGCAGCGGGACTCGAACCCACTACCACTATATCACTAGTTCAGTTCACTACCAATTGTGCTATACGAGTAAAAAATATAAAAAAGATAAAAGATCTTTAATTTTCAATTTAGGCACATTACATGCACTTATGGACGTCAAAAAAAAAACTACACCGGTTCAAACCCTACACCTTTGACCCGTGAAGATACCGGCAAGAAACTACGGTGGGACTTATTTTTTCAATACAGTGATACATCAAATCTTAAAGTACTTACATAATTATGCGTAGTCCGATAAGAAAACATATCAAACAGTTTATTACAAGATAAGAAAAGAGTACCGCTGACACTTGTAAAATTTTTCTATCTATCCCTCGTCGTATACGTCATCATGGGTGACGTGTAAACATATCTACCGCCAGCGTATTAAACGCTTAACGGCATCGAAGTCTCAATTATCATTTAATTATTTTTAACACTATAATGTAAATGTATTCACGGAACAATGGGGTTCCGGACATTTGGGAAGCGTATGTCGCAGAGCCAAGGTCCTTATTATAGCTGCACATAACCTTTCTTCTTGTTCATGACACATGCAATGCTCTCTCGCACCCTTCCACCCTACCCTTACTCTCGTTCCGTTTTACTCAAAATACAATTCTACATAATATGATGATTTTCTTTTCACAAATATGTTAACACGTTGATGGACAGTAAATGACGTCATCTGTCATAGACCATAGGAAACAAAAACATACGCGACGCCTATAGGCGTACTGTCCGCCAAAGTGTTAACTTATAATTTATTCCAATATATACGTATGTTATTTTACTCTCGGTTCGTAAGAATTATGCGATATCTGGAGAACGTCGCATGTTTTTTTATCATTATACCTACATTCATGTTATGATTCCATTTTATGTATTTTATTACATTCTGATTTGGTTATAGCATTTAATTAAGTAAAATATACGGTTAAAGAATTGTCTCTTACTTGACTTGGTGCTATATTTATTTGTGTCTGTCACAATAGTACCTTAGTACAGAGGTCGAGAAGTAACGGGTTGCCGGCCGAGTACATGTAGACGGATTGCTACGAGGCCGACAACCCCTTTTCACGCGGTATGTATAGTGCTTTTCTCAAACAAGAAATTCAGTCATTTAAATATAAACTTAAAGAAATAAATAAATATTATTAAACTTGCCGAATAAAACTGAAAAATGTATTTTTGTTTTAATAAGGGTTGTGGCAGAATGCCATTGAACCAACCAGAAAATGTTACTATTGATCAATATTTTTTTATGGCCAATCGCTACGATGCTGTATCACGAAAGTATGCAGTATGGCAATTAAAAAAGCAGATTGTCCCGGCCTAGGCCGGCAATGTTAACCTTATCGATCTCTTGTGACTCAACATTGTAACTTGTAACATAATGTCAACAACATAGTCCATGTTTGATCAAAAATATATTGATTGCTGAGTTATGCATATCTCGCAAATCCTTGTAGTAAATCTTAGCTTAGTTTGAGAGTACAATGTAAGTATTTAGTATTTATAGTAAATCCATACAGTCGAACATAAAACCTTTTGAAGTCACTTAAATAATTATAAACGCTCGACTTTCCCCTGGCAATTTCATAGTAATCGGCACGGCGTCTCCACGGCGTGAAATTTTATCTGAGAACGCCGAGACAGAAACTCTAATGTGCCCACCACGCTCATAGGGATATTAAAATTAGTTAATATCCTATTCTCAGGCTTATTAAGGGAAATATAAATACACACAAAACTTTTAAAAAATCGGTCAAGCCGTTACGTAGAATTTTATATTTTATATTCTCCAAATATTTACTTGAAACTGTATTTTTTTTTTGTTATTGCTCAGTAAAACAAAATAAACTTAATATTTAATTACAAATTTCGCCAAACTGCAAAACAGTCAGACGAAAATATTTGCGTTGTGCACTTGTTTTTACTTAACCTATCTATAACTATTAACTATACTAGTACATACTATATTCACAGCTTGGTGACACTCGGGATACATACAGTTGGTGTGACAGCTTAGGCATTAGAAAAATAAACTAAAAATAAGGGCTAACAAAAGGTTAAGTATCACAAAAACTTATTAGATTGAACTTTGATGATATCTCTGAGCCCTATAAAACCAATTCCAGGCTTTAAGCGTTTCGCTCGCCATAAATTATGTCAGTCGAATGAACCTTACCTCGCAAAATAAACGGTACATGTCTGCACATGTACGGCGCGATAAATAACCCGCCGACACCGCGATGCATCTCCGTCGTGTTCTTTTGTTTCCTGCCATTCGTTCCACATTCTAGAAAGAATGGAAGCTTCAGAAGAAACAGTGTAAAATAAATATGTCATTATAAAATTGTAAATAACGTTAGCTTACAATATGAATCGAGAGATTGTAAACTATCTAAAGATTGTTAACCCCTTACGTAATGCTAGGTTTACACGGGCTTAGTAGCTAATGCTTAGTACTTGTCACTTACACTTATCACAGGCGTGTAAACATGCTGTATAAGTGCTTAGTATTAGTGCTACTGCAAGTGCAAGTAATTAGAAGCCGGTCCTATTTACTAAGCGACAAGCACCTCTCCGCAGCTAAAAATCTACTAATACTTGTCACTTGTCGCTGGTTCCATTTTCTTCTGCTAGCCTAATATATTTAGGTCTTTATCATTTGTCACTATATATGTTACGCTTCAACATGGTGAGTGCTAGCGCAGTGGACGATAAAATAACAAAAATGCTATACGTTCTGTTTTTGCATATTGCTGCATGTTTCTTGTCGATAGTTTATTATCTAATGAAAAATAATCCGTAAAATTGTAAGTTATTTATTATGATCCAATTTTTTTACGACATTTCACGATATCACGATATAGAATATAATAAAATGAAACATACAAGTGACATAAAATTAAATTAAATCTACCTTTAAATATAACTAGCTTAAAATACTTAAATAAAATTAAAATCTAAATTTGCTATGGCAATTCTTTGTGCAAGAAAGCCCCTCACTCGAGAGTCACCAGTGGTATCCCGCAAAAATTTACCGTACAGAGGCTCTAGTGTAAGTTTCTTTTGACGTAAAAGATCGTTTACGAACGCGTAAGTGATAATGTTATTTATATGGGAAACGCAAATGCGTTCGTGACGTAAAGTTACGTTAAAAACTTACACTCAGGGCTCTGGTAGATAATCTAACACAATTTAAAGTTCACATAATGTAAAACGTATAGTCAACCAATTTCATTCCTAAGCCACTTCGAACCTTGTCACAGTGACGTTAATAAGAGATCTTTTGCGTCTTTCATATAGATTTTCACTGTGACAAGGAACAAAGTGGCCCATAAATCAAATTGGTTGACTGTACTTGGTGACACATTTTTCATGGTTCCCGTTTCGTGGGTAACCTAGCATTAAAACGGGCGACTTTTAATCCCAAGCTTGCGTTTCAACCCCGGATTTTACCACAGAGTCACACAAAACCTTTTTGCGAAATATCATTTGTTATTTATTCGCCGCTTTTCGATGAGAAAAACATCGTAATTAAATGCCTTGTTTCCTCTGAGTTGGAAGAAATGGCAGTCGCTTTCGTAAGAAATAGTATCTGTGCCAAATCTTACCGCGTTACCAAAACTCCTTTGAGCCGTGATAAAATGCTGATATATCCGCTTGGAAAATTATGATGAATTAAGCCGAGTGCTATGCTAAATCTAATATATTACGAAAGGAGAAATTAGCAGAAGACAGCTCTTAGACCCTAGAAATAAGAGTAAGCTATCAGATAAATGTCGTCTGCGTAAAGTGTATAAATCATTTTTTTTTATGACATAGGCGGCAAACGAGCAGACGGATTGCCTGGTGGTAAGCAATTACCGTCGCCCATGGGCACCCGCAACACCAGATGAGTCACAAGCGCGTTGCCGGCCTTTAAGGGGGGTTGGAGCTCTGGGAACCTTACTCACCATCAGGAACACAGCACTACATACCTGAAAGGTAGCAGTGCTATTATAGCTGTGGTCTTCTGTAAGGAGGAGGTACTTCCCCAGTTGGGCTGCCCCAGATTCAAGCGTGATGGTCATCGCTGTGCCCTACCTCTCATTGTTGGACGTAGTTTAAGGACATACCCGGGTCCAAATTTGGGTTTTTTGGGTAATGTATTCATTTATATAAAACAGGGCACTGACAAGCCTTCCAAGGCCAAGGTTTTTGCCAAGGTTGTAGCTGCGAGTATAACAAGCACAGGCCTTATTGAGCTCACTGTAAGACGAGGTCTGTTTGACTGTCCCAAAAACGTGTCGTATTTAAAAAAGATCGAGAACATTTTTATAAAAAAAAAGTAATTTAGCGTCTCATGCGAAACTTGTCAACCTGAGATGCGCGTGACTTGAATATTCATATAATACTTGAGCGATTTTAACATGCGCTGTTGTGTGTATATTTAACCACAGATCATCTTCTATTTTAAGTTTTTCTTCACTGTTTTTATTTTAAAAGATGAAATATATGACATATACTTAAGAAAAAGCGACGAGGAACTCCGGCGTTCGAGACGGGACTCGAACCCGCATCTCCAGCTATCGCGGCTGACGCCTTAACCAATTCGGCCACCCGTACACAGCGGAACCCGTCGAAATTAATAAAGTATTACATATACTTTATTAATTTCGATAATCTTGTTAATTTTGAACGGTTTTTGGCACCGTTTTATATCATTTATATAGTAGTATTACTACTTAAGAATCAAAGCAAATCAAAATATTTCATAAAAAATAATTTGATTTGTTCTTATTGTTTTTACATTATTTTTTCTTCTTTAATATGTTACCTGAATTTCCAACCTGATGGTTTCTTCGGAAGATCAGCGTTGGCTATCGTTAGCACCATGCTGAGATAATGCTAGTTCGTAGAAAACTTTTTTTTTTTTATTAAGGTACTTTTATTTTCTACAGATTTTTGTAATTTTTGTACTTTTATTTTCTCTGTCTACGAATAAATAATTTATATATATTTGTGACCCGGGTATGTCCTTAAACTACGTCCAACAATGAGGTTCCCAGAGCTCCAACCCCCTTAAAGGCCGACAACGCGCTTGTGACTCCCCTGGTGTTGCGGGTGCCCATGGGCGACGGTAATTGCTTACCACCAGGCAATCCGTCTGCTCGTTTGCCGCCTATGTCATATAAAAAACAATCTTAAGTCCACCTCGGACGCCTACTCTGAGGGCCTCTTAAAAAGGCTCAAAGTCACCAAAAGAGCAATGGAGAGGGCTTTGCTGGGAGTATCTCTGCGCGATGGCACCAGAAATGATGTCATTCGCAGTAGAACCCAAGTAACCGATATAGCTCTCCGGATCGCTAAACTTAAGTGGCAATGGGCGGGACACATTGCACGCCCGGCGTTCGCTGGAGCGTAAAGGTTCTCGAGTGGCGTACCGGTAGGTGCGGCGTGGGCAGTCCCTCGACAAGGTAGATCGACGACCTGGTAAAGATCATGGGAATTCACTGCATGCGAGTGGCTGTAAACTGATCGTTGTGGGTGACTTCGGGGGAGGACTCCATCAGTAGATCCTTCGGCTGATATCAAGCAAATTTCCCACGCAAAATATTGTGGTTAAAGCAATTTATTTCCTCTAAAGAAATTTACATTTCACTTAAAGCGAGAAAATATACATATTTATACATTATAAAAAATAAAATAAATAAAAATTATACTTAAAGTAAACGGTGAGCATTAGCTAAAAAGTAAAAAACACAATTTAAAACTTGAGTGGGTAGTTTAAGAAATAAAACAACTAAAACGGATTAAATCGCGTATACTAATTTAAACTTCATCCCGACGTTTCGAACCCTTTAGCGATTTAATCCGTTTTAGTTGTTTTATTTCATGAGTAATTATCGCGGCAACCGAAGACAATATTATGGGTAGTTTAAGATAAACAACTAGCAAAAAATGTTACTACTCATCTAAATGTTTTATACAAGTAAGCTCTTAGATTCATTTACGTGTAGTTTTTTGTATATTAAACAATACTAGATCACACACAACAGAAGTACTAAACATTCTCAAAAATGTACTACTTACTGAACGTACTGAAACCCGAAAGGGGTCATACACGTACCTTAATTTAATTACAACGCTGTTGAATTAAAACATCATTTCTGGAAGTTCACAAGCGCCCATCCTAAAATCATAAACAAGCAGAGGATCCATATTAAATAAGGAACTTTGAGCCAACTCTACAACATTCCTATTTACGAGAAACGAGCAGTCTAGTCTGACCAGTGTAATAAGATCTGTCAACTCATGGATACTATTGACAGCGCCATCTATACAATTTTATCAACAATAACTAATTATCTAGATGGCTATGATATGTCTCCCAGTCGATCAGATAAGTTTTTTTTTATGTCATAGGCGGCAAACGAACGAACGGATTGCCTGATGGTAAGCAATTACTGTCGCCCATGGGCACCCGCAACACCAGGGGAGTCACAAGCGCGTTGCCGGCCTTTAGGGGGGGTTGGAGCTCTGGGAACATTACTCACCATCAGGAACACAACACTACATACCTGAAAGGTAGCAGTGATATTATGGCTGTGGTCTTCTGTAAGGAGGAGGTACTTTCCCAGTTGGGCTGCCCCAGATTCAAGCGTGATGGTCATCGCTGTGCCTACCACTCATAAAAGAAAGAAGATAAGTTAAGTAAGAAGATAAGTTTAGTTTTTGTTTTTAATCGTAGACACAAACACAGACATATTACATATATCTCAGCATTTTGCTAGCGCATAGCCAGCGCTGATCTTCCGATGAGGACATCAGGTCCCGACCGGTAACAACAAAAAAAACATAACTTTTAGACTATACTAATTTACGAAGATGAGTATTTGATTCATTGATACCTCCAATAGGAGGCGTTGTAATCAATTGTTAAAAGAGTTTCTACAGTGACAGAGACAATTGATTTAAATTTACGACTATCGATTATCGCGGTAGCGCTCCTAGGACAGCGATGACGTTGACTCAAACATCAAAAACTTTCGAAGAATTAAAACATGAAAGAGTCTCATCAAAATCGAGTCTATTTGTTGAGACTCGACTGAGTTTAGCTGTTGTGAATATATGAATTAGGAATACTTCCAGGAAGATTCACCGCGCATAAATAAGTGAAAAGTTTGGCAAAAGCCATAACAAAACGAAATATGGCTGTTACACAGTTATGGTTAGGATACCGCAAGGAAGGGTATTCCCTCAGTTACATGTTTTTAAATAAGTAAATATTACAAAATAAAATAAAAAATATAATATAAAAAAAATTACTGAGCCCCACGGTAAGCTCAAGAAGGCTTGTGTTGCGGGTAGCCAACGATATATCCGTCCTGGGGCCCGCGGCCCCTTTGTTGCCTCCTCCTACTTACGTATGTACTTGGGTGTTAACCCTAAACTGCGACCAGAAACCACCGGAGGACGAACAGCAGCGTTGCTTTAGGATGGTGGAATATACTGCGATCGCCAACCCGCCTGACAAGCGTGGCAACTATGGTGGCATTGAAAGAACCTTGATCAGAGATTGCTAGCTGTAGGTACCCATGGGGGAGGCCTATGTTCAGCAGCGGACGTCCGTGGGTAAGTAGATATATATTTATCGTACAAGGGAGGAAAATTGAGGTTTACCTCTCAAGCATCACGTGAATACGGAGAGTGGTTGTGAAGTCGAATCTTGAGCGTTGCTAAGATCTTGAGGAATAATAAGAATTTACATACAAAAATCACTTCCAGGAACAAATGTTTGCGACAAACACAAATATACCCATGCCAGGACTCAAACCCGAGACCTGGTGCTTCACAAACACCACAACAATTCTTTATATTTTTATTACCTAAAACCATCGCTTTTATCTCCATACTGGCAGCTAACGATCATAAAATTACCTTTTTCGAGTGTCTGCGGAAACGTGTTTACGATCTCGTTTGCTCTAGGGAATAACCAGATATGTGCGAGTGCGAAAGACACTTTTCAACATTGAATAATATTGGATGTGTCTGAATTACGTTCGAAGTCGTTGCCAGTTTATGGCGTACGGTGTAATATTAGGATAATAGCGTACCGTAAGTATTAAAATTTTGTTTATGTTATTAGAATTTCCGTGTTCCAATGTGAGAAATGTTACCTTTTTACAAGCTTTTATTTAACTTGCAATGTATGTTTGGGTGAGATCTAGCAACTGAACCAGGAACGCAAACTTAACTGAAGAACCATGTCTATGTACTCGTAGTTGTGCAGAGAATTAATATGGAACTTACGTCAAAATTTGAATATAGAACGCCATCATGCGTGTATACATACATCATCATACATTTCAGCCGTATGCAGTCCACTACTGGACATGTCTCCCACAAATATGACTTGTATCATCTTGGGGGGTAGCTGCTATAGTCGCCGTAGTTGGCCGCAGTAGCTGTAGATTGGGTTTCGACGGACGCTGCTGCCCGTCCGTAGGATGTTTCCCTTTATCGCCTCTTACAACACCCGCGCGAGGAGATGGGGTGGTGCTATTCTAGTCAGCCGGCATCACACGGCACGACATGCGTACACACACGTCAATATTACATAGGCCAGGTGCTTTAGCTAAGTTTTTCACTTAAACAAGACAGGGAATGACAATTTCTATACAAAACCGCATTCCCCGCATTCTGGCAAACACATTAGCGACATCTATGTTGATGTGTCGATGTCTAAATAACTCAACACGTATCTATAGATGGCGTTGCGCACATAGTACCGAAAAGGGAGAAATAGCCAGCATGCCAGAAAAACGAGATTTTGTACATTGTTATTCATATCACTGTACGCTTTATTGTTTTATTCGCTGTGTATTGTAGATATACATAAGTGGCGTTAGTTAACGTTTCTACCTTCTTTTCTTGAATATGTGACGCATCTTGGTGACGACCGGTCTGGCCTAGTGGGTAGTGACCCTATGAAGCCGATGGTCCTGGGTTCGAATCCCAGTCAGGGCAATTTATTTGTGTGATGAGCACAGATATTTGTTCCTGAGTCATGGGTGTTTTCTATGTATTTAAGTATTTATATGTATCTATTATATATATCTTCGTCTGGTACCTATACAATACAAGCCTTACTGAGCTTACCGTAGGACTATGTCGATTTGTGTATTGTCCCGACATATGTATATGTATGTATTTATCTTAGGATCTCCACGGAAGACCAGCGTCAGGGTCCTCAAGGGTCCCTCGGCATGAAGCTGAGTGGAGACCCTTTCAGTTACGCTTTATAAAATACAATTTATGTCAGTGTTATTAGTTAAGTTTTAATTAACCGTTTCTGAATAAAGTTCTTCTTTTCTATTCTATTCCTCCACTTTTTCCTAATCAGAATACAATATCAAATATATGCCCTTAAACGGATCTCAACTTACATGAGATCCGTTTAAGGTTAGGTAATAATGGAGATCCTCTATTACCTTAATTATTAATTTAAGCGTTGCTCAGCAGTTGTAGTAAGGTTCTGGCAGGATACCAGCGATGTGGCTTGCCGCATCAACATGCTGAGCCAGCACCTTTTCTTTGCCACGACACATGGCAATATTTTGATGTTATACTCGTAAATAGAATAATAGTGTTAAAATTTTATATCTTTTTATTTGTATGTTTATTTTATGTTTCAATGTTAATGCTATGTAAATTGTGGGTATCAATAAAGAATTTATCTATGTATCCTTAGATGCTAAAACAAAAGTGATAGAAAAAAATTGTGAAATTTTTTGAGAGACCTACCTATCTCTCAAAAAATCTCAATATTTTTTTCTTTCGATTTTAATATCGAAGATATTCGCTAGCAGACGTTTCTGCATAATAATAAATAAAATATCACAATTTTGTTTTTTTTACATTTTATACTTTTTTCACAACTGACTGATTTGCTTTTGTAATTTTATTTTTCTATTTTTGTATTGTATAATAATGTAATGATGATTCTATACTATGTAGCGGTCTTACAGAGCCGCCATGGTCTTAGAGATAAACGGTCCTAAACAAAATATATAAAAAACTATACATATACTATTTGTTATATTATATACTTATAGTGTAGACAAATTTCTCAACCAATAACATCCTTAGATCAGACATGTGTAGGCATACGTTTATATAAACTCAATCAGAACTCCAGGAAGCCACACGTAACAGAACATGTCGGGGAAGTCGAGCATTGCCGGCGAGTCGACAACTAAATAATAACTGGCATTATTGTCGCCTGTCGCGACACGCCACACTTTGCTGGCACTGTTAGGGTTGCCAGTTCAACGTTTCGCGAAATAAGCACCATTTTCAACTCATTAGTTAAAATTGCGCATGCAAGGACGCCCTCTATTGAGATTCAAAGACTGCTGTAAAAGGGACTTGATCTGCTTTAACATCCAACCCCACAGCTGGCAAGCTCAGGCTGAGATGAGACCGGAGTGAGGCCGTGACCTGAAGAAAGGCGCAGAGGATCACGATGTGGCTTGGCTTGAGATTCTCAGGACTCATGTCATGTCTGCGATCGTTGTGGAAGAAAGTGTCGTTCGGCAATCGGTCATTAGTCATTACAGTCATCGGAGACGTTATGGGCACCCTGTCTGAGGCATCGTATGATAGCCATCATCCGGGAAGATGCTGTGGCCAATATATGTTTTTTTGTAAAAAAGACACATTTGATCTAAATATAATATATGTTCTGTTCAACCTCCAATATTATATTATTTTTAGTCAGAATCTTGAGTTATTTAAAAAAATGTCACAGAAAATTCCATACATTTATCAAAACCTCTTTTGTTACCATATTACAAGATATATGGAAGATGGTAACAAAATAAGAAGATAAAACATTGATTTTTTTCCTAGAAAGAGATTGTTTTTTTTTTTTATGCCAGCCTTAGTGCCAGCCCTATTGTCGCTAGTAAACCACAATAGACCAACTTCGAGTACGGGCGACGCCTCTGCCTCCGTCCTCGGGCGCGGTCTGACGGCCTAAACAATGTCTGATGTGTAAATACATGCGTTTTTACCGTTCATGTCTTTTTAACCTACAGTGTATCTAGTGACAACCCCTGACTTCATAAATGTTTTTTTTTATGACATAGACGGCAAACGAGCAGACGGATTGCCTGGTGGTACGCAATTACCCTCGCCCTTGGGCACCCAGGGGAAGTCACAAGTGCGTTGCCGGCCTTTAAGGGGGGTTGGAGCTCTGGGAACCTTACTCACCATCAGGAACACAACACTACATACCTGAAAGGTAGCAGTGCTATTATGGCTGTGGTCTTCTGTAAGAAGGAGGTATTTCTCCAGTCTGGCTGCCCCCGATTCAAGCGTGATGGTCATCGCTGTGCCCTACCTCTCATTGTTGGACGTAGTTTAAGGACATACCCGGGTCCAAATAATGTGTAATGGGTGTGAAATGTAAATAATCATTGTGAATTAATTAATTCATAAAGTGTCCATGCAATTTTGAATCTAAATGTACATATAAATATGCAATATGCCTTATTTTAATTGTTAGATAGTAGCTAACCTGTGTTCAGGTTGTCTTGTAATAAATAATGCAACTGTTACATAAAATGTGCTGTGGTGCCAGCCCTAGTGTCGCGAGTACACCGCAACAGGCCAACTTCGACTGCGGGCGACACCTTCATTCCTAGGCCGTCTCACGGCCTTAAACAATGTCTGATGTAGTACATACTCGTGGTATAATTAAGGCTAAGTTACCATTATACACTTTACTTCTGGAGAAAGTCCAAAAAACCTTCATATAAGAAAAGATTTGTATATTATTAATTCCTGTACCCAACTAAATTCTTGCTTGGATGTCTTAGCTACAATTCTTTGGAAGTTAGACGTATAACAACAACCTGCTGACTACCAGTTGTCGCATATTGCGTGGTGAACTTATTGCTCGAGTATGTAGGCTGTACGTGCCGGATGTCTATGCCTGAAATTCGTCAAGTATCATCAAAATTTATCAAGTATATGTAATTTTATTTATTTTTTATCAGTGTTTGCGCCTCCTATATGAATTCCGTTCGGGATTCAAATATAGCTAAAGAGATGGTGCTGCCATCTACGCAACTATTCTATTCTAACTAAGAACAAATCAAATTATAAAACTTAAATAGATGACATAAACTTAAGAAAAAAGCGACTAGGACATTCGGCGTTCGTGACTACTTCAAATATTTCATAAAAATAATTTGATCTGTTATTAGCTGCATAAATGTTTTATGAAAGAACAAAAGGAAAACTTACAAAACGGGCTATCACACAATAAGATACTATAACACTTCAAATTGAGCCATCAAACATGTACAAACTTGTCCCCCTGGACTGACAAATTTACGACACATACATACAACGTGAGAACCTTGTACAACTATTTATGGACACGAATGTATCAATAGGCTTATTGACATTAAAGACCAATCTAAAATCAGCTTTAACACTTACGTATAAGGTTAAATTTCGACTGGAAATCTAGTAGATTTTCACGGCACGTTCGGATACTATATTGAATTCATTTTGTTCTCTTGGGACCGGAGAGAAGCAGTGTTTTCATAAACAAGGAGTCTAGTTGTTTTCTAAAGTTTTATATCTTGGGCGTTTTCATTGCGAGAGTTTTCAAGTTGGAGTGGAGATTTGCATGGTAATGGGGTTTATGGAATTGGCTGGTAAAAAATATGATGGTGAAATTATAACTTTTTCTGTTTAAAGGGTGAGACGCTACTCTTTTATTAGTACTAACAGCAACATTATTAGCTGTTGTACATTGGTGGACCTTATTATATGAGGCGTAAGGTCCACTGATGTACAGCTAAGAGTGTTGCTGTGTGTACGTAAAAAAAATATCGTATATCACTTCATCGTTTGAGTGTTTATTGTGAAGCAAAAAAAATTAAAATGTTTTAGAGTACCACCCCTACATGTGAAGTGGGTGGTATTTTTTTATTTCGGACAACCCCAGTGTATGAGGTCTTGTTAGATATGTAGTTATTTGTTAAAAGTTTTGATACAGTCAATATTTACGGAATCAAGCGCCGTGGAAGTTAAAAAAGTATAGTCCGAAGTTAAAATAGTAAAAGACTTTCAATCAAAATCATTTTGAACTAGGTAACCATACACTGAGCGCTGGTGGCCTAGTGTTAAGAGCTTGCGACTTGCAATCCGGAGGTTGCAGGTTCGAACCGGGGGCCGTTTTTCGGAACTTACGTATGAAATATCATTTGATATTTACTAGTCGCTTTTCGGTGAAGGAAAACATTGTGAGGAAACCGGACTAATCCGAAGAAAGCCTAGTTTACCCTCTGGGTTAAAAGGTCAGATAACAGTCGCTTTTGTAAAACTAGTGCCTACGCCAAATCCTGGGATTAGTTTCTAAGGGAACCATCCCATGAGCCGTAGCAAAGTGCGGAGGAAGATAATGGAACTTTACACAGCATGGCCTGACTTGCTCTTGGCCAGTTTTTATTATAATACCTACTTGTTTTTTTTTCGACCAGTCACTTATATATTCTTCTTGTCTTCTTCTTCTTCGCCATTCTGTGCGGTCCTGTGCTCTCTGCATCCATTTCTACGCCATGGTCTTCACTCCAGCACTTTTCGTGCCCATATTCCGTCAGACCCTTTTTTAAGTATTGGTTATATGGGATCAGGTCACCCGTTACACTGTCCGCAGTGCCCCCCAAAAAGGCCGCAGGAGGTCCAAAGTCCATCCTGCAGCCACCGTCACCTGCTGCGTCCGGGGTGAACCCAATCCAACACGGAATCCCCTATCCCCCCAGGACATTAGCAGCACCGGTAAGCGATCTCTTGCGAGCCAACTAGAGATCGCTTACCGTTGCCCCCAGGTTACACCGTCCAGAACTCTTCTCTTACCTTCGAATCAACCGGACGAAAAGCTATGAGAAGAGCCCTAGCACTCGGAGAGGTTTCCTGTTTTAGCACCATATTTCGTCAGACGTGGCCCGCCCAGTATTTTTTTATACAACGACGGTGGCAAACAAGCATATGGCCCGCATGATGGTAAGCAGCTACCTTAGCCTATGGACGCCTGAAATTCGAGAGGATTCACATGCGCGTTGCCTACCCTTTAAGAACCTATACACTCCTTTTTTGAAGAACCTCATACTGTAGTGCTTAGGGAAAACCTCGGCAGGGAGTGCATTCTACAGCCGAAACGTTCGCGTGAGGAAATTCCTCTTAAACCAGTTAGCGCGACCCTTTAGGCTCCAGGGTGTGAGTCCAGGTCAAAAAGCCAGCAACTGTCTCACCTGTCATCAGCCTAAAGACAGACATTATAAATCAAAGTTGAAAATCTATCCCCCACAAAATTACCGCCATTACACTTCCTAGCTTATAATTCACACCCTCTCGTATTTCAGCCCTTTCAAATTACTTTACCGTATAATTAGTTACTTAAACTTCACAAAAACCCTTTCTTGCTGATAAATAATTAAAGTAGGGTGTCGTCGCGGCGTGTCAGCAAATTGCGGACGGTCCTTTCGGACTGTCCTGCCGCTGGGGTCGTTTGTGGCGACATAATTACACTTACACGGAAAGGTTTTGGGGCTGAAATATTCATCGTGATTAATGACAGTAGACTTTTGGGGTGATGCGTGTAAAGTCACCCCTTTGTCGGTTGTGTTGAACTGGGTAGCTGTTGTTAGGCGAATGTTTTTTTAAACTTGTAGATATTTTATACTACATACGAGTACACTGCCTTGTTTCTAATAACGTTACGTATATCTCTTTGATTGACGGTGAAGTGACGTCTGATGCCGGCTGACTAGAATAGCACCACCCCATCTCCTCCCTCGGGGGTCGTAAGAGGCGAATGGGAAAAATCCTACGGACGCCGCAGTGTCCGTCGAAACCTAATCTACGGCTACTGCGGTCGCCAACCCGCCTGCCAAGCGTGGCGACTATGGCAAATACCCCCAAGATGATACTAGTCATATTTGTGGGAGGCCTATGTCCAGCAGTGGACTGCATACGGCTGAAATGTATATCTCTTTAAAAAAAACACTAAGCAAATCTTTATTTACAATATGTACATTCATTAAAATACGAGTACTTAACTAGTTATTAAATCTAAAAAAGGCTCTTGAGACATTATATTATGCTGGTAGCATTTCCTCGTTGTATCGCAATGCTGATACGTTGTGCGAGGAAGCCGCCAGCTCTTCGGTCACCAGTTACATCAACCAGACGCTTCGCGATTTCTGCAAAATTTTATGCCTGCTACAAAAATTACCTCCGATGTTTCGAGAACCACATTGTGTACGTGGTCTATAATGGAGCCTAATTATATTCTTATTTCTAATTATACAATTACAATCTACTGAAATAGGCTCTAAAATTAATTTATATTTAGAAAATATAAAATTATGTATAAAATTACAGTGCAAAAGCCAATCGACCAATTATAAAAACCACAAACAAATATCGAAAATTTGGGGGTTCCGCCATTATCGTCTAGAAGACCCCGACATCAGTCATTGAATAACACCGAAATTGGAATAACTGTTCCCTCTTTGCTCGAGTACAAAACATAGATATTCTTTATAAAAGCAGCCATATTGAAAAAAAAAACTCGATAAGCATATGTCCACTGTGCTATATTATGTTAGCTAGGAAAACCCTACGGTTGAGAAGCCTGTTCAACGCTTAGGTCTCACACGGACCAGAACACAAAATGACTAATGACAAATGACAAATGACATCGGCTCATAGTCCATAACTCAAAATGATCGAAACACAAAATGGCTACAACACAATTAGTCAAATACGAAAAAACACCAGATGCGGAAAAGTAAACCTACTGTCCTATAGGTAGGTTTAGGTTATGTTCGTTTTGTATCGGCCCGTAGGGCCAAAGCACCCAGAAATAGTAGCTCCGCGCAAGCGGAGCTCCGTCGACTAATTGTGTTGTAGTAATTTTGTGTTTCTGCCATTTTGAGTTATGGACTATGAGCTGATGTACTCATTTTATGTTCTAGTCCGTGCAAGACTAACCCTGTTCAACGATTGTTCGTCCGTGAGGTCGAACAGTGAAACGAGAGGGTGGAACGCAGCATTGTATCGCGTGAGTGACACTTTTGTCTGCTCGGCGAAATGCTAATGTGAGTGACGCAATTCTACATTGAGTTCAATAGCTTGTAACATTGAACATAGTTATTTTAAGTCATTTTAAGTATGTAAAATTAACAATTTTATGGGCCATGTCAAGCCTGAAATAAACTATTTCATTTCATTTTCATTTCATTGCAAACGTTATGGCTAGCGGATTATGAAAAGGTCTGTAAAGTCACGTACAGGTTTTGTTAAGCCACTTATACATGTTAGTAACATAGCGGTAAAATGCAAATTGGGCGTTGCATACCCTGAGTTTCGTGGCTATATTAGGAGCATTGGCAAGCGCAATAATCCTTGTACCTGACTGTACTTCGGTGTGTATATTGACAGATTTCTAAAGTGACATATCCGCTTGACAGATGAGCTTTTAAACGGTGTTTCATCTAGTCTCTTTTTTTTACTAAGATCTCAGGCTCAAGATACGCTATCGACGGCGCTACGAGCGACTTCGCGATTTGGTTAATGTCGAAAAAAACAGATTAATGAATATTTTGATCGTGCCGTTTGAAGTGGAGCGTCGAAGACTTATTACATTCCCCAATAGCTATACTCTAGTATTTTTTTTACTTTCTTTCAATGTTCAGACACTAAAACTCTGCATTATTCTGACGCGTAACTATCATCAATCATCATTAGCTCAAATAACATTCTAAATGATATTTACAAAACGAGCATGTAGTAATAACAGTAAGTATTGTATAGGTACATACGCAAAATGTACAAAAAAAAGTTAGAATAAAATATAAATAAAATAGCGAAGTTAAAGGACATATCACGAGCTATCGTTGATAAAAGTAGAATTTGTCACATAACAAAACGCGCCAACAATGTCAGTGGTCGATTTCTGTCTCTTCCGTTCGTTTGTAATTTACGAAAGCATTAATTTTAGCTGAGTCACTTTATCTCTCCAATTCGCCAGTAAATACGTTTTTCACGACGGGAATCGAAACACAGCGTAATATGGTTGAACTTTAAACACATAAAATATCCTACATAATATATTAAAAACGTGGAAGTTTTGTACGTTCCACTTAATCTCAAAAACAAACTGAACGTATTTCTATGAAACTTTCCAGTTAAGTATATTATAAGTCAAACAGAGAGTAGGACATAAACTATAATATACTAGCTTTTGCCCAAGGCTTCGCTCGCGTAGTAAACGTAATTTTTAACAGTCTTCAGAAAAGAAGTTCGCTGTTAGACCCGTATGTTTTGTATATGCACACCGTACGTGTTTGATGTGTAAATATATCACAGAGGCAAAACAGTTGGGAAGTGATAGTAAATACGTAGTTTAGAGGCGGTATGGCGAACTCATTCTATGCTTTCCCACTGTTTCATCTTGCAGTTCATTCGAAAAATGACCTTGTAGACTATAGGCACTTTTGGTATACATATAAAAATCAAGCAAGCAACCACCTTCGGCAAGCACCTTGAATGTACTTGTTACCAGTACATGAAGTTTTCCGGTGACACCTCCTCCCGTGCGCCGCCTGCACTCGCCTATGTTCGCTGACTACGATCGCACAAAAACCCACAACCAAATAGTATAAATTAATTTGCTTAACACATCGATTATTACATGTGACTGTTCTTATATCTTTATAGGTACAGTCGACACCATAAATATGCAAACTTTTTTTTTCTTATAGCCACTGAATAATGCCCAATATTGTTTATATATATATGTACTCGTCTGTACCACACATCTCGCCAACATATGGCACGCGTGCGATTTAAATTTCACAATTCCTTTCCAACTACGATATTCTATAAAACAATAACGTAATTAAATGTCTAGTAGTAACTCTTATAGTTTAAAAGTTAAAAAAGATAAAGAAAAAATAGTATTATAGTTTAAAAGTAGTAAGCTTCCGTTCGTCGTGTCACCTCGTTTTGAGAACATTCCCCTAACAGCTACAGTCAGTATCGGTATCCTTGGCGTCGACATCTCGAACGAAGTCCAGATCCGCGGTCATTTAGAGGGTAATTTCCTCCAATATTGGCACTCTTTTAAACAATACCACCTCCCGCTTAGTAGCCAGTTTACGTTTAGGGGCATCAACAAACCATCCACATCCATGTCAATAACGCGTCATGGTGGACAGTCTGGGCCACCACGGCCTCTCATGTGACCGCAGTGCTGGAAAGGCCCTTGTCAGCTCCAAACTGCGAGCAGTTTTGGAGCCGAACGGTGTAATCAGAGACGACGGTAGAGGCCCGATGGGATGACGCTGGTGCCTTGGTGTATGGGCCGGCCGCTGGTTTGGGACGCTACCTGCGTTGGTACTCAGGCACCGTCCCATAATCCAAGCACTAAAATTAATGCTGGTGGTGCGGCAACCTCGTCAGAAGACTTCAAACGCCGCAAGTATGTCACTCTGAGAAGTAGCTACATATTTGCGGCGTTTAGGGTCGAAACTTTGGGGTCGTGGGGCCCTAGCACGCCGACTATATAAAGATCTGTCGACGCGCCTGATACAAGCCTTGGGTAACTATAGCCATCGCTTTTCTCATTTTCTTTATTATGTTTTATACCTACTTAAGTTATTAATATAAAATAAATTTGATAATTTTTAGAGGTTAAAACTAAGTTGGCTTTGAAGAAGACTGGTGTGCTAATCATATAGAGACAGTATTTATTTCACTCCGACCTACCGCCTTCAGCTTTATAAAGCGCAGGTACGCCCGCACATGGAATACTGCTCTCATGTGTGGGCGTGGGCTCCCCAGTACTCCTTCCTCTAGACCGCATCCAACGGTGAGTAGTTCGAATCGTCTGTTGCCAGGACCTCTCAGATCTGCATGATCCTTTAGCGCTGAGTAGAGATGTAGGCTCGCTCTGCATCTTCTATCGCATTTACAACGCAGGGTCTTGGTCGGATTCATCCCTGCCGCCTAGCTCCTTCCGCCATCGTTCTACGCGGCAAAATTTGCACCCCCATCACCTGGGTAGTTGGAAATCCTCTACTGTGCTTTTCTCTAGAAACTTGCTACCTCAGACATCCAAACTGTGGAATCATTTGCCGTCAGTGATATTTCCGTACCGATACGACCGTTATACCTGCAAGAAAAAAGCGTAGGTCCTATCTTAAAGGCCGGCAATGCGCTTGTGACTCCCTTGGTGTTGCGGGTGCCCACAGCTGGCGGTAATTGCTTCATCGTGTCAGCCGAAAAACGTCCACTGCTGGGCATAAGCCTCCCCCAAAAACGACCCAAAAAGACCGGTCCCGCGCCTTCCACATCCAGCGGCATCCCGCTACCTTCGCCAGGTCGTCGGTCCACCTTGTGGGAGGCCTACCTACGCTGCGTCTTCCAGTTCGTGGTCGCCACTCAAGAACCTTTGGCTATCGGTAACCGCCCCATTGGCTACCGGTTCTACACGCAATGTGCCCCGCCCACTGCCACTTCAGTTTGGCGATCCGGAGGGCTATATCGGTAACTTTGGTCCTACTGCGGATGACATCATTCCTGATACGATTACGCAGAGACACTCCATTACCCTTTGGGTGACTTTGAACCTTATATGAGGCCCATAGTTAGCGACCATGTTTCAGCACCATAATCACTGGCAACACATACTGGATTGGACCCGGGTATGTCCTAAAAATACGACCAAGACCACCGGGGCCATCCCCCGCAGTGCGGTGAAAGCACTGCGATCGCCAACCCGCATGCCAGGCGATTATGGCATTTACCCCTCATGAAGGTTATTGCCTACCACTAGACAGTGCGTTTGCTCGTTTGCCACCTTTATCATAAAAAACACGTGTGGATCGTGAAAATCGATACCATTTTCGTAATTAGTGTCTCAAAAATTCATGGAAACGACACCCATATCGATATTTTGAGATTTCAACCCCATTCCACCCCCAACAGGGGGTTGGTATTTCACGTCCACACGTTGTATTTTATAACTGTCATTGTTTTTGTAATTAGCGGACCGATATATAGAAGAAACAATACCAATATGGATTTTTGGACTTTGTCATCACATTTCACCCTTGTAGGGGTTGAATTTTCCAAAATTCGCAAACACATGTTTAATGATATATTGTTAAAAATACTCTTGTGAAATTTCACATGAAAAAGGTCAACTATTGTTTTTTTTCCCATACAAACTTTGGACCCCCATTTCACCCCCTTACGGGGTGAATTTTCAAAAATCCTTTCTTAGTGCACCCCTAGACCTAATAAGGAACCTATGTGCCAAATTTGGATTCTCTAGGACCAGCGGTTTGGGCTGTGCGTTGATATGTCAGTCAGTCAGTTTCTTCTTTTATATATTTAGATGTCAAACACTATTCACTAATGCATTAGGCAAAGCAATGTGCTCTTACAGAATGTTTGCTAGTAAATTTATGTAGGCGTTTAACGGACTATCAAAAAATAAGGGGAATGCAATGTTTTTAGTGCTAATACTGTAAGGCGGTACGAAATTCGAGGGGTCAGCTAGTATTATAAATGTGAGAGCTTGTACAGATGTTTTTTGTGAAGCCTAATAAAGCTTGTGTTATTAGGTAGGAAGACAACGATATATATAATGGATGAAGAATAATATACAGTCGCCATCAAATATATCGGAGCAACTAAGGTATTCAAAAATATCAGAACATGCACTTTATCGCCTTGATAATAAAGGTGTTGCCCCGATATTTGTAACCACCTTTTTTGTTCTGATATGTCAGATTGCGACTGTACAGTAAAAGTTATCATGTCGTCTGAATGTTAAGGTGCATGATGTAAACATATTTTGGCACCTTGGTAATATCGATATATTTTACCTCGACTACACAGCTTGAGCTTCCTTTAATAAGTCCAATTACCGTGTGGTGCCGGCTGACTAGAATACCACCACACCATCTCCCGCGGGTGTCGTAAGAGACGAGTAGGTATGGAAAAGAAACCTAATCCTAAATCGACCTAGTCCTACGGGAAGCTCAGTAAGGCTTGTGTTATAGGTATTTACTAGACTACGATATATATAATAGATAGATACATATAAATACTTAAATACATAGAAAACACACATCACTCAGGAACAAATATCTGTGCTCATCACACAAATAAATGCCCTGACTGGGTTCGAACCCAGGACTTCAGACCCAGGCTTCATAGGCAGGGCTACAGACTAGGTCAAACCGGTCGTCAAAAATTATCCTTATGTAAGATAATCCTGGAAAATTAACTTGTTCGTTACCCTGTCTTTACTAATGTGTGTATCAACACGCTTCACGCCTTACGCACACATTCGCACACCGATCACATTTATGACACATAAACACGACACCATTTTCCCTAACATTACATGACTGTGACGAAATTTATTTTACGCTCGCGAGACATTTTATTGTCTTCGTATATAATATAGACTTTTATTAAACTCTGTCTTACGAGTACATGATAGGCGCGTACTGCGGCTTTCCACGCTTTAGGAAACTGGTTAGTATTCTTATTAATAACAAGTATCGCATAATTACCATCATATATATTGGAGGTGTGGAGGGCTTCATAAATATCTGAAAAACGCCTCTAATGTCAAGGCGATAAAAAGTATGATGATAAATAATAACTTTTGCGCCTTCCTACCTTTCAAAGACCTAGGTCAATGCTGCTGCAGCAGCTGAGGCAGCAGAACCACTCAAGCGGCTTAAATATGCAGTGATTGATTCTGGCTGCATATTTGAGCCTTTTGGAGTTGAAATCCTTGGCTCATGGGGACCCGGAGCTCACATTATTTTTAAGGAGCTGGCTAAGCGCCTCGTGGATACCACGGGTGACCAGAGGGCTGGCTCATTCCTAGCGCAGAAAATTAGCATCGCTATTTAGCGCGGGAATGCTGCTATTAGCCTTCTGGGCACCCTTCCATGTGGCGCTGAGTTAGCTCCTATTTTTTAATTGTAAATATCTGTATATACCTTGTTTTAGTTTTCTTTATTTCTTAGTTTTAATTTAATTCTAGTTTTTTTTTTAAGTTCATTTTTAAATTAATTTTAATTGTTGTTATTTTCTTTAAAAACTTAAAATTAAGGTACTTTTCTTTATTGTATTTATTTAAAAAATTACATTAGGTACTTTGATGGCGAGATGCGCTCAGTTTTTGATTACATTGTCTTAACCTATATACTTAATTCTAAGTTGCAATTTATTCTAAAATGCAATTATTTCTAAAATGAAAAATTTGAGATACACATATTTCATGCATAATCAAGCAGGAAACTCTGTATTATTTTTTTATTTTTTATTATGCAGAAACGTCTGCTAGCGAATATCTTCGATATTTAAATCGAAAGAATTTTTTCTATTTTTTCGATTTAAATATCGAGGAAACTCTTTACCTTAGATAAAGCCAGAATCCTTAGTACAATGCCTCAAGGGCCTTTCTAATGTTATTAGTTAAGTACTGGTAGTTATAATAATATTGTAATTGGGAGTTTTCGGAAAAAAATGCCTCTAATTAACGTGACGAGAAAAACGTTAAATTGTGTCAGTTTTGTGACGATAATTAAACATGAACTCTGTATGGAAATAAATTTTTGCCTATTTTTGAATTGTATTACTGCTTAATGAAACGAGCATCGAATCTAAGTACCTATTTATAGAAATTTAATAATTAATTATCGTCACAGAACTAACATAGTTAATACTACTTAGTTACAAACGGATAAAGTCACGTGTAATTATATCGCACTAGGCGACATGTTTCGGGTAAGCTCTGGTACGGAGCCAGGACACACCAATCGCGTTGAGGGTGTATCGCTCACACACACACAGTAATTACACGTGAGTTATCCGTTTGTAACTAAGTAGTAGTAACATGGCTCACAACAGTTTTAATTGTATAACATAATTAACTTTTCTACCAGTCACGCTGATTGGGTACATTTTTTTTTTTGAAAACTCCCAATGATTGTAAATAAAGACTTCATAAGATTTATCTCGGTGTTCATTAATTCCATTTGTATTTAATACGAGTCCGAATTCAGTACAAACATTTCAATTCCTCAATGTTCGAAACAGTTAAATAATAATTGCGTTCAGAGTCGCTTTTAATGTTAAATTGCATTATAAACCGCCATTTAAAGGGAGATAAAATCTTCGCAGTATCCATTAGGTTGTATCCTCTAATATATTACGGGCATTTAGCAACGTCTCTGAGGTTTTTGTTAAGTAAAGTAATTATTAAGTTTAAGTAAGAGTTGATTTTCTATTTCATAATGCAATCATGTAATATATAAACGAAACATAGTTGCTTACTACAGAGGGCGGGCAGGAAAAAAAACATAATCAGATTTTTGTAGCCTTATGGGTACCATTCCGCAAGCACAAAATAGACAGATACAGAAATCAATCTCCATACAAAGCGCGCTCGATCAACGCACATATAGACACTGCTCACAGACACGATATCTCGGACCAGTTCGGACCACTGCAAGCGTGAGTACCATCCGAAAGAAAAACAAGATATTTTTCTCCCATACAATCTTTATCAACTCGAAAAAACAATAAACGCCGCAGGATTTCTTACATCTTACGCGTTTTGGTAAAATGGTCTCTGCTATCATCGTTCGAGAAAGACGGAAGCGCCGCAGGATTTCATACATCTTTCGCTTCTTTGCGAGTATTTTATATTATTCCAGCACTAAAGTTGTTAAGGCGATAGTTTCTTACAAATTGTTAATAAATTAGCCCTTATTCCCTAAGATATGGCTGTCAAAATCTCTATTGAATGACAAGAGACACTTCATCTCTTCAGGAGCGGTACCGCGGTACCGCGAACATCGAAGTTCATATATGTGACATTATCTTCTATGAAAAGGGACGTTATTGTCGATGGCGCTTATGACGTTGTTAGAGATGACGCGATACAAACAACGCGGTTCGACGTAAGTGCCATCGACCAAAAGGTCCCTCTTCATAGATAATGCCACATATTTCGGGCATCTCTCTCTTTTCTCCAATTATAACTGCGGCGCTACCGCGAACAACGATATTCGTAAATTTCGGACGATTGTCTCTGTCACTCTCATGACGTCTTAATTGGGGTAAAAGAGAAAGATGCCCGCAAATTACGAATATCGTTTTGGGCGGTAGCGTCTCAGACATCCGTTTCTTGGTTACGTTATTTAATGCGAACTTATTACACTTAAAATATAATAATCGTGCTTTTTGCCAATGTCGAAATCGTCGCAAGATATTTGCTTTGCTGTGACAAATTTGTAATATTAATATAATAATAACATTAAAATAAAAGTATTCTAGTTATTATTAATTCTTCGTCTGCATAAAATCAAGATGATGATGATGATGATGATGATTGACAAAAACTATCCTATGTCCTTTCTCGCGACTCAGACACTCTCCATACCAAATTTTATTTAAATCGGTTCAATATTATTAAAAATAGCATGAAAGCGACACAGACACACTGACAGAGTTACTTTCGTATTTATAATATTAGTTAGGATAGTTATATAGTCAGGATTCTTTCCGTTTCATTCTCGACAATTAATCACAAACAACTAGATAGGAGCGCCAGTACCACGATAGTTTTTCGTGCATAAGCATAGTTGGCAACCCTAGAGCGACCGCCGGGAGTAGGTATGAAAAATGAAGTACATACATTTGATTGACTTCTGTATCTGTCTATTTTGTGCCGCAAGGGACAGACTTAGGGGACTTAGGTTAATGACTATAATTCTGTAAATACATCATTAAAAAACAACTAATTGAATGCTGGGGGCAGCTGTTTTACCTTCGCCAATCAGCAATTAAAAGGTCGTTTGGTAACAATAATTAAATAAAACATAAATTAAATGCATTGCATATAATTTTATTGAAATAACGAATAATTTATTAAGCAACAATTAATTTATTAATTTTGTCACTATTTTTCCTTACAATGTTAATAACTATTTACCTTAACTCTATTTATAATACATTACTTAACCAATATAACGAATAATTAATAACATCAATTCCTTATGAAACTATATGGTCGAATACCAACTGTATTGTAAATAAAATGAAGATAAAATTATGAAACCAATTTAAGAGTAGGACCGTAAGATCCTAAAGAAAATTATTTATAAATAAAGACTTTTATTTTTGTAATCAGGGGAAATATATAGGTTCAAACATGAATTAATCGTGGCTCCACTATTTTTGTTACATCCTGTATACCCCAATTACACTATAATGGAAACTTATCATAAAAGCATCGATATAACATTTAGTTAGAAAGTTTCTATGTCAAAAATCATGTGATCGTTTTTTTTTTGCGGGGGGGGGGGGGTCAAAGAAATATGACGATTGATCATCATGGGGGAGGGGGGAGTCCAAGACCACATCACGTGTACTTCAGTTTAGTTTTAGTAGTACTGTTTTCGGTGTGTGTAACATAAATTCGTTGACTTTATAGTGAAAAGTGTCGACTCAAAAAGCACTCGAAAACTACACGTGATCTTGACTGGGGGGGGAGGAGGGTAAAAATAAGGCCAAAAACGATCACATTTTTGAATGAGCCCTTAGTCCAATAGCTGGTAACATCAATTCTCAACCCTCACTCCTTTCATCTTCATACTCCTTCAGAAACCTGACGTGAAAACTGGTGAACTGCTCCATCATATAGCTGAACTCCTCGCGAGGATGGAGAATCGTTGTGCGGAAGTGGAGTGTGCCTTCGGCTTGCCCGAACCCAGAGCCGGGTACTACGCAAATACCTGAAAGAATTTGTGGTCTGTTGTATTTCGATGTTAGATACAAGGTTTTAATAAGAAATACCCCCAGGTCTATGCCGTGTGATGCCGACTGACTAGAATAGCACCACTCCATTTCCTCCCGCGGGTGTCGTAAGGGGCGACAAAGGGAAAAATCCTACGGACGGGCAGCAGCGTCCGTCGAAACCCAATCTACAACTACTGTGGTCGCCAACCCGCCTGCCAAGCGTGACGACTATGGCAACTACCCCTAGATGATACAAGTCATATCTGTGGGAGGCCTATGTCCAGGACTGGACTGGACTGCATACGGCTGAAATGTGAACCCCCAGGTCTAGCGACCTTATAGGTTACTGTTTAGTAGCTGTGATCAGAATTCATGGTGGGCTGAACCGTCCCTTAAGTCTTGGGCACATAGGCGCGTTTTGTGAGCTTGGCGAAGCGGGGCGCGACGCTGCCGTCCAAATGTGTGCCTTATTGCGTTACATTAGCCACACCGGTGTCACGCTGCGCTACCGCCACGCGCCTATGTGCCGAAGCCTTTATAGCAGTGGAACCCATTGATGTGACAGTTGCGGGAGAATACACAGGGTTGGTGGAGTGGAAAAGAGTCCAGAACGGCTAGATGGTTGTTATTTAATCGTTTATCGCGATATCTGTCACTTTCGCACCCACGTACTTGCTGGAACGTGACAGATACCATAAAACCCTCGCTGTGGCGGTATATTTTAAGCAAAGGGTAGACAACGCGCATATTAATCATCTGGAGTTGCAGGCGACCATAGGCTACTGTAACTGCTTACGGCGGGTCGTATGATTGTTTGCCACCGTCGGTTTATTAAAAAAGCTACGAAATGTACTCTAAATCAGTTATCAAGCAAAATAATTAAGCATGGTAGTAAGCGTGGTAGGGTGATGGCACCAATGTTGGACACTTTAAGCTGACAGGCGCCAATGATGGACACTTAGTTCCTAATTCAAAAACCATAACGTTATAAATTGAATATGTACAGTCAGCAGCAAAAGTTGCTAAGCGTTTGAAGTGTTCAAAATGACCTACACGCACTCTTATTCTCTTGACAATAGAGATGTGTTGACCTCATTTTGAACACCTCAAACGCTTAGCCACTTCTGCTGCTGACTGTACTAACAAATGCACAACATATGAGTCCTTTGAAATAAGCACTAATGTTCATGATTGGTTCATTGTCCATTACTGGCGCCGTCAGTATAGTAGAAGTATATAAGTTACCGGTTTCCTCAAGTAACCGCGAGCAGTAGAACTCGTCAGCTGGCATTCCCTGTGCACGCGCCGCGGCCAGAGCTCGTCCCGGTACAGAGAACCTCGGAAACGCAAACATTGACGCCTGCATGGAAAGAATATCTCATTAGTTTTAAGATTTATCATATTTAACAAATCACAGTGCCATAAATATACAAAAATTGTAAACAAAATAAATATAATAAATAAATATTTCGGGACAATCTTACACAAATCGACCTAGTCCTACGGTAAGCTCAGTAAGGCTTGTAGGTACTAGACGACGATACATATAATAGATAGATACATAAATTTTACATTTCAGCCGTATGCAGTCCACTGCTGGACATAGGCCTCCCACAAATATGACTGGTATCATCTTGGGGGTAGTTGCCATAGTCGCTACGCTTGGCAGGCGGGTTGGCGACCGCAGTAGCTGTAAATTGGGTTTCGACGAACGCTGCTGCCCGTCCGTAGGATTTTTCCCTTTGTCGCCTCTTACGACACCCGTGGGAGGAGATGAGGTGGTGCTATCCTAGTCAGCCGACATCACACGGCAAGATAGATACATATAAATACTTAAAAACATAGAAAACATCCATGACTCAGGAACAAATACCTGTGCTCATCGCACAAATAAATGACCTGGCTGGGATTTGAACCCAGGACCATCGGTTTCATAGGCAGGGTCACTACCCACTAGGCCAGACCGGTCGTCACAAATATGTAAGATATTATATATAATCATAGATAGCAGCTAAATTAGTATCCCGAAAAGGATTCATATAGGAGGCGCAAACACGTAGTGTTTCACCTCAGAGTTGGTAGAAACTGTGCCAAAACCGTTAACAATAAATGAGATTACATATACTTGACTAATTTCGACGGGTTCCGCTGTTTTCGGGTGGCCCAAGTAGTTAAGGCGTCAGCCGCGATAGCTGGAGATGCGGGCTCAAATCCCGTCTCGAACACCGGAGGTCCTCGTCGCTTTGACGACCGGTCTGGCCTAGTTCGAATCCCAGTCAAGGCATTTATTTGTGTGATGAACACAGATATTTGTTCCTGAGTTATGGGTGTTTTCTATGTATTTAAGTATTTATATGTATCTATCTATTATGTATATCGTAGTCTAGTACCTAAATCACAAGCCTTACTGAGCTTATCGTAGGATTAGGTCGATTTGTGTAAGATTGTCCTGAAATATTTTTTTTTATTTTTCTTAAGTTCATATATTTCAATCAATATAAACAAAATAGTCTACTTACGTCTATAGAATTGCAAGATACAGTGGGGATCGAGTTTAGCTTCTGGTATGCCGTGGCGGTGCGTTCGCAAAGCGTTCGCCGAACGGTTGCGAGTTCACGCGCGAACTGTTCGTAGGACGGATTGCCGGGCGTGGGTGGTTTCATCTGACACAAAAAACATTGTTTCTTAATAAAACATTTAACACATTGCAATGTGAGCTTGTGAGAGTAGGCTTTGAGTCAGATTTTTACATTCTTAACACCAAAGCGGCAATACCTAACATTTTAACATTTTTGTGGAACCGTATATTCCCGTTTTATACGTATGTCGAAAAAGTTAGGGCGTGACTCTCGTAGCCTTAACTGTATCGCAGTTTCCATCAGTATTGACAACTCTGCTATCAGTCAGTTCCAATACAACAAGCAATACATTGTATGTATAATAGATTTATCCAAACAGTATGTTTTAAAAATGCAAACTACGACTGTGTCTCAAACGAGCACTGCGAAGACGGCAGTCTAAAGATCTCTACTTTATCGTCCAAAATTCTGCATTCAGGGACAGATCTAAAACAATCTACCGCTTGCTTTAGATCTGGGAGTTAATCAGACCAAAGGGCATGAATTCATAATGCAAGAGATCATTTCAAAATCAAAAACAGTTTTTTAGTTGTAATACAATTTTACGCATACTGTAGCCCCCTGTGGCTTGAAATGTGCGTTGAGTCCCAGGCAGTGTAGATCTCTCGTCTTAATCGTCCCCAGTTCTGTATTCATCAAGCAATTACTGCCTACTTCTACATGTTCTAAGCATTTGTCAGACCAAACGGCATGAATCTAAAATGCAACAGACCTCTATCTAAGAAAGAAAAGCCTTTTTTACTTACAATGCAATCTAGCGCACATTGCCCTAACAAGTTAGGACACTGTGCTACAGCTCTGGTTGACTCGAACGCTCGCTGCGCTGACTCAGTCAGTCTAGGGATCTCTACTAGTCCAGCTCGAGCTCCACACTCCGCTGCCCAGCCCTTGGATGCTGTTATGAAGCTGGCCAGTTCCATCGAAGAGTATGGTGCACCCATTTCGTGCATCACCTATAAAAGTTTCTATTATTAGGTTCTTAGGAACAAAATATTTGAACGAAGCAAATTGTTCCATTTTTTATACGTAGAACATGTTTAAATACAATCAGGAATTAACCAGTAAAACATACTAACCTTTTTAAACGACAGAAAAGGCTTAGAGACAATGTTTTCCTGATAGACCTCATCAGCCAGTATGAAAAGTCGCCGATGATGTGCAAATTTGATTATCTCCTCCATGTTTTCCCTTGTCAATACCTGGAACCAACAATAGCATAAATTAAAATTAAATTACAATATTTTCATTTCTTAACCGTACACAATCACGTACAATGGTCTCTCAGACATTTGAGAGGCGTATGCGGAGCCGGATCTAATGAGCAGAGGATCTTTCTACAATTTGATAAAAATTAAAGGATACAGGTAAACCCACATATTTTCATTATTATTATCTGGTGTGTAAATGATATGGAATTTGCATAGATATTCGTAGTTTTAATAAGAACATTATAGAAGCCTTATTATACAAAGTGTCCTTTCGTATCTTACTGAATTTACCCAGCATATCAGTATGTTTTCAGGAATTGGTGTAATCGTTGTGAAATATTAAGTAATTTTTACTTGACCAGTTGGGTTCCCTGGATTGATGACAACCAATGCTCTAACGGCACTGGTCTTGCTAGCTTCCACCCAGCTGCGTTCCAATTCATCAGCCATTAGTGCCCAACCATGTGCCTCGTCCAGATAGTAATGGGCTTGCTGAATACCCAACTCTGCTAGGGTTCCAGAGAATACGGGGTACTGGGGGATTGGAATCATTACCGCTGGAATGATAAAAAAAACGGATTTTTTTATATTGAAATATTTGATCCAATCATCATCATCATCATCATCGTGTCAAACGATTTAATCCAATGGTTCACGTAAAAGGAAAAACCGTTGCCTTACAGATGATAAAGAAATTCAAAGTCACGGGCCTTGATGAGTAAAGCACCCCTTTTTTTAAAATAGCCACACTCGAAAAAATTTATAATATCAGGTGACATGGATGTGAAGGATTTACAAAAAATAGCATAATAATCTTTTTAATGTCACATAAAAACAGAAAAAAAACATCTAACAGACATTTCAGTTAAGACGGTACCGTGGATAGTGATAGTTAATATGACACAAGTAGAATAGAATAGAATAATTACTTATTCGTGAGCACATACTATTTACACAAAACATGAAACAGACGATCATAATCAGATGATCGCGGTACCGGGCCAGGTTTTCATTTAGCGTGTATTCTTTTATTTTTTATTTATTTTTCGTTCCATTCTTTTTTGTTTCTTCTTGTGCATATGTGTTACTTGTCGTCATGGCACCTGATGGTCTCAACGGAAGACCAGCGCTGGCGATTGACGGCATTACGCTGAGATGAAGCCATTTTGTGGCACACGACGTTTGTGTAATGTGTTTTTTTTTTTTTGTTGTTATTATTATCTGTGTGTGTGTGTCATGAATAAATGTTTCGATCTATCTATCTACCTATAAAACATTACAAGAAGTACCACGAAATTATAGTGATACCTAGAATAGTGGACGATAGTTGGGTCTAAAACTTACCCGAGGGCTTCCCATCAACATCTCCAGCAAACAACGACAGTACAGCCTTAATGAGGTCACTAGCTCCAGTTCCTAAGTATACGTGTTCAGGGAACGCTGGTACGCCATCTCGTGATGACAAATACTGTGCGGCATGGCGGCGAACTAGTAGTAGGCCTTGAGATGGCGAATATGCACCAACTGAGCCGTTACTGAAAAAAAAAAACAAGTAACATTAGAACATGTTCATTTAAAATATGCAGAGTGATTACGGGGTCATGGAGTAAGAGGACGACACAGATTTCATAGGTGAAGCTAATTATATGAATCCTAATTGTAATTATTTTTCAGATGGTAAGTAGAAAAAAAAATGCTTACAATTTGGTCATTGTTGTGCATGTTTGAGTAAAATAGCTTTCGGGGTCGTAAAGAAAGAAATTAAGGCATGACATAGAATTAATAGGGGAAGCTAATTATTGACAAAATTATTTATTATCATAACTGAATGATAATCACATTTTTTATCAATTTTTTTTTTTTCAGATGAAAAAAATTAATAATATATTTACTTATAATTTGGTCACACTACTCAATGTGACGTCTTGTCGTTTCCGATACTGCGTGTGTCAAAAGGCATAGGGTGATCATAATTTCATTAGTGTAAAATTATTTTAATGGAAGATTTAAGAAACATAATTAACGTTGTTTTGATCACACACTACCATAAGATAATATTGACCAGTAGTTATCCTTGATTTTCTTTTTTTAACAAACCACTTTTTCCATCATTCAGAAATATTAATAATGAAAAACTAATGACTTTGGTCACTAAATATAACTTTCTGTGTAGAATAAATCGAAGAGCACGCACAGATTTTCAAAAACTCTGAACGTGTATTAAGTTTGCCATGTATAAAAAAAATCCCCACTCACCCCGTTTTACGGTACTCTTAATTACACTTTCGTTCAACGCCAGATTACCTCTGCGTGATCACGATTCGTTGTCTGTTAAATGTTTTTCGCGTTTCGCGCAAATGCGTTTATAATCGCATTTCTTTACACGCGCGTGTTTCGCACAATGATCAAACAGGTAACAGGGAATGTAAGAGTGACCTACATTCCTTTCGAAGTTTAATTGTAAATCTTTTTAAGCCTGTTTTTGTGGAGGAAATTCCACAACTGTTAACATACTACGAAATGTATGCGTTAATGGCACGAAATGATGCCAAGAAGTTGAACATTTATGGACTAGGCCGTGCATAAATGTATGGAGTTAGTATGAAAAGCACATTATTGTCCGCAGCTCTAACTTTTTAAATTTGCCAACTAAGATTAGACTGACGAAGGAAAAAATACATACATCCAAGTTACAATCTCTTTGAAAGCATAATTGGTATTATAATAATCGGTTAAACATGGTGCTGGAATAGCTTTTTCCAATGTCGATTCATTAAAAAAAAAACGAAATCTATGAACCATAGATAGTTATATTTTTTACTTGATTGCTTTGTTGTTATTTTAATTTTATTATTTTCTTGAAATGTTTGTGAAAAGCACTATACAGGCTTCGGCCTAAACAGGGATTAAAGGACTCAATTCATCTACCGCGATCTCGTCCTTAAATCCCTTACTTCACGGCCTCTGCAGTAATGTACTATTAATTATTATACGCATCGAAACATTATTGGATTTATTAAAAGAACTCAAAGCGAGAGTAATGAGTATTTTCGAAACGAAACGGTTTTTTGGAATATGTCTAGTGAGCAAATTTTTAGGGTTCTCTACAGGAAGGGTAATGTAACCCTATTGCCAAGCCTCCGTTGTTTTGTGTATCTCTATCTGTCCGTCTGTCAGATGGTTGTTTATTACAAGTAACAAGATTTTATTTAACTTAAGCTTTTATCTAACTTCGCATAAGTATGTAAGAATATTTGTCAGTTTATATTAATTCTTACATTTTATTTTTAAGCAGTAAAGTCTGCTGACAAAACCTTAGGATATGGTGGAGAAATTCGCAGGATTTGGGCAAACCTCTGTAGCTCAGTTCGTAGAGGGATGGGCATGTATATCAGAGTCGCGAAGTTGAGTCTCGTCCGGAGGCAGTTGCTTTTTCTATTTTTCCTTTATTTCTAAAAAATATATTAATGCTAATTGTCTCAAGTCCAAGTCACAACTCTCTTAAAGGACTAGATACTCTTTTCTGACAAAAATGGCATTTCGTGTACAATTTTTTTATTTCCGTTTATACTTTTTTTTCCACAAACACAGGTTTATCTTGTGAATTTTAAGAGTTGCTATGGCTACCTACCGATGTCTGCTTAAAAATTTAGTTGCAAGATTTTACCCGAACATACTAACATATTTACATTGCAAGTTAAAATAAAAGGAGTACTCACGTGCAGTCCGCTAAAAGTTCCCGAGCTCTCTCTTTTGCATCATCAGGGATATCAGGGCTGGACAGCAGCTCAGGACATGCTGCCAAAGCTTGGACCTGTCAAAAAAAATGAAATATGACATGTACTTAAAAAAAAAACAAATCGAAACCCAATCTACATCTACTGCGGACGCCAACCCGCCTGCCAAGCGTGGCGACTATGGCAACTACACCCAAGATGATACAAGTCATGTGGGAGGCCTATGTCCAGCAGTGGACTACATACAGCTGAAATGTATGTATGTGTATATAGTTAAAAAAAAAGTGATCAGGCCCGTGGCAGGGTTAGAACCCGCACTCTCATCATTCGCGACTAACGCCGTAACCAGTTATACTTGTAATCTCATATGCAATGATTATTAGTTTAGATATTTTTGTATGTAGTAGATTTAAATAAATAAATGTTACAGGACCTTACACAACTTGACTGAGCTCCAAGTTAAGCTCAAGAAGGCTTGTGTTGTTGGTACTCAGGCAACAATACATTAATACTTATAAGTATAGCATACTAAAATACATAGGAAACACCCCTGACTCAGGAACAAATAAATACTCGTACTGGGATTTGAGCCCAGGACCATCGGTTCCTTAGGCAGAGTCACTAACCACTAACAGATGTTTTTGTAAGTATATGCAGAATCTAAAACCGTACTCACTTGACGAATGAAGGTAAAAGGAGTCTGGCCGAGTGCGTGGGAATCGCCGATGTTCGCCCGGACTACTCGGTCAAAAGGTTTCTTCACACCCTGGAATTAATAAATGAATAAATAAATAAATATTACAGGATATTCTTACACATATTCATTGAGGCCCATCATTATCGAGAAGGCTTGTGTTGTGGGTACTCATCAAACGATATATATAATATACAAATACGTATATAAAACATCCGACTCAGGAACAAGTATCTGTGCTCATCACACAAATAAATGCCTTTACTGGGATTTGAACCCAGGACTTCATAGACAGTGTACCACCCACCCACTAGGCCAAATCTGTCGTCAATTAAAAAGTATGAGTCAAAATCATTGCATTATTTTGTTTTTTGATCACCTATCATGTATTTATATACCAAACCTAATCTGATTTAATCGTATGTAATGCCATTGAAACCGTTGTGTTTTTTTTAAAGTGAGTAACTGCGAAGCTGAAGGTAAATTGGTTCGTTTACATTTTTTTCCTTTTCTATTTTTACAGCTCAAATCTGGTTTAGTACCTACAAGTTTTATGTAGCATACCTGCTACAATGCTGTTTACAATGTCGTTATCAAAGTTTATAGGTCAATATCGTAATGTAATAGGTATAATATAATCAGTTTACGGAAGTATAAATGTGGTTGACAACATTTCTTCCTGAGTACTTATAATTTAACTAGATATTATAGTTTGTAAATAACAAATTGAAAAAGTTACAAACTGTAAAATTGAAACAGGGACTCTCCCGACCTGCGCCTACGGTAATAATTCAGGGGAACGTGACCCCCCCCCCCCCTGGGGTGGGGAGTGCACAAACAGCGCAATAAATCTGCCTTATAGCCAACAACTAACATAACTTACGCACTAACGTGGATTCACAGCGTAAGGGAGAAGCTGAGACAAAATACTCTATGGTCATATTTTAGGTACTAGCTTTTGCCCGCGGCTTCGCACGCGTTAAAAAGTATTTAAGTTATTTTTAGCACACTATCGTTCAAAACGTAGTTTTGTATGTATGCTTGCTTTTTGTTCAGTAAATGCCGTTTTATCCACAAATGCCAATGTCATAGTAGCTTTATGCATGAAAAGTCTCAGCCCGATCGGTTTAAAATTGACAAAGTTTCATACAAACTTTCATCTCCTATTTTATCCCCTTGGGGGTACAATTGATCGAAATCCTTTCTTAGCGGATGCCTACGTCATAACATCTACCTGCATGCCAAATTTCAGCCCGATCCGTCCAGTGGTTTGGGCTGTGAGTTGATAGATCACTATGTCAGTCAGACAGTCACCTTTGAGTTATATATATTTAGATGTTCGTATTTTGTAGCTGATTTAATTAACTATTCCGTGTTTTTTATGTCCCATCAGCAAGAAAAGAATACATTTTGGGAATAACTTCCTAAACTGAAAGCGACGAGGACCTCCGGCGTTGAGGCGGGATATGAACCCGCATCTCCAGTTATCGCGGCTGACTAAACTAATAACTTACTATAGATAAATTAGCGAGAGCGTGGAATTGCATCTGTGTTTATTGTGTGTTTATACACATTCTATGTAGTGGTATTGTGTGTTTATAGGCATTCTATATTTAATTTCCTTTTTCCCGTACAGTCGCCATCAGATATATCGGTGCAGCCAAGGTATTCAAAAATATCGGAGCATACGCTTTATCGCCTTGACGATCGTTGTTTCGATATTTGTGACCACCTCCACAGCTCCGATATATCTGATGGCGACTGTACCCACTACAAATGGAATTCCACGCTCTCGCTAATTTATCTATACACGAATTGACGTAGTCCTAAGTTAATATGGGTAAGCTAGAAATTACAATAATTACTTAGTACTAGAGAAAAAAATTGACGGCCGGTCTGGCCTAGTGGGTAGTGACCGTGCCTATGAAACCGATGGTCCTGGGTTCGATTCCCAGTCAGGGCATTTATTTGTGTAATGAACACAGATGTTTGTTCCCGAGTCATGGGAGTTTTCTATGTATTTAAGTATTTATATGTACGTATCTATTATATATATCGTTGTCTAGTACCTACAACACAAGCCTTACTGAGCTTACCGTAGGACTAGGTCGATTTGTGTTAGATTGTCCCGAAATATATATTTATTTATTTATTTAAAATAATTATTTAATTAAAAAGGCCGTTCAGGCATTGTACCATGGTCGCTGGCATAAAACGAGCAATGCATGTCTCGTTGTATCAAAGGTTAAAAGAGATTTTCCCAGAACCTAGTTCAGCTGTATGTTTATCAACCTAGTCTCCCTCGATAAGAGACAAATCTTTATTAGCGGGCATAAATTATCATTTATCCATGAGGATAATTCGCTAATTTCTTTAGTTAGTGGAACACTATTTTTTCTTATGCGCGGTCAGCTTTCGAAAGTATTCTGGATGGTAAATGTTGTTATAAGGGGTCTTAGATATGTTCTACAGATTTGAGGGTCGAAGTTACAGTACAAAGCGTAGCCGATATTTGTAATAACAGGCTCGAGAGTTTTTATATCTAATTATGTACTACTTATTGCACGGTATTTTTTTCTATGGTTGCAGATAACTGAAACAAAATACTTATAGAACAGTTGTATATAATGAGAGCGTTAATTTATATAAATATTTTTTGTTTATATAATAAAATAAATTGAAAGAAAAAAACTGTGGATTATTATAGGTATAATATATTAGATTGTAGTTGTATTTTATATTGTAAGCATAAGCAGACGTCGGCTCATTCAAAATAAAGAACATTTGTATAATATGTATTGTGTGACTGCTAGCAGTTGTAAAAAGGACACGGGGTTGTTGTAAATAACACACCAACAGCTTTGAGCAACGAAAATATACTGATTCAAAAACAAACAAATAAATTGACATACAAAAATCAAAAATGACAAAATAACATAACAAAATAAAATAACTTCAAATAATAAATATTTCAAAACTATATAAACATATAAACTTAACAATTTGTATAAAGCTGTGACATATTGAAATGCTAGAGTAGAAAAATAGTAGATACTTTGTGTTACGAGGGACGAAAATGATATATTTCCGGCGAGGAAGTATATTGACTCCCGAACGAAGCGATTGATTCTAAAGTAGGACCAAAAATTTTGATACCGTGTGACATGTACTGCTTTTCACACCTACATAAAAGGATAACAAATGGCAAATAAGAAATTCATCATCATCATCATTGTAATCAGGTATTGACCGCCGTTGCGTAGCGCTAGAACAGAAAACTGCACTTTGCCTCCCAGCTAGTTGGGAGTAAAAGTGGCACTTTAATCCCGCCTATTCAGGTAGGTAGTGTGAAAAGTAAATAAAAGCTTGTAACATTGAGGCAGCTGGCAACTTTATCCTAGAATGTCAAAAATATGTTTTTATTGCCTCCCTGCGTCAGGATGGCCGCAACTTCTTTCGCTATCTGCCCCATCACGTGAGATAATGCTACTTGTCTCCCCTTCGACCCAAAAGGACGTATGTTAGTATCAATTTTCTACACAAATACAACGTTTGGCAGCTGCGTAGCAGTTGGTGGTACGGTTAAAGAAAGACGCATGAATATTTGAAATGGCGATGTTGTTAAGACCTTGTGGTTTAGGAATGTAGGATATAAAGTATGCAAGGGTCTGTTATATAACTGGAAACAAATGCAATTGTACGGGATATACGTTGGGCCTCCTAGCGTTGTTATTATTCCCTGCCTACAATGCAGAAGGTCCAGGGTTCGAATCTTGGCAAGAGCATTAACTTGTTTCATCATCATCATATTAACTTATTTGAATAAATGAAATCATCATAACAAACGAAGGACGCCCAATGCTGGACATAGGCCTCCCCCAAAGCGACCCACAGTGACCGGTTTTGCGAAACGGTAACCGAAACAATAAAAACTTTGTCGTTAGATGTCGATATCGAACAAATCAAATTATTTTTTTGGCGTAGAAACACTCGGTCCACGGTATCCCAGGGCGCTTTTTGCAGAAACTGCGAATCATCTGGTTGACGTAACTGGTGACCTAACAGCTGGCGGCTTCCTCGCACAACGTCAGCATTACGATACAACGAGAAAATTCCGCCAGCATCCTTGGTACAGTCCAGTGCATAAATATGTACTGAAAGAATCCTTTCATAAAAGTACTTGTAATATTATAATTAGATTAAATATTTTTTTTTTTTCACCTCACTCGCTCGGAAAACTTTAGTTTATAGCGCGACATCTGCGTGGAAAAGCCTATTTTATCCGCTAGCGTGCAAAAGTCATTCGAATTTCGAAGCCGATAATTGTAATACTTTTTTTAAGTATAAAACTCCTTCAACGCGTGACTGGGGCGCTACCGCGAAAAACGATATTCGTAAATTTCGGACGATTGTCCCTGTCACTCTCATTGGAGTAAAAGAGAAAGATGCTCGCAATATACGAACTTCGATGTTCGCAGTCCCGCGGTGAGTTCGTAATAACCATAGATAATCAGAAAGTTTTTGATTCAAATTTGTAACCTTTTTATTTTTACCTACTTACACTTTATGTGAAATAGGTTTTATTACATATACTAATAGTATTTCAGTTTTATTTACATATTTTGACCAATTAATCCATTAAATAAAACACGATTTCAATGTTTATTTGATAAATAAATTGAAATATAGGTTTGCTTAATATTGTAATTTCTGAACGCAACCGAAAATATTTTTTTTTATTTTTTACGTTATCACAATTCACGTAAATTTGTCGGATGTGTCCTAGCCCGATACCACGAATTTCGGGCATCTTTCTCTTATACTCCAATTAAGGCGTCATGAGAGTGACAGAGACAATCGTCCGAAATTTACGCATATCGTTTTTCGAGGTAGCGCCGCTGTGCTAAGCACTTTAAACTCAACGTGTGAACTATAAAAATGTAAATTCTAGTAGCGATGCCGATACGATTTCCCTGAAAAATCGCGCGATAATCAGAATCAGACTCATTTATTCGTCAAACATAGGTATCATACAACAATACATTGCAGAAGATGGAAACAAAATAATAGCATCACTATGTTGATAAGTTTTGTTTTATTGTTTTTCTTGCCGCTCGAATTTTACTCGCTGTAGTGAGGTGAAAAGTTGTGTGTTCCGCATGACTGCAAAATTATTTGGCGTCTCGTGTCTTGAAAGCCTCGCTACGCTCAGGAATCTATCTTTGAACCATTCGCTTCGCTCATGGTTCAATCTTAGCTTCCTTCGCTTGCTCAGTTTTCAATTTCAACACTAGCGCCAAATAACCACTTTGCAGCCTTGCATAACAAATAACTATTATTACTACTATTCAAACAGAAATCGGTCGCTTCGTGATTTAAATTTCATAGTTATATCATTGTTAATTGTCATTTGCTTATGTACAAATTTAAAAAAAAAACTTTATCGATCTTGTATTATTGATTATGTATAAAATAAATTTCAAGTTCAAACGGATATTCACCTTTAAAGTAATTACCTATTCTACAATATCCTCTATGCAACCCACAAAGGCATAATATCTATGTAAATATATATACTATATATATACTGACTGACTGACTGACATAGTGATCTATCAACGCACAGCCCAAACCACTGGACGGATCGGGCTGAAATTCGGCATGCAGGTAGATGTTATGACGTAGGCATACGCTAAGAAAGGATTTTGATCAATCTAACCCTAAGGGGATAAATAGGGGATGAAAGTTTGTATGAAACTTTGTCAATTTTAAACCGTTCGGGCTGAGACTTTGCATGCATAAAGCTACTATGATGTAGATATTTGTGGTTAAAACGGCATTTTCCGAAGAAAAAGCATGCATGCATATAAAACTACGTTTTGAACGACAGTGTGCTAACAATAACTTAAATACTTCTTAACGCGAGCGAAGCCGCGGGCAAAAGCTAGTTAGTGCATATTTAGCGTTGACCATAGACTATATGTAGTCATTGTTGGGAACTCGGTACTCGAAGTTGTTGACTCGTATATCTACCTAGGACAAGTAGTCCAATTAGGTAGGTCCAACTTCGAGAAAGAGGTAAACCGCCGAATCCAACTCGGTTGGGCAGCGTTCGGGAAACTACGTAATGTCTTTTCGTCCGACATACCTCAGTGCCTCAAGACGAAAGTCTTTAACCAATGTGTGTTACCAGTGATGACTTACGGCTCCGAAACGTGGTCTTTCACTATCGGCCTCATCTCAAGGCTCAAAGTCGCTCAACGAGCTATGGAGAGAGCTATGCTCGGAGTTTCACTACGCGATCGATTCAGAAATGAGGAGATCCGTAGGCGAACTAAAGTCACCGACATAGCCCACCGGGTTAGCAAGCTGAAGTGGCAATGGGCAGGCCACATTGCACGCAGAGATGGCAGATGGGGTCGAAAAGTGCTCGAGTGGAGACCACGGAATAGCAAGCGCAGCGTAGGACGTCCACCCACAAGATGGGCAGACGACCTCATTAAAGTCGCCGGAAGACGCTGGATGCAGGTTGCTTCCAACCGGTACTTGTGGAGATCCAAGGGGGAGGCCTATGTTCAGCAGTGGACGTCTTATGGCTGAGATGATGATAGACTATATAACACGATAAGTATTTTTACAAACGCATATAGCCAACGGCAAACAAAAATTCAAAATTCGTGTAAATTAACTTTGCTCCCTTGTGAATAAAATGCAATTATACTATCTTTTTTTAAAGAATAAAATCAGGATTTCTGCACTAGTGAGGTGAAAACGAATATGACATATGTTACTTTCAGCAGAAAGGCCAATCAGAATGCATTATTGCAATATGCTTTTTCCAGCAGTTTCACACATTTAATAGCTATGCCAAGGTATCAAATATTTTATTGGTATTACTTTCCTATTTTATTGAAAAATTTGTTCAATGATATATTACAGATAGTCACGCTATAGCTCGCATTGATCGTAATATTTTCATTTTTTTATTGTTTTAGCGTTCTGTTTTTTATTATTAACTTGCCCAAAAAAAGGAGGTTCTCAATTCTTTTGACCCTTTTCTTAATATTGTTACCAGAGCACAGAACTTGGTCATTTATAAGCAGATTTTAAAAATGTTTTACAATATAAATTAAATGTTTGTTTGTAGGGTACCCAAAGGGTAAAAACGGGACCATATTACTAGACTCTACTTTGCGGCAGATGTCTGTTACCATGTATCTCATGAACCATGATAGCTAGAAAAAAAAAATTAGGCAAACGAGTAGACGCATCGCCTGATGGTAAGCAGTTACAGCCGCCTATGGACACCTGCAACACTAGAGAGGTCACAAGCGCGCTGTCGACCTTAGGGTGGGTTGTGGGTTGGAGCTCTGGGAATCTTACGCACCACTAGGAACACAACACAATAGTAGCAGTGTTATTATGGCTGTGGTCTTCTGTAAGGAGGAGGTATTACACTAGTCGGACTTCTCCAGATTCAAGCGTGATGATAACTCGCTGTGCTCACATTGTTGGATGTAGTTTAATGACTAATCTTATAAATACGAAAGTGTATTGTTTGTCTGTCTTTCACGGCAAAACGGAGCGACTAATTGACGTGATTTTTTAAGTGGAGGTAGTTGAAGGGATGGAGAGTGACATAGGCTACTTTTTCCAGTGGGAAAACATGTAATTCCCACGGGAAGACTAAATATGTTACATTTTCCTCTAACCATGCGGGCGAAGATGCGGGCATCATCTAGTATCTCTATAACTATATATCTTTGTGTATTTATATAAAAATAATACACAAAACACACACTGCTAAGAAAGAAAAACAACATATTAACAAAAAGCACAATTACCCTAATGGCTCGCAGGGACCGAAAGGTCCCGAAAAGACCTTAACCTTAAATGTAGGGATGAAAAAACTCCAACGTCTAATCCATACAAAACGTTTATTTTTATAATTCAAGTACCGTATTCCGCGCTTGTATTGGAAAAGGCTACGGAACGATCGGAATAGGGTCAGCTGGTAACCCAAGAGTTATTCAAACATTAAACGTAACACGGGGTGAGCCGGGACAAAACTGACATTGAAACCTCGATAACATTATATTTACTAAGAACTATAGGACGGGTAGGGTAATGACACCAATGGTGGACACTTTAAGCTGACAGGCGCCAATGATGGACACTTGTTTAGTTCCTAATTCAAAAACCATAACGTTATAAATTGAATATTTCATTTCATTTATTCATTGCTTCTTAATATCTAACATAAAATGTAATATTTTTAAAAAACATGTACTTAAGGCCCTGATGGAGCATTGCAACGCTAGCTACGGACAGAGGCAGACTGACATGTTGTTTATTTATTGGTGTACTTGGTGTGCCCTAATAGTAACAGTCTGTTTACCAACAACTGCGCAACACTTGGCTCCATTGAAATAAGCACTAATGTTCATGATTGGTTCCTTGTCCATTACTGGCGCCGTCACTATATATCGCGAATTAAATTTAATTACCATTGTAATTTGAAATTTCACAGTGCTCTAGTATAATAACTGTCATGCTGTGTAATTAATTTGTATTAATAAATAAATAAATAAACTGAATATCGACGTTTTGACGCGGATTGCGCCGGTCATTCTCGCGGTCATAATTAAATTTAATTCGCAATATGGGTGGTAAACGTGAATTATTTTTGTACCTATACCGGGTGTGGCCTGTAATAGGAGCTTTAACTTTAGGCATCGTTTCTACACCAAAAACGTAGCACATTTGTTCTACGACTTTTGAAAATAACTTCTAGTTTAATAAATATTAATAAAACAAGATTTTCCAAGCAAGCAATGTATTGCAAAAACTATGAAGTTTGTAAGCTGACAGTGAACGTCAACTAGACTATTGGATGCTGTTCATTGAAAATACTATTTACTTTGTTCGAAAAAATCACAAGTAATAAATTACCCAATTATTTAAAGTTGTAGAACAAATGTTTTTTCGTTCGTGGTGTAGAAGCGATCCCTAAAATTTTTGCTCCTATTACAGGCCACACCCGGTATATGCAAACTGAATGGTGTATATAATAAGTGGAGGTTTGTATTTTAGTTTTTTCTTTATGATTTTGGGTAGTTCCATTTCATAACTTTAACGATTTGTAGGGGGTTTTTGCCACTACATCTCGTAGTCTCTTGTAGTTGGGGTGAGATGGGATTTCATACAAAGGTGATTTTAGAAGATTGCTTGATTGATTTTTCGTTTATTAAGAAAATAACTATACTATCATTGTCTCCCTCGCGCTGTCCCGGCATTTTATTAGTATACTACAGCTGGATTGTTATTAAGAATACATTATTTAGGTAGCAGTAGACTTTAAATCCTATCTCACCTCCTGTCATCCCTTCTTACCACAACTCCTCGCGATCCCAACTCATACCATTTTACTTTTATAGCGGTACTTTTGTATCAAATCATTTTTAAATGTTATTCTAAGATTATGGAATGAAAATACTACAAACTTTTCATAAGGAAATAAATATTTTACAAAATATATGTAGATTTTCTTTTTTTGTATCATTAAGATTCATTCTAAAAAAAATATTACAGGGCATTCTTTCACAAATTGCCTGCGCCCCACGGTAAGCTCAAGAAGACTTGTGTTGTGGATACTCAGCCAACGATATAATTACATATACAAACACTTAAATAAATAGAAAACTCCCATGACTCAGGAACAAATATCTGTGCTCTTCACCATCTCACAAATAAATGCCCTTACTGGGATTCGAACCCAGGACCGTCGGCTTCATAGGCAGGGTCACTACGACAGGTGTGGCCTAGTGGATAGTATGGTCTGGTAGGTATATAATTCTAGCATTAAGTATTTTGTACTTATTTCACTATGTAATAAAGATAAAACAAACACCATCCACGCAATTTTAGTTTAAAAACGGGTCTAACTTGAAACTACTTTTAAAACCGACTTCAAATATCACAAAAAAAATATAAATCAGATATATCGGAGCTGCGGAGGTGGTCACAAAAATCGGAACAACGCCTCTATTATCAAGGCGATAAAATGCTTGTTGCGATAATTATATTTGATGGCGATGACTATGTTCAGTCGCCATCAGGTATGTCGGAGTTGAGCTAGTCACAAATATCAGAATGTGTACTTGGCCTTGACAATAGAGGCGTTCACATATTTGTGACCACCTCCACAGCTCCGATATATCTGAAGGCGACTGTATGCTGTACATACCTTTTCAAGTTCCTTCTCTATCTGCGCCGCTCTTGTCACAATAGGACCTCTGACTGCATACTGAATGTTCAGTAAATTCTGATTTATATGCTCCAAAGTAGATTCCAACTTCATCTTAGCAAATGCAATCCTAGAGTGAGTAACTTCGGCTACGTTACTAGGTTTTATTAAACCGCTATCGTCACATGCCGATCGGTCAATGTTTTAAGGATAATATAGCAGGCGATTTTAACGCTTATGTGTTAGGTAAAAGGGAGGTAATACCGTGAGATGCAGTTTTGGCCCGGAAGATACGGGTGATTCCCGAACGCTTTCCTTAAGATTACCTATAGAAGTCGAATCTATAGGTCAACTTAAAGGTTATCCTCAGACTTAATTGCTATGATTGCGTCAGCCAGGGTATTGTCCCTAATCAGAAATTAATTGCGATCAGATACCACGGCTTTTTTTTTTGAACCTGACTTGGGCTTTATGCACATGTGTTGTGCAATAGAGCAAGCGGACTGTGTGGGGGGAAGGTAGCCTGGGGAAATCCAGGACCCTTCCGCGCCAGACTTGACTTGTACTACTGGAATACTCGTACTGAGTTTTCGCTTCCAGTGAGATTGGTTGAGACGGTCTCAACCGAATCTGAGTGGTGTGTAATGGTATCGAACTAATGGGAGTTTTATTGCTGGTTCGGTATCCCTAGCAGATACCACAGCAACGTAATAACTAGAGACAGTAGTTCGAATCGTCGGTTGCAAGGATCTCTCGGATCAGCTTGATCCTTTAGCGCTGCATAGATGTAGCCTCGCTCTGCATCTGCTATCGCATTTACAACGGTGAGTGTTCTGAGGTATTGTTCGGATTAATCCCAGCCGCCTCCCTCCACCACCGTTCTACGCGGCAACATTTCTCTACTGTGCGTTTCTCTCGAAACTTCCTACCTCGCACATCAAAACTCTGGAATGATTTGCCGTCAGCGGTATTTCCGGACCGATAAGACCCTCATACCTTCTAGAAAAGAGCGTACATGGGCGTCGGTAATCGCTTACCATCAGGCGATCCGTCTGTTCGTTTGCCACCTTTGTCATAAAAAAACATCAGAACGGGCAACAAACGTTTGGCTAAAGTGGAGGAACTAGCTGAGACTAAGTACCACTCCATCTACTCCCGCGGATGTCGTAAGAAGCGACAAAGGGAAAAAACTAATGCATGGGCAGCAGCGTCCGTCGAAACTGAATCAACAGCTGCTGCGGCCCCCAACCCGCCTGCCACGCTTTATGATACTATAGTATCATATTTAAGGGAGGCATCCAGCAGTGGACGTCTTTCGGCTGGAATGATGATGGAGAAAGAAATTTTGGCGTTTTCCCGTACCGCTATTGTAACAAGTTTTATCCGCATTTAGATAAAAACCACACTATATCCAATCAAAATCCTTTTTAGTTGGAGAATAAGTGTCCCAATATTCTAAACACCACGTTCGCTACTTTTCCGTAAACATTGTAGGGAAGTAGCGTAATGTAATTTTGAAAAGCTACATTGTTACATTTTTCGTGTCCTTTTTTTTATGAAATAGGTGGCAAACGAGCAGACGGATTGCCTGGTGATAAGCAATTACCGTCACCCATGGGCACCCGCAACACCAGATGAGTAACAAGCGCGTTGCCGGCCTTTAAGGCGGGTTGGAGCTCTGGAGATCAGGAACACATACCTGAAAGGTAGCAGTTCTATTATGGCTGTGGTCTTCTGTAAGGAGGAGGTACTTCGCCAGTTGAGCTGCCCCAGATTCAAGCGTGATGGTCATCGCTGTGCCCTACCTTTCATTGTTGGACGTAGTTTAAGGACATACCCGGGTCCTATTAAAATGGCTTCCCCTTTTGATTTTGATTACAAATAGTGTGACTAATAAGAACAAATCATATTATTTTTAAATAAATATTTTGATTTTGTCAGTACGGGAAAATCTGAAACTATAAGACATACAAAGATCTCTTCTTAGGAACCTTGTCATCGATTTTAGGGACAAGAAAAACTGAATAACTTGTATTCAGTTCGGGAATCGACACCAGTTCTTAAAAATAAAATTAAAAGATATTGAATTACAAATTACAATTCATTTTATTCATTTTGGGTAACATTTACTACCCGTGACCTACACAATCCAATTGGAAATAATTAAAACTTTTATTTTCCAAAACAACCTGGTTTTCGATTCTCGAACAGAATACAAGCTTTTTTTTAATCTATTTAAGTATGTATGCAGTTTTTCTTGTTCCTAAAATAGATGGCATGGATCCTAAGAAAAAAAAGGTAGAGCCCCAGTCCTCATAAGTTTATCCTTGACGTAGAACAATTTATCTATAGACTACTTATGACTGCATAATGATGCATATTATGATAATGACAACCTCGACTTGATTACGTATGTCATGATCAGGGCATATGTTATTGGCATTGACTTTATCTCTACTGGGTGAAATCAAAATGTTGATATAAAGTTATATTATCTGAATCTATTCGTGATTACGATCAACTTTTATTATGCAGCCATAACTCAAAAATCAGTTAAAAAATGACCTTCCTATACGAACAACCTAACTAGCAGCTACCAGCACCATTTTGATTTCACCCAGTATATTGTGAGTAGTCATGAAAAGGGAGCAAATTCAATTGACACAGCGATGTAAGGTGACGCATTCAAGCATAATGACCACACAAAAATGTTTCCTCAGAATTCGGAGTCTAAAGTGTCCTTCAAGTCTATTTTGACATTATCCAATATTGTAGCGTGCATGAGGACTCACGTATGATATTTTATTTTAGCCTATCAGAACTTTGATGGGCCAATCAAAACTTTTAAATAGCAGAAATTGAAAAAAAATTGGTTAGTGTTAATTTACCCGTCTGTATTTTTTTAAGTTTTTACAGAATTTATTTATGGCCCATATTAAGTGTTATTTAAACACGGATACGACTGTATTTTTAAAAATATAAATAGCACGAGCGAAATTTATATTTTATCAAATTTAAAAAGTCATATTTGTATGCAGTTGTGAGCATTTCTCAAAAAGTTTGTACATTTGGATCACGTCTTCGATTTTGATTAAAAGCGGTAGACTGATAGAGCAAATGATGCTTAGCAAGATGTACCATATTTCCCAAAATGTCCCATAAAGTTTGTATTGTACTTTTCTTTTTTGTTATCGAAAGTCTTTAGAAATTTGGTAGCAAAAAAGACGTGATCCAAATGTACAAACTTTTTGAGAAATAATCTTGGTCTTAATTATTTGGCCACGACTGTATGTATTGAGTCGCCCAAATAATAAAGTTTCATATTAATGGACATGAAAATGTAACTTATTTAATACGATTATTCATTGACAGTCATCGTCATCGTATTCCGATAAAGATCCGATCTTACTAAATCTATATTAATCTTGACAGTTGTGTACATACAAAAACTCTCGTGAATCGACCTTTACAGTCACTATCAGATTTATCGGAGCGACCAAGGTTCTCACAAATAACGGAACAACGCCTCTATTGTCAAGGCGATAAAGTGCATGTTACAATATTTGTGACAACCTCCACAGCTTCGTAACATCTCATGGCAAGTACACACATACAGTCGCCATCAGATATATCGGAGCTGTGGAGGTAGTCATATTTATCGGAACATGCACTTTATCGCCTCGACAATAGAGGCGTTGTTCCGATATTTGTGACCAACTCCACAGCTCCGATATATCTGATGGCGACTGTATAAAGATACTTTAACATTACCTGCAAACAATTTAAGATCGGTGATTCCCAAGAGTTTTCCTGTTCGATAATACGATACTTGGTATCGTAACGAGGGATTGCCCCGTTCAAATGGCAATGTACTGTAAGCTTAATTAGCATATTAGCTTGAATTGACCCAGGTATATCAATCAATCAATCAATCAATCATTTATTTCCAAAAATGTAGTGGTAAAAACAGTTGGAAGGTACAGAATAAGTGCGTACCTTTTACTTAAAGAAGCATGCAAATCTCTTACTTATAAACTATAATTACAGTATAAACCTAAGTGTAATCTTATTAAACAATATTGTTATTTTCACACATGGTAAAATATTACAGAAAGTAGTTAGGAACACCTATGGCATATTACTACAGTTACCCCAGAGAATAAGACCATAACGTAGCGCGGTTTTTGTGAGGAGAGTTGAGAGATCCGCTTTAAGACAAATACAAATGACTTTAATTTATTAATAACCATTTCTGTGTTATCTCTCTAGTTTGTGTGGCAATCTAAAACAATGCCCAGAAAACGAATTGATGACACAGGTTCAATAGTGCAACCATCATATTTAATTTCTACGTTTCTTGGCGTCCCTTGCGCGGCATAAAATTCCATTGATTTTGTCTTAAGGAGGTTAATTTTTAAATGGTTATTTACAGTAACTACCTGAACTGAGACCAGTAGGTAATTATTGGAGGATGGACAGAAGGTTCCAATGATCGCCAACCGAATGGTAAGCTTGGCGATTATGTTTTTTATTAAGCAGAACCGTCTGCTAGCGAATATCATCCATATTTAAATCGCGGGGCGCGAAAGGCGCGAAGCGGGGAAATTATTCTATTTTATCGTTCGTTTTCCAATTTAACAAGTTCAAGCGGTACTCTTATAGCACAATTGGTAATGCACTGGGCTAGTGATCCGGTGGTTGTGGGTTCCCGCTTCGAGTATTTTTTTTTCTACTTTTCTAGCGATTTAAATATTGGGGATTATGGCAATAAATCATCATGGTACGACCCAGACAGATTAGTATAGTCGCTATCAGATGTAAAGGAGGTGGTCACAAATATCGGAACAACGCCTCTATTGTCAAGGCGATAAAGTGTTAAGATATTTGTGGCCACGTCCACAGCTCCGATATATCTGATGGCGACAGCACGTAAGTCAGTAGGCTTTTAGTTTGGTTCGAATCCATGTTGTTGGAGGTTAGTAAATTTAAAAGGAATTTTCCTCAATTCTCAGAGTGTACCTATTGAGTGTATGTGCACAGTATTTCCTTACATAGTAGGTATTGGCGGGGCGGGTCAACTTTTTTCTCAGGCTAGAACCGTCTGGAAGGCAAATCTATATGCTTATCTTTGCGTTTAAAGCCACTAAATTAGTCTATAATTTTTAGGAATTTTTAAAAAATTGGGTGTTCCGGCATGTCAGTTAATTTTGCTGCTTACGGCTATTTTGAAAATAATAAAACCAAACACACATTTGCCATTTTTTATTATAATTTCAACATCGCGTAACAACTCTTAACTACCGAATTTAGGAGCAGGAATGTCTCTACAGCCAATTATTGCTAAATCTAAAATAAAAAATTATGCGTCAACGCAAAATATCAAAATTATTTTTTATCGATTCTATCGATTTTACTTTCATGCCACAGATTATACAAGACGCATTTTATTTCAAATTGTACACACAACTTTTTTTTACAAGCTCAGACCACATGCTCTTTCCATCCCACGTGAAGCCAACATTTGCATACATTTTTCATTACATCTATCCATTACTGCCTTTTTAAGTATATAGGAAATGGTGACGGAATGAAAAAAAAAATTGAGATCCTATTTTCTTTATCACAATCAAAAGGTTAGTAATTCTGATAATTTAATAGATGTGTATACAACTATAAATAAATGGCCCACAGATACGTTACTCTGCAAAAATACACAGCTGATGCAAGCATCTCCTGGACTAAACTAAGCACGAAGCGCTGTGCAGTTTGTTCAAAGCGATTTAATCTCTAGAAACTAGTAATTAATGTATATTTTTGCTTTTTATTATACAGACCAGCGTTTGACCTCAGTGACACCTGATTTAAGTGTCGACGAGGTCGAGGGTGTAGCGCGTAAGTGTCATTTAGAATAATAATTACTAAAGTCGATTCGAATTACTATTTCGATCCACTGTCCATAAACTGCACCAGACACCACCGGAGCGTCCCTTAGTGCGGAGGAACAAACTGTGATCGCCAACCCGCCTGTCAAGCGTGGCGATTATATCCCCCATGCTGCTTATCGCAGTCTATGGGATAGGACAATGTCCAACAGTGGACGTCCGTGGCTGAAGTATTTCGAAGTTCGACTAGTCCTACACCGGATTCACGACGGACGCTTCGCATACATGAATCGTGGCGCAGAGTAGCGTATCTGTACTAGTATTACATCTGTGAACCTTTACATTTTCAATATACAAAGCAAGGAAACATTAAATTTAAAATGAGTAAATAAATTATTGTCTTTAGACATTGGTCGAATGGCACAACGACTAGACTTATCAGAAACTTAAGAGTAAACTGAATTTTTAAGAATAATTATATTAATCTTAATTCCTAAACTAATTAACAGTGTTGCCAATTTACAAATTAAGATTCGCAGTAACTAGTGCTGTGACCAAATAGTTTTTAAACAAAAAAAGGGTAGAATACTGTGTAAACAATATACATTAAAAAGAACATATAAAATATTATAATAGTACACAAATAATAATAATAAACAATCCTTTATTGCCTTCACAATAGCATTATAAGGTTAAATTCTCACTAGCTTTGCCGCGCGCAGCTACTTTAAAAAAAGAAGTGGCTAATCAGTAAGCGGCTACCAATAAAATGCAATTAATATTACAAATATATTGCAATTAAACAACCAATAGTAAAATTATTTTAGTATTTTTTTATGTGTCAGTCTGAAAACATGCCTCTAAATTGACATTAGATGGCGCTGAGCCATTTTGGTATTTGGTATATTGCAAAAATACATACACACATACAATATATTCTCAATATTAAAGTACATGTATACATACTTTGACACTTGGTCGTATCGATGTATTTGGCCATGACTGTACACACAACTTTTTTTTTTGTGTAGTTTCAATCCTGATACAACAAGTATTAAGTCTTGGTTACCCAAAACATGGCGCCATGTTGAAAGTCACTAACAGCGGCCATCTTGTAAAACTGTCAAAATCGAAGCACGACTCATATTATACATCCATACATAATATAAATAAAATTTCAAAATTCTAACGTACCTTGAAATTAGAAATTGTATTTTACAAATTTTCTTTTATATTAAATTATTTTCCAATAGACACGACTTTCTATAAAGACGCCATTTTCATATTCATGCTATAAGTTTATTATTGGGTCACTCAACTTGTTCGTATCACCCGTTGCTATAGTAACTGTCTGCTGGACAACTGTTTTAAGACCTGGTTTTATTAGTTAAATTATGTGTGTGTGTGTGTGTGTGTGTGTGCTAATTATCATCATGTTACCATGAAAGGTCTACTAGGCTAGCAGAACGCGATATAACAATTCTTCAACCAAAAATTGTTATTCGTGTCCCTCGGACAACGGGACACAATAAAAACAAGTTAAAATTTGATTAGTCGATATGGGTCGTACAGGTCAATTAGCTTCGGGTCTTTCCTGTGGACTTTGTGAAAGGACCCTTAGGTTTTAAAGCCAAATATTCGATTTTATGACATGCCAACATAAACCACTGCCTACGTAACACTATGCTACAAAAACATAATTTGTAATCACATAACATAAGTCGTTAACTATTGACCACAGAAAAGACGATTTTTGTTTTAACCAATCTGTATGACTCTTATATCCTCGTCAGGCCCACGGGCCTTCCTGTGGCACTAATTACATTAAACAAATTTGAATTTTATAAAATTGGAATAGTGTTGAATTTCATTTGTTTGTTTCAATTTTGACATAAATTATATTATACTTTATTTCCTACACTATAAAGAACGAATTCGAGTAGCGTTTTACTTGTATGGTGGGCCTTAGAAGGATATAATATTATATCTATATAATAAACGTGATTATTATGAATAAACTATATACAAACGGCATTACTATTGTGATGTTTCTATAGTCTATTGAGCGTAAAGTACAATAGAATATACAATTATGGGGCACATTGAATCTTCATTGACAATTGAGATATTTCATTGTAACCAAGAAAATAGGCCCAGAATATACAATAAGAAATGCAAATATTGAGTTTAATATATTGTAGAACAAAGCGTGCATATATATCTGACACGGTCCTATAATTATGCACGCTTTGTTCGTGACGCAACGTGCCTATTCCAAAAGTCAATAATATCAAAAGCATGACCGTTGAGACGGGTTCACCCGATGACCACGAACGCTGCTAAAGGGTTCGAAACATCGGATGAAGTTTAAATTAGTATACGCAATATAATCCGTTTAGAGTTGTTTTATGTCATGAGTAATTATCGCGGCAACCGAAGACAATATTATACCACGTATAACTTAAACATATACCTTAGAAAACTGTCCACAAAGACGGGATGTTGCCACGGGAAAATGATCTTACGGCAAAGCTTTTCTGATCTATGACCTTCAGAATCATATCAAATACCATCTTTATCGTTTGAGCGATTTAAGCCTGACACGACGCAGGCATATTTTCACATGTATATTAATGATTCCATCGAGAATTACGGTAGACGAGTGAAGTTATAATCGAATAAAACAGAGTAAAAAAAGACGGTTTGAATCGACGATATAATTATATCGCCAAAATTCATGTTGTCGCTTACTACTGAATAGAAGAACATTTCACTCTCGCATCGAATGAGTAATCAATGGCCGGCCTAAGCGTGTTCCCTGGTGAACTTCGGGTGGAAGTTCTTAAAGATGTCCAACATCTGCAGCACGGCTACGGCTGCTACGAAAGTGCAAGGTCTTCCCTAATTTATAAATGACATAGTTATAAATGTAGATAACTAAGGAATAGAAGAACTAAAAACATTTCACTCTTGCATCGAACAACTAGTCAATAGCCGACCTAAGCGTGTTCCCTGGTGAACTTCGCGTGGAAGTTCTTGAAGATGTCCAACATCTCCTGCAGCAGCGCCGGCTGCGGCAGTATGGTGGTGCGGAAGTGGTAAGTGCCGGGGCGCTGCCCGAAGCCAGTGCCGGGAACGATGCAGATGCCTGACAAAATAGATAAATGTAATTAATATAATAGTTATTTGTTATACAACGGCAAAGATAATGTTTACCTTCTGGTGCTAATATTGAGAACCGAGCTAGCGAAAGATTCCAAAATTGAACCACGAGCACAAAGTACGAGAGGTGAACACACTTTGCTACCGAGTGAAACACACAACTTTTCCCCTCACTACCGCGAGGAAAAAATTAACTCTAAAACTATGAAAATGTAATGAAAATTATCCCATCATTTATCATTCAAAAACATTAAATGAAAGAACATACAACCAACTCACGTCAAAAAAATTACTTTGAACTCTTGAGAATAAAATGCGAGTTTGCTATCTGTTTTTAAAGAAGAAAACAGTTATTTCTAAGCTAGTGAGGTAAAAAATATTTTATACATCGAACTAGTCCTACAATAGGCATAAAGGTACAATATAAATGCGTCTAACGCCAATGGCGGTCGTCGACGGAAAGCTGTCCCAGGTGGGCAATTTCACTTTCAGGGACACCCAATTACCTTAATTGTCAAATAAAAGTTAAATCAGTGGTCAGTTTAGTGACGACAATTAAGCGTGAAATCTTTATGTAAATCATCTTTATTCGCATTTTTCTATTACAATATTTATGGATTATTATTTATGGATTGAACATAAAACAGTAAAATGTATTGAAATTTAAATTTAAGTTAATTGGGTGTCCCTGTAAGTGAAATTGCCCAGGTGCGTCATTTGCCGCTTTTAAGCGTCATACACAAGGCATGACATCTAAGATCACAAATATCGATCAACGGCTGTGTCAGACGTAACAATAAAATACGCTTTAACCATGTGGACGCCAAGAACACCTACATGAGCCACGTGTGGGACACGTGCCACAGTGCCACATGTCCGACAGCTAAGTGCCTATTGCTAGTGTAGTATAAGTGTAGGCTGCCTATCCACTGGAACGAAGGGAATAATCCATCTACAGAATGTTCGTTGTTGAATAGGAGTGAATTTTTCATGCAGCTCCATGGGTGGATTTATATAGGCAAAGTTATGGCGAACACTGTCATAGCAATACCACTGACGTATAAATTTAATATTCCTTCACTATAGTAGCGTTAGATTTTGGAGCGAAGCGAAAAATGTATATGTGTTTATTTAGTCTTAGTAAGCAACACTACACAAAAACTGTGACGTCTTTAAATATAATGTATGTGCTAATATGAATAGATTAATTAATATAAAAAAAAGTTAAAAGCGTTTACCTGTTTCCTCAAGCAGTTTGAAGGCGTAGTACACGTCGGGCGCTTTGCCGGCCGCCTTGGCCGCCTCGATAGCCTTCGGAGGCAAGTCGATGCGGGGGAACGCGTACATGGCTCCCTGGAAGAATCATAATTTTATAATAAATAATTTGGTACAATATTATGCAACTGACGACAAGTACTCATAGCAATAGACTCTACTCATAGTGTTGTCCTGTCGGTGAGTAGAGCACCAGAGATCTCAGACCCTTAAAAGTGTATGCAACGTGCATTTGAATCTACTCTCTCGAGTTTCAGGTGTCCATAGGTTACGATGACTGCTTTTAAGCAAGCTGTATGCTTGTTTGCCACCACAGGCACAGTCTGGCTCCGCTCCATATTCGTGCGAGATATCATTCGCTGATCGCGTCCTCTGTTTAACCTTTTGAACGCTTTTCCTCTCGCGTCAAAACGTGACGTGTACGCCAACGTCTCGAGTAGAACGAATATGAGCCGTATCTGTCAGCAGTTGCTTTGACAGTGTCCGCCATAGCCACTATAGAAGTCGGTGGCGCGGTAGGCACGACATCACGCGACCCCTTTAGCGGTCCTCGGCGTTCAAAGGGTTAAGCACATAACCCGGACGTAGTCTAAATATGAAGATATAAGGAACTAACCTGAACAACATTGCACGTGAATCCCTCCATACTGTTAAATGTGTCCGCGATCATTTTAGCTCGTTTGTTCAGCGAATCCAATACGGCAGTTTTCTCCTTTATCCAGAGGTCGTAAGAGGGCTCGCCTTTGCTGGGCGGTTTTGCCTGAAAATAACATTTTTTTAAAATAAATAAATATTACAGGACATTAGACAAATTGGTCTAAGCCCCACGGTAAGCTCAAGAAGGCTTGTGTTGTGGGTACTCAGCCAACGATATGTATAATATCCAAATACAAACACCCATGACTCAGGAACAAATATCTGTGCTCATCACACAAATGCCCTTACTAGGATTTGAACCCAGGACCATCGGCTTCATAAGCAGGGCACTACCCACTAGGCCAAGCGTGTCGTCTATTACATTAAAAGTATTGATTTATTTATTGATAAATGATACAATTAAAACTGTTGTGAGCCATGTTACTACTACTTAGTTACAAACGGATAAACTCACCCTCAGAGCTTACCCGAAACATGTCGCCTAGTGCGATATAATTACATGTGAGTTTATTGATAAATGGTTGCTGTCAACACTACACTTTCTGGTAATGCGAACATCGAAGTTCGTATATTTCGAGCATCTTTCTCTTTTATTCATATTAAGGCGTGATAGTGACAGAGACAATAAATTGGGTTTCGACGGACGCTGCTGCCCATCCGTGGGTTTTTCCCTTTGTAGCCTCTTACGACACCCACATGAGGAGTTGGGGTTGTGCTATTCAAGTCAGCCGGCACCAAGCGGCAGAAATAAATAATAATCATTATCATCATCATCATGTCAGCCGAAAGACGTCCAATGCTATAGGCCTCCCCCAGAATGACCCAAGAAGACCGATCCTGCGCCATCCACATCCAGCGGTATCCCGCGACTCTAACTAGGTCGTCGGTCCACCTTGTGGGAGGCCTACCTACGCTGCGTCTTCCAGTTCGTGGTCGCCATTCCAGAACCTTTCCGCCCAATAAATAATACTTACAACTAAGTCCACCGCCGACTGACCCAAGACTGTTGGACACAGCATAGCTGATATGCACTGAAACAAAACATTTTTCATCATTATAGTAATAGTAGCTAGTAATAGTACATTATTACAGAGACCGGGTTGCCAGCCGAGTATATGTAGACGGCCGAACGCAATGAGGCCGGATTGTTACGAGGACGACAACCCCTTTGCACGCCGAGGTATTTTGTATAGACATTGAGATATCAGCAGTCATAAAAAATACTGTGTGCAACGGTACAAAATTGGCTGTTAAAATTCTCGGATCTGTTATTACAAAACTCAACTACGCCTCGTTTTGTAACTTCGACCCTCAAATCTTAATATACCTTTTTATGTAACTGTTGCACAAAACACTATATTACAACCTTCTGATCACCGTTTATAAATCATCGTGTATATTTGATGGAAGCCATAGAATGCCGTAAACTGGGGTTATTTTGATTCGTGAGGTAACATTGATCACTTATTTTCACAATGGTTGGTTTATTAACGCGAGCGTAAGAGTATAACAATGTGAGTTTTAATGATTAACATAAATACACTATGATGTGTTTTTTTTTTACAGAATATACCTTGTCATTATTGCCATAAGAGATTGATGGGATATGAGATACCCTGCCTCATGCACGCCGGGTTAAAAGCACATTCTTTATAGAGGCTTTCCCTAGGGACTACAGTATGAGGTTCTACAAAAAAGGAGTGTACAGGTTCTTAAAGGGTAGGCAATGCGCATGTGAATCCTCTGGAGTTGAAGGCGTCCATAGGCTACGTTAACTGCTTAACATCAGGCTGGCCGTATGCTTGTTTGCCACCGTCGTTGTATCAAAAAATAGTTACCCCGTGAGTCATAGTGACACCAGTTTACGGTACAAGTACCCTTACCATGAGTTGTGACATTGAGGTTTTCGATAACGAGTATCGAGTTTACTATCTCTGCATCTCGCTTGTACTATTTTAGCGCGAACGAGATGCACAGATAGTAAACTCGAGACTAAAGAACGCGGAAGTATGATGGTCAGACCTAGGAATTCGTGGGGCAAATTTTGTTGACAGGTAGGGACTTCCTATATCGACAAATTAAATTATCGTTGTCCGTTCTATATACTAGTGATCAATGTGATACCCAACAGTTTGCTTGTAAAAATATGTTTTATTAAAAGTAAAACAATAATAATTAAATAACAACTCAATATTCTTCTTCGCTTTAAAAGACAATTTTATAATTTTACTCTTCCCAATTTTTTTCTTTGTGATAGTCCCATCTACTATTGTTAAAGTAAACGATTTGTATTATTATTAGGAAGTCCCTACATGTCAAAAATATTTGCCCCACGGATTCCTAGGTCTGATGGTCCTTCGAGTTACCTTGTAGAGATGCGCTTGCACGCCGGGCTCGAAGTTGACGAGTTCCATCCACCCGCCGCGCAGCCCACACTCCCCCATGTACCCTACACAGACACACAGCCATACAGTTTAAGCGTTTATAAGGCGCGTGTATACCTACCATTATTTGAACTTTATTTATTAGTAATAAGGTTCAGTTTTGCGTAATTCTTGCCCATTAATGGGTTAAATTGCCGTGTGACTAGAATAGACTAACCTAAGATGATACAAGTCATACTTGGGGGAGACCTATGTCCAGCAGTGGACGACTTGCAGTTGATGATAATAAGTCGATAATATCTGTAAGATAGATAGCTCCACCCCACCTCCTCCCGCGGGTATCGTAAGAGGCGACAAAGGGAAAAATCCTACGGACGGGCAGCAGCGTCGGTTGACCCAATCTACAGCTACTGCGGTCGCCAACCCACCTAGCAAGCGTGGTGACTATGGCAACTACCCCCAAGGTGGTACAAGTCATATTTGTGGGAGGCCTATGTCCAGCAGTGGACTGGATACGGTTGAAATGTAATGGATTAAAGCTCTCCCCAAATCAGTCGAGGAATTCAGCTAAAGCATGTCAATGAAACCTCTGTCCACGCAATAAGAAACAAACATTTAACATCAGCTCGGACGGTGTATTTTGCTCTTATTTCATGGAGGTAATTTAGTTAGAAACCTGTAATAGTACATTATACATTACATCAGAGGCTGGGAAAATGAGGATTTCCGACCGGCCGGATAGTGATACGAGGCCGGGAATCCGTTTTCACGACGAGGCATGTATAGTGCTTTTCTCAAACATACAATGAAATAAAAGAAATGAAATTATTATGAAGCTATAATAGTCATTACCAGACATCGGATTCCGTGGGGCGAAACTTCTTGACAGCTAGGGACTTCCTACGTCGATAAACTCATTTATCGATACTAGTTCTAATTACTAGTGATCACACAAAGGTTTGCTTATAAAATATTTTTTTATTAAAAGAGTATTACCTATATAATAAAATAAGAACTCAATTTTCTTCTTCTTTTTTGAAAACGTTTTTAAAAGTTTACTCGTCACAATTTATTTCTTCATGACTGTCCCATCTATTATTGTTAAAGTAAAGCACCAGAATTTTTTCCATATTTTCGGGCCTTAAGCGTCTCCGTCTTGGCTGAAAAATCCATTTCAGGTGGCTAAAAGACTTCAATTTTTGTGGAGGTTATAGGAGCATAGCAAAATTTCATAAAGTGATCAATGGTATTTCGTTTATTTTTCGGTTGTAATGTAACTTCTTCACCTTTTAATAACTAGTATCGATAAATGAGTTTATCGACGTAGGAAGTCCCTAGCTGTCAAGAAGTTTCGCCCCACGGAATCCGATGTCTGGTCATTACACTTACCTTTGCTAATAGACATGAACGAAGCCAGCTCCAGTTCGTTTGTGTACGGAGCACCCAATTCTCTCATCACCTGAAATGTTAAAATAATAGATTAAAATCGTTTTATCAAATATGATAATCACTACCTAAAAAAACATCTCGTATTTACACTGCTACTTTAACCTCCTACGGCCCACCGTACAAATAATATCCTACTCAAATTTGTTCTTTATAGTGAAGGAAATAAATTAGAATCTCTTTTGTATAAAAATCGAAGAATAAAAATAAAATTCAACTCTGTTCCAATTGTTTAAAATTCAAATTTCATTGTAATAATTAGTACTACAGGTAGGCCCGTGGGCCTTACGAGGCTAAGTTCATCATTCCGGCCGTAAGTCGTCCACTGCTGGATATAGGACCTACTACAAATATTAAAAACTATCATTGTTTTTTTTAACATATAATAATATTGTTTTATTAAAATTATATTACAACGGAAAATTTTCCTTGCAATCGAAATGAAAAGCAGAGTGTATAACTCCGGCATAAGTATCTATTTTTATCCTCGACTATATTGGTCCTCGCCGCGCTCTGACCAATAAAATGCCACGGGTATAAAATAGATCACTTTATGCCCTTGTTGTACAATCTACTAATAAATTAATTGATATATTTTAGTTTTCATTTTTATAGTTTTAGTTTCTATACCTATAGCTAACTATAGTTCGTGAACACATTTACACATTCAAAACTATGATTGTTGTTAAAAAAATAGGTGTGGTTGTAAATAGGTGTTAATATATTTATTTATTTTTTTTATATAAGTGTTCATAATTTAAAAAAACTCACCTTTTTAAATGAGAAGAATTTGCTCCCCTCTGCGTATACATTATCTTGATACACCTCGTCGGCAAACAGCAGCAGGTTGTGTTTGTGGGCAAACTTTATGATCATCTCTATGTTACTGCGTGTTAGTACCTGGAATAAATAAAAGATATCAAGTATAGGTCGATTCACGAGAGTTGGCACGAATGGAATGAATGACTGAATGAAAATGTCTATGTGTGTGTCACATTAACCAATAAAATAGTGGCTCGATTGTATACCGATACAAGTGTCACTCTTACGATGAACGTTTCGGTCAATCCATTCGTGCCAACTCTCGTGAATCGACCTATAACATTCAAACAAAAAAAAAATAGTTCGAATTGAGAACCTCCTTTTTTTGAAGTCGGTTAATAAACATTACAGGAGAATCTTACACTAATTGACTGAGCCCCACAGTAAGCTCAAGACGGCTTATGTTGTGGGTAGTCAGCCAAGTCAGGACTAGACTCTAGTACAAATACTTAAATACATAGAAAATAGGACTAGTATTTAAGTATTTGTACGTTATTTATATCGTTGGCTGAGTACCCACAACATAAGCAGTCTTGAGCCTACCGTGGAGCTCTTTTTTGAAGAGCCTCATACTCTAGTCACTAGAGTATGAGGCTCTTCAAAAAAGGAGTGTATATGTTTTTAAAGGGTAGGCAACGCGCATGTGAATCCTCTGGAGTTGCACGCTACGGTAACTGCTTACCATTAAGCGGGCGGTATGCTTGTTTGCCACCGTCGTTGTATTAAAAAAAAAAACACCCACGTGTCCCATGAATCAGGGACGGAAATATCAACGCTCATCACACAAATAAATGCACATACTGGGATTTGAACCCAGGACCATCGGCTTCATAGACAGGGTCACTACCCACTAAATCTGTCGTAAAAAAACATACTACACAATTTACATCATTATAATTTAATCGAGCGACTCATTTAAATTCTTCTTTGGCTATAAGTACCTGGAAACAGTGAACGGAAATAAAACATGGAAGCATTCTGTCCCTTCAATAATAGCACCACGTAAACTTTACCTGGGTGGGCGGGCTTAGCTTATACTTCACCTTAGTCGACTTCAGTGCGATTCGTATGACAGTGAGTGACGGATGCCAAAAATTGTATTTTAATGCAATGTTTTAAAATACAATTACACTAGTTAAACATGCCCGCATGTGGAGTGAAGTGGTGCAAAAGCCATTCCAATAATTCTAAAAATAGTGGGATAAGTTAACACATGTACTTAAACGGATAATTTCACAGAAATATGCAAACTGATTTTACGTCATTTTCTCTATGAGGATGATGTTATGCCAAATGAAGAACATTATTATATTGTGTAACTGGATTTTAAAATTTAGTATGTGTATTGTTAGAGATTAGGTCGAAGGTACCGGGTTCAGTTCAAAGCCGGGCTGTACTGAGCTTTTCGGAAAGTATGTATGAAATATCATTTGATATTTACCAGTCGCTTTTCAGTGAATAAAAACGTAGTAAGGAAATTGAACTTAATCGCAATAAGGCTTAGTTTCCCCTCTAGCTTGAAAGGTTAGAAGGCAGTCACTTCCGGAAAAACTATTACCACGCCAAATCATGGGATTAGGTTGTCAAGCGGACCTCAGGTTCAATTGAGCCGTGGCAAAAAGCCAGGACAAACGCTAGGATAATGACGATGGTTGTTACAAATTCCTAACTATTGATTGTATTTTGAACTCACAATTAGTAATTATAATACTGTATTTTATTCAGTTTTCCTAAAGATCTATGGAAAAAATGATCGATTTGAGAGACAATAAGCCAGATATTGTGTTGATAGATCAATCACAGCACCGGGCAATGCTCTTCGATATCACCGTCCCATGTGACGTGAACCTTGTGAAGGCCGAAAAGGACAAATCCAGCAAGTACTTCAGACTTGGCTCACGAGGTAACCGCCATATGAGAAATTGATTCGGCGATCATTGTACCGATAGTTGTTTCCTCATAGCGAAGAGTCTCGACAAACATCTTGAGAGACTCTCGCTACGTGGTTGTGGTTGGATCAAGGGTCAGATTCAGAAGGCAGTAATCCTGGACACGGCGGGTATAGTCCTGCGGGTCCTCTCTTTGCATATTTTTTGGATGTATTTTTATATTCTACTTTTATAAAAATAATGTAAAAAACCTAACGTAAGAGATAAGATAAATAAACGATAAGTAATAATTACCTGGGGTGCCCTTTCGGACAGGTGGGACAGGTCCCCTGTCTCTAGCTTGCTTTAACCGGCCGTCTAGAGTGGGGTCGCTAGATCTGCGTTCTCGAGAGTAGATGTGGAAACCTAAGTGGCGAGTTGGCTATATGTTTAAAGTCCAGTGACACATCTCTACCCTTAGCCCTATGCACCGGTCGCTTTTTGGGCTCATTCAAAAATCATGTGATCGTTTTTGGGGGGGAGGGGGTCAACGAAATATCACGATTGATCACGATGGGGGAGGGGGGAGTCCAAGACCACATCCCGTGTACTTTAGTTTAGTTTTAGTAGTACTGAAGCGGAAGAAGGAGTAAATAACGCATAAAAATACAATTTTTAAATTATTATTTGATTATAAAAAAATTATTTATATTTTACAACAACATTTTAATGTATTTATTATTTGGTATCAGTTATTTGACTGTCACTTTAATGTATTGCATAAACCTATCCAAGTCATCTGAGGGGCTATTGCTAATCACCTTGTTCGTTCGTTTGTCTCTATCGCTCTTGCATATAGGAACAATAGAGAGCTAAATAGACGAACGAATGAAAGATGTCGTTTAAAATAGGATCCCTGATGAAGTATGATTGGCGAATATTTCTGCTGCTGTCAAAAGCCTATTAGCCGAAATGTTGGTGCACTTAGAGATTGGTAGTTATTGCCTAAATATGCGTTTCTTTTACACGTTATTATTTAGAACAGTGTAAAAGAGATGACTATTATTTCGTTTACTATTTTCGAATAAACGCTGTGTATAAAAACGTCATATTTCAATGTGAGCGTTCACTGCCTGGAAAGCAGGTTGTGGGTTCGAATTCTGGCTAGGGCAGATATATGTGGGTTATGGACATCACAGGTAACTAAAACAGAAACCGTACGGAGCTTAGGACTACGATATTGATAAACTCACCTGCCCCGTGGGGTTGCCTGGGTTAATAACAACAATTGCCCGGACGTTGCAATCCTTCGCTTCTCTCAGAGATCTCTCCAATTCCGCTTCATCCAAGGCCCAAGCGTTGTCCTCGTTCAGGTAGTAGCCCACCTGAGCTAGCCCGTATTCTGCCAGTGAAGCAGAGTATAGGGGGTATTGCGGGATGGGTATAAGGACACCTGGAAAGAAAACCATAAATTAATTTTCAGAACACTAGCTTGGAAAGAACTCTTTATTTAAAAACTGATAGCAAAGTTTTATTCACAATTCTTGCAAAGTAATTTCACACAAATTTTGTGTAACTAGGTAATCGAGTGTTTATGAAGTTAGCTGGTTGACAAGTAATGGATACCAATAATTTTGATAACATTTTTAATGTTTTAGAGTAAATTTTTTCCTGAGGTGAAACGAATCATAAGAATAGATTATAGAAATAACTGATTCTACTTTATTACATTTTTAAAATATTCAATGGTCACCTCCTGAGATTGCTGTGTGTCTTCGAGGCAATGTACGTTACAATCCTTGATTAAATCTAGCTTCAATAAAAAAAAATCGATTCAAACTCCAAAAACACATTAAAGTACATGTCACAGTATATTAACTAACAACAGATTACCATAACAGACCACTTCAGATAAACGATGTAAAAACACTCGAGCGTCAAGTACAAACAGTATTAGTTGAAGGTCGCATTATAATTGCTTAGTTAACTGACTCATCCATTTGAATAGGAATGAGATGACCATACATATCGATTTTGTCGTTTTATCAGAGATCGCTATCGGTATAATTAAAAAAACAAGATATACGTAAACGGGCGTAATTAGAGATTATTTACTTAGCAACAAACGGATAAACTCACGTGTAGTTATATCGCACTATGCGATATGTTTAGGGTAAGCCCTCACCCCGAGCGGTGTGTCCTGACTCGGCTTGAAAATGGGTACCAGAGCTTACCCGAAACATGTCGCCTAGTGCGATGTAAGTACACGTGAGTTTATCCGTTTGTAACTAAGTAGTAGTAACATGGATCAGTTTTAATTATATTAGATATTAATTGTTGATATTCGTAAATGATATTTATAAATTAAGATAAACTAAACGCACCAGTGCTCGACAAATTATGAACACCCTTCTGTCACCACTATTAATATGACAGTGACATCCATTGGGTCTCTGTCCGACACCCGGACATTCACCTTATATCGCGTAATTATTGATTGTTTTTCGTACCATCCCTATGTAACCATCGCGATGTATTCAACTACATGGCGGCCCAGCCAATTCACTTTTATTCAGAAGTGGGATACATCAAAATCTCACCTGAAGGTTTCCCATTTAAGTCCTTGCAGAGCAGATGGATACATTTTTGATGCCATTCGAAGCTCCACCAGTGAGAACAATGTCGTCCCATTTCCCTGTCTGGCCATCGCAATGTATTCGACTACATGGCGATCCAGCCAATTCACTTTCGTTCAGAAGTGGTATACATCAAAATCTCACCAGGTTTTTCCATTTAAAGCATTGCAAAGCAGCTGGATACATTTGTGATGCAATTAGAAGCTCCACCATCGAGAACAACATCGTTCCATTTATCTATATAACCATCGCGATGTTTTCGACTACATGGCGGCCCAGCCAATTCACTTCTGTTCAGAAGTGGGATACATAAAAATCTCACCTGAAGGTTTTCCGTTTAAGTCATTGCAGAGCAGCTGCAGCACGTTTTTGATGCCATTCGAAGCTCCACCAGTGAGAACAATGTCGTCCCATTTCGCTGGATGGCCGTCGCGGCGCTCGATGTATTCGGCCACGTGGCGACGGATCAGCTCGATCCCGTGAGAGGCGGTGTATGAGCCTACTGATTGTCCTCTGAAACATGATCGTTATTTTCTTTAATATACCTTTTCCTGGTTAGGGTTTTTACAATAAGTAAAATGTAGTACACATGTATTCTAGACACAATATTAAATATGACGTTGACTCTGGGTTGGAAGGTCAGATGGCAGTCGCTTTCGTAACTAGTGCCTACGCCAAATCCTGGGATCAGTTGCCAAGCGGACCCCAAGCTCCCATAAGCCGTGGCAAATGCCGGGACTACGCCAGGAAGACGATGTTGATCATCTTGGGGGGTAGTTTCCACGCTTGGCACGTGGGTTGGCGACAAAAATTTTAGAGTTCAGAAAAGTTCAGAAGTGTATTTGCGGCTTAAATATTTTTTTTATGATAATAAAACTATTCTTACCCACAGCCTCCGAGGATATCCCTAGCCCGCTTCTTCACGTCATCAGGGAAATCATAGTCTTCAATAAGCTCTGGGTATGACACGCACGCCAGCACCTGCCGAAAATTCACATTTTTTTTTATACTACCACGGTGGCCAAAAAAACAAACGGCCTAATCAAAAGCATACAGATAAGCAGTCAACGTAACCAATCAAGGCCTGTACTTCCAGAGGATTTACACATGCGTTGCTCACGCTTTAAGGCCTATATTTCACCGGGACACCATGGCGGCGCAAAGGCACTGGTCGCAAATTGTATGCAGCTTTGCCCAACCAAGTGGACACCAGGTGAGATACTCTTCATATAGCATACAATTTGTTGGTGGCAGGCGACTAATTGCGCCGCCATGGGTGCCTTACGCCTATTTTTTTCTTTCTTTTCTATTTAAGAGCTGGGCTCTTGTCGGTGGAGCAATTTCCATGCGGATCTGTCCTGGGCCTTTTCCTTGACATCCTGAATATCCTGATACGACATGACATTTACTTTCCCTTTTATTTGGTCAATATACGTCCTTCTGGGTCTTCCTCTCATCTTCTTTCTTTCTACTCTTCCTTCTAAGATGGTCTTGATGTAATCGTCATGTCGTAAAAGGTGTCCTAACATTTTTTCTCCTATTTTCTATGATATTTAGAATTTTCCTCCTTTCGTTTACTTTCGTTTACTTCTTTCTAAGACTTTAAGCTCTCTGGCAGCCTTACTCGCTGGCAGGAACACGCCACTGTGAGTAGAGTCTAGTGCTATTTGGCTGTGTTCTGTGTTTTCTGTAACTTGGAGGTACCCCAGTCTAGCTCCCTTCTAGATTTGTGCGAGATCTCATTCGCTGAATGTGGCCTACTCCACTTAGCAAGATGACTTTCGCAGTGCCTCATAGGATGGGACGGGATGGGAAGTAGCTTAACCCTTTATAAGGCAAAGGCGATATATCGACCACATATGCTCACTTGGAAATTCAGCCCTACTGTCTTAATAATATGGCACAATGTCGTTTGTACTCGTTTGACATTTAACTTACTCTTAAAACAGGCTTTGAAATGTATGCTTCCGATAGCTGCAACGAATTTTGCGATACCATGTCTCAGTCCATGGGGCCTTATAAAGGGATAAGAATTCGGGACGCTAGTTAAAGGACATACCCCAAGTTCAAAAACCAGGGTATTTCAACCCGCCTAGGCCAGTTTTTATCACTAATACGATAACTATCAAAGATACTATCTTCTCCTTTATTCGTTTTATTACCTTATTCATATTTCACGATAATAAAGTGATATAATATTATCTTATCTCGATATTTTCGAACCCACGCTGATCAGAATCTAGAAATTAATTAATTAAAAGCTATCTAGAATTACTAATAGCCTTGACATCCTAGTACGGTTATTGCATCATAATAATTACATATTAGAGCCCCTTCCCACTTATCAGATGTCGGGCATAATAAATAATCGGACGTCCAGAACAAATCGATATCAGCGAAGTGTGGAATTTCTTTAGGCAAACTAAACTAGCTTCTTCTTTTGGCTTATTATCTTTTTTAAAGACATCGTGAATCTCAAACATAATTATGCTAAAACGGATATCCCATGTTCATGAGTACCTATGAAGCCGATGGTCCCGGGTACGAAACCCAGTCAGGGCATTTTTGTTTGGGCAAGCACTGACATTTCATCACTACTTTGAAAAAACCTCGTAACTCATTCTGGCAAAGGAAAATGACGGAAGTATGTATGGTATAAGTACTAGTTACTGCGTTTCAACTTAGTGTATCTGTGTCGATAGTGACGAGTCGAGTCATGGAAGTTTTCAATGTATTTAAGTATTTCGTATATCTTTGGCTGAGCCAACACAAGTCTTCTTGAGCTTACCGTGAGGCTAAGTCAATGTGCAGTGGTTCTACAGAGTTCTCCTGAGTTTCTGAGTCACTCCAACCGCCACCATGGAAGTCACGTCACTTACGAAACGTAGATAAAAATGCCTTTAGTTTTAACGCTAAAGTCCCATTTATCCTCCTAAGGCCCACCATACAAGTAAAATCCTACTCAAATTTGTTCTCTATAGTGTAGAAAATAAAGTCTAATCTCTATTGTATCAAAATCGAAGGAAACAAATCAAATTCAACTCTATTCCAATTGTATAAAATTCAAATTTCATTAAAGTAATAGTACTACAGATAGGCTCGTGGGCCTTACGAGGTTAATTTGCAAATACGTGTGAAATCTTGAGAATTTAATCAGAACACATTCCGACCATAGTCCGACGTCCAATAAGTGAGCGACACAGTCTTGATAATCCGACACCGCGATTGCCCCGCATTTGCTACATTGTTGGCCCAATTCTAATGACCCTGACTATGAAGGTCACCGGGTCCCCTAAGACCAATTTGAAAGGCAATCGTTTTTGACCCTACACGCACTGCCTATGAAGCTGGAGGTCCCGGGAACAAATCACGTAATGCACATTGCCACATATTTAACCAATAAAATATAAATAAATATTTCGGGACAATCTTACACAATCGACCTAGTCCTAAGGCTTGTATTGTAGGTACTAGACGACGATATATATAATAGATACATATAAATACTTAAATGCATAGAAAACACCCATGACTCAGGAACAAATATCTGTGCTCATCACACAAATAAATGCCCCGACTGGGATTCGAACCCAGGACGATCGGTTTCATAGGCAGGGTCACTACCCACTAGGCCAGACCGGTCGTCAAAGCCCTGATTTGTGTAAAGGTGTCCCAATTTTTTTCTATGAAATTAGATAAAAACAAGCAAACGAATCGCCTGATGGTAAGCAATTACCACCGCCCGTGGAGACATGCAATGCCAGAGTCCGGGTAATACGCAACCCAACAAATGACGACCCATCAATTGGCGACCACTTTTTTGTACTCGGGTCGAGCATTGTTGCCGCGTAAAAAACGTGGCTTCGGATTGCTGCACCGTAACGCGTTTGTACGGACCGAAAATGCGCAACCCGAGAATTGACGACCCAGCAATCGGCGTCCATTCAGGTGACACGAATTATTGGTCGCGCATTGTTGGCCCGTACCAACATTGAGCGACCCCGGAAAGCTCAACCCATCAATTGACGACCCATCAATCGGCGACCAGTCTTTTCTAGAATAGTTTCATTTTAAAACGTTGGTATTGACTGTTAGTTCGCGGTTAACCTAACACACTCCTCCTCGCTTCGCTCGTCGTCGTACCTATCTGGACTCTGTCACATGATATTTCTGTGGCTTCCAATTGATGGGTCGTTAATTGCTGGGTCGTGCTTTATCAACCCGTACCAACAATACACAACCCAACAATTCAAAGCCAAGGGACTCTGATTGTTGTACGCGGATTGATGGGTCGAGCATTACAACAGGCAACAGCCTTGTAAAAAACGTGGCTTCCGATTGCTGTACCGTAACGCGTTTGTACGGACCGAGAATCCGGAACCCGAGAATTAACGACCCAACAATCCGTGTACATCATGGTCGCCAATTGATGGGCTGTTCATTCCGGGGTCGAGCATTGATGGGTTGCGTTTTGATGGTCACCCAATGCCAGAGGTCACAAGCGAACAGCCGAGAACAGTTTCTGTAATGATTCGTTATAATCTACCTCACATTGTTGGACGTAGTTTAAGGACATAGGTTGCTAGTTTGTCTGTGTTTTCAAGGATACATTTTGGAGAGTGTACACAGGAAATGCACGATTTAAGTCCACCATCTCCGTTCCACCATCGGCCGTCCAGGCGAGGGGAGCGGTTTCATCCTTGCGTTGTGAATATCCCATTCATTCGCACGAAGTGATTCGCTTCTACCTTCCTAATGCGGACTGCTGAGGATTGGAATTAGCTCTCTTTGTCTGTATTCCCGGAAAGATATAATTTGGGTCTTTTCAAGGCAAGAGTGAATAGGCTGTTAGTAAACCAGCGTGCTACACCCTCGACCTCATCGACACTTACCATCAGGTGCGACTGAGGTCAAACGATGAGTCTTGTTTAAAAAAAAAAAGGAAAATAATTAATTTTATATTCCATATTTATTTATTATTTTGACATTCCCATTGAAATTACTTTTGATTTTTTTTTTGACAAAGGTGCCAAACGAGCAGACGGATTGCCTGATGGTAGTGATGGTTAGCAATTATCATCGCCTATGAGCGCCCACAACACCAGGAGAGTCACAAGCGCGTTGCCGGCCTTTAAGGGGGGTTGGAGCTCTGGGAACCTTACTCACCACCAGGAACACAACACTACACACCTTAAAGGTAGCAGTGCTATTATGGCTGTGGCCTTCTGTAAGGAGGAGGGGCTTCTCCAAACTCAAGCGTGATGGTACTCCGCTGTGCCCTACCTCTCATTGTTGGAAGTAGTTTAAGGACATACCCGGGTCCAAAAAATGTCTAACGATATCAAGACGGCCAACATATCTGATGGCACCGAATGTCAAACCATAAGGTGCTGACAGTCTTTGCGGTCTTGTTATCGTAAGATATTATTGACGGTGACTGTAGTAGCGATTCTTCCCAGTGGTGGTCTATGGACTCTATGGCCATCAGTCGACGCCCGTGGCCGATATAGTTACTAACCTGTCTGATGAAGGTGATGGGTTTCTGGGCCATGGCGTGGGCATCTCCGATGTTCGCCTTGATCACCCTCTTGAAAGGTTTCTGTGCACCCTGGAACAAACATACCATATATAAACCAGGTATAATAATAAAATAAATGCAGGATTTATTTATAACGGAAACCTAATTAAAACTTCATGTACTGAAAGAGCGCTGGTGGCCTAGCGGTATAGAGCGTGCGACTTGCAATCCGGAGGTCGCTGGTTCAAACCCCGGCTTGTACCAATGAGTTTTTCGGAACTTATGTACGAAATATCATTTGATATTTAGCAGTCACTTTTCGGTGAAGGAAAACATCGTGAGGAAACCGGACTAATCCCAATGAGGCCTAGTGTACCCAAAGGAGTAAAAAAAGTGCCTACGCCAAATCCTGGGATTAGTTGTCTAGCAGACCCCAGGCTCCCATGAGCCGTGGCAAAATGCCGGGACAACGCAAGGAAGATGATGATGTACCGAAAAATATTACGCGTTTCCCTTTAGTCATTTAAAAATATAATCAAGAAATACGCATGACCATGCCATCTAAGCTCTGAAACATTATAATTGTATATGTGAAAAACTTAGCTAAAGCACCTGGCCTATGTAGTGTGTATCTCTTTATAAGAGGGAATATATTTCCCACCATCATTTGAACTGTATTACGAAAGTGAGAAGGTTACATTTTGCTTACTTTTTGACATTATTATGCCTGTTAAAGGGGTATACAAACATATCGGCGTACGTGACGTACGTTCCATATTAATTCTCCGCACAACTACATAGACATGGTGATTTAGTTAAGTTGTTCATCTATATAAACAGCATCTTCGTGAAAAAGTGAGGCAAACAGTGGAATAATAATTTGTAGGTTTTTAAATGGAACACAATGGACGCTCCAGTAACTACTAACATTATATGTAAACGCGGTATGCGTTGTCTACTGCCTGTAGTATATTTTACGTTGTAGACCTTATATTTCTGTACATAAGGTTAAGAATAGGCTAATCGTCTAGTCTCTCCTAAATCTCCTAATTGTTACATTTTTGAAATTTAGTCGTGTAATTGTGCAACTTTATTTAAAGTTGTACCGTTGGTCTTGACAGACAGACAATCACTCTGCCTGTTTGTCTGTCTTTCAAGAGCAACGGTACAGACACTCAGACAGACAGACAACAAAGTTATCTTATATCCTCCTGAGACCCAGAGGCCTACATGTAGAACAGAGTTGATTTTTATTTGTTTTCTTCGATTGTAACACAATAAAAATTATGCTTTATTTCCTACTCTATAAAGAACGAATCCGAGTAACATTTAACTTGTATGGCCGGCCTCAGGAGGATATAATGGTTCCGTGTTTCCTTTCAACGTACTGAACTGTAAAAAATGGCCTAATTTAGCCTATTCAGTAAATACCAGGTGATGTCTCGGCAAACCATAAGGGGTCAAGAACAAAAGGGACCGATTCGCAACCTTATGTGATTGTATTAAGGTCCTTTTGTTAATCGTTTTCAATTATTAAATGCAATGTCTTTATTTTGCATAATATAATGTTCAAGGTAAAGTGAGTGTGTAACTTTGACCTAGATTATAGCGCAATTTGTTTATAGACTATATGTGGTAAATTTATATCACGTCATATTCTTAAGCCCCATTTAGACCAGGCAAGAACTTGTATGCGATTTTCATTACTTTGCGGGCTATCGGCGTACGGCGAATTCGGTCGCTTTATATAACCCCGCAATGTAATGAAAATCGTATACAAGTTCTTGCATGGTCTAAATGGGGCTTTAAGGTATTAATGTCACCTAGATACATCGGGATATATTAACATTCCCATTTTTATTTATTTTTGAATTAACATATGTTATATGTACTACTACATGACGTCACGTTAGGTTAGGTTTAGGTACTAAGGTTCTGGAGTGGCGACCACGAACTGGAAGACGTAGCGTAGTCAGGCCTCCCACAAGGTGGAGCGACGACCTAGTTAGGGTCGCTGGATGTGGAAGGCGGAGGATCGGTCTTGGGTCGTTTTGGGGGAGGCCTATGTTCAACATTGGACGTCTTTCGGCTGACATGATGATGATGAGGTACTACTACATATACAAGGCCCTTTAGCTAAGTTTGTCTACACATTACTAATAGTTGTGTCGTATGACGTGAGACGATAGTTAGCTACCCGTTTAATATTCATGAGACAGTAACATTTTGCCACACAGACTGTAACTAAGCGAACAATCGTTATTATGTATTTCATGTCGTCATGTCTAAAAAGGACGGAGTGTGATAGACGTGGTGTAAAAGTAAAAATGAAGACTGGGTACAGTCACCGTCAAATATATCGGAGCTGTGGAGATGGTCACAAATATCTGAACATGCACTTGATAATAGAGGCGTTGTTCAGACATTTGTGACCACCACATCTCCGATATATATGATGGGCTATGTAGTAGTAACGTGTGTACACGCATGTCGGCGTTCTATATTCAAATTTTAAGTTCCATATACCCTGCACAACTACATAGACATGGTCCGTCAGTTAAGTTTTTCACCTATAAGGTCAATGTGGGTAAGACCGTCTACCAATCAATTTCCTACATTATCTCACAGGTATTTAGTGAATTTTTGTGTCATATCATATGACTTCCCTTAAAAATAAAGTAGTCTTACCCACAATAACCTTATAGTCATAGTCATAGTCATACTTACTAAGTTGTTGGCAAAGGAGTCTTCAATGTCTCTTGGCAGAGTAAAGAAGTGTTGGAGAAAGTACGAACGATCTAATAGGTCAAGAGAATATGCTTAAAAACACCTAAACTATAGCTTTAAACTTTAGTTGGCTATAAGGCTAATATCTATCGTGAAAAAGGAAGAAAACAATAGGAAGGTTTTCATTATATTAAAATATCCAGTCACGGAACACTGCATCTAAGTTCGATGACCACTTTAAGCCTTATCACCTTATCACGAAGAGAATAAGATATATTTATAAGTCAGTAAACGTCGCCGTCCTAGTATCCCATTCAATGAAGTGGTTATTCCATATCTGAGCCAATTGTCAGAACTTATCTCGTGATAAAAGTGCACGCAGAACGGATAGCATGGTTGCCATTTTACCGTAATCGTGCTATCCGTCCCTTTTGCACTCCCATACTTGTTAGAGCGAGACAGATAGTGACAAGTGATATAAACCCGACCATATTAAGCTAGCGATCTGATCGCTTCAACATAACGTAAGATCGTAAGTCCACATATTGCCAATCGAAATAGTACCTTATGATTATGGCAACATAGCGTAATTTTCTATGGGAATTAAGGAAGAGCAGGATATAAATATAAAAAAATTACGGACCGCACGCAGCTCTACACGCTATGCTATAGCTATATCGTATATCCAAATATTGACTATTCAACTTTATACCTTATTTAAAGCGCAGTAAAGTTTAATTTAAAGAGAATTATTGTCGTTAGGGTATTAAGGATTATAGATTGGATAGTTATCGCAATTTGCTTTCAGCGTTCGAAAGACAATGAGCACTTGAATAGCTTCATACTTAGACTTAAAGTATAAGTACCTAAGTACAGTAGTAATTTTTTACATAATCAATTAATAAATGACAAAATTATGATAGGTTACTTTTATTCGTGTGTCTCTTCCGTACACGGAACAACTGTAACGCGCAGAGGCCCTTTCGACAATTTAATGAAATGAAAGGGGTACACTAAGCGGATGTTGCCCCTGTCCGTATCATGGGACGCGCACAGAGACAGCACCCGCCATGGTGTAAGGACTATTGAGTTATAATGGAATCTAGAATGTACTAGGCTATTGGGTGGAAAGGATGGACTAGCTACTGGGCTATTGGATAAAAAACCGGACGTCTGCCTAATAAAATGGTATTCAATTTTATTTCCGGCAGACGGTGACTCGCCCTATGCGAGATTATTATTACAATATTACAAATATAAGTCAACTCGAAGCTATCGGCTATTGCCATAGATCGAACTAGGCCTTATAAAAAATTCAATAGGTATGTCGTGTGGTGCCCCAACGGTGTGCTGGCAGCCATTTTGAAATGTGTTTTCAAATTGATCGCATTACATTTATTATTTATATATTTAAGTATTTATAAGTATCTATCTATTATATATATATCGTCGTCTAGTACCTTTTTTTTTGACGGAGTGGGGAATGCATTTACGCATCGTCCCCCCGGCCGCGGGAAGGCCATAATGGGGGGGTATGTGGGACTCGCCGCTCTTGTCCCCCTCTCCTAGTGAGAGGGGTGAGAGCTTGGCCCTACCCACTAAACCCCACTCCGGCGTTTCTCCCTCTGTGCCGTTCGCGAAGGCGTCATGGGACCACAGGTATTCTACCATGACGCCCTCCGGCGGCCCCGGCATTTCGCCAGGGCTCCCGCACAAAGGAGGGAGAGATCAGAAACGCTTGATCTCTCCCCCGACGACGTGTGTGGGGCCGTGCCATGCGGGTCCCGAACCCGCTGGCCCCACTAAGGGTCTAGGCGAAGATAAGCACGTCGCCTTCGACCCTGCCGCCTGCGTCGGAGAGGTGGCGCGTTAGCGTCTGCTTCCCGCCCCCTCTCCGCTTCCTCCTTCTGCGACATCACTAGCTCGCAGAAGGAGGCCACCGCATCCCATTTCCTCTCGCTGCCGAGCATCGCCGCGATGACGCTGTGCAGCGAGAGGTCTGCCGCCGCCAGGTCGCCCCTTAGGGCTTGGCGTTCCACGGCCCATCTTCTGCACACCTCCAGGGTGTGCTGGGCCGTGTCGTCCGCGTCGCCGCACTCCGCGCATTGGGGCCCCGGCTCCCTCCCTATTCTGTGCAGGTAGTGCCCAAAGCAGCCGTGCCCGGACACCACCTGCGTCACCCTAAACGTTAGGGCCCCCTTTCTCCTGCTGACCCACTCATCCATCACTGGGAGGATAGCCCCTATGGTGCGGGTTCCATAGAGGCTACCCTCCAGCGCATCCCTCCATAGCAGCATCAGCCGTTCCGCCGCTGCCCTTTCCGCCCTCTCGGCCTCCTCCGCATCCGGGTACTCCCCCCTCCTCCTGTAGTCGGCTCTCCTCCGGTACCTTTCCGCCATAACTCCTGCGTCCAACTCCCAGGGCGGGGTACCGGCTAGGAGGCACACCGCCGCGTGAGAGGTGGTGCGGTAGGCCCTCACCATCCTCTGCGCCACCACCCTTTGGGGACGGCGGAGCAGCGCCCTCGTGCGGTCAGTCAGTCGCTCGGCCCAGACTGGCGCTCCGTAGAGCGCCATGCTCCGGACGACTCCCGCATAGAGCCTCCTGCACGGGGCTTTTGGACCTCCGACGTTGGGCAGGAGGCGACCCAGGGCCGAGGCAGCACCCACGAGGCGAGGGGCTAGCCTCGTGAGGTGCTCCTCAAAATCCCACTTTCTGTCCAGGATTAGGCCTAGGTATTTCATATGGCCCAATACCTGGACAGATTCCCCCCCAATCCTCATATTTAAGGGGCCCTGCCGCCTGTTCCACCCCCTCGGTCCTCCGAGGACCATGGCCTCCGTTTTGGGTAGGCCGACCCGCAACCCTAGGAGGCCAATGCGGTGGACCGTGAGCTCGGTCGCTACCGCCGCCCTCCTGAGAACCTCTTCCAGCTCCTTTCCCCGCACGGCCACCAGTGTGTCGTCCGCATAGCACACCGTGACCATGCGCGGGAGCTGCACCCCCCGGAGCACCCAGTCGTACCCCAGGTTCCACAGGAGGGGGCCCAAGACGGACCCCTGTGGAACCCCGCACGTCATAGCTCGTGCCCTGCGAACGCCACCCTGTTCGTAGAGCACTACCCGCCCCGTTAGGTAGTGCTCCACAATACGCCTCAGGTAGTGAGGCACTCCATGACATCGGAGTGCCTCTCCTATGACCGGGTAAGGGAGTGAGCCGAAGGCATTGGCGATGTCCAGTGACACCGCCACCACTCCCTCCCCTTTACCCTCCGCCACCTGCCCGAACTCTCTGAGAGCGCCCACCGCGTCGATCGTCGACCGCCCCTTTCGGAACCCAAACTGATGGACGTTCAGGTTCGGGCCCGACTCCTCGAGGTGCCGCTGGATGCGGGAAGCCAAAATTCGCTCAAAGAGCTTCCCGACCTCGTCCAGCAGCACAATGGGGCGGTAACCAACTGGGGAATCTGGTGGGCGGCCCTCTTTCCGCAGCAGGCAAAGGCGGCCCTCCTTCCAGCATCTCGGGAAGTGCCCCTCCTCAAGACAGTCGTCCAGGAGGGATCTGAGGCGGTTCCCGAGATGCTTCATCGCTAGGTACAGGACCTTCCCCGGGACCCCGTCAGGTCCCGGCGCCTTCCGAGTGGCCTTGATCCTGTCCAGTGCCCGCACCATCTCATCATCGGTGACAGGAGGGACGACGAGAGGTCCCACAGGATCCGCTGTTGGGGGGGCCATCGCTGGAGGGACAAACTCCTGAGCCACCGGGAAGAGGCCCTCCACCACTCTCTCTAGGAGTTCCGGCTCCATGGCTTCCATGGGGGGGGCGCCTTGCAACTTGTTCCGCACCATCTTGTATGGGCGCCCCCATGGATCCCTATTAAGAGTCGCCAGGAACTCCTCCCAACCTTCTTTTTTCGCCTCTGCGATGGCCTGTTGGAGGGCCTGCTTCCTCTCGGCCCAGTCGGTGCGGAGGAGCGCTTCCTCCTCCACGGTGTGCCTCCTCCTCCTGCATCGTGTGTAGGCCCGCCGGGCCCCATTGCAGGCCGTGCGGAGGGCTGCGATCCCCTGGCTCCACCAGAACACCTGCTTCCTGCCCTGGTAAAGCCGGGCCCGGGGCATGGAGGCATCGCAGACGGCAGTGAGGGACTGTCTGATGCAGATCGCCTCCCGCTCTACCCCACCTGGCGCCGGAATAGGGGCACCCCACGCCTCGATGATGGCGGCCTCGTCTGCTAGCTCCCTGTCGAGGCGGGCCAAGGACCACCTCGGGAACTTCTCCCGGCCGGCCGCCCTGCCACCTGGGTTGGGTGGTGTGGCCCTCTGCAATGGGGAGACCCTCATGCGGATATATTGGTGATCCGAGAGGGTCTCTTCGTCCTCCATCACTCTCCAGTTGGCGACACGCGCCGCCAGGGCGGGGGTCGCAAACGACACGTCCACTATGGACCCCCCGTTCCAGCGGATGCACGTCTGCGCGTTGCCCTGATTGAGGAGGACCAGACCCACTGCGGCCGCCCAGTCTTCGACCTCGGCCCCTCTGAGATCCGTGCCGGGGCACCCCCAGGCCTGGCTCTTGGCATTCAGGTCACCCAGCATAAGGATAGGCGCCCGGCCAGCCCTATGCACTACCCCTTCCAGGTCCCCAAGGAACCTTTGGAAGGCGTCCAGCGGCGAATTGGGAGAGAAGTACGCCCCAATTACAATTATCCCTCCCCATTTGGCCGCCGCGAACCCCATTCCTTCCTCGATCCCCACGAGGACCCCCCCGTCTGCTGGAGCCACCAGCGCCACCCTGCCGTCTCTGGACCCCACCCAGTTTGGCCGGGGAGGGACAATATAGGGCTCCGACACTACTGCCAGTGCAACGCGCCACTCAGCCAGGTTCTGCATGAGCAGATCCTGGGCGCGAGCTGAGTGGTTGACGTTGCACTGCAACACCTCCTGTGGACCTTGACGCTGAGGGTGTACAGGCATCAATGGTCCATTTGCTGTCCCTCGTTGAGCTCCGCCTGAGATGGACTCACGGCCGTAGGGGTCCTTCTCGGAGCCCAGCGATTTTCATTTTTGGGCTCCGCCCCCCTAACTTTAGGGGGGTTACAAGACAGGCCACCCATCCTGTGCCCCGCCGGCAGTTTGGCCTGGTGGCAGACCGCGCAGAAGGCCTCTGCCTGGCACTCCGCCGCTTGGTGCCCCGGCTTGCTACAGCGGAAGCACAGGTCGCGACGTTCCACCGAAGAGGGGCACGTGGCCCTTGTGTGGCCTGTGCCCATGCACTTATAGCAACGGAGCGCCTCCGGCTCCATTACCTCGACACGAGCGACTGACCACCCAATCGTCACTCGTGCCGCCGAGGCCACCACGCTAGCCGCCCCAATTGGGCACTGCACCAGGGCGGAACCCGACCCTGCGAAGCCGAAGCGAATTTCCCCTGCCCTAACATCGGCATGTGAGCACCCCCCTTTGGTGGCGATTGCCCTTGCCACTGCATCGGAGGTGGCAGTCTCATCGAGGCCGGAGACCCTGAGACGCGCCATCTTTACGGGTCTATACACCCGCGCGGCGTCCCCTATGGTTGCCTCCAGGCGCTCCTTTAGCGCGTCCGCGTTGCGGCCGTTATCCGCCCCTGCCACCTCCAGGATTCGGGTTCCGTCCGCGGTCCGTCGCACTTTCAGGCTTTCTAAGCCGACCTCCTCAAGCCGAAATGCTTGAGTGGCCCTCAGCATTACGGAGGCATAGGACTCCTTAGCCTCCGGTTTGAGAGCCACCACCACTGCTGCCGTTTTGGGCATGACTAGCTTTTTGGCCGCTGGGGCCGCCGGCTTGGCCTTCTGTGCCGCCGCTTTGGCAGGCGGGGCAGGGCGGGCATCCTTTTTCTGGTTGTTGGTCCCTCGCCTTGCAACCTTCGTCCACGTCTCCTGCCTGGCAGGCCCCTGTGCAGGAGTAGTAGGGGAGGCAGTGGCCGCAGCGGCGGCGGCAGGCGTGGCCGCTGATTTGGCTCCTGTCGCCTTTTTAGTCCGCGGGGCAGGTGCTGGCCTTGCGAGGGGCATCAGAGTGGACCCGGTCGCAGCCTGGCTACCTCCTGGTTTAGGGGCAGAAGATGGGGCGCTGCCATGGCCCCCCAAGCGTCTATCTGCCGCCAATGGCGGGCGGATAATCGGTTCCGGAGGTAAGCGCCTTCTGATATCCTCGAGCCGGGTGTTTACCATCTCCCCTAGGGAGGAGAACAGCTTTCCAGAGAGCTCCTCCCCGAAGGCCGTGAGGAGTGACTCCACCTCCGTCCGGATTTTCTCAGCCGAGTCCCTCTGCTCGCCTTGTTCTTCCACAGCAGGCGCCGTACCCCTCTCCGAAAAGGCTTTCCGGAGCGCCTTTGTCTCCGAGCGCATTAGGGCAAGCTCTTCTCGCATCCTTCGATTGTCCGCCTTTAGGATGCGGATTTCATCGCTTTCCTGCCGCGATTGTAACTGCTCCATAGCAGTTACAATCTCGCGGCAGGCTTTATTAATGGCGCCTCTCACGCCCCCTTGAAGGTTCGACGACTTCGCCGTCTGCTCCAGTACCGTCTGGGCAGCCCGGCGAGCCGCCTCGATTGGGTCGCCCTGCTGCGTGGGGGACATACGGCCCTCACTAACGCTGTCGTCGTCCGTGTCTTCTCGCGCGGTGTCTGAGTCCACACCGACCCTCAGACTTTCCCGCGCGGCCGAGATTCCGGCGTATGCCCCCGTGAAATTCTTCTCCCCCCGCGTGGAGATTTTTATCTTAAAGCGGGGTGCCGATGCCGCACCGCCTGCCTTCCTACCTCTGCGGGCCGTGTTGCATTTGGCCGCGTTGGGTTGTAGCTCCTCTACGGCATAGGGGTGCACCCTTTTGGCACCCGCTTTGGGCTCTCCCCTTCGTCTTTGTGGCACATCACCCTCACCATCGACCGAAAGATCGTCGTCCCTCGCTGGTTCGTCACCTTTCTTCCACATTTTTCCCGCAAGGGGGGGGGGTTTTCCACCCCCCACCATTTTACCAAACGAAATCCCCCCTTTACCGGGCAAAATCCCCGGAGAAATTGTCCCGAAACGTAACTTGACCAAAAATGGTCAAGTGCGAGTCGGGCAAAACCGACAAACTTAAGAATTTGTCGGTTTTCGACCCCCCAAAACTCCCCACTAAGACCTAAAAATCCGAATGTGGTGCCTAACGGTAGAGAAGATTGTCCTCTACTATCTGACACCCCACTCAAATTTTTAACTCCCCCCCCTCAAGATTACCACCAGTTACAAATTTAATGCAAAAGCTGTGGGTGCCTGCCAAATAAAAATAGCAATTGGTTTTCTCGCTATAACTCGCTAACTAGACGTCGGAAAATTATGCGAGAAACGCCAAATGCTAAATATACCCTAAATGCAAGTTACAAGAATGAAAAAGAAGAGAAAAGAAGAGAAAAGAAGGAAACACGAATTTTTGAAAAATTGAAATGTGAAGCAGCTAAATTTCAAAACAAACCCTGTTGGCCCCGATAACTTTTGAACTGGAAGTCCAAAAATTCCGGGGTAAACAGGGTTGTATAAAAGACCGAAAAAACTATATTTTAAGCAAAGAAAGCTAAACAAAATACAGAAAGACAAAAAGAAAATCACAAAAAACCAAAATCGACTAAATCCAAGTAATATGCAAAAACGAAAAATCCTCAAAACAAGCCAAAATCTTCAAATTAGGTAGATGCGATGTCCGGAACGAATAGCCAAAATTATTTTACGTCTAATCACCAAAAATCGCACAAAACCCTCAAGAAACACCTGTCTGAAAACCTCGTCGTCTAGTACCTGCAACACAAGCCTTACTGAGCTTACCGTAGGACTAGGTCGATTTGTGTAAGATTGTCCAGAAATATTTATTTATTTATATTTATTCTACACGTCTTGAGCATACCGCGGGCTTCAACTAAAGAGACTTCCTTTGGGGCTAAAGCCGATTCCACGTCGATATGTATAGTAGACCCTATTTGATCATTGGTTTTAGAATAACTTTACCAGCCCAATTTTTATGATAGTCTTTTATGACGTGGCTCATAAGTGCTATTTATTTGCTCTTCCTGTCTCCTCGCTGATTCATTTTTAAAGCCGGGAATACAAATGCCTTTAGCTGGCACACTTGCATAACAGCTACTAGCACGTGCCAGCCACTGACTAGCATGCCTGTATCTGGCAAGCCAGTAGATCGCAAGCAATTTGATTTACTAGCATGCAATATGAGGGAGGGGTTGCAAAACTGGCATGAGTCAACGCAATCGACAGCTACAGGCATGCCAGTGCCCGCTTGCCAGTCGGCATAGGCCTCCCCCAGTCTTCTCCTTTCGTTCCTATCTCTGGCAACCCTGCTCCATGTAGCACCAACAACAGGCCTGGGGCTTATTTCTCGAACAGTTGTAATACAAACGTAAGTCACATTTTACTATCTGTTGTTAGAACTTCCCCTTGTTTTCTTACTTAAATTAGGCTAACTTAAATTAAATTATGACAAAATTGTCAAAATCACCAAATTCTGAACAACTGCCAGCTAAGATCATAAAACTTCGATACTTTAATAAGCAAATGGCCTTCGGCAAACTATTAACTCACACTTGCTCTGGAAATAGCCGCGACCTAGTACAGACATGAAAAAGTTTAAAATTAATGTGCAAATATCAATACGTCACTGTCTCGTCTCGTATATCACAAGGTGATAACTAATGAGTCAGAGCCCTGAGTGTAAGTTTTTGACGTAACAAAACGTCACCATCGCAAGAGTTACCCATATAAAACTAACGCGTTCGAGACGTTTTTTACGTCAAAAGAAACTTCTAGAGCCTCTGGTAACTACAGACCCACATATACACCACGCGGATTTGTGGGACACGATTTCGTAAAATATAGGTAACTTTCGAAAAATAAACGATGTCACTCATTTAATACGATCATTTTTTTTTATGACCAAGGTGGCAAACGAGCAGACGGATCATGATCACGGGCACCCGTAACACCAGGGGAGTCACAAGCGCGTTGCCGACCTTTAAGGGGGGTTGGAGCTCTGGGAACCTTATTCACCATCAGGAAGACAACACTACATACCTAAAAGGTAGCAGTGCTATTATGGCTGTGGTCTTCTGTAAGGAGGAGGTACTTCCCCCGTTGGGCTGCCCCAGATTCAAGCGTGATGGTCATCGCTGTGCCCTACCTCTCATAAAATGATCATGCATTGACAGTTCGGGTGTCATCGTATTCCGATAAAGATCCGAGTTTTCCCGAAGTAAAATAATTTCTCACTATATCTGTACATTAACTCGCATACATATTAGAGACCATGAATGTACATCACACGGCGATAACTATGATGAAAGAGCTCCATAATAGCATTTACCGTTATCAGCAAAGTGTTGATAAGCCCATTATTAGATAATATTATAGCTAACCTGATGATGATGATAGCAAGACTTATGAAACATATCTGCGGCGCTATCGCGAAACACGATATTCGTAAATTTCGGACGATTATCTCTGTCACTCTCATGTCGCCTTAAATGGGGTAAAAGAGAGTTAAATGGAGAAAAATAAGTTCGAAGTTTACGAACTTCGATGTACGCGATACCAGGTCAGTCGTATTTCCACGAGTACCCTTACCATGAGTTGTGACTTTGAGGATTTCGATAACTAGTATCGAGTTTACTATCTGTGCATTTCGTTCGCACTAAAATAGTACAAGCGAGATGCACAGATAGTAAACTCGATAGGTACTCGTTATCGAAAACCTCAATGTCACAACTCATGGTAAGGGTGCAGTAACCACCGGATGACGGACATCAGCTCAACTAGCCGAGCGGTGCGACATACGGCGATCGCCAACCCGTCTGCCAAGCGTGCCATTAACCTTCCGTGGCTGGAAGTAATGCATTTAAACAAAATTAGGAGTCCCGGCCGCGTGATGCCCGCTGACTAGAACAGCAACACCTTATCTCCCGCGGGTGTCGTAAGAAGCGACAAAGGGTAAAATCCTACGGACGGGCAGCAGCGTCCGTCGAAACCTAATCTATACTCTACAGCTACTGTAGTCGCCAGCTCACCTGCCAAGCGTGGCGACTATGGCAACTAACCCCAAGATGATAATATTTGTGGGAGGCCTTTTGGACCCGGGTATGTCATTAAACTACGTCCAACAATGAGAGGTAGGGCACAGCGAAGCTTGACTCACGCTTGAGTTTGGAGAAGCCCCTCATCCTTACAGAAGACCACAGCCATAATAGCACTGCCACCTTTCAGGTATGTAGTGTTGTGTTCCTGATGGTGAGTAAGGTTCCCAGAGCTCCAACCCCCCCTTAAAGGCCGGCAACGCGCTTGTGACTCCCCTGGTGTTGCGGGTGCCCATAGGCGACGGTAATTGCTTAACACCAGGCAATCCATCAGCTCGTTTGCCGCCTATGTCATAAAAAAAAAGGCCTATCTCCAGCAATGGACTGCGTACGGCTGAAATGTATGTATGTATTGTATGCAATGTTATAATGTTTAAGCATGCTTTGTCCCTAAATATTAATATGGCATGGAGCATTGCCAAAACTTTTGTTGAATGCAACTTCACTTCCTGGAATATTTGGAACAACGCCCCCAGATCTTTGTTTAAGGTATTATTTACAGTCTTTGTTTTAATGTTTAACCCCCTTATTCATCTGCATTACTTACTTTATGTTTCGTCTTTATCATAAAATAACAGTTTTCTAAGTGACAGATAAGGACAAAAAAGGGTAAATACAGGTGAAAAAGTTAGCACCTGGTCCATGTAAAGTAAGGGCTCCCTCTCATTTAGCGTTTTTCTAACGTCGACGTCTCAGTAACGCCCGCGCAGCGTCGACGCCGCGTTCTCGCAGATTCGACGGAACAAAGTGGCGTTTTTTCAACGTCGACGTCACAATAATGCCTCCGCAGCGTCGACGCTGCGTTCGTGCAGCGCCTCCGCGACTTCACAAGCGTCTATCGAATGTCGAGACGTCTTGTTAGCGCCGATCTCAAGTCTTATATCATCATCATCATCATGTCAGCCGGAAGACGTCCACTGCTGGACATAGGCCTCCCCCAGAACGACCCAAGAAGACCGGTCCTGCTCCTTCCACATCCAGGCTTATATCATTATTTATAATTGGCAACTTTACAAACAAGATACAATTTATGAAACATCACACTTATTTGTCGTTATGAAGTTTCTAAGAGTATTTTAATCTCTGACGTCACAGTATGTTATGATCTAAGTTCGCAATTTTCGTGTCAATTTTGATTTATCACATTTCTTGCTTATCGATTTTAAATATATATCAGCAGAAGTTGCTAAGCGGGAGTTCAAAATAAGCTTAACTCGAATTTATGGTTTTTAAGGGAATAAAGCCCCATTTAGACCATGCAAGAACTTGCATACGATTCACATTGCAGGGTTATATAAAGCTACCGAATTCGCCGTACGCCCATAGTCCGCAATGTAACCGTATACAAATTTTTGCCTGGTTGCTTTAGAGTGTCAAGATCAATCTGAACACCTGGCCTGCTTAGCAATTTTTTCTTCTGACTGTACAATATTTCATACATATTACTTAAAATGGAGTGTCAATAAGTATTGTGTTATAAGGCGGGTAGTTTAGAACTAATTTAAAACCAAATAAAATGAATAAAGGACCCGGATATTATACCTAAACTCTGAATGCTGCAACAACCGATCGACAACCCGCCTGAGTCCGACATGGCATCCCTACACTACATCTACATACTTAAATTCTGACCAGACACAGTACAGCACTATCCCCATACAGCAGTGGAACATACTGCGATCGCCAAACCGCCTATGAAGCGTAGTTATCGCATAAAAGCCCCCATGCTACTTATGCACCGTCTACAGGCTAAGGGTTACTGCTACCAATCCTCTATTGGTCAAATGTTTAATTCAGTAAGTAGACAAGGGTACTTTTACACACCGAGTTTATAAAAAGTAAAAGAGAAAAATAAAAACTACACCGGTCGTAATCTCAGACCCGAGAATCAATTTGACTTCTATGATGGGCAAGAAACTCGACGGGACTTATTTTTCCAAAATAACTCAACAATTCAGCGGGCAACTTTTCCAAAACTTAGCATAGCATAGCTCTGGTGTAAAGGCTTGAACCCTGAGGTAGCATAACACCTTATTGAACATTTTCAAGATGAAAGAAATGAGAGACTGAGGAAGCCCAATTTCTACTTATCTCAAACAAGTGAAGAAGGCTATTATTGCATCATAGAAATAACTTGGAAGGCTGAAAAATATTTTTAATATGTCAAAAAAATACAAAAAAGGAACTAAAACACCAAAACCCATCATCAAGGGAAATATTTGATCCTCAGATCCTTACCTACAAATTTTCATACATCTCCTGTACTATATAGCTGTCATCCCATAGAAAAACTTTTCATTAAAAAAAATTTAACTAACAAGATAACAGATGCTGTAGTGCAATTGAACACTATCTTATCAAACTAGATATCAGCCATATTGTAAACTTTATCAGACTTTACAACATAATTATTATGATCCGGTTCCATTAAAATTAAACAACTGATATGTTTATATTGTTTAGTTAAGCACTTTAACAAATAGTATTTAATCTGTAGCCTTAGTGAAAGAACGGTATAAGTGATGAACAAGTAATATGAAACTTATACCGTTTTTCACTAGTGCTGCATAAATGCTCTCAAAACTCGGGTAAATCCTTTAAGGTTGATTATGATTATCTAAAATAAATTAAATAATCTCAAAGCTAATGAACCTAGAGCAGAATGGTATTAAAGTTAATGGACACAAATAAGCTTGCTAGTTTAAAAAGTAAGTTCTAGTGTTTGAATGGGCATTCTAAATTTGAATATATTTTTTTCACATACAGGCTGCGGATTCATTGTTTTTTAGCTACGGAATTTGATAATCCTGCCTATTTATAATTAAATTTCCATGGAGATTAGACATAGGCAACTCTCAATGTCAAATAATATATTGTATTTTTTTTTATCTACACACATCCAAGGACTTAATTTGTTACCTGTATTAGCTAGCTATTATGAATTTATGATTGGAACTATGTATTAAGTCTTATCACATTACACTCTTCAAAACTTATGAGTCTTTTTATTTAGACACAACATAATTGTATCAATAATAGATTTAATTAAAAATACTATGCTTAAAGAATAATAAAAGCATTGTCAGCATGTCAGGGTCACTTGACATACTGTAGGTAATTCATTATGAGGTAACTGTAGGAAAGAGTATGTAATTAACACAATTAATGCTGTTAAATAGGCACTGGCCTTGGACTTGTGATCAATACTGGTTGGTTCCTTTCACTCAAAAAAAAAATTAAAAAGTAAAGAAAAAAAACTATTTAAAAAGAAAGCGTGAAGGCGCGAAAGTTTATTCCTTATCAATATATCGTACCTTTTCAAGTTCCTTCTCGATTTCACCCGCGCGAATAACCAGCGGCCCGCGAACGGCATATTCCAACTTCACAATATTGGGGTTGATATTTTCTAGAGTAACGGCTTTTGATGCCATTCTGTGTTGTAACAAGTGATTCCTCGGCAAATGTGCACTAGTAACGGCGTCCAAACGTGTCGCCGCGCCGGCCAACAATCGACTGCGGTTTATCATCTTCACCCCCGACATGGTTTGCTGCAATCAGTCACACTACTAAAAACACGTCACTGCCTAATAGCACTCTGTACACACGATAACACTGTTTGTAAAATTACGAAAGAATTTACACCATCGATTTCTTTATTTACGTTATCGTTGGAAATAAACCACAAAGCTACTTTTCTATGGTCGCCACGACGGCCGTCAAGAAACCTTAAACACTACGATCGATATATCTCTTGATACGTTCGCTTGTGCCTATGATTACAAAAGTACTAGATGTCGGAACAGTTGTAATAAATTACTACATTTAATTTATGTTTTATCAAGAGTCAAGTTCGAAGGTTATCTGATTAAACGAATACTTGAAACAACTAGGGCTGTAATGCCGTAAAACTAAAGATAAACAGCAATTGACATAGTTTTAGTGCGAACATGAACAACAAAACATCAATTAAACTATTAAAAGTAAAAAATAACTACTTGCGGTGTTACGTAATTTAAGTAATGAAGAAGAATCAAGAAATGAAATGAATGTCTGTAATTGTTTGTGTTATTTGGCAAGTTGGCAACAGCTGAAATCAGAATATTGAAGCGGGAACGTAAGAATGTGACATTTTGGGATGGCATCATGGCAACATCGACATACTATCAGCTGATTTTGACGTGACTATTTCAGCGCTATATTATTATTTTTGGAGTTTAAGGAGGAAATCAGCGGCGCTACCGCGAAGAACGATATTCGTAAATTTCGGACGATTGTCTCTGTCACTCTGAAGGCGCCTTAATCGGAGTAAAAGAGAAAGATGCCCGAAATATACGAACTTTGTTGTTCGCGGTACCGGGCCAGATTTGCGTATTGCGCCTAATTAACATAAACATATTACTCCAGCATATTCTAGTAATAATGATATTGATATGGCCTAGATACCTATAATAAAGTGTAAAATATCAGAAACAAAATAAAATATATTTTTCCTAACTAGTGCGTAAAAAGTGCACTTTGCGAACGCTTCGCGTGCGGAAATTTTACTTTTTAAGGCACTTGTTATGAAAAATTGGGTTCGATACACGTGTAAAAACTTCTTTAAGACTCGAGTGATTGTCACCCTCGTCGAAAAATTTTTTTTTTTTACTAGTATCGAAATGTACTATTATTTTATAGTTTCTGTGTTAGTCCAAGGTTAGTCCTATGACAGTGGCGTGATATATATCTAAAAATATAATGCCCCTGTTTGCTAGTCTTACAAATCTTATAAAAACTACAATCCATATTTACCTATAAACGCAACCCTAAGGGCCTATGTGAATATAATGTAGGTATTTATCGTATATTTAAGTATTGATATCGGCATTATCGGCTCGAATGATGTTTTGCCCTGCTTGTTATCAGTTATCACTGATAGGTGATAGCAGAAGGGAAAATAATTTAATCTTGTTTTTAAATTGCCAAACACTTATTTGCTATAAGTACCTACAAAAGATTACAAGAAGAGAAAGCGTTTATCTATTTATATATAACTAGCTGTGCTGAGCGGTGTTACCGGCGGTTATTATCCCGCAGTAAAACGTAGTCTATGTGTTAATCCAGGGTGTCAGTTAACTCCATACCACACTCCATACGAAATATTATTTAAATCGCTCCAGCCGTTTAGACGTGAAGAAGTAACAAACCTACACACTTACAAACTTTCGCCTTTATAATATTAGTGTAGGTAAAAAAAAATACATTAAATTATATGGTATTAACTATTATAGATAGCTTTAAACAGTAACGGATCATAAGGTGTAAGTGTGAAGTAGGTACTTAATGGCGATAGTTGATAATTATCAGATAATAATAAAAACTTCAACGACCATTAAAATAAGTATACTCTAAGTACGTATAAACTATTGTTACTAGAGCAATTTTATTGAATCCTCTTACCACGGTGACTTTGGTTAATCATTTTTGATTAATTTCTGTAAGAATAAGTTCTGTTACTATGAGTATAAAACAAAAATGAAATTACACCAGACGGTAGTAAAATTAATATACAATTAAGTTGTATTAATTGTAATATATTAATATATACAATCAAATACGTTTGTGAAAAAATAATCCTGTTGACATTTGCCTTGTCAGCATCTAGATGATCGAATATTCACCATGCATTTTATTTAATCAGTGACATTTAATGCATTAAAAACTATTTTTCAACATTTATGTTTGAACCTTCCACTTTTATTTTGCCAGATTTACACTATTGTAGTTATTAAAATTGTGAGTGGTAAAATACAACCCAGCAAGTATTATCGGTTTAGAAATAAGCGGAAATTATAGACGAGAGATAAAAAAAAAAACACGCATCTTTTCATAGTTTTTATGTGACAAAGAAAAACGTAAGATATCGAAAAATGGTGACTACACTATTTAACAATTCAAATAATTTAGTAAAGTTACGGCTTACATTACAAAATAGGCGGGAAATAGAGAAATGCCCGTTTTCACATCATTATTATAGGTCTAGTAAAACAAAGCTATGAGTAGATACAAATACAAGAAAGAATAATAAAATTATACTTTGTCCGTTTTTTGGAGCTATTAGCATAAGTATTATGGATCTCCGGATCTTTCTAATGTTCTGAGTGATATTAACTCGTTGGCCAAACTATAATTTGCCGTGAACGTTAACGATATCGTCACGATATCCTCCTAGTTTGAAACAAGGACAAACAAGAGTAGAACTTTTTCCGAGTGTTATTTACAAGTTGTACACCTATTGAAATTTCTATGACCACACGTTCTTTATTATAATTTTGTCTGGCCTATGTTTTTATATTTTTACCATGTGTCCCGTAATATACATTGAAAGTATATACATTTTTTAGTTATCATATTTTGCTGCTAACAGTAATTCCTAAATTCGTGTAAATTGAGCTTTTTCCCATTTTATGTTCCATAGATGAACGTTTATAAAAACAACGTTGGCAACACTAAGATTAAACGTCAATGTCAGTCGGCAGCATGACATTTGACGCGTGCCAATGTCAGTATCACATTCGCGTGTATTGTTTCTTGTTTTCGGTTGTCCAGGAATATAGTATGGAATTCCTTAGTTTTATATTTGGCCCTCTGCAGATTAATTAAATACCTGCATATAATAAATTAGAACAGCCATGATTCTGTAAAAATATCTAACAAACGAAATAGTCCCGGTACTCTCCATAGACGGCTTAGACTATTGTGCCCTCAAACAAAATAAACAAGTAGTTGCAATATTCTAACTTAAACTTCACGACTGCTCAGCTCTACGGAAAACTGTTTAAACTGTGCCCCAATCATCATTAGATGTGTTAAGTGTATCATAAATATTACTAGAAATGACGTAATTTTCCACTTTTGCCAGATTTTCCACAATTATAAATGTTATGTTAGCTTAGAGGCATGGTCGCATGCTTGGATATTTACACACTGTGGTAGATCAGGTCTTCTTCCTCGCGTTATCCCAGCATTTTGCAGTAGCTCATAGGAGCCTTGGCAACTAATCCCAGGAATTGGCATAAACACTAATTTTGAATAAAAAGAGACTGCTATAAGAGCTCCATCATAAGTAAACTAGGCTTTATAGGTTTAGTACGGTTACCTCACGATGTTTTCCTTTACCAAAAAGCGACTAGTCAAAATTTAATACCTAATAAGTTTATATAAGTACTGAAAATCCTATTGATTCAAGTCAGTTTTTTAACCCTCCTGATGGCAAGTTTCATGCTGCAGTTCGAAACTCAGGGAACTGGGCTGAATGACTGCACCTCTGAGGTTGACAGCCCGCCTGGATTCAGCCAAGGACCTCTACTCTACACTCTCTACATCACCATGACTGGGGGATCCCCATAACCATAACCGGGTAACATCACCTTAACCGGTGTAAAAACCTGATACGGTCACAATCAGCTTGTATTTAAAAAAATTTATAACAAGACAACAAGTTTCTTTTAAGTTTAAGTTTTTTAAATGTTATATGTCACTTAACATCTATGTAAGTGTACAATTATTGTTATATAGTCAGTATGGCCAAATATATCACTTAACATTTATGTCAGTGTACAATTAGCGTCATATAGTCAGTATGGCCAAATATGTATATTGATACAGATCCTTATTTTAGTAAGTATGTGTATCAACACAAACAGGTTTTGCCTAGTGGGTAGCGACACTGCCTATGAAGCCAATTGTCCCGGGTTCAAATCCCAGTAAGGCCATTAACTGTGTGATGAGCACAGGCATTTGTTCCTGAGTGTCATGGAAGTTTTCTTTCATGAACCTTTTCGCCGCCACATCAAAAAAATTCTGATGTGTCTTGTTGCCAAAGGTGTTTGCAAGCAAGCGAAAATAAACCTTACCTCTCAGTATGTAGGTCCAAGGCTTCGACTTGATATCAAGTTGTGGCGTGTGGAGCACGAGATGTTATGACTTCAGTCAATGGCAGCGAAAGGGTTAAGTATTTCTATTTTATATATCATTGGGTAAGTACTCACAACACAAGCCTCTTGAGCTTACCGTGAGACTAAGTAGTGTGCCAACTTGTGTAACAATGTCCTGTATAATGTTTATTATATATTTATTATTTCTATATATTTGGCCTTACTGATTGCATCTAATTATATGAAGCTGACTGTACAGCCAGCTGCAAAAGTGGCTAAGCGTTTGAAGTGTTCAAAATGACCTATACGCACTCTTATTCTCTTGACAATAGAGATGTGTTGGCTTCATTGTGAACACCTCAAACGTTTAGCCACTTCTGCTGCTGACTGTACAAGGATCTTAAAGCTTTTCGCTCATAACTGGGGTAAATAGTTAAAATAATGTGGAAATAAAAACAATTTTTGTTTAAAAATAATAATTAATTTTTATTAATAACATAATAATATTTTTGCCTGTCATCACTGTCATCACATCAGTTATGACAGTAATAAGCTAAGAAAATATGTAAATAATAGTACTACATCTACAAAATGCATGGATGATAGAATTCTTAATACACTAGAAACTATCATAGCACTAAAATTAATATAAATAATAGTTTTGAAATATACAGTACCTAGTCACATTTCCTAAATCGGTCAGTATGCTATATCCCAGTATTGGGTAGCATTTATGGATTTGATAAATGCTACACAAAAAATATCTATAGTCCTTCCTTCAATTTTTAATACCTACACAATAGGTAGTCAAACTCGGGCCGAGATAGACCGATAACCACAAAATGCACGTTTAGTGTCTTTAAAATTCACCCAGGGGAACTGTCCCCTGTAGTCACTGGACTATGCAACAATTAGTGACGTAAAATAGTTAATTGAGCCACTTCATTAATGAATCTAGTCATGAAATAAAACAACTGAAACGGATTATATGACATATACTAATTTAAACTTTATCCCGAAGTTTCAAACACTTTCGAAGCAGCGTTCGTTCTAAAAACAATATTAATTTACCTCCATCCAAAATTACGATATGTAAACCTACCCACAAATTATTAAAATATGTTGGTGCTTGCACACGCCAGATGCACATCGGGATGAAGTTAAAATTAGTATACGCGATATAATCCGTTTCAGTTCTTTTATTCCATGAGTAATTATCGCGGCAACCGAAGACAATACAGTAAATGTAGGTTCAGCGACTAAGAATATTTCTTAGTGAATTTCTGGTGGAAGTCTCGGAATATGTCCAACATCTCTTTCAGCAACTCTGGCTGCGGGAGAATGGTGGTTCTAAAGTGGTAAGTGCCGGGACGCTGCTTGAAACCACTTCCGGCTACAACGCAGATTCCTGCAAATAAAAATACAATTGTGTAAATTCGGTAAAACGTAAATTGATCATCTCTCTAACACAGCAATCTCTCTAGCATAACATTTAGGTCAATATAATTAACCCTTTCGCCGCCATCGACTTGATATGAAGTCAGAACATTTCATGCCCCACACGCCACGACTTGATATGAAGTCGAGGTCTTGGATCTACGTACTGAGGGGCAAGGTTTATTTTCGCTTGCTTGCAAAAACCTCCGGCGTGTGACGCATGTCTGATTTTTATGTCGTGGCTGCGAAAAGGTTAAAACTGTTGTGAGCCATGTAAGTACTACTATATATATATATATATATTTATAAATATTGCACGTGAGTAGTACGTTTTGGTTCTTTAAAATTATTTTAATTATATAGAAACGGGTAGCTATTTAAGTCGAATATTGCTTGGGCATACATCGCTCCGTAATGAAGAGCAATATCAATATCCGTTCGCGTTGGATGATCGACGAAGAGCGGAACACGTCGAGCAATATTTAGCATATACCTATGTATTAATGTAGGATTCGGTGTACCAAAGAGTAACTACTGAAAAAAGATGTCACAGTCAAGTTGCTTCGCGTTGCGTTTTTAGCTTTGAAAAGAAAAGAAAAATCTTTATTCGTGACATAAGAGGCAAATAATAAAAAAAAACAGAAATATGTCACGAAATGGTCCCTTCCCAGCATGATCTTCCGAAGAAACCATTTGGTGAAACAATAAAAGCAACAACAAAAACGCACAGATAGAATAAAATAAAATAAATAAAAATAAAATAATACTAGTTTGTTTATACTGGACGGTATTAAACTATGTATTGGGCGATGCAACGCGACTCAACGCAAGGCAACGCACTAGTGGCGCCCTCTTACCTGTTTCCTCTAACAAAGCAAACGCGTAGAATACATCAGCCACCTTCCCGGCCGCCTTCGCCGCCTGGATCGCCTTTGGCGGCAACTGTATTTGTGGGAAGCAGTACATCGCGCCCTTAAATTAATTAATGCATTATTATAGTAAATCTGGTATACAATCTAACTAAAGCTATCGTAACACACAGGCCGGGAAGTAAGGAGTTGCCGGTTGAATATAATGTACCGGATGGAAGGATAGTTATAAGGCCAAGAACTTCTGATTCACGCCGATATATGTACAGTGTTTTTCTCAAATATGCAATGAAAATAATAAATATAAAAAAAAAGAAAAAAAAAACATTATGCTGAATGCCATGTTGATGTATGACAAATATAATGTGAAATGGAAATTTAAAAAGAGTTACATCCCGGCCTAGGCCTGTAATTTTGTGTGAAATTTCATTTCATACCCCACGCCTAGCAATGTACGAAACGTGATTCTTTCCCGCCTAATATAAAGAACATAAAAATGAACATTTCATTGCATGATTAAGAAATATATGTACCGATATATTTGTCTAATTTAGGTGTTACTAACTATTTTACGCTGACTGTACAATCCTCTAGGGTTGTCAACAATGTCCTCCAGAGGCCTAGCCAAGATGTCAATTGATTGTAACGAGAAACGCAATCGAAAGGAAGAAAAAAACGCATGGAAAAGATTTTGTGACTTGTTCTATCTGTCATTTTCATTAATTGTCATTTCGACTGCGTACAGCGACGCTACAGCGAAAAACGATATTCGTAAATTTCGGACGATTGTCTCTGTCACTCTGAAGACGTATGCCCGAAATATACGAATATCGTTTTTCGTGGTAGCGCCTCAGACGAGACGAATAGCTAAACGTCCGCGCACACATGCGTGCTCGAGTTTCGCCTGGCTATTCGTGCTGATGTATGGCCGTAGCATTAATTATGCAATTGTTTATCCCGCCCCCTGCACGCCCCGCCTACAATAGGGCCAACAGAACAAAGAATTGGACCCGGGTATGTCCTTAAACTACGTCCAACAATGAGAGGTGGGGCACAGCGATGACCATCGCGCTTGAATCTGGAGCAGCCCAACTGGGGAAGTACCTCCTCCTTACAGAAGACCACAGCCATAATAGCACTGCTACCTTTCAGGTATATAGTGTTGTGTTCCTGATGGTGAGTAAGGTTCCCAGAGCTCCAAACCTCATTAAAGGCCGGCAACGCACTTGTGACTCCCGTGGTGTTGCGGGTGCCCATGGGCGACGGTAATTACTTACCACCAGGCAATCCGTCAGCTCGTTTGCCGCTAATGTCATTAAAAAAAAAAGAAAAATACCTGTACAGTATTGCATTTAAAGCCCTCCATGGAGTTGAAGGTATCGACGACCATTTTGGCGCGCATCTTCAAGGAATCCAGTACTGCTGACTTCTCCTTGATGTAAAGGTCGTAGGAAGGCTCCCCTGATTTAGGCGGTCTGGCCTAATATGAAACTTGGTTAGTATATTAAGATGAACATTCCACTAAAAAAATGCTCCTCGTAAAAGTTTTGTTAATTTACGTTGTTTTTATGTTTTTTTCTACTCAGAATCACGAGCTCTCCTAACTCCTAACGGCTTTTATTTCTTGTTTTGTTACCATATTTCAATATTAGGTCCTTATATATATGAAATTGAGTTATTTTAAACTAACTATTTGACAAAACGCCAATTTCATAGGTAAGGACCCAATATTTTGTAGAGCGGTAACAAAAGAGTAAATTAAAAAAATGTATGGAATTTTTGGGACATTTTTTTGCCTAAGAGTGGTGCACTATGCAAAATGTACGAAAATCATTGATTAAAACAATTTGTATTTGTAAGTGATAGTGATAGTCATGGAATGTGCTTATATATTTTTACGTCACACTGGGCGGTAAGAGAGATTTACCGCCCTAGGGCGGGACGAAAAATATCACTTTACACCCAGATGAAGACGTAAAACTATGTACGCACCACGGGCGGTAATAAAGAAGGCCCTATACCTCCGGTTCTGGCCACAAATACCCGCGATCTGAGCCATTCTTTGTTTTACCGCCCTGGGTACGTAACATTACTATTGCGAACTTACAACCGTATCTGTAGCAATTTGTCCAAGTGTAGTCGGGCACAACATTGCAGATAAAGCCTGAAATGATGCCACAATATAAGATGGTACAAATGATAAAAAAAACGAATAAAGTAGGGTAACATGGTCACTGAGGAGATAGTTACGGAGGAGGCCACACCTAGCCGACCACACTGAGTCAGTTACTCCGAGGTTATGGTGCATGCAACTGTGGCAAAACCTCTGGAAATCCACACAAAGATTTTTTTTAACTGACTTAGGCTCTGTGACAGGGTAGATACCCTGGAGAAAATCCAGGACCCTTCACATATGCCGTGGTCCGATTCCAGGTTTGAGCACGCTCACGGTAAGTCCGATTCATTTCTGTAGGTATTGAACTGTCAGCAGTGTTACCTCTGTGAGCAGTGTGAGCGTGATTCGGACCACGGCTATAAATACCGTTTTAATAGTGGTAGTTGTAATGACTAACTTTGTAAAGGTGCGTCTGCACTGCCGGGTCCATATTGACAATCTCCAGCCAGCCCCCACGCAGCCCGCATTCTCCCATGTATCCTTTGCTGATGGTCATAAAGGACGCTACTTCCACTTCGTCCGTATACGGCGCGCCTAGTTCTCTCAGCACCTGAAACGTAGGTAAATGGACACTCGGACCGTAAATTTCGGCCAAAACGTGTACAGTAAGCAGCGGAAATAGCTAAGCGGTCGTGGTGATCAAAATTAGCTTCTCATGACCTTATTGAATATCTGACCCACTTGGCTAATTCTGCTGCTAACTGTATGTACAGTCGTCATCAGATATTTCGGAGCTGTGGAGGTGGTCATAAATATCGGAACATGCACTTTACCGCCTTGATAATAGAAGCGTTGTTCTGATATTTGTGACCACAGCTCAGATATATCGTCTGGCGACAGGTTTGGTATAGTGGGCCCCAACCCTGCCTGAAGCCGATGGTCCTGGGATCAAATCCCGGTTCGAATCCGTAAGAAACATACTGTCTGACAGCAATTTTTTTTGACAGTTTGTCTGTCCGTCTATGACAAGGATGTATTTTAGAAACCGTGTCTATGTCGTGTGGATATGGTTCACCCGGTCTTTCAATTTTTATGGAAAAACTGCTTTAGAAGACTTACAAGCGGGTTTCTCCATACAAACTCAAAACCAGTTGAGTCGTTTAATTTCCTTCTGTTGTTCTGTCCTATATTTACCAGAGTTTGAAGTTCAACGACACACTTGTGACCTCTACGTGTGTAGTCTTATTAAAAGGCTTTACATTGGATACGAAACCCTATTTTTTTTTTAAAGAAACCTTTTTGAAGGAATGGAACTGGCTGCCCTCAGCGTAGACGTTATGCTGGTACACCTCATCCGCTATTATCAGCAGATTGTTTTTATGTGCAAACTTGATTACAGACTCGATGTTATCCCGCGTCAGCACCTGTACAAATAGACAATCATCATCATAAAGGGAGGGAAGCATGTAATCCCTCAAATATCACCAACAAACTTTTTCACCTTGATAACAGCTGGGCACAGTTACATCAGCATCGTTAGCCTGGGGATTCCAGGTGGCCACAGCTTAGGGAGCCCGTTAACTTTTGGAACAAGTCCATACCCTTTCTATGCATTTTATTATTATATTTTCTTAGTTCGTTATTAGCTTAGCAGAATTTTCTGCTTATACATATATAAACGTGAAAGCCCCGACTAAACCGTTCAAAATAGGTAGTTTATATACCGTAAGGACTCACTGAGAAGGGATTTTTGGAAATTCCACCATTAATGGGCCAAAAAGGGGGGTTGAAAGTTTGTATGGGGATTGTGTAAAAATTAAAGCTTGAAATTCTGTGTTCGAATACTCTTTATTCGAATACAAGAAAAGTAACTTCAGCGTTTTTTGAAATTAATTCCCTAAGGAGTCAACAAGGGGGTTCTTCTGCGCGTGCGAAGCCGCGGACAAAACTTAGTTACTAAAATAAGTTTTGTATTAATAATGCCTTTAACCAGATTTTTATTTTTTACACTATATTGCACTACACTTGTAGTGTGTGTAATGTAGTGAATACACACACTACAAATTATACCTTACCTGCCCCGTGGGATTCCCAGGGTTGATGACAACAATACATTTAACACAACAAGTTTCTTGAGCTTTCGCCAAAGCCGCGTTCAGTTCTTTCATGTCCAGGCCCCAAGCGTTGTCTTCATCCAAATAGTAGCCGACAATCTCGAGTCCAAACTCGACTAGACACGCTGAGTACAGCGGGTATTGGGGAATGGGTACCATAACACCTGGTTAAAATAATAACAGATTGTATAACATTTTATTAGGCAGGCGTCCCGGTTTTTTATCCAATAGCCCAGTATCTAGTCCATCCTTTCCACCCAATAGCCTAGTACATTCTAGATTCTATTAACACTCAATAGTCTTTACACCATGTCGGGTGCTGTCTATGTGCGCATACGAACAGGGGCAAAATCCGCTTCGTACCCTTTACATTTCATTAAATTGTCGAAATGCGCGTTGGCTCGATCCGGCTCCGCGTACACCTCCCAAAATGTCCGGAACACCATTGTTCCGTGTACGGAAGAGACGTACAGATTATTTTATATAGTGCGCTGGTGGCCTAGCGGTGAGAGCTTCCGACTTGCAATTCAAACCCCGTCTTGTACCAATGGGTTTTTCCAAATTGATGTACGAAATATCATTTGATATTTACCAGTCGCTTTTCGTTGAAGGAAAACATCGTGAGGAAACCACATCAATCCCAAAAAAGCCCTTTACCCTCCGGGTTGGAAGGTCAGATGGCAGTCGCTTTTGTAAAAAAACTAGTGCCTACGCCAAATCCTGGGATTAGTTGCCAGGTGGACCCCAAGCTCCTATGAGCCGTAGAAAAATGCCATCAAAATGAAAATGAAATGAAAATGAGGAAGATGAATATAAATAGTAGTATATATGGTACTATAACAACCCGCCCCCGGCTTCGCATGGATGCAATGCTGATATTAGTATTTCTCCACTATTTAATGGATGCTATTATACATATAAACCTTCCTCTTCAATTACTCTATCTATTAAAAAAAACCACATCAAAATCAGATGCGTTGTTTTAAAGATTTAAGCATACATAGAGACAGAGAAAGCGACTTTGTGTTATACTATACTCCATTTTAATGAAAGACGTAACGTTGAAATTCCTCCAACTAGTTTGCCCGATTTAGCCGATATAGGACCTGTCGTTGTGGAAAACATTAGGAGAGTCTTTCATCCAGAAATGGACGATATTCTGGGGATGACGGTGATGTAAACTTTACTTACCATTCGGCTTGCCGTTGGAGGAACAAAACAGATTAAGAACGCTTCTAATGCCAGACGATGCCCCAGCGGTTATCAGTATATCCTCCCATTTGGCTGGGTGTCCATCCCGCTCTTCAATGTACTTGGCGACATCTTTCCGAATAATTTCTAAGCCGTATGATGCGCTGTAGGCCCCTACTGATCTTCCTCTGAGGGCAAAAATAAGCCTTAGTATAAGTGTGAGGCTAGAAGCGGACCGCTTACGCTTGGAGTGTTGCATTGAGCTTCCAAGGGAGTCGAGCAATGTGCTCTGTGACCACTCCCATACAATTACATTAGATTAACAAGCACTCCTCACTGCAACCTATCTCGAGCGTACACTCAGGCCTTTAGGCAGATCATACATGATCAGGTTTGGAGAGAAATTTGAAGCTGAAGAGAACTTGTTAATCCTGAATGGTCACCAACTAGTTGCTCAAGTGTAGACCGGTGTTAACGCCTCGTTCTTGTTCGAGTAACATCGGGCATAGTCGCCGGCGAGACGTTGAGAGAAGAGAAGGCGTCTAGAACATTCGAACAGCAACGAAACAGCGGGTTGGACATGTCCGCCGCTCATTGTGATCCCATGTATTTTACTATAATATACATGCATGTAATGTTATTAACCTCACTTCATCCACGACCACAAGATCAAGAGTTGGTGCACTTCATGCGTGTACAGTAGGAAAGGCTGGTAAAATGAGCCAGAAGATGCGTGTGTGCCTAATAGCAAACCCATGGCTTTATATACCCATATATATATGTTCTATGATTTCCATAAAAGGCGGAAATAGCAATAGTTGGATTTTGATAATTTGTAACATCAGTCCTGGGCATTGCTCACAAACTCTTCCGAAAAAAGGTGTTCTATGACCGTTGATGTCTACAAAATAGTATCTTCATGGTATTTTTAACAGGACTTACCCACATGCGTCCAACATTTCGTTCGCCCTCTGCTTCACGTCGCAGGGGAAGTCGTACTTGTCAATCAGCTCTGGATGCGCCACACATGCCAATACCTAGTCAAGTTATACATACATATTGCTATGGAAACGATTGCAGTCAGCATCAATACAGTCTCGATACAAACGCGCGACAATAGCGATGCACTTGTTGCTCATTTAGCCCCACATACGTACTCGTAATGACGCGAATCAGCATCGCCACAACCGTGATACAACATCGATATTCGAGTAGCTGCGACTCAGTATCGATGGACTTGGACGAGACAACTTAGGTTACGTTGTCTTCTTGTGGGTGTGGGTGTTGTAACCCTATACTGGGTGAAATCTGGGCGGTGATCCAAAATGTCAAAAAGTGATAAGGACGGTCATACTTAACAACTTTTCCCATGGGAGCAATATTGAATTCGCGGAAATAAATCTGCTGGTCCTTACATACTGGGACTTAATTGCGAGTTAATGTATGGAGCAGCTATTTTTCTCGATTTCACTATTGGTCCTATGGAAAAAGTTGTTAAGTATTGATCGTCTTTATCACTTTTTGAGTCACGACCCAGATTTCATCCTGTATTTGCGCTTAATTCACAAAATTGGGAAGGTCTCCAAGATCTTCGTACATATGTGCAGTCTCGATACCGCGGTGTTACATATTTGTAAAGTTCTGCCACTACCACTTTACGAAAGCCAGGCTTTACCAAACAATGGCATGGTTTTGTAGCATTTTGTTTTTAAGTCTTCTCATTTTGACATTGGCACACTCCTCATTTACACTCGAAACGCTGTGGTACGCTGGCCCACACAGATTCGGGGGAATCATAGAGTTGGTATAATGGGGTACCTACTGTTCCTAATACTTTGATCTGATAATATACCTAATATTTACCTGTCGGATAAAAGTAATAGGCTTCGCACCCATAGCATGCGCGTCACCAAGATTGGCCTTGATGACTTTCTTAAACGGCTTCTGAACTCCCTGCAAATTAAAATTATGAATACACAAACCAAATGATTAACCGGAAGATAGTCGTAAACGGCACTTCTTGCACAAGTCTCCATGATAGCTCCGATCCCGAAAGCTGTACATACGTTTTGGTCAAAAATCGGAAGATCAAGTTCTCAGTATTCCTAAATGAAATAAAATAACAAATAACTTTGATATAATCTTATTTAAAACTTTAGACTGTCCCCAGTCTCGACTCGACCAACATGTTAACAGACTCTTGCTACATGCTTTTGGTTGGTTCACGGTAATCTTAGGTTTGTAGGATTAGGGGTGCTAGACAGGAAACCTCCCCGAGTGCCAGGGCTCTTCTCATACCTTTTGATCCGGTTGATCTGAAGGTAAGGGAAGAGTTCTGGACGGTGCACCCTGGGGGCAACGGTAAGCGATCTTCTTGTTGGCTCACAAGAGATCGCTTACCGGTGCTGCAAATATCCTGTGTGGGGGGGATGGGGGGTTCCGCGCCGGGTTGAGCTGGTTCTCCCTGGGCGCGGCAGGTGACGGTGGCTGCAGGATGGACCTCGGTCCTCCTGCGGTCTCTTTGGGGGGCACTGCGGGCAGGGGAACTAGGGTCCTGCGCCGTTGCGTGGTGGGCCGCTCCGATCCTAGTTGGCAGGGTGCTGCTTATAACTAGGTCGGAGTGGTGAGGGGGGGGTGGGTCCTTTCGAGGACCCTGGCTTCCTCGGGGAACAGTGAAGCTGGTGCGGGAAGGCACGCTGGTTATGCTACAGCGTGCCTTATTGCGGTGAGGGTGCGCCCTAGGGCGCTGGTGCCGGTAGTGTTGTGGTAGAATCCTCGTGCACCCCGCGACACTACCACTCAGGCACGGTGACGGCAGCATCCCAGTGTTTTAGTGGGTAGGCCGGTGTGATGCACCGGAGAGTCCCACATAACCAATACGTAATAACTGACTCCACCCCGGGGGTCTCTTGTTACGTAGTGGTATGCGTAACGCATTTCACTGGGTCAACAAAAAAAAAAAAAAAAGGTTTGTAGGATTAAGGCTGTATCGCTAACTACACCTCAACGCGAGCGGTATGTCCTGACTCGGCTTGTAAATGGTACCAGATGGGTACCAGAGCTTACCCGAAACATGTCGCTTAGTGCGATATAATCACACGTGAGTTTACCCGTTTGTATCAGTAATCTTTTCCGCCGGTTCCTCTGTCTACAGCCCTAACCACCGGCAGCCTGACCCCTGCCCCGTTGCCGGCAACCTAGGTTAGTTTTTTAAAATGTGTTTGTGTAATATTGTTGTTTGTATGTTTTATTATATTTTACTTACTAAATAAATACATGCCATTACGATAATTATAAGTAGGTTACCTTCTTAAGTTCTTGTTCAATTTGAGTAGCTCGCATCAACAGTGGACCGCGCACAGCATATTCCAATTTTACGACATTTTGATTCATATTTTCTAACGAGAGAGATTTATGTCTTCGCTGATTTAATACATTAGCCATAACCATCTGTAACCTAGACGCGTTTGGCATAACGAGGCATATGAAATTTCTTGTTCTGGGCATTATTGGACTTTGAAAACTCCCAGTTAGTTTGATTACATTTTAGGTATAGCCAAACAACAAACACAATTAGAATGCCTGCTTGCTTTGTTGTGTTAATATCGTTAATAGTTTTGTTATCTTTAGACTGGAATCTGAAAGAAGAGTAAAATGTTTTATGTATTGTTTTGACATTGTCATTGATTTTTTTTTTTTTTTTTTTTCGTCCATCTGGACAGGCTAAAGCTCTAAGCCATACTGCCTTGTCATAAGTACATTGTCATTGAGACATTAGCGGACATAAGAGTTTTTAATGGGACTATGTAGAGGTCTATAAGTATAATATTAAACCTACTTATCAGTTCAGTTGGTTTCTCACTCTAACAGAGCTAATTAACTACAGTAATTATCTATTCTGTATTTTTCGTACTTTATATATCGTTGTTCGCTCACACTCTGGAGCCTAAAGGGTCGCGCACTAAGCGGTTTAAGAGGAATTTTCTTCCGGGAATGCTCCGGCTGTGGAATGAACTCCCTGCCGAGATTTTCCCTAGGGACTACGGTATGAGGTTTTTCAAAAAAGGAGTGTATAATATAACTTATGAATTAAAGTATTTATAAAATAAAATACGAATTCATTTCATTATTAATTTATTTTTTACACAATATTTTCAACTACCGTCAGAGACCTCTATCAACTATAAGAATCCCAATACAAAAATATTTTCATCTCTTAACTATTCATAGTATTGACATGTTTACTCTTTTTACAATATACATATATATTTATATTCATATATTCAATTCTCAATAGGTTATTTAGTTATATATAATATTGTAAACAATGTGATGTATTCACAAAGGAGTCTTCTACGCAATATAAGTATATTTATTTTATATGGTACATATGTATAGCAACTTCAGTAAGAAAATGGAAAACGGATTGGCTTTATTTACAGTTGTAGAAGATTCATTAATAAATTGATGGTTATCATTAATAAATTGATGATTATCATTAATAAACTGATGAATATCATTAAAATTAAACAACAGTAGAAACATTTATCTCACACTTTTATGGCAAATTGTTAATGTCCACAAAACAATTGTATTAATTTTACCATTTTTTTTTAATAGACAATAATAAAACACAACATTGCTATATTTTACATAGTCTTAAATCGAAATAAATAAATTATTCTCTAAAATATTGCTTATTGTCAAATTAATTAAAAAATCTAGAAACTCCATTGGGTGTAGCTGTGCAATTCCTTGGTTACTTTTATGTACTAGTGGAATATCTGGGTTTCCACGGAATGTATGGTACGCCCCACTAAAGTTAAATTTCGGGTTTTAAAAGCAAGGAATGTATACAACCTCTAAGTATAGGTACAATCTTAACAAACATTATGTCAATATCACGAGCTGATATGAATTATTCGATTAAAAACATTCGACATTTGGAAAAAAAGGACAAACACACAGAAAATACTGATACAATATAAGTACGACCAGAACTGGCTGGTGATAAAAAAGAAAAACATTGAAAAGTGACGGATTGGTCATTATCAAAGACAGAATAGTTGAGAACAGAAAACTAAAGAGAAAAAAAAGAAAATCTCTATTAACGTCAATTAACCTAAGTTTACATGCGCTAAATTCGATTTCCCGCACAAAATAACTGAATAAAAATAAAATACGTCAACATTTTCATTTATTACAAACAAATATTAATTTTAAGTGAAAAAGCATTTCGTACAAAATCGATTGACAATGGATTTTGTTCGAAATACGAATTCCGATTGATACCGGCAGCGCAAGAGTGTAAATCAGAGTTCATTTTAGTTGTTAAGTCATTTGCACTGTCGGTGTAGAATACGAAGTATTTTTAAGTCGTTTTATGTAGCAACTCAAAAAACTAACTACAACCTTAATTTTACTTAAAATCAGTTAAAAATGCCACCTTTTTATTACGGCTTTTACAAATTGAATATTCTCCAATGGACAAAATCGTTCGGAGTTAATTTGACAAGAGCTGAAAAAAGCAAAAACTGAGGAATATCTATAAAAACAATATGACTAGGAACGTATTATTTTCTCGCTTGCCACACGTTATTTTTGTGGAGAAAAAGAAAGAGAGGAAAACTCGAAAATAAGACCCCATAAAAAATTCTATTATTTTTGTAAATACACATTTCACGCTCTTGTATACCTGAGGCTTAGTTAAAACAGGCACTATGTTGGAATATGTTCTTACAGACCTTAAACTAATAACGGACTATGCCAACATGAAAATAGTTTACAGAAAGCGCAATAGAAACGAAAATAAACGTATAGATCGAACGATAAATCACATGACATTTTTCATACATTATTTTAGTTTATATTTCGTTTTCTATAAACGGTTATCAACTGCCTAAGACCTATATCCAACGCCGTTAAGCGCAACTGAGTAGGTACGAAAGAATTTCATACATAACCGTTTCGTATCGAGATTTCTGCACTAGACCCGGAAAATAGTTATCGCCGACTCTTTCATTATTAATGTGATAGAAAAAGAACTTAAATTATGAAAAGTCGCGTTGTATTTAGGGGTTTACAAAATTGCAACTTGGATGGATAACTTTAGACGTTTCCGTTATTGGTTCGCATAATTTCGATTGTCATAAATTAGCATGGCATAATTCATAATTTGCCTTATGCATTTTTTTCCGAACATGTAATCTTATTAGGATAATTACTAAGCGAACCTAATGATTCAAGTTTCAGGAAAAAAAACATATTGCAAAAATGAAAAATTACATGTTTATGTGAAATAGATTTTCAGTTATGAGGGGGTCAAAAATGGTTCGTGTTATTACTTGGCTTAGATAGACCGTTTTAGAAAAAAATACTCGACGTAACTATTTACACGTGCGCAGAAATCTCCCAAGGTTATGTACAGAATACCCGCCCCCGTTCACCAATAGTAGCCAGCGCCGCGCGCGAGCAGTGGCGGCGCGGGGGCCGGCCGCTAGCAGTGGCGGTCCTCGCGCACCAGCGCCGCCGTGTCGGCGCCCGTGTCCGCCGCCGGGTCCAGCGCCCGCGGCCGCTTGGCGCCCCGCGTCTCCGTCGACGACGGAGAGATCACCGCTGACACTACTTTCTCTTTCAGCTCGTCTGGAACTTCGTAGATGCCCGCTGCAATGAGAGAGTGAGCTGTCAGGGATGAGGTAAGACTGCCAGGAGGAATAATGACTGGATAACGCATCCACGAGTAAGGGACAATGATATTTTGGCTTTTGCAGCCCAAAATGTAACAATTCACTATAGTTTTGCTTTACAGGACACTCTTTATAACAAAAATATTAGCGTATTCTTTATTAATTACCAAAACTTCGGTTGAAAACACGAGAATACTCGAATTGTATTTGTTTGTATCCCTCCAACTTTGACAGTTCTGAAGGGTTCAGTTTGAAGGGGAACAAAGATATGTGAGACTATGACAAGGACGGACGAAAATAGCGCCTTTTCTGCCATACCTACAGAAAGTAACATAAGACCATCCCTTTCTTTGGTATTATTATTACCACGCTCCGTCTAGTTAAATGGTAGGTCTATGCTGGACAGTCAGGGATCATAGAATACCATAATAATATTTCGTGTTTTTTTATGTATCATGCAACGCAACGCGTCATCTATTGAATTAAACTTGAGTTATTCTGCTGCATTATCCGCCGAGGAAAATATATACAATTATGTAAATAAAACATATATACTGAGTTTATGGCAAACGAGTTGTTGTTTTAACCCTGTAAAGGAACCTTCTAAAGAACATGATGGTGAGTAAGGTTCCCAGAGCTCCAACCCCTTAAAGGCCGGCAACGCGCTTGTGACTCCCCTGGGTGCCCATGGGCGACGGTAATTGCTTACCATCAGGCAATCCGTCTGCTCGTTTGCCGTCTTTGTCAAAAAAGCACAGATTAGAATGTTCTAGACTCACGTAAGGGCTCGGGCTCACCAGCCGCGGCGGCGCGGGTGACCGCGTCGTACATGGGGTTGGAGAAGTCCCGGCCCTTCCTGCTGGCGTCCTCCAGCGAGTACGCCGGCTCGGCGACTCCACCGAACTCCACGTTGGAGCCCTGCCGGAACGACACGCTCTGCGACGACGCTAGGCTGCCGAGGCCGCCGCCTTTGCCGCTGGAAGAGAAGAGTAAGACGTAAGTGATTTTTAGTTGTAAACGAAATACATAATCAATCATGTTTAATTAAATTGATATGTTATAAGCAGTGATCGGTTTTTTGGATTCGACATAGGGTGAACGACCTCAATCATTATGTTAGTATGGATATGCCCCGGGAATCCGGGCTTTATGTTGTTAGAAAAGACAAAAAATATAAAATATGTTTATTTTATTACACTTTAAAACATCTAAGTAGCTGATAGACACGCGACCTACTCGCCGTTCTTTTGTCCAAATTGAACAAATAAGCACAAGTGTTCACACTGACAGCTCATTTGCTGTCACCAAAGCGGCATATTTTGTACCATTTGTATAAAAGTTCGACGAGTAAGTATAAAAATCCCTTACAGATAATTTAAATTGTTCATTTATCAATATTTCTTCGGTATTACGGGAAACTGTCGTATCTATATTAATTTTTCTACATGATATCCCGCGAGGGTGAATCCAAATAACCGATCACTGGTTATAAGTAGTTCCACGAGAGTTGAGGCGAATGGATTACGCACACAGTTGTGTGCAAGTGATGAAATGAAGTACTGATTTAATGAATGGAATGAATGAGTAATTTCAAAATCTTCCTATCATTACATGAGATGATGTTGTGTGCGTGACTTCAACTCTCTTGAAACTACCTATAAATCAAGTCAACACAATCATGTGTACTCCGAAAATTGCATTCAAACATTACATTTATTCCATTATAATAAGCAGAACCCGGAATTTTAATGGCAAACATAAGACTGTCGCAAATTTACTAGTGTTAGATGCATATTTTTATCAACATCGACATCGACAGTGAACTGACGATGAGTCATTAATTTACTTTGTCGATCATTCAGTTTATACAAATGGCTTTTATAATGACAAACGAAACTGTCTACTCGCAGTGAATGAAGAGAAATGAATGATCATATACCTACTCTTATCACTATCAGAAACTAAATTAAAATAAATCCAAAATGTTTATGTTTATTTTTTTTTCATGTCAAACATACATTAAAAAAAGGTACACAAGAATTAAAATAAAATATCATGTGATGCTTCTACTGACGTAGATTTCGAACAACTTTCATCTAGTTCTAAGTAATATGTATTTTTTTATTACTATTAATTTATGTTCCTTTGTTGGATAGTTTTATTCTTCCATTACACAACTGTCGATATCGATAAAAATGCATCTAACACTAGTAAGTTTGCGACAGACTTTTTGCCATGAAAATTCCGGGCTCTAATTGATACACAAAACTTGTTACTACTTACAATGGCCTCTTCCTGATGACAAACCACGCCGCCGCTCCCGCTATCGCCAGCAGCAGCACCAACAACACCGGCACCAGCACAGCGGCGGGAGCGGCACGCGTTGACGCTGCCGCTTCAGCGCAATATGGCGGCAAGAGTGGCGCGCGGCAGATACACTCTAATTCCCCGTTGGAGGTCTCTGAGCATAGACCGCCGTTCTGGCATGGGCAGATTCGGGGCAGCGGTCTGGGGACCTCGGCAGCTGTGGAAAAAAAGTTTTTTTAGTTGTTTTTTTTTGGCGCAACACATGCAATCGCATAAGAGTCATAGGTGAAAAACTTAAGCTTTTCGCGCTACTCGATTCAATCTAATCATGGCGGATCAGGTAATTTTTGATTGGTTTTTGCTCTTCTGTTTTACTTGAATAAAAATATACATTTAGATAAATGATTTCGTGTAGGTAATCCCGGTTCCGTTAGATCTTGATCACCCTTGCAAATTTCCTTACCCCTATTTAATAAATTTTGGAGTAATTCTTAAAACTTACCAGCATCGCAAGCTTGTTCATGAGCAATGCCCTTTGGTTTAGGGGCAGCTGAGTCAGGGCAGGCGCAGCGCCTACCGCCTGGCACAGCCAAGCAGAGGTGAGAGCACATATTTGACGAACACCCGCTTGTTACCGAGGTGTTGTAGCGGCGCGGGTGGTACACTGAAACGGACAAGGACAGAATTAATCATTATTATCGTTGTTTCTATATGTATGGTATGTCCTTAAACTGCGTCCAACAATGAGAGGCAGGGCACAGCGATGACCATCACGCTTGAATCTGGGGCAGCCCAACTGGGGAAGTACCTCTTCCTTACAGAAGACCACAGTCATAATAGCACTGCTACGTTTCAAGTATGTAGTGTTGTGTTCCTGGTGGTGAGTAAGGTTCCCAGAGCTCTTTAAGGGGGGTTCCCTTAAAGGCCGGCAACGCGCTTGTGACTCCCCTGGTGTTGCGGGTGCTCATGGGCGACGGTAATTGCTTACCGCCGTCTGCTCGTTTGCGGCCTATGTCATAAAAAAAGAAAGACCTCTGCCGGACTTAGGCCTCCACCAAGGATCGTCAGAACCGTCGGTTCTGAGCTGGCTGCCTTCAGCTGATTACCGCGACCTTGACGAGGTCGTCAGACCTCCTAGTGGGAAGTCAATCCACATTAAAGACATAGAGCTTGTAGAAGATTTTTTAGCTACTATAGTATCTAGGCGGCGTCTTCTAGAAAAAAAGAGTTTTTGGCAAGACCAGTTGAATCAGTGTGCTTCTCAACTATCTATAATGTTTCGGTTTGTTCTAGCTCTTTAATATATTTCATGCCCGATCGTTGATACATCTCATCATACATGACTTTGTACGCTAGGAAAACAAAAATAATATTCGGAAAAAGGTTTGAATATATTTACTCACCTTTAACAGCAGATGGGTTGACAAGATCCTTGGACAGTATGAAGGGCACACCGCGCCCGAATTTATCTTGCCGAACCAGCTCACCAGACTCTCTGGTAACCCAGAACAGCGATGACTCAAACACGTCCAAAGACACAGGATGTTTCAGCATATCTCCTTTGAGAACAGTCTTCCGCAGTGTACCATCTGGTCGCATCATCTCAATAGTGTTCAGTTTAGTGTCCACCCAGTAGATAGTGTGGTCCATGGCATGGTCGATAGCTAAGCCTGTTGGGTGTCTAATGTTCTCGGTGATAAGTGGACGGCGTTGCGAGCCATCCATCCAAGCTGTTTCGATCTTCGGCGCCGAGCCAGCGTCCGCCCAGTACATTTTCCCTTGCTGTGGATCGACTACAACTGATGTTGGGCTTTCGATGCCAACAGTGACTAAAGCTCTTCTGTATCTTCCGTCGGTCTTAGCTACCATGACGCGACCGCGGGGCTTGGAACCAGTTCTATCGGTTTCGGTCCAGTATAAATTATCTCCAATGTAATCCACAGCTAGAGCTGTAGGTTTTGAACTTCCCTTCATGTTAAGGTCCTGAGCGAATCCACTCTTGACTTCACCGTGCAATGCGTTGACCATGTAGGATCTCTTGATCGTCTTGTCGTAGCTGTCAGCCCAGAAGACCATCTCGTGTTGGGGATCGTAGTCAATGGCCTCAATGCGTTTCTCTGATGAGATGACTTCGTATTCTTCGTTCTTGTCTTGCACGAATCCCCGGATTTCAGGTCCGTTGGCAAACATTAGTACTACTTCCTCTTCTGTAGCTTTGCAAACACCGGAGAGACTATCAGCCAGTCTGCAAAATAAATTTATACACACTATAGCTACTATTTCTGGCTGCATCATAAATCATCAAGTACCTAAATGAAATGTAGATAAAACAATGGCATACTCGTATGTTTAACGGATCAACATAAAAAATAACCATAATCACCACCAAATTTGGTGGTGGTCTAGTCCTTACTGACCATTAACTTTATTTTGGTGATCAGTTATTATTACTACTTTATTTTTTGGATAGGCAAATTATTTATTCCCTAAAACAATTGCTGTATGATCAATACTCAAACCAACAACAGTGTAGGTCATCGGGGTACCCGAGGTCTGAGGGTTTTACAACAGAGTAATTAGACAAAAGACCATACAAAACAGTACACTCCAATTGATTCCTAGGAGCTTGTACGAAAACCATATTAGATTGAAGGTCCAGGTAGTACTTACTTGAATCCTTCCCTACAGCTGCAGCTAAAGCTTCCATTCAGGTTAGCGCATAGTTGCGAGCAGTGGTGGTCTCCAGTGACGCATTCGTTCACGTCCTCACAGCGCTTGGGGTCTACGTGTGAGATGATGTAGCCCTGGTAGCAGGAGCAGATGTAGCCGCCGATACCGCCGGTCAAGTTAGTGCAGAAGTGCTCGCAGCCACCTAGAACAGGATTGTGGTAATCAATAATTAATATGATAATACTGGTGTGTCGCTAACTTAAAAATACGACAGTTATCCGTTATTAGATGTTTTAAGTTTTAAGTAGTTCCTTAGTATAGGGGATATGCCTTCCAGTACGTGGTTGCCACTCGAGAACCTTTACGCGCAATGTACCCCCTCTGCCACTTAGATTATCTATCCGGAGGGCTATATCGGTTACTTTTGTTCTGCTGCGAATGACATCATTTCTGATGCGATCGCGCAGAGACATTTCCAGCATAGCCCTCTCCGTATGCTAGCATTTATTTGACGTTAAACGCAATGCCAGACGCTCCCCTTGAGCGATTACTCCGTTTACCCCTTAGATTATTAGAATTAAATATTATTCTCCCTTAGTGCACTAGCTATTCCTTAAGGATGACTAAGTTACACTGTCGCGTCTCCTACACGTCGTCCTCGCGAGCCCGAGCCTTCCGTTGACCCACCGGAGCGGCCCGACACTCGAACTCGACATTAACACAGGCGTCGTTCCATCCAGCCGTTTGTTGCGAGTAGACGATCGTCTCACGCCCGTCGACATCGCGCTGATATCACGTCACTTTTCCATCATCGGCTCGAGCAGAGCCTTACATAGCTGTAACGGCCGTCGCATGACCGGTCCGAGCCCGGGCCGAATGGCTCGAAGGGCTCCGTGATGACGTGATTCATTCCATACAAAACGTATCGACGGTGGCCTCGGTGCGGCAACGGGCCGCTCTAATGTAAGTCAACATTTATCTAATTAAATTAAATTTACCTTTAGAGTTAATATCGCAGGTCTTAGCATGATGACAGCCGCGTTCATCGCTGGCGTCTCCACAATCGTTTGCCAGGTCGCAGAGCTGTGTTCTCTCGACGCATCGACGATTGGCACACTGGAACTGCGAGTATGGATCGCATGGCTTCGCTCTGGCGGCGCAGAGGGTCATGTTGTTCTCGTCTGATCCGTCACCGCAATTATCTACTCCATCGCAGACTTGGTATCTGTGCAGAAAAGCATTTTGTCAAAGGTTGATTGTCAAAATTGTCTCTCTCGTTTATCTCTTCGTAATTAGTATTTAATACTACTTTTTTACAAACGGATAAACTCACGTGTAATCATATCGCATTAGGCAGTATCATCAGTGAGGTACACCCTCACCCCGAGCGGTGTCTCCTGACTCGGCTAGAAAATGGGTACCAGAGCTTACCCGAAATGTGACATATTTCGATAGCAGTGCGATATAATTACATGTGAGTTTATCCGTTAATTCCGCTGTAGTAGTAGTAACATGGCTCAAAAAAGCACAGTGGAAAGCTATGGAAATAATAACAGGCGTAGCCTAACTTTAGTTAGAAATGCCATAGTATTGGTCACGAATCCTAACTTTTTAATAAAATGATGTTATCTCCAATTATTGAGTAAGCTTGTTGATTTTACTGGTGATCGGAGCGCAGGCGCTTTCCACGCACAACGCATCACCATTGTGATACATCGCGGAAATGCCACCTGCATTCTCACCCCCTACCAATGATGCTGGTGGAATTTCCTCATTTTCAAGGGCCTTTTTTAGATTAAAGCTAGTTTCTGTAATAATCAGAGCCCGGAATTTTCAAAACAAAAGACTGTCGCAAACTTACGAGTGTTAGATGTATTTTTTTATCGACATCGACAGTGAACTGATAATGAGTCATTTAGTTCACTGTCGAGTATTCAGTTTACGTAAAATGGCTTTTATAGTGATACTTTTATAGTGATGATGTATTGGTTTCATCGGAAGACCAGCGCTGGCAATTGCTGGCATTACGCTGAGATGAGGCCATTTTTTGTTGTTATTATTATGTGTGTCATGAATAAATGTTTCTATCTATTTATCTATCTATCTATAAACTGAAATGTTCTGGGAGTGGACTGTTGTGTTAAGAGAAACTAATGATCATATTATACTCTTATCACTATCAGAAACCAAATAAAATATCATGTGATGCTGCGTCTACTGACGGAATAGTTTTATTCTTCCGTTACACAACTGTCGATGTCGATAAAAGTATGCATGTCACACTAGTAAGTTTGCGACAGTCTTCTGTTTTGCCATGAAAATTCCGGGCGTTGGCAATAATGGTGGGTACAATATTATTTGCAAGTAAGCTGGTGTTATCGTAAACATAAAGGTACCTGGGCACGCAGCGATGGTTAGTGCAGTGGAACCGACGTAACGTGTCACAGTTGAAGTTGGTACACAGGGCGGGAGTCTCGTCACTTCCATCCCCGCAGTCATCAGCTCCGTCACACAGGTCCGATTGTGACACGCAGAGATTGTTCGCACATTGGAATCTGCAGAGAAAAAATAAAATCTTAAAAATTTGACGACCGGTCTGGCCTAGTGGGTGGCGAAGCTATGAACCCGATGGTCCTGGATTCAAATCCCAGTCAGGGCATTTATTTGTGTGATGAGCACAGATGTTTGTTCCTGAGTCATGGTGTTTTCAAAGTATTTAAGTATTTATATGTACCTATGTATCTATCTATTATAGTCGTCTAGTACCCACAACACAAGCCTTACTGAGCTAACCGTAGGACTAGGTCGATTTCTGTAAGATTGTCCCGAAATATTTATTTATATGCGATTATATGCATGTTTTCTTGAGAATACTTATTTGCGAAGAGCGTAGATGTATTAACTTCATACTCTCATTATATCAATAATATAATCAAATTGAATCTTTACTTGACAGACACGGAAGTCCATTGCTTGACATGGGCCTCCCTCATATAGAGCCGTGAGAAGTATGGGGGTTAATGCTGTGATCGCCACGCTTTGCAGGCGGGTTGTCGATCGCAGTATGTTCCACCGCTTTACAAGGACGCTGCTGCCTCTTTCTTTCAATTGAATTTTCGGAATTAAATTAATTTTTGGTGGATAAATGAAAAAAAAGAACACAACTAACCTGCTTTCCGGACAGTATCTGCCGCCAGGGAATCTGGGCGGGCATCCGATTTCATCCGACAGATCACGGCAGTCCCTGTCTCCGTCACAACGGAAGTACGATGCGATGCAATGTCCCGACTTGCACTGGAACGTTCCATTCTTGCACTGGAAGCCGCCGCACGACATCTCGTCCGAGTTGTCACCGCAGTCGTCTTCATGGTCGCAGCGCCATCTCGATGAAATGCATTTTCCGTTGCCGCATTTGAATTCTGATTCTGAGCATTCTCTGTATTGGTGTCGGCAGACGCCTTCGGCTTCATCGCTTCCATCGCCACAATCATCAGTGAAGTCGCAAAGCCATTGCTTTGGTATACAGCGCTTGTTCTCGCAAGTGAAATCAGTTTCTGCATTGCAAGATGGACAGTTTTCTGGCAGTTCATCTGAGCCGTCTCTGCAGTCGTCTTTTCCGTCGCAGAACAGCCATTTCGGGATGCATCTGTAGTTGGACTGCCCGGGGCACCGTCTCCAGCCAGTGGTGCAGTTCTTTTGTCGGCACATGTATGCTGGCTCGTCTGAGTCATCACCGCAATCGTTGTCGAAATCGCACATCCATAGTTTAGGAATGCAGCGGCCGTTCTTGCAGGAGAATTCAGTGTCTGGATTACACGGTCTGTTGTGACACATTGTTGGGTCTTCGTCGCTGTTGTCTTTGCAGTCTGTGTCACCGTCGCATTTCCAGCTGTCAAGTATACAGCGGCCGCTGGATTTACACTTGTACTCGAGCAGTGGGCATTCGTGTGCGCATTCAGCTTCGTCACTTCCATCTCCGCAATCATCAGTACCGTCGCAAATAGTCGCAGCTGGAGTACAGTTGGTATTCTTACACTGGAAGGACCCAGCTCTGCAATGACGCACAGGACACGTGTCAGGTTCATCTGAGCCGTCCATGCAGTCTTTCTCGCCGTCGCACTTCCAGAACCATGGGATACACTTCTCATCGCGTCCGTTACATCTGTGTTGCCCGTCAGTGCAGTTAGCAATGCAGGTCTTCATATCTCTGGCTAGATAATACTGGTTCGGGCATGCACATTTGTATGTAGTTGCACCTTCCTCGCCGTATCCTTCGATGTTCAAGTAACTGGACTCATGAGGCGGAGCAATAAGACAAAGGTGCGAGCATCCACCGTTGTTTTCGCCACAAGGATTATGGTATGGCAGTTGTCTAAGTGGATGCACTACGTGGATATCGTAAGGCCTGTGGGTAGTGTTTCTTAAGAGTGTGAGATTCTCTCCAGAGTGCTTGTTAGCTTTGCTTATAGCTTTAAGGTTCCAGTCCGTCCAGTAGATTTCATCATCGAATAAGCTAATAGCGAAAACATGAGGTACCTTGTCTCCAGAAAGCACGACATGTCTGTGTTTTCCTTCGAGATCAGCGGATCCAATGTAATCCAAATGAGCATCAGCCCAATAGATTCTGTCTGTGAAATAGTCGATGGTCAAAGCGTTGGGCCACGCGATGTCGTCTTCCCAGTTCAAAATCGCGGTGAAGTTAGAGCCATCCATGCCCAACTTTCCAATGTAAGCTTGGAGATGCCAAGACGTAAAGTACAAATAACCAGTGCCGGGATGTACAATGATGGCACGAGGGTCAGCGATGCCAGTCTTAAGTGTCTTTCTACGGGTACCATCTAATTCAGAAACGTCAAGATTCTTTGAATGTCTATCTAGCCAGTATAATTTCCTTCCAATCCAATCTATTGCTATACCTTCCAAACCGTGCGAGTCATGCCTGATTACTACTTCCTTCGTAGGATTAGGATCTGTGAAGTCTGATCGATAAATGGTTTTGGCTGAAACATCAGCAAAGTACATCTTGTTTTCCTTGATGTCAAAATCGATAGCCACGACGTTCATCAAGTCCTGGTGGACTAAGTTGTAAAGGGAAGCATCGGTCGACATATTTCTAACGTAATACTTGTTGGTGAAGATGACCCAGGCTGTAATATTGTCTTTTCTCTTGCACGTGTGTTCATCGGCTTCCCTTTCGTAGTACCGGTCATTGCATTTGCAGTAGTACGATCCTGGTGTATTGGAGCAATATTGGGAGCAGACTCCTGGTGTTTCTATACATTCGTCTATATCGGCACATGCTTTTCCATCTGACAACAACTTGTAGCCTTGGTTGCAATCACAGTAAAAACCAGTTAGTGTGTCTATGCATTTATGTCCGCACTGGTTGCTTTCTAATTTGGCGCATTCGTCGACATTGCAATGGGCTGGTTCATCGGAGTCATCTGCGCAATCTGATACTTTGTTACAAACCAGTCTGCTGTTAATACACTGGTCATTGTTACATTTAAACTGGCCGGCCGGACAAGTCTTATTCTCCTTGTTACATCCGACTTCATCAGAATGGTCACCGCAGTCATCTTCTCCATCGCAGCGGAAATGATTACGGATACACTTGAAGTTCTGGCATTTGAATTCTTGATCAGTACACGTCTTGTATTGAGTATTGCAGACTTTTCCTTCATCTGAACCGTCACCACAGTCGTTATCGTGATCACACTTCCAGCCTTTGTTGATGCAGCGTCCATTGTCGCATTGGAACTGGTCCTCAGAGCAAGGAGCGGGTGTAGCACAGTGGTGTATCGCTGAGTTTTCGTCGGCACCGTCAACGCAATCAGGGTCGCCGTCACACAACCATTTACGCGGGATACATTGTGCGCGGTTCCAAATTTTGTTCGCTTCGCAAGTGTATTCAGTTTCGGCGTCGCATTTGCGTTCATTACATTGGTGTCTTTCGTCTTCGTCACTACTGTCAAGGCAGTCGTTGTCTCCGTCGCAAATGTAGATTCTTGGTATGCAGTTGCCATTGTCGCAGGTGAAAAGATCGCCGAAGCATGTGCGGCCTTCTGAGCGGCAGTATTCTGGCGGTTCATCGGCACCATCTCCGCAGTCATCGTCGCCATCGCAGTACCAAGTAGCAGGGATACAACGGTGGTTCGGGCAGCGGAAGCTGTTCTGCGGACACGTTCTTTGAGCGCAATGTAGTGGGTTCTCGTCTGAATTGTCTCCACAATCGTTATCGCCGTCACATAACCAGTAAGGCTCTACGCAGATATTCGTCTTTTCACACTTGAGATGGTTAGCTGGGCAAGTGGTGTTTTTCGGGCAGCGCTCGTGTGTTTCGTCGGACGTGACGTTGTCTTTGCAATCGTTAATGCCATTGCAGACTTGAGACATCGGTATGCAGCGCGAGTTGGCACAAGTGAATTCTCCATCGGCACAGGGCGCGTAGACACAACCTTCTTCGTCTGAACCGTCTTTACAGTCGTTCTCGTGATCGCATTGCCAAGATTTGAATATACAGCGGCCGTTATTGCAGCGGAACTCGTGTGGGGAGCAGGAATGATACGCGCAATAGTCACTTTGTTCATCAGAGCGATCTCCACAATCGTCATCACCATCACACGCCCACATGCGGCTGATGCATTTACCGTTGGCGCATGAGAATTTGCCAGCATCACAGGTAACGTTGCGTGGCACACACATTCGGCCTTCGTTGACTAATTTAAAGTTGTCATTGCACTTGCATTCGACAGTGTTGTTAGGTGCAGGATGGCAGGAATGGGCACAACCGCCATTATTGATGTTACAAAGGTTGGCAGTGCAAGTCTGTCGGCTGGTGCTGTAAACGTGGATATCGCGCGGTGAATCTTCCAGCCTCTTCACCATTTCTACCATGTTCGCTCCCGTATGTTTCTCAGCACGATATACGCCACGCAGCTGTAAGTCAGTCCAATAAATATAATTCCGGAATACTGTTATCGCGAATGGGTAAATCGTAGCGGAGATGAGGACTTCGCGATCTGATCCGTCCATTTTTGATCGTTCAATTTTCTCGCGCACGGCATCTGTCCAATAGAGCATAGATTCTTCGAAATCAATTGTAAGGCCACTCGGTTGAGATAGGTCTTTATCGATGATGGCTTTCTTTAGTGATCCAGCCATAGTTGTTCTGTAAATTTTTCCTGAGGTACCGAATCTTCCCCAGTCGGTGTAGTATAGAGTTCCGTTGCAAGGGTCTACTACAATAGCTCGGGGTCTTTCTACTCTTGCTATCATCACAATCATGGAGCCGTCGAGGTTCATAGCATAAATAGAGTTGTTAGAGCTGTCAGTCCAGTAGATTTTCTTCTGGGTCCAGTCGTAAGCGATGCCCTCAGGGTTGATGTTCTTTTGCAGAATGCTTTGGATTGTTGACGGGTCAGGATTGGTCGATGGCATCCAGGCGATTTTAGCCCACGGACGTATCTGAGTGAAGAACAGCTTGTTGTCTGCGTAGTCGAACTCAACACCGACTACATTAGTTAGGTTGACGACCGGCTTGAATGGCGTTCCAGTGGACTTGGGGTCTAGGTTGACAGCACGGATCTCGGTTCTGGTGGTGAAGACTAGATACTCGTCGACGACTTCACACTTGCTAGGATTGCTCTTTGAGACCTGGCCAGTTGCACAATCGCAACGATGCATGTTTCCTTGCAGACTGGCGGCGTCGGGAGGGAAGCTGAAACATAATTGCTCACAACCGCCGTTTCCTAATTTTCTGCATGGATTACTTTCGTCTATGGGCTGGTTATTTATGTCAAAAATAACGATGTCTCTCAGTTTAGGCAAGTTCGTTCTCATCTTTTCTGGCATAGACATGTTTCCTGGAAGTTTAGAGGCCTTGTAAATAGTTTGCAAGTTCCTATCCACCCAGTAGACGCTTGTCGTGTGAATAGCAATACCCATAGGGTTGGGTAAGTTCGAGCGTATCACCTGTCTGTTTCCACCATTGTATGAAATCTTTTGAATCTGGTCCAGTTTGGAATCAACCCAGTAAACGTCATGAGATAACATATCGATGGTCAGATCTCTGGGGTTTGAGATTCCTGAGCTCACTACTGGCTCCCATTTAGAACCGTCGAGGTAAGATTTACCGATATGTGGGTATTGGCCGTAGTCGATCCAGTACAGAAGTCGTTTTATTGGGTTGACGGCGAGTTCTCTAGGTGCTTCCATGGTTTTCTTGACAAGTACCTTTCTGTGGGAGCCGTCGAGCCAGCACATTTCTACGTAATTCTCGTGCGGGAAGACGTTTGTAAAGTACAAGTTGCCAGCAACCCAATCGATTGCAAGCCCTCGAATACCGTTGCTTCCGATGCCATCTTTGACGATGTGTTGTAACTCTGTGCCGTTGGGTCTGATACGGAAGATACCGTTCCACTGTCCGCGATTGAACTCCACCCAGTAGATGTAGTTTTCGGCGAAATGGACATCTACATGAAGGATGTGGTGCCCCAAGCCCGTGACAGGAACCATAGCTTCAGCGCTGTTATCCAGACTGTATCCTCGGATAAGGTCGAGCTGCGACACAACTGCGAAGGTCTTGTAAGGTACGCAGTTAATCTCGTTTTCTTTCTTGTACCCAACTGAGCATGCACATACTCTTGAGCCGCCCTCACCAGGGATACAGATCTGTTCACATCCACCATTGTTTTGCAAGCATGGATGATGTATCATCTTTCTCTTCTGGAATATCGTTAATGACTTAAGATCGCTTTCATTGTCCATGATGATTTTGATATTGTCGCCATTTGGAAGATCCGCCTTTATGATTTTCTCGTGTCTTTGGTCCAGAACGTAAAGTCTGGAGTCGAGGACTGCGATAGCTTTAGGGTAGGATATGTCATTGGCTTCAGAAAGTACTGTACGTCTATCATTGCCGTCTGTATTCACACTGCTGACACTGGCTGGGTACTGGGTGCTGAAGTAGATGACCTTCTTCTCTATGTCGATAGTAATGGCTTCGGGACGTTCGATGATATCCACGAGGACAATCGGGTTGGAACCGTCCATGTTGGCACGTCCTATCTTCGCTGGCACGCCGTAGCCGCCTTCATCGGACCAGAAGATTTTTCTGGAAAGTACATGGTAATGTTAAAAAAACGTTAAATCAAATGTAGTTAATTAGAAATATTGAAGCATTTAGTTCAGTAACTTATATGAAAGCTATATGTGCAAAACATACCCTTCAGTAGGATCTAAACAGATTCCTTTAGGCCGTGCCACAGACAGTCGACTTCCGTCATTAGCCAAAACAATAGTCCTGTATTTAATCTTCCCATCAATCCTGACCATCTCTATATTGCTTGCGATCCTATTGGCCATGTACATATTACGGCCGAGCCAATCAAAAGCAATGGCCGATGGAGCTCCAACAATTCCGGTGTCATCTCCGAAGAATTCTTCCTTGTTTCCACCTCCGTAGGGCATGTTGTAGATGGTGCAATTCTCGTTATCCTCGCTGTCACCATTCACGGATTGTAGCCAGTAAAGCATGTGACCTTGTCGGTCGTAGTCAATTTGAACACCACCTAAAAACAAAATTTAGTATAAGCCTGGATTCCAGGTCTATCGCTAAACTGAGGTCCTGAGGATACTTATGGGAGCGGTACGGCTGGGATACTTGTGTGTGTGTGTAAGTAAGTGTGTCCAAACTACATACACGTTGTAAATTTTATCATTATCATCATTTCAACCATAATACGACCACTGCTGCGCGTAGGCCGACCCTAAATATTACATGTATCAATGGGGGATGTTGCCATTGTCGCCATGCTTTTCTTGGCGACCACATTAGCTGTTAATTTGGTTATCCATCCGTCGATTTTTACCATTTGTAGCCAATTACAACAACTGCGGGAGATGGGGCGGTGCGATTCTCAGCCGGTTCGATTCTCAAACGCGTGGTACGTTTGACATTAGCTGTTCCGTAAACACACCCCTCCAGTGCCACTCCCATACCTCAAGTAGTCACTCTATTATGCGTAGGGCCTGTATTAATAAACTTCATGCAAGAGAGATGGAGGTATACCTTGTACACCAACGACCGGTGCAAGCTGGCCAGCTTTGCCAGAGCCATCCGGTGCCAAGTCTATGATTTGGGATCCCTTTAATACCATCAGATACGCGTTCTCCTCTGAAAAGAAAAAAAAATATGATGAGTTTCAGTCCAAAACAAGTCACTTAGACAGAAGAAATGAACTCAAATACGTTACCTTCCACGCATTTTCCTTCAGCCAGTAGTTTAAATCCAGGTTTGCAGAAACAAGCGTAGCCCGTCGGTTTATCTGGACTGAGTAAGCATAAATGTTGACAGGATTCAGGCTTGCACGGAGACGTATACTGAGGCTGCAGTGATGGGTGGTGCACATGGATAGAGAGAGGCTGAGAAATCAGATGTGACACCACCGTTTGGTTCGTGCCTTTGAATTTATGGGCGGATAGTACTCTGTTTAACTGCCTGTCTGTCCAGTATAACGTATCTTCAAACATGGTGAGCGAATGCGGATGTAATAAGTAATGGCTTCCAGCTAACACCTGTTGTCGACCTGTACCGTTGTAATTACAGAAATCAATAAAATCTAGCTTAGAATCCGCGAAGTAAACTCGTTTGGTAGCGGTGTCGAGGGTAAGACCGTTAGGCCAGTAGATCTTGGTGGTGATGATGGCCATGCGGTTTGAGCCGTCCATGCCAACGCGTTCGATACGAGGGTTCTCTCCCCAATCAGTCCAGAACAGCCATCTCGCGCCAGGAGCGGGATCTAAGCACATTCCTCTAGGTTGCGTCACATTCCCACTTAACAAAGTAGTTCTTGCGCTTCCATCTTCTCTAGCCACTTCAATTGTGTTTAACTTGCTATCCAACCAATAGATGTTCCCGCCAACCCAATCGTATGCCAATCCTTCTACTAAATCCAAGCCTGTAGATACCAGAACCTTAGGCTCGCTTCCACGATCCAACCTGGAAATCGTCTTTAGTTTCATATCGGACCAGAAGATAGTGCCAGTGTGCATGTTCGAGTCTGTAGCAACGACATTTTCGACACTGATTGGCACTCTTTCTAAGCCTTGCTCGTTCAGGTCTGCCACTAAGATGGAGTGTCTGTTTGAGATGATAAGGAAGGCACTAGAATGGTTGTTTGCTTTGCACATATGTTTGTCCGTGCCCAGCACATAGCCATCGACACAGCCGCAGTGGTAAGATCCTTTAGTGTTGACGCAAGTTTGAGAGCAAAGACCTGGCGGGTTGCATTCGTCGATGTCTTTGCATCGGAAGCCGTCGGTTTCCAGTTCTTCACCCGCTGGGCAGAGACACAAAGGTCCATTCGGAGTTTGTTTGCAATCGTTCGAGCATAGACCAGCTTGGTGTTGGCATTCGGCGAAATCGCAGCTAGGTCCTGAAAAACATAAAAAAGTGTTTTATATATTTCCCAATTTTAGGGCGAAAATATTGAGGAAAATCAAGGTTCTTGATGTACCTTCATCAGCTCCGTTCGGGCAATCAAATTTACTGTCACAGACTTGGGTAAGATTGACACAGCGACCTGTAACTCCTGGACACTGCCACTGGCCTGACGGACATCTGAAAGTAAAGAAATAATCAATTATCAGTTTGGAAAATCAAAAGTTTTTTACACCACGGTAACTATGATTTTAAGACATTTTGTTTTTAATTTTGAGTGCGGAGCATTTTTATCCCGAGCTATGATTTCCAAAAAATTATTAAAAATTGTTTAAGGCAAATTTTCTAAATACCTATCTAACGACACTGACACCTATTCATTTACACTAAATTGCATTTTTTTAGGTTAGGACTGACTGACTCACTGAGAATATAAGCCTAATAGCTAGACCCCGCTATCGGAGGTGCAAAATATGGCTGCTGCTAATAACGATTTATATTTTTAATGTCAATGATTATCATAGATCCCAAAAAAAGTTAAATTGTATACAAATAAATGGTACTTGTACATTAAAAAAAAAGTATCGAAAAATCGTGTATCGATATCGACATCACGAATATGATTAGTTGATTACCCATCCCTAAGAACATGATAGCTACCATTTTGCGCCTTCGTTAGCGGGATCTACTAATAGCAAAGGACAGACAGAAATGTCGAAACTCACAATCTCAAAAACAAAAGCCAGCTAAATGACAGTGACTTGAATAGAGTTAAAAAACTTCACATGTCCTCACCTGAACGGTGGCGGCTTGCAGGCATGTGCAGTACCCTCGTCCGAGCCGTCGCCGCAGTCGTCCCGTCCGTCGCACACGTACGCCTGGTACACGCAGCGGCCCGACGCGCACTTGAAGTGGTTGGGTGGGCAGGCGGCGGCGCCGCACGTTGCCGGCTCGTCGGATAAATCTTCGCAGTCTGGTGAACCTGGAATTACAATCATTTAGTATCATATAAATATTACAGGACATCCTACATGGTGAGCTCACTACATACATGGTGAGCTCAAGAAGACTTGGGTTGTGGCATATCACGTCTTTCAGCCTTAATGCTTCGTATACTTAGGCACGGATCCGTCCAAGAATTTGAATTCAACGGAATTAACTTCAAAGTCGATTTTCCATTGGAGAATTTTGACATCCGCATACGAGGGGTTAATCGTCAAATCCGTGTAGGTATTAAATAAATTCCATTTGTCGTTGGACTATTACGATATCAGGGTAGAATACGGAGTAGTCTTCAAAAGTAGTGTAGAAAAATCGTGTAGAAAAGGCAGCTAAAATATGTGACAAACACATCTCTGGCCTCAATGGTCTTTGATGTTACCGTTTGGTGATAGGCCTATTGATGTACAACCAAAGCTCCTTTCCATAGCTACAGCTTAATAGTCACATCCACTATCCACCTTCTTGGACGCAACATTTTGGGTCAGTAAATTTTTTTTCAGGCTGGAGATACCAGAACCTGATTAGAAAAAGTCACTCACCATCGCAATACCAAGTCCTCGGTATGCAAATCCCAGAGCTCTGACACTGGAACTGCTTATCCGGCGAGCACTGATGCGGAGCCAAAGACGGACAACCAGCTTCGTCACTCCCATCATTACAATCCGGGATCCCGTCACATTTGTAAGCCTCTTGGACGCATTGCTTGAGATCGGCACATTTGAACTGGCTGGCGAGACATGAGATCGGCGGGCAGTCAGCCTCATCTTGCTTGTCGAAGCAGTCGTCATCGCCGTCACAGACCCAAGAGGCTGGGATGCAGTGGCCGGTTCGTGGGCAGGTGAACTGAAAAGGAAAATATCGAAACTCTGATTTTGGAGCAGATGGATGTGTGCGAGCCTGAACAGCAAAATACAGTCTTTCCATGTAATCGGGCTCGATTCCGTTGGATACTTATCGCACGTTTCGTAATTTCACCACGCCCGGGAATATAATAAATAAGGACTAAGTTTAATTCTTAAGATACGTGAAGGCGTGATCACGCCTACACGGATCTACACGGATTCACGTACCCTAATTTCACGTGCGGAACGGACCAGAAAACCGTTGCCGTGATTCAGGAAACCGGGCACACGGCTGCGGGTTCACGAATCACGGACACGACCGCGAGCCCTAGTTTCAATCTAGTTTTAGGGTAATATAGATACAGGTTCGCATCTTTTCTGTGCAAACGTTATCTGCTTCAAAGACAGATTTTTGGCTGGAATTATTATGAGCATAAAGTGCCTTCTACCATTTGACCCTTAGTGATAAAATCATTACTTAAAAGCAAATACGCCGGTAACCATCAAAAAGAAAGATAACTATTGATTTAATCATGTCAGTGTATTTTTTATATATACGACGGTAGTAAACAAGCGTACGGCCCGCCTGATGGTAAGCAGTTACGGTAGCCCCGTCCACCTGCAACTCCAGAGGATTCACATACGCGTTGCATACCCTAAAAGTTGTTGGAGCTCTGGGAACCTTACCATCAGGAACACGACACTACATACCTGAAAGGTAGCAGTGCTATCATGGCTGATTAAGTGATTATATGAGAAAAGAATATAGACTAACCTGGAAGTAGGCACAAGTCTTCTCCGCGCAATGAGTGCCCTCATCCGATCCATCACCGCAATCGTTCTCAGAGTCGCACTTCCAAGTGCTCGGCACACATCTCCCGTTGTCACACTGGAACTGAGACGCGGAGCATGTGGCGTTGACGCATCCGCTCTCGTCCGAGAAGTCCCCGCAGTCGTTCTCACTGTCGCATTTGAACGTGGCTGGGATGCAGCGGCCAGATTTGCACATAAACTCGGAGGCGCTGCAGGTAGTTTCTGGGAAAATAGGTCAAAGATTTAAAAATCCTTAGAATAAATTAAAGACTGACTGTACTTTATTAGGGTGACCCCGAGTTACTAATCACATGTGTTAGAGAGTCATGTTCATAAATAGAGTAAGGACACTTGAAACATTCTTCTATATCAGGAATGCACTACCGGTCTATAGATGTAAACTAGAAAAATATTCGTAACATACTTCATGAATAGTGTGGCTAAATTAAATATTCAGGCGGACAGGCACAATAGTATTGGACACAAAGTGAAGATCAAAATAAGAAGGAGCAAACTGGTCGCTTGCTGGTCGGTGCCGTGTGATGCCGGCTGACTAGAATAGCACCACCCCATCTCCCGCGGGTGTCGTAAGAGGCGACAAAGGGAAAAATCCTACGGACGGGCAGCAGCGTCTGTCGAAACACAATCTACAGCTACTGCGGTCGCCAACCCGCCTTCCAAGCGTAGTGACTATGGCAACTACCCCCCCAAGATGATACAAGTCATATTTGTGGGAGACCTATGTCCAGCAGCACTGCATACGTCTGACATGTATGTATGTAAAATGTAAACTTACTGGTACAATTTTGCTCCTCATCACTGTTGTCCAAGCAATCATCGTCGCCATCGCAAACCCAGCTCTTCGGAATACAACGCTGGTTGTTACACGTGAAGTCCCACGTGTTAGGGCAGGCTTGCACCGGAGGCTCCTTGTTTGGATCCGCCACGCAGCTCACACCATCTGTATCCAACTTCTCTCCATACGGACAACCACACTTCACTTGTAACAACTCCGTATTGTTCCTCGGAACAGCGAAGCAAAGCTTCTGGCAGTTTCCATTCCTATGAGAACAAGGCTGGTTCGGATGTATCTTCTGTATCTCTTCACTGTATACCTTGACGCCGTAAAGCCTGTTAGTCTGGGGTTCCCTAACCATAATGTCTTCCTGTTCGCCTGTCAGCTTATGAAGTCTGACGATAGCGTCTAAACGCCAGTCCGTTATATACATAAACTCCTTGTAAATGACGATGGAGAATGGATGTCTGATGAGTCTGGAGTTTACTGTCTTGACATCAGTGCCATCTAGTTTTGCGTGTTGCACGTGGTCTAATAGAGCGTCGCACCAGTAAACGCGATCGGCGTCAAAATCTATGGAAAGACCGTTAGGCCATCCAAGAGTTACGTTTTCGAAGACCAACAGACCAGTTCCATCTGTATTCGCTCGGCTTATGTTAGCAGGGCGATCCCATTCCGAAAAGAATATGTAACCTTTGTTTGGATGCACCACAATTGCTCTTGGTCTTTTAAGGTCTTTTAGCAAAGTCCTCTTGTATGTGACATTTGCTGTTGATAAAACGTTAAGAGTACCTTTCCTAGAATCTATATAATACAAGTTCTTCGAAGCCCAGTCGACTGCTAAGCCTTCGACTCCTTCATTTTGCGAAGCCAACACTATCTCTCTAGTTGTTCCGTTTCTATGTACTCTATAGATCACATCTTGTAAAACATCAGAATAGTAAATATGGTTATCTCTAGCATCAAAGTCTAAACCTACGAATCGCGCTCTCCTAGAAACTACGGGTAGAATGGCTTCGCTGAAGCCTTCTATGACAGGGTTCAAGACTTTGCCTTTAATGAACCTCTGTTGGGAATACATTAGGAACTCGGATACGACATCACAGTTTCGCAAATCAGTTTCTAACTTATATCCAATATTGCAGGCACACCGGTAGCCTAGACCGCCATTGGGTAGGGCGGTTACTATGCACAGCTGAGCACAACCTCCATTATCATGACCACAAGGATTGTTCACTGATGTCTGCTTCAGAGAATGTAACACACTGACTGCCTTAGGATCTCTGATGTCTTTCATTTTGTAAATGGCCTGTATGCTGGCTGAGCCTTCAAATTTGTTGACGGAGCTGATGCCTTGCTTAGTAGCATCAGACCAGTATACTCTGTCTTCGAAGAGGGCGAGTCGCGAAGGACTGGGCACCTGCTGTCCGCGTAGTACGAGGAAGCGATGGTTGCCTTCATAGTCCACTGTTTCAATGTAGTCCAACAATGAGTCGCACCAGAAGACACGACGAGCAATTATGTCCACTGTAATACCGGATGCTTTGTAAGCTGCTTCAGAGACGATTGACTTTGCGTGTGTACCATCCATGTTGGCTCGTATAATCTGAAAGGTAAAGATAGTTCTCATTATTTCGGATTCCCAAAATCTTTTGAAAACTTGTTTTTTTAGTATACTGTTAGGAGACATGCGCTGGCTAGTATGTAATAAGTAAGTCTTGGCTGCGACCATGGAGGATTCGAGTACAATGCTCTATGACCTCTTAGCGAGTTGGTCTAAGAATGAACATGGACATGACAAAAAATATGTCAAATGCTCATGTTGTACCAACTAACATTGCAATCAGAGGCGCAGCTTGAGACCCCCCATTAGGTGGACTGCGGGAATCCACTGGATACGGGTAGCGCAAAACCTGTCACTGTGGGTCGCTATGGGGGAGGCCTATGTCCAGCAGTGGACGTCCTTCGGCTGATATGATGATGACTAAGAAAGTGTATCACTGGCCGTGTCTTGGAACAAACTTAATAGTTATTATTGAATTAACAAACTTAATTGAATTATCACCTGATTGCTGTCAGCGACAAACATTAATCCAAGCGTCGGATCCAGCGCGATATCTGAAGGGCTGGTCAGATTACTCCCCAACACGACCGCATGCCATCTCCCATCTAGTTCGAACACGTCTATCTTCTGTCCAACAGCATCAGCGACGTACAGCTTGTCTCCAACCCAGTCCACAGCGAGGGCCACGGGGGCCCAGGAGCCGGCGACAGTAATGTCATTCTCGTAGCTGGTCGCACCCGCTGGGGAGCTCAGGTGTTGAATGTGGATCTGGAAATATAATTATAGGTATATTAGACTAGATTTGCTGTGTGGTAGAGGACCATCCTATCGTAAGAGGCGACAAAGTGAAAATACCGACGGATGGCCACCGTCCGTCGAAACCCAACCTACAGCGACTGCGACTTTGGCAATTACCCCCAAGATGATACAAGTCATATTTGGGGTAGGCATTTGTCCAGCATTGGACGAGTTATGGCTGAAATTATGATATTTGTCTGTAATATAACGCGTGGATTGTTAGTTTTCTCAGGTTTCAATATTAATTATCGATTGTATAGAAGCGGATAGCACTGTATACAATTTTCATTACATTGCGGGGTTATATAAAGCGACCGAATTCGCCGTACGCCCGTAGCCCGCAATGTGATGAAAATCGTATACAAGTTCTTGTCTGGTCTAAATGGGGCTTAACTCACGTTTTACAAGTCGAATATTGCTCGACATGTTTCACTCCGTAACGAAGAGCATAATCATGAGCCATTCGCGTTGGTTAACCGACTCAGTCTGCTTCGACTTATAAAACGTGAGTGGTAACTTCTCTTGCTTCTAGATACAATTAATGTGTTTGAGTCTCATGATAGTTTTGTAATTATCGATTGCCGTGTAAACAATTGCATAGCTAACTGCTAACTGCTTCAGTCGAAATCTATCGTTTCTGTCAAGTTCTGTCGGAGTCTTTGAATAGAATAATATATGAGCTACTTCAAATAAGCTCTACTTTACACTTTGTATGATGTCAGTCGCATTTACAATAGGAATGACTGCGTCCATTCTTAGAAGGTTGGCAAGTGGACACTCGGTGCCACTCTGGTACAACCAGGCGGGATTTAAAATGACGCCAAGAGTCTATGGACGCGTCTCGTCTGTGGGTAATGCCGGTCATAAACATGTGCATGCAGTATTAAGAGCGAAACAAAATCCATTCGTAAATAATTTCTAAGCAAAACGGCTGATAACGAAACTATTTTTCTTGAAAATAAAGGAAAAATGAAAAAACAACCACCTCATGCGAGTCACTTGTTTTTCCATTTTTCCATTATTTAGCAGAAAAATCATTTAAAGTAGTATTCTACCAAACTGAAATATATTATCACTCACCTTTCTAGTTTTAAGATCAGACCAGAACAGCAGGTTCCTCTTAAAATGGAAGTCAAGACCAGCGGCCGCGGTAGCGTTAGCGAGCGTAGTGGGGGCACGTCCATGCATGTCCATACGGAGGATCGCCTTTTCGTAGGCCAGGAGAAGAGCGGGCGCGGCCGAAGCGGAGGCCACGCAGCGGGAGCCGTCGACGAGCGTGTAGCCGGGAGCGCACGCGCATTTGTAGACTGAAAAATAATATATGCGTTTATGTAGGTTACCTATTATGATATTTACCTATCATGGCACGCCACTGCGATTGCGTAGCGTCTACGTAGTTTAAGCAGGGAGGTAGCTGCCGCTATCCTTACGCATCTTATCATAAAATGTCAGTGATTTAACGAGGTTTGACGATCGGTCTGACCTAGTGGGTAGTGACCCTGCCTACGAAGCCGATGGTCCTGGGTTCAAATGGCATTCAGGGCATTTACTTGTGTGATGAGCACAGGTATTTGTTCCTGAGTCATGGGTGTTTTCTATGTGTTTAAGTATTTATATGTATCTATCTATTATATATATCGTCGTCTAGTACCTATAACACAAGCCTTACTTAACTTACCTTAGGACTAACTAGGTCGATTTGTGTAAGATTGTCCCTAAATATTTATTGTTTATTAGATCTCACCTTGAGTTAAGATACAAAATGGAACCCAAAATGAACAGTTTAAAGACAATTTCTTTAACAATTAACCATTATTCCTTACATAAATGGCAAAAAGAGAAAGAGAAACGGCCGTTGGGGCATAAGTCCAAGAGTTACGACCACTTATAGAAAAATGAGTGTCGGATGTTCACCAACTAGGTGAATCGGAGGCTGTATTGAGCTGAAGATCAACAGGCAGTGGATGTTAGTAGCTAATAAGTGACTGTGAGTGACTAATAACTCAAACACTCACACCCGGGCGTGTTGACGCAGAGCTGGTGACAATAACCCCACTCCTTGCACTCGTCGCGGTCCACGCAGGTGCGATTGTCCGGCGCGAGCGTGAGCCCGGCGGCGCACGCACAAGCCCCGCCCGACGGCGACGCCACGCATTTGTACTCGCAGCTCAGAGCGGGACAGGATGCGGTTGCTAAAAAAGATAAACGTTAATTAATATAGTGTTAGTGGTTGATCCCATTTGTGTGATGAGCACAGATATTTGTTCCTGAGTCATGGGTGTTGTCTATGTATTTTACATTTCAGCCGTATACAGTCCACTGGACATAGGCCTCCCACAAATATGACTTGTATGATCTTGGGGGGTAGTTGCCATAGTCGCTACGCTTGGCAGGCGGGTTAGCGACCGCAGTAGCTGTAGATTGGGTTTCGACGGACGCTGCTGTCCGTCCGTAGGATGTTCCCCTTACGACACCCGCGGGAGGAGATGGGATGTAACTATTCTAGTCAGCCGGCATGGTCATGTCTCTAAACTGACCGCGGTGGCTGACAGAGGAGTGAGCTAAGTATCCTGCCTCTGCCAGCTACCAGACACAGTCGACCCGGTTACGTCAATAAACTAAGCCCGGACCTCCAAGTCTTTAAACCACCAATATAGTAAAACAGCATCATAATAGCGTAAACACATAAACAGAAATAAAACAAACATGATAATAATAAGTAACAGCAGCAAAAAATATAACAAAAGACATCAGACCCAACGGTCGCCCGTATCACTAGCGAGGGCCGTTGGGTTAAACTTAACGTCTTAATTAAAAAAAAAAAAAGTCAGCCGGCATCACACGGCAATCTATGTATTTCAGTAATTGTATAGTTATTAGCTGATGAATACCCATCACACAAGTTTTCTTGAGCTTACCGTGGGGTTCAGTCAAGTAAGGATGTCCTGTATTATATCCTGTAAGTATTTGATAATAAATACCAGCTGAATAATAACTTCGGATGTACTCGTATGCTGCATACAACTTCATTTTTTTGTTTCTGACAAGCTTCCGTTACAATATCCCCCTAAGGCCCACGGGCCTACATGTAGTACTAATTACTTTAAAGAAATTAGAATTTTACAGAACAGAGTTGAGTTTTATTTGTTCCCTTCGATTTTGACACAAAAGAGATTATACTTTATTTCCTACACTATAAAGAACGAATTCGAGTAGCATTTTACTTGTATGGTGGGTCTTAGGAGGATATCATCATCATCATCTTCCTTGCGTAGTCCCGGCATTTTGCCACGGCTCATAGGCACTAGTTTTACGAAAGCGACTGCCATCTGACCTTTCAACCTAGAGGGTAAACTAGGCCTTATTGGGCTTAGTCCGGTTTCCTCACAATCGTCCGGTTCCTTCACCGAAAAGCGTCAAATGATATTTCGTACATAAGTTCCGAAAAGCTCATTGGTACGAGCCGGGGTTTGCACCTGCGACCTCCAGATTGCAAGTCGCACGCTCTTACCGCTAGGCCACCAGGATATGATACAGCAAAATACTCACAGCAGGCAGCATCTTCATCAGCGTTATCCTCACAATCCTTCTTCCCGTCACACAGCTGCGACCTCGCTATACACTTGTGCTGTCCACCCGGCGCGCCCCGCGGACACAGATACTTGTTGTCGGGGCACGCGATGGCTGTGCAGTTGGCTTCGTCGGATCCATCGCGGCAGTCCTTGTAACCGTCGCAGTGGAAAGTGGCGGGGATGCAGAGGGCGTTGCTGCAGCGGAACTGGCCGATGTGACATGGCGGGAAACCTGAGAAAAGCGTGAGCGTAAAACAAAAGAGGTCGAAGCGTCAAATGGAACCTCAAAGACAAATCTTCGAACTTGTGTAGTGTTCCAAAAAAGACAGTTAAAATGGATGGATGGCAATAGCTTTAATTATTGTAAATAGCACATTCTGTGTAAAGGAGACGTTGTTTTGTTATTAAAAACGATAAATTTTGCATTAATGGATTTATGAAAAATCGGTTGCCTCAGTCGGGACTCGAACTGATCAAACAAATAACGTGCCGTATTTTATGACGCAGATTGAAAGGGTTACTGATAAGGTTGATATTCGGTACATAGCGAAAAATGAAACTTATCAGTATTTAAAAAAAAAAAAACTTATTGTCTTTTCTTCATTCAAGAAACAGATGTAGTGCAAAGTATTTTCCATCGGGAAATTCCTATCTTGTTCGACATACGATGGCAGCCGAACTGCCATTATAAAATTCCTTTATAAAATGAGTGACATTTTCATCTCAATTAATATGGAACTTTAGTGTTTAATGTCATTTTTCACTTTGACATTTGACACCAAAGAATAAAATTTCATTGGAACTTTATTGTTTAATGTCACGTGTCATTTTTCACTTTGACATTTCAGACCAAAGAATAAAGTTTCATATTAATGGATATGAAAATGTCAGCCCTGGTTCCTAAGCTGGCTGAGTTGAGTCCATTTTGTGATGCACACCGGGTGTATTTTTTCTTTGTTTGTTATTGTTACTGTTTATGTATTGTCACAAATTAATGTTTTATTTTTTATAAAATGTCACTCACATTATACGATCATACATTGACAGTTCACGTGTCATCGTATTCCGAGAAAGATCCGAGTTTTCTTGAAGGAAAATAATTTCTCACTATATCTGTACATTATATACCTACTACGAAATACTTACTACAATGCGCTTCATCCGAGTTATCCCCGCAGTCGTTCTCATGGTTACACTTGGCAGACATGTTGATGCACTTGTTGCCCGACTCACAGCGGAACTCGTCCAGCCGACATAGCGTGCTGTTGTTCGCACATCCTTCTTCATCTTTCCCCGTTCTGCAGTCCAGGTAACTGCGGAGAACATTCGGTTTAGAAATGATAGAGGAATTATGAGAGGTACGGCACAGCGAAGTACCATCACGCTGGAGAAGCCCAACTGGGGAAGTATCTCCTCCTTACAGAAGACCATAGCATAAAAGCACTGCTACCTTTCAGGTATGTAGTGTTGTGTTCCTGATGGCGAGTAAGGATCCAAGAGCTCCAACCCCCTTTAAAGGCCGGAAACGGGTTTGTGACTTCCCTGGTGTTGCAGGTGCCCATGGGCCACGGTAATTGCTTACCATCAGGCAATTCGTCTGATCGTTTGCCACCTTTGTCATAAAAAAAATCGACTGATTCGCGAAGTGCTTCTGCTGCTTGGTGAGAAATGTCCATGCAAAATTAGCAGTCGCTTCCTTCAAAACCACATAGGCGTGGCAAAATACCGGGAATTTTTTTTAACACAACGACGGTGGCAAAAAAGCATATGGCCCGCCTGATAAAGCAGTTACCGTAGCCTATTTCACATGCGCGTTGTCTACCGTAAAACCCTACCTTACGCGACGAATATGATGAATTTATGGTATTAGAAACCAACAATAAAAATAAAATACAAAATAATTCCACGAAGCAATAGAATAATAAAATTAAACTCCGTCTCCATATGCTTGCATAATAAATGAAATCTATACAATTACCCGCGATTGAAACGTCCAATAACTCAATAAAGCGTTTTACTGACCCTGTTCACATTAATGCGATTTCCGCATGGGTCGAGCGGGACAGAAACATGAGTATACAGAAGCTGCTCTTTAAAACACATATATCGGCAACGGAAGGCCACCGCTGGATATAGGCCTCCCCTATAGACCTCCACAGGGAGCGATTTTCTCGAGATCAGTGGCATGCGGCGTTTAGTGTAGACGCTATTAGTCTATGGTTGTATGTACGTCTTGTCATAGAAGTAGTATGTACTATCGATAACAGGAATGTCGATTTTATTGTGACAAGCACTAAGCAAATGTGACCGAAGAGCTGGCGGCATGCTCGCACAACGTATCAGCATTGCGATACAACGAGGAAATGCCGCCAGCATCTTTGGTACAATGCCTCAAGGGTTTTTTTAGATTTAATAACTAGTTTTTTTATGAATGTTCGTATTTTAATGAATTATTCTAGCTGTCCCGGCGAATTTTGTACCGCCGGAATGGAGACTTTTTGATTGATTGATTTTTTTTTAAGCAGACTATTACTTTTGGCCAAGACGATCACAACGAAATAAAAAATCGTCCAAATCGGTTCAGCCGTTCTCGAGTTAACTACAAGTGCCGGAACTAACACAACTTTGTTTTATAAATGTGACATTATCTATGATAAGGGACCTTATTGTCGATGGCGCTTACGCCGTTGTTCACAGTGCCGCAATACAAACGCAACGCTGTTCGACGTAAGTGCCATCGACAATAAGGTCCCTTTTGCTAGATAATGCCACAAATATAGAAGATAAAGATTTAATGCCAGCAAATGTTGTTCCCAAAAATATCTAGGTGTGCATATAACTGCCGAGCGTGGCGACTATGGCAACTCCCCTAAGTACAAGTCATAGTTGGGGGAGGCCTATGTCCAGCAGTGGACGTCTCACAGCTAATGATGGATTCAAGCTCCTGTATAAATTATCTGTTCACCTTTCAGCATTTACGAACAACGCTTGTGACTGATAAATTGAATTATAATTTAATACTGTTCCGAATTCAATTGAGTGAATTAAGGGTGAATTTCAATGAATTTAATTTCATTTAGAAATGCGGGTAAGTTAAACCCTTTTTAACGTTATGTATATCTGTACAATACAACAAATTTGATTTTTTGTTATACAACGACGGTGGCAAACAAGCATACGGCCCGCCTGATGCTAAACAGTTACCGTATCCTATGGACGCCAGCAACTCCAGTGGATTCACAAGCGCGTTGCTTACCCTAATAGTTGTTGGAGCTCTAGGAACCTTACTCACTATCAGGAACACAACACTACATAACTGAACGGTACGTCAATTATCCTATGTGTCAGTTCAGCGGCGCTACCGCGAAAACCGATATTCGTAAATTTTGGACGATTGTCTCTGTCCCTCTCATGACGCCTTAAATGGAGTAAAAGGAAAAGATGCTCGAAATATACGAACTTCGGTGTTCGCGGTACCGGGCCAAATCTTTCTACGCCTAGTTTCATGGGAATCCGCTCATCCGTTATAGCGTGATTGAGAAACAAATATCTTTTAAACACATGACTGTCGTGAAATTCGACCATATTAATTGTACAGAAGCGGGTAAATCATATTTTATAAGTCGAATATTGCTCGGCCTGCAGCCTTCGTCGGTCAGCCAATGCGAAGCTCATGATTATGCTCTTCGTAACAGAGTGAAACATGGCGAACAAAATTCAGCTTAATTTACCCACTTCTATACAATTAATCTTCACAAATATTTATACTGTATGTTAGTAGGTATAAAACAACACTGAGGTGTGACTGAGGTCAAACGCTGGTGAGTCTTTTATAAAAAAAAAACACTCACCCATCACATTTCTTTTCCTTGGGTATACATGGTCCTTGCGCGGCCATCTTGCCCGAGACGGACATTTCAACTCCACACTGAAAGTCGTCGGGCTGGCATTTTCTGTACGCTGTAACAAAAATGGCACCAAATTAATATTATATAATTATTCGAAATAAATGGAAATAAATGGAAAAATTCTCTGCCACGGGCAAGACTCGAACTCGCCACTCCGGACATGCCTGCCACTCGGTCAACGTAGCTACTGAGAAACAGTTTGCTTTAATTTTTTCCACCATATAGTTCAATGTTGATTTTTTGGAGCTCTGGTGGCCTAGCGGCAAGAGCGTATGACTTGCGATCCAGAGGTGGCAGGGTTAGACCCCGGCTCGTACCAATGAGTTTTTCGGAACTATGTACCTACGATATTTACCGAACTCAAACTCAAACGTTTATTCAGTAAGTAGGCCACAAGGGCACTTTTACACGTCGAGTATACAAAAGTAAAAGAGAAAAATAAAAACTACACCGGTTCTAACCCTACACCTCTGAACCGAGAAGTATTTTGACCTTTATGACTGGCAAGAAACTCGGCGGGACTTATTTACCAGTCTCATTTCGGTAAAGGAAAACATTGTAAGGAAACCGGGTGAATCTTAATAACACCCAGTCTACACTCTGGGTTGAAAGGTCAGATGGCAGTCGCTTTCGTAAAACTAGTGTCTTTGACAATTTCAAGGATCAGTTGCAAATCGGACCCCATGCTCCCAGGAGCCGTGGCAAAGCGAGAAAGATGATCCTTCAATGTGGATTTTTTTTATCTATAACAGTAGACTTTCTGAATTAACATAAACAAATCAAACTTCTGACACATTAGCAGTGATCGGCACTATGGGTGCAAAACTTTAACAAAACTAGTTAAGCGGACGTAAAATAATGTATAGAACCATAAAAACAATTATATTCTTACACACAAATATTGACATATCGAGATTCCGATATACAATTAAATTGGACACTAATTTGCCAAAGTAATTCGTATTTTTCTTGATGATAAGTATAACTATACCCCAGTTCGACAAGTTTTGTTAAAGTTTTGTACCGTTAGTGCCGATCACTGCACATTAGTATATTGTGTATTACGATTTTGAAGACATCTAGCATATTTGACGTCGACTTGTTAGGTTCTGTACAATTTCTCCATACAAGTACATATTTTACGCAGTCTGGCGAGTATTTTTGACAACAAAGTTTTGCAAGTAACTGTTTACACAGCAATGGTCACATACTGTTACTTTATTGATTGGTAGCCTAACGCCGTTCTATAAACCTAGGTCAAAAAGACGTAAGTGATATACATGTTGTATGAACTATACTCCGTTTTGTGTTTGACGGAACCGCTTCAACGTTTGTAATGTGTTTGGACTCGAGGGAAATCTCATGCTCTGATACACTAACCAATCAGTGCACTCACCGCTTAATTATGGACTTTAAGTTGCTTGTAATAAGGTCTATATGTGGTTAGTTAAGACGCTATTAGGAAATAAAATATATGTTTATATTTTTGCACCTTATTACAAGTGGGTAAGATTCAAAACTGTATCTCAGTCTACATGAAAGGATTGATATTCATCTCATTTGGTGAATTATGGAATTAACCTTTTCTCAAACATGTAATGAAATATAAATATTGTGTCTTTCATGCTGGGAAGACTAGATGATGGAGGTCTTTACCGAAATTTCATACAGAAGAGTTTAGAAGATCTAGAGTTTTTGACCAGTGTGTGTTGCCAGTGATGACATATACACTGAGACGTGGTCGCTTACTTATAAAAAGGCTCAAATCACTCAGCGAGCAATGGAGCGAGCTACGCTCAGATTTTCTGCGTGATCGAATCAGAAATGAGGAGAACCGAAGAACTAAAGTCACCGATGTAGCTGAAGGAATTGCCAGGCTTAAGTGGCAATCGGTGACTTTAGGACTATGGACTCTCAAGGCTACTTTGCACTCTTGTGAATAAAATGCAACTTTGCTACCTATGTTTAAATAATAAAACAGTTCTTTCCGAGCTATTTTCAATGTACACAGTCCGGCGCGCAATTGACTGAATTGTTTACACTCGTAAGAAACGTCAAACGACAAGGAAATGACGTAAAGTTACGTTGAAAACATACACTCTCTGGTACCCATTTGCAAGCCGAGTCAGAACACACCGGGGTGAGGTTGTGTCTATAATGTGTAGAATCGAGCCTTGAATTCAAAACTCCGAGTCAGAAAACACCGGGGTGAGGTTGTGTCAGTAATGTGTAGAATCGAGCATTGAATTCAAAACTCCATAGCCGAATGCAGCCTGTATACTCGTGATACGGTTAAAAATAAATCTCTTATCATAATAATCCTTTTAGAACGTAATATAATCATTAACGTTTCAAGACATTGTTTCAAACTCAATATAACTTTACTAATTGTGTTTGTAATACAACCATAGACATTAAATCTTGTCTCGTACACGAGCTCTCATTAAATTTTGTGCTTTCTTCATTATCTTCTTGTTTTATGACAAAGCTGGCAAAGGTTTGGACCCGGGTATGTCCTTAAACTACGTCCAACAATGAGTGGTATGGCACAGCGATAACCATCACGCTTGAATCTGGAGCAGCCCAACTGGGTAAGTACCTCCTCCTTACAGAAGACCACAGCCATAATAGCATTGCTACCTTTCAGGTATGTAGTGTTGTGTTCCTTATGGTGAGTAAGGTACCCAAAACTCAAACCCGCCTTAAAGGCCGGCGACGCGCTTTTGACTCCCCTGGCGTTGCCGGTCCCCTGGGCGACGGTAATTGCTTACCAGCAGGCAACCAGTCTGCTCGTTTGCCACCTTATTTATAAAAAAGTAGGCCAAACTTACGGTAAGTTTATTGTTATATATAAGTTATGGCAAAATGTATAGAATGTCAAAATTTATAAATATATAGAATATGTAGAAGGCTTTAGAAAGATACGCGATGCATCGCGAATTTATAACGTAGTTACTATACAAAGCCTAGGAAAAAGCCTTTGAGCGACTCTTGTGGCTTTGTGTTCACGATAAGTTTGAACTAAAAAGGTTAGCGGAGCATCGTGAAGATGTAAAGGTTACTTTTGTACCTATAGTAATAACTAGTACCTTTAATAATATATTATTAATGTATTGTCAGTGAACTTAATTTCAAAAGGCATTATTGTAACCGTCGAGACTAACGACTTTTATTATTATATGTATTACTGTGGTCCAACATTTTTTTTTAAATTTTGCATCTCCACAAGGATTTTTTTACTGCAAAACCCATAAAAATCACATACACCAATTTTCATTACAATGAAACAATATTTAGAGGTCGCGCAAAATTGATCACTTTCCCAATAGTAAAATGTATGGCACTAATGTAAGCAAAAATAAATGTCACCTGGGGACATTTTAATGGTTTAATTTCATTTATTTCTGGATAGATATAACAACATAAATATAAATCGGCATTTTTATAATTTTAGGATACATTTATTTTTTTGCTATTGTATGAGATATAATTTTTTTGAGTCATGTTGGGCAACCAGTAAATGACTAGCAACCGATTTTGCACATACACTTCCACTTGCTAATAAGAAAAATAAGAGACTTGTGGAGATAACATTCAAAACATTTTTTTTTACTTAATACAACCGTGGACCACCCTAATATGTATTAAGAAAGCGAAAAATATAAGATGAACTGAATAATACCAGGTAGTATAAAATAAACATATACTTATACGAGTATATACAGCAGTGACGGTGGCTTAGAATTTTTCTAAACCATGGCTTTCCTTTTCTGCGGGAGCCGACGGAAAACCGCGCAAGTATAGAAAAATTAGACAAGCCGGTAGGAATCGTCTATGGACGAGCCGCCACTGGTATACAGGTGACCCACTTAGATCAGTCAGTATAGGAAAGTCTGAAACTATAACGCATTCAAAAATTTATTCTTAGGAATCATGCTGTCGATTTTAGGGACTTAGAACCCGGTTCAGTTATAGAACAATCTACAAGTTTTTTTTAAATTTATGTATGCAGTTTTATTCGGACCTAATAGTAAAAGTATTTGTCCCTGGTCACAGTTTTCTATGTATTTAAGTATTTGTATATTATATTATATCGTTGGCTGAGAACCCACTACACAAGCCTGTAATAGCACTGCTACCTTTTAGGTTTGTAGGTATGTAGTGTTGTGTTCCTGATGGTGAGTAAGGTTCCCAGAGCTCCAACCCCCCTTAAAGGCCGGCAACGCGCTTGTGACTCCCCTGGTGTTGCGAGTGCCCATGGGCCCGGGACGGTAATTGCTTAACACCAGGCAATCCGTCTGACCGTTTGCCGCCTATGTCATAAAAAAAAAACACAAGACCAAGTCGGAAAAATACGTGTCTCTTAACCTCGACGTTGTCATATGTCATAAAAAAAAGGCTTCTTGAGCTTACAGTGTGGCTCTGTCAATTTGTGTAAGAATGTGCTGTATTATATTTATTATAAGCTAGTTATTAAAAGTTGGTTTGTAAAATGCATATACGCTAGCGACAAAAGCATCGCATATACGCTAGCGACAACAAAAGGATGGGTAATGCATCCTTCTGTCAGTGCGGGTAGATTACATGCAAATTTCAACCCAACACGGACGGACCTATTTTTACGCCGTGCAACTTTGGTCTCACAAAGGCTGTCAAACCAGAGTCGTTGAGCTCTAGTGTTAGTATAATATTAAGCGAATTTTTGTTTATATTATTAGTAGATACTGTTAGAGTAGACTATATTAAATGTGGTACATTTACACAATATTGTTATTAATTATATATCTATATGTCTCCTGTCGGGCTGACACATGGTTTGCGCGACAGTACGTCGAACCGAGATAGACTACCCGTCCATCTTTAATTAATATTGATAGAAAAGGGCAGTCTCTCTCGCCGCGAGATACTGTCGCACCCATCATGTGTTAGGCCTACTGTACAGTCGCCATCAGATATATCGGAGCTGTGACAAATATCCGAACAACGCATCTATTGTGAAGGCGGTAAAGTGCATGTTCCGACATTTTTGACCACCTTCACAGCTCCGAAATATCTGATGGCGACTGTACTCGGAACAATGGTGCTCCAGACATTTGGGAGGCGTATGCGGAGCCGGGTCGAGCCAACATGCAGAGGCCCTGTCGATTATTTAGTGATAGCGGTACACTAAGCGGATGTTGTCCCTATCTGTGCCATGGGACGCGCACAGAGACAGCACCCGCCAAACAAATTACCAATAACAATTAAACCTTCGCATACAATAAAATTAAGACAAATATCTTATTCAGATTCTGCTTAATGCGACTCCCTAAGGCGCATAAAATCCAGACCAGCAGAAAAACCCGACGAACGGCCAACAGAGTAGCTCTACACATTTCTAGTAATATCACAAGTGTGTACACAGCATTATACGCGAAACGGCTCAAGCCAAGCTGGACGGCATGAAATTGAGTCAATCCGTTGAACCGCGGTCGCCTTTAACGCCTCGTCAAAGGATTTCCACATCTAATGCATGCAAAACTAAATAGAGACATGTTTTATAACGAAGACTTTGTAAGGACAGCGAGCGCAGTGTGGACTTAGCTTTACAGTGGAATAATGTTAACGACAATTTTTAAGGTGGAGTTCAGAGTAGTGTAAACGTAGAGGGTGGGGGCTCAATTATGAACATAAGGTTCCCAGAGCTCCAACCCACTTATAGGTCGGCAACGCGCGTGTGACTCCCTTGGTGTTGCGAGTGCCCATGGGCGACGGTAATTGCTTACCATCAGGCAATCCGTCTGCTCGTTTGCCACCTTTGTCATAAAAAAAAAATGAACATACTGTCGCTATCAGATATACAGGTTGTCCAGTAGGAAAGTTCATATTAAAAAAAATATTTATAGCTGCGATGAAATATTTTTTTAATTGACATTGTAGAAAAAATCAGCGGGTTTTATTTTATGTAAATGACCCCTCTGTTTCCTGTCCACTTGTACGAACAGAAGTGAAATATCTGAACAACGCCTCTATTATCAAGGCGATAAAATGCATGTTCCGAAATCTGTGACCATCCCCATAGCTCCAATATATCTGACTGAATATTGTAATAAGTAGGATTGTTCATTATTCTTTTTAACTGATGTGTTATCGTTAAATTGAAATAGATGACATATCCTTAATGTGACCAAGTGCTCCAGCGTCCAACGCAGGACAAGTCCTCGGACACCGGAAGATCTGGTCACTATTTTTTTAAGTATATGTCATCTATCTATTTATTTATAATCATGAGCCGTTCGCGTTGGCTGCCCAACATAGGCGGCTCAAGAAACCCGGTTCTATGGTTGAGTCTCATGATAGTTATGTGTTCAAAACCAATAACCAAGTAACTTAAAAGCCTACTTGGCATTATAATAGTTTCCAAAGTCACAACTTCTACAATCCGTTTAAGTCGTTAAACGTCCCAAATCGAATCATCAATCAAAACGCTTATGAACTAACTTAGTACGCTTCCAGTACAAACATATGGAAGAAACAGTATTTCGATTGTCTTAACACGTTCACAACACTTTTGTGACGTCATGTGTCAAAGGCTTTTTTTTATACAAGACTGACCAGCGTTTGACCTCATCCAGTCACACCTGATGGTACGTGTCGACGAGGTCGAGTGTGTAGCACGCTGGTTCAGTAACAGCCTGTTCAGTTTTGCCTTGAAAAGACCAAAATTATATATTTCCGGGAACACAGACGAAGGGAGCAAATTCGAAGGTTTTTACGTTGATGCGGAACCCTCAAAATGTTTCATTTGTATATTTTAAAAAGAACAAACAATACTTTATTTCATAGAAAAAGAAAATTTCAGTTATCGAATCATGTCCAGGTTTTTGTACTTTTACTGATCTATTTTCGTAATTTTACTGGTCTACTCTACTGAATCAGAGCGATGCTCTAATAACACGTAGGTAACGAACGTTAGGTCGCAACTATGATTGGCGTTCTCGCGATGTGCTGAGAAAAGCGATGGATGAATCGATGGCAAGAGTGTGTTCTTTATAACGAAACCCACCAACCACGATCATAAGTCGTAATGCTTGCGACCAAAAAGAGAGACAAGAGAGATTCTTTATTCGAAGTCAATATACTGGCTAGCTGCACTGTTTTACCTCACTGTATTAGAAGCGTACTAAAGTTCTATAGGCTCAAGTTGAGGCTCAGTTCGCACGTCATATACCATACAAAAGTTACGGCCTGTCGCCATCAGATGTATCGGAGCTGTGGGGGTGGTCACAAATATTTGAACAACGCCTCTATTGTCAAGGCGATAAAGTGCATCTTCAGATATTTGTGACCACCTCCACAGCACCGGCGATATATAATAAATGCATATTTCGGGACAATCTTACACAAATCGACCTAGTCCTACTGTAAGCTCAGTAAGGCTTGTGTGGTAGGTACTAGACGACGATATATATAATAAATACATGTAAATACTTAAATACACAGAAAACACCCATGACTCAGGAACAAATATCTGTGCTCATCACACAAATAAATGCCCAGACTGGGATTCGAACCCAGGACCATCGGCTTCATAGGCAGTCACAACCCACTAGGTCAGACCGGTCGTCAAAAAAATATATCTGACATACGTTTGTATTATACGTACGTCTAACAATCGAGTATTGCTTCTAAACTACGACCAAAAATCACCGGAGGACAAACAATGGCGCGTCCCTTTAGAGCGGTGGATATTACTGCGATCGCCAAACAGCCTATTAAGCGTGAAAGATAACCTTATTTACATAGTTCTAAAAATTTCACAAATAAAAATTATACTAAAAAGTGGTCACAAATATCTGAAAGTTCCTATTGTCAAGGCGATTTTAAAGCGCAAAAACTGTATGAAACTTAAATTAAAAACTTAAGGAGCAAAAATATCAAAAATAAGTTGAATCGTAATTTTTATGATTGCGGAGCGAACTTCAGAAATAGCGTCAAATACCCGTTGGACACAGGTTATTTGAGGAGACTAAAAAAATCTTCGCTTACATCTTTTAGGAAATTACCCCACGCACCTTATCCCAGTTTTGGTTGAAAAACAAGGGCCGTATTTCAAACTTCACTCGAGATATAACCGTCGCTATCATTCGTCTCTTCTGAAGCGGAGAATGGAGTCATAACTCGTTACTTTGCTACTCAAATTTGCCACGCGACATATTTCCCCACAAACTTAGATTTATTTCCAATACTTCGCTCTATAAATTTCACCTTACGGTTGCATTTTTTTTCGTATATTCCCATTTGTCGTTAACTGGAATAAATGTGATTCCTTTCCACTAAAATGTTGCGTTGCTGCATGAAAATACAATAAGTTCTTAACTCGATAATATTATGTTGACGCCGTAAGGAAATGTCCCGATAAACTCAAACTCAAACTCAAACGTTTATTCAGTAAGTAGGCCACAAGGGCACTTTTACACGTCGAGTATACAAAAGAAGAAAACATAAAAACTACACCAGTTCTAACCCTACACCTCTGACCCGAGAAGCATTTCGACTTTTATGACCGGCAAGAAACTCGGCGGGACTTATTTTTTCAAAACAGTATTACAAAAGATATCTTATACATATGTATGCTAGAAGGGTCAAACAAAATTGTATTCGGTTCTCTCCTGTGGATATGACCAAAGTTAATGGATTCCAGGAAGGAATATTCAAAACATGGAATGCAATGTCCATACAAAGTTACGTTCCTCGGACATGTTGGCTAATTCTCTCTTTTCGGTACTATGTGAGGCAACGCCATCTATGGATACAAGTTGAGTATAGCGCTGCTGTTAAACTTCATAGATGTCGCTAATGTGTTTGGCAGGACACGGGAACGCGGTTTTGTATAGACATGTCATTCTATGAGTTGTATCTAAATTCCAGTCCTAATCTTTGGAACTCTAAGTCCTAAAAGAACACCGCATAGACACTATTTCCTTTTCTTAATGGGTGACAAAGACATAAACTTATGTTGTCCTATTTGGACCCGGGTATGTCCTTAAACTACGTCCGACAATGAGAGGTAGGGCACAGCGAAGTACCATCACGCTCGAGTCTGGAGAAGCCCAACTGGGGAAGTACCTCCTCCTTACGGAAGACCACAGCCATAATAGCACTGCTACCTTTCAGGTATGTAGTGTTGTGTTCCTCATGGTGAGTAAGGTTCCCAGAGCTCCAACCCCCCCTTAAAGGTCGGCAACGCGCTTGTGACTCCCCTGATGTTGCGGGTGCCAATGGGCGACGGTAATTGCTTACCATCAGGCAATCCGTCTGCTCGTTTGCCACCTTATGTCATAAAAAAAAAGAACATCATTTCCTGTTCTTAATGGGTAACAAAGACATAAACTTATGTTGTCCTAGTATCTTCTCTGTTTTTTTTCTTAATTTCTTTTACTTTCTGTGTTACCTGCCGTGATACTTTTTCACTTGATAGTATCATCGGAAGATCAACGCTGGATGTCGCCAGCATTACGCTGAGATGAGGCCATGTCGTGGCTTTTTCTGCCTTGTATGTTTTATGTTATTTGTATTTCTGTCACCTTTGTGATGTGTGTCCGCGAATAAACAAATAGTCTATTCTATTCTATAAATTAACTATATACCCAGTACCGCGAAAATCGACATTCGTAAATTTCTAACGATTATCTCTGTCACTCTCATAACGCCTGCTAGGATTTTACGGATTTCGATTTGCGGTACTATTCCAGTTCCGTCTGAAAATATAATCTCATGCCCCGTGCTAGTTAACAGTGGCGATACCGCAACAAACGATATATGTAAACGGACGATTGTCACTGTCACTACCATGACGATTTAATTGGAGTAAAAGAGAAAGATGCTCGAAATATACGAACTACGATCAAAATAGACAGTCAGCAGCAAAAGTTGCTAAGCGTTTGAAGTGTTCAAAATAACCTACACGCGCTCTTATTCTCTTGACAATAGAGACGTGTTGACCTCATTTTGAATACCTCAAATGCTTAGCTACTTCTGGTGCTGACTGTACCAGGCCAGAGCCCCGAATATAAGTTTTTAACGTAATATTACTTTACCATCGCGTGAGTGTTTCCCATATAAAAACATCACTTACGCGTTCGAGACGTTTTTTTACGTCAAAAGTAAGTTACACTAGAGCCTCAGGACGTTACAAACGGGTACAATACATTTTCCAGTAAATATATCGGGAAAGTTTCCCCGACAGTCTGAGTTTTAATAGCGCTCAATTATAGTTCAGAGATCTATCTCGCAAGTTTCGATTGAAAAAGACAGTTTGTTCAGTCCTATTTAGACCAGGCAAGAACTTGTATACGATTTTATACATTGCGGGGTGTCGGCGTACGGCGAATTCGGTCGCTTTATATAACCACGCAATGTAATGAAAATCGTATAAGGTCAATGTGGGTAAGGCCGTCTATCTGGGACCGTCTACCAAACAATTTCCTACATTATCTCATAGGTATTTAGAGTCATATGACGGACTTACCTTAAAAATATAGTATGCCGGTCTTACCCACATTGACCTTACAAGTTCTTGCATGGTCTAAATGGGGCTTTCGTTAGAGCGAGAGGCAATAAGAATTGAATGGAAGATATATCTGCCTCCTTAAGCAGGTACGTAAGATATACGGACGCCGTGTGGCTAAATTAAATCTGTGTAATAAGACAACTAAAACGGATTATAATTCGATTTCTAAAATAATTAAGATATATATTTTTTCCTTATTTTCTCGACTAATCATAAGAGCGCGTTAGCCTAGCGGTAAGAGCGTGCGACTTGCAATCCGGTCGCAAGTTCAAACCACGCACGGCTCGTACCAATGAGTTTTTCGGAACTTATGATTATATCATTTGATATTTACCAGTCGCTTTTCGGTGAAGGAAAACATCGTAAAGCGGACTAATTCCAATAAGGCCTAGTTTACTCTTTGGGTTGGAAGGTTAGATGGCAGTCGCTTTCCTAAGGAATAAGATAAATAGCCGTCATATATAGACGTGTGATGCCGGCTGACTAGAATAGCACCACCCCATCTCCTCCCGCGGGTGTCTTACGAGGCGAAAAAGGGAAAAATCCTACGGACTCGGGAATCCGTTGAAACCCAATCTACAGATACTGCGGTCGTCAACCCGCCTGCCAAGCGTGGCGACTATGGCAACTACCCCCTAAGATGATACAATTCATATTTGTGGGAGGCCTATATCCAGCAGTGGACTGAAATGTATATATGTATGTAAGATAAATAAAGAGCAATTAACGATTAATACGGATCAAGAGCGGCGCGGGCAGCGCGGCGCGCGTTAGTGCGCGACGGGTCGGTGACGCGAGAGGCGAACCGAACGGACACTCAGCACTCTTAGTGCTTGAAAATGGAGGCCTATGTTCTCCGAAACATGTCGCGCGAGTGACTAAATACACGTGAGTAGTACCGTATTAATCGTTAATTATTAAATACAAATAAATAAAGAGCATTACTTCGTTTATTGTCTAAATTAATTAAATAATAACGATTGACGAAATTGCTATCAATTTACCCAAAACCGCAACGGAAGCTATGGAACAAATAAATTGCTCCGCGGCCGATGTCAATCCACAACAAAACGAAATGTCGAAAACATGGAAGTCAAACCTCCAGGCGGTATATCGATGTGATTCCAGAAAATAGTTTCGGGACGTGCAAGAAATACGGACACTGCGTCACCAAATATCACTATAAATAAATAAATAAATATTTTCGAGACAATCTTACACAAATCGACCTAGTCCTACGGTAAGCTCAGTAAGGCTTGTGTTGTAGGTACTAGACGACGATATATATAATAGATAGATACATATAAATACTTAAATAACATAGAAAACACCCATGACTCAGGAACAAATATCTGTGCTCATCACACAAGTAAATGCCCTGACTGGGAATCGAACCCAGGACCTTCGGCTTCATAGGCAGGGTCACTTTTTTTTTTTTTTATGACATAGGCGGCAAACGAGCAGACGGATTGCCTGGTGGGAAGCAATTACCGTCGCCCATAGGCACCCGCAACACCAGGGGAGTCACAAGCGCGTTGCCGGCCTTTAAGGGGGTGTTGGAGCTCTGGGAACCTTAGTCACCATCAGAAACACAGCTCGACATACCTGAAAGGTAGCAGTGCTATTATGGCTGTGGTCTTCTGTAAGGAGGAGGTACTTCCCCAGTTGGGCTGCCCCAGATTCGAGCGTGATGGTCATAGCTGTGTCCTACCTCTCAAAACTACCCACTAGGCCAGACCGGTCGTCTAAAGTACTTTAAGCATGCCGAAATTTCTAACAAAACATAGTTATAATATAACATTATTGTTTATTATGCAGAAACGTCTGCTAGCGAATATCTTCGATATTTAAATCGAAAGAAATATAGAAAAAAATTACACGAAGCGGGTCTCGAACCCACAACCACTGGATCACTAGCCCAGTGCACTACCAATTGTGCTATCCGAGTACCGTTTATTTAGACATGTCAATTTTTTCTATCTTATCCTTCGTGGTATACGTCATCATGAGTGACGTGTAGACACATCTACCGTAAGCGTATTGAATACTTAACGGCATCGAAGTCTCAATTTACATTGAGAATTCATCGATAACAATGTGCTTCCCCTACCACGCGTACCAAGAGAAAAATAAAAACTACACCAGTTCTAACCCTACACCTCTGACTCGAGAAGTATTTTAACTTTTATGACCGGCAAGAAACTCGGCGGGACTTATTTTTTCAAAACATGATACAACAATATCTTAAACATACATGCATTATTCTGTAAGAAAACATATCAAACAATTTCGTACATAAGTTCCGAAAAATTCATTGGTACATGGGTTTGAATCTGCGTCCTCTGGATTGCAAGTCGCACGCTCTTATCGATAGGCTACCAGCGCTTCGCAAGCTTGTAATAGTAGTTTATGTATCTGTGCATAATGAAGGGCATTATAAAGAGCCGAAGGCGAGTTTCATTATAATATCAAACAAGTGTTGTAATGCCTAATTATGTATAGTTGCATACACTACTTTATCTACACACATTTCAAGTGTTTTAAGATGGGTTCAGGAACCGCAGGGAAATGATCTGCATCATTACTAGTGCTACTAGTAAACATTAAAAATTCAACGAACAAAACAAATGACAGCTTGGAATGGCGGCGTTTCGTATTTCGTATCTCAGTGAAATATATTTTTTTAAACCATAGACAAGCGAATGAACTCCCTATTCTATTGTCACTCGAGTTCAAATGTATATTAAAAAACATACCGAATAAGCGTTTCGTATCAATGACTGTTTTAATATCTAAAGAAGACACCCCACTTGAATTTGACAGCTGTTCCAAATTTAAACTCATAACCTACGGTTTTCAGGAGGGAATGTTAACATTACATGTCATTTCATTTCTGATGCTTGGTAATGCTGGTCATTGCCTACGGTTTCTGGACACATTTTAGAGCACTAATGATATGTACGTAGATAAAAAAAGTAACTTTATCATAAATTTTCTTTCAATTATAAAATAATAGATACTTACTGCATTCGGCTTCGTCGCTGCCATCCATGCAGTCGACATGCATGTCGCACCGATAGTGCGCCGAGTAGCAGTACGTTTTGTTGAACACATACTGCCCGCATGACAGCTCATCTTGTGCGCAGTCGGGTGGAGCTGTGGACAAAGAATATAGTAAATTAAAAGTATATTCAAAACAAAGATATACCATTTAACTAGACGGAGCATGCAAATAATAATACCACGATCGAAAGGGATGGTCTTATGTAGCTTTCCATAAGTATGGCAGAGACGGCGCTGTTTTTGTCCGTCCTTGTCATAGTCTTACATATTTTTGTTGCACTTCAAACTGAACTCTTCAGAGCTGTCAAAGTTGGAGGGATACAAACAAATGCAATTGGAGTTTTCTTGTGTTTTCAACCGAAGTTGCGGTAATGAATACAGAATAAGCTAATATTTTAGCTATAAAAAGTGACCTGTAAAGCAAAACTATAGTAAATTGTTACATTTTGGGCTGCAAAAGCCAAAATATCATTGTCCCTTACTGGCGCTCGCGGATGCGTTCTCCAGTTATTATTCGTCCTAGACGCAAAACATATGTCGGGCATTTTGCAGATTACAATGTCCAATTGTTTATGTGTTAATTTAGATGACAGATCTGGCCTAGTGGGTAGTGACCCTACCAATGAAGCTGGGTCCTTTTTTAAACAAGACTGACCAGCGGTTGACCTCAGTCGCACCTTATGGTAAGTATCGACGAGGTCGAGGGTGTAGCACGCTGGTTCAGTAACAGCCTATTCACTCTTGCCTTGAAAAGACCCAAATTATATATTTCCGGGAATACAGACGAAGGGAGCGAATTCCATTGCTTAGCAGTCCGCATTAGGAAGGTAGAAGCGAATCGCTTCGTGCGAATGAATGGAATATTCACAACGTAAGGATGGTTGACTGAGTCACAACACTAGCCTTCTTGAGCTTGCCATGGGACGCAGTCAATTTGGTAAGGATGTTATGCAATATTTATTTCTTTAATGTTTTTCAGTCGATACTATCCGAGAATTGTATTGATCAAATATCGTATAGTAAATACCTCGTTGTGAGACAGTGTTGGCTTAAAATCATATATGGCATATTATTATGGTGCGATGCCGGGTTAATGCCGTGTGACGCCGGCTGACTAGAATAGCACCACCCCATCTCCTCCCGCGGGTGTCGTAAGAGGCGACAAAGGGATACATCCTACGGACGGGCAGCAGCGTCCGTCAAAATCCAATCTACAGCTACTGCGGTCGCCAACCCGCCTGCCAAGCGTGGCGACTATGGCAACCACTCCCCAAGATGATATAAGTTATATTTGTGGGAGGCCTATTTCCAGCAGTGGACTGCATACGTCTGAAATGTATGTGTATTATGGTGATAAAACTCGCTGTCCCAGTAGTAGGATCTGGGAAAATGCCCACATGTCTAGTAAGCCCTCGGGTCGCTGTTTGCCTTCAAATCGGAACACTCTATTTCCTCTGTTGTAGGTTTTTTACGCTTTTATTTTAGAATATAGGTACTACTGATTCTTCTTACACTTGTTTTTGATTCCAAAATTGTATAACGATTAACACAAATAAATGACCTTACTGGGATTCGAACTACGCCAGACCTGTGGTTAAAAGGTATATACAGTTAAGTGTAAAAATTCGTTCACTGCCAAAGTTTCAAAAATATGTACCGAGCAACTCTATTGTACAGTAAATAAGGTTGTAGGACGTATTCATGAAAGGATTCTTTCGGTACATATTTTTGCACTTGACTGTACCAAGAATGTTCAAAGACTACATCGAAATTATTAATTACCTGAATACACCATTCATGTAATTCCGTAATTGTAAAGAAGGCGGACAATTCCGAAAATGGACTCTCGCTATAACAGGATACAGGTGAGAATTGTTTGGTATTACGCCATCTTACGAGTATCACGCTCGGTCCCGGTGTTACGGGCAACGCGAGTCGCCATCAGATATATCGGAGCTGTGGAGGTGGTCACAAATATCTGAACAACTCCTCTATTATCAAGGCGATAAAGTGCATGTTCAGATATTTTTGATCACCTCCACAGCTCCGATCTGTTGGCGACTGTACTGTTGACTCTTTCTTATATTAAATCAATTTAAACGTATAAACATTGTATAGCCACATCTGCACGAGTTACGGATTGAAATCCATATTTCATCCCAAACCTCCAACAAATAGAATCGATCCCACGCTTATTAGTGGGCACTCAAGACCACTGACCCATCAATGAACCCCGTAGGACTGTTACCAATGAGGAAGTATTTCTGAGTACAAATACTCGTAATCACTGTGACAGATAACAAGTATACGGCCCGCCTATCTCATCATTATCATTTCAAGTCACTGCTACAACTTATTTACTTTTTTTTTTATGACATAGGCGGCAAACGAGCCGACGGATTGCCTGATGGTAAGCAATTACCGTCGCCCATGGGCACCCGCAACACCAGGGGAGTCACAAGCGCGTTGCCGGCCTTTAAGGGGGGTTGGAGCTCTGGGAACCTTACTCACCATCAGGAACACAACACTACATACATGAAAGGTAGCAGTGCTATTATGGCTGTGGTATTTTATAAGGAGGAGGTACTTCCCCAGTTGGGCTGCCCCAGATTCAAGCGTGATGGTCATCGCTGTGCCCTACCTCTCATTGTTGGACGTAGTTTAAGGACATACCCGGGTCCAAACTTGTTAGAACGTGACAGATATTGTGATAAGTGATAAAAACTCAACCATTTTAGGCTAGCAGTTTAAAAGTGATATTCGTGTTGTCTTATTTTATAGTTTCTTGTTTAAGTGTGCTTGCCATCGATAAACACCGGACCAAGTCGGAAAAATACGTGTCACTTAACCTCGACGTTGGCGGAATCATCGACACAATCGATGGAGCTATAACCATAACACACAAAGATTGATTGATTGAAGTTAAGTGATAATTTGTCATCTGAAAAGATGTAAAAACTACACTGAAATATCAAGTTATAATATCAAAAGCATGACTGCTCAATATACCAAGGCTGTGCTTCAATATCAACAACAAGTAATAGAAAAAAACTATCAACAACTTTCATGGCTTTTGTTTCAAGTAAATCGTTAATCAAATGGATATTGAACTTTTATTCGCTGGATTTTGAGAAAAATCCTTTTGCTGTTGACATGGTACGTTCGTGTAGCACGTTTGTCCAATTATTTTTATTTGTTACTTTCTGTATGCGACTGTTTTGAAAATTTGACCTGTATTTTTTTGGATTGGGCTAACATGGTCGTTAACAATTACAACTATTAATTAAAATGGTATAGATTTTAATAGTCCTTATGTGACGTATGTATTTACAATTTTTCTATTACTAGCTTTCCCTTGCGAATTCATCCAAGCCATGCCCGTCTTTAAAGTATGGTTGCGGGATAAAATTTATCCTAGAGTCACAAGTAAGTAAGTACAAGTAGAGTCACCAACGCGTTGTAGGTTTTTAAGATAGGAGTACGCTTTTTTCTTGAAGGTATGAGGGTCGTATCGGTCCGGAAATGCCCCTGACGGCAAATCATTCCACAGTTTTGGTGAGGCAGGAAGTTTCTAGATAAACGCACAGTAGAGGAATTATAGCTATCCAGGTGTTTCCAAAATGTGACTGTATTAGCTTTTTTTTGCCCGCGACTTCGTCTGCTTAGATTTCCCTTACAAGCTGTCATCACCGTTTTCGCCTACTTAAGGGACGATTTCGGGAAAATTATCCTATGTCCTTTCCCAGTGATCAATACCGATCTATACCATTTATCTGAATTGGTTTAGCGGTTTAAGCGTAAAGACGTAAAAGACAAACAAACAAAGTTATTTCGCATATTATCACAGAATAGCATGGATGGATAATTTTTTATGCCTCGGTTTTCCAAAAACGAGCAAATATAGGAAACTACATACAACATGTAAGTCTAAAACTACCGTAAAATATTTATTGTATAGTTTTGCGACAGCACCGGAAAACGGGCAGCCGCGTCCTTTAAAGCTGTGGAACACTGCGATCGCCAACCCGCCTGCTAAGCGTGGCGATTATGGCATTAAAACCCCCTGCTTAACGCATTCCATGCGAGCGGTATGTCCAGTCCATTATGTCAGAAGTATTTAGATTGATGTAACAAGTATTTCAAATACTTCTGCAGGCTTCCCTAGCACTGACCAGGAGGCGGTGCTTGAAGTAAAGGTCCCGATGCGGCGAGGTGTGAACGGGTCGCTCTCAAGCAAGTATATTTACTAGTATACATACAGTCGCCAACAGATATATTGGAGCTGTCGAGGGGAAAAACCGACGGAACGGTAGCAGCGCCCGTTAAAACCGAATCATAAACTATTGCGGTCGCCAACCCGCCTGCCGAGCGTGGCGATTATGGTAACTACCTCCCAAATATGATACAGGTCATAATTTGCTATGTCCACCAGTGGACATAAGGCTGAAAAAATAAAGATGATGATAGGATAGGAGTACAGTAAAGGTTTTGGTACTATTTTAATTGTACGTTTATTTTAGTCAACTACGGATATTACAGTGAAAAACTTAGCCAAAGCACCATGCCTCCATGCAGCTATGTAGTAGTAACGTGTCTGTACACGCATGTCGGTGTTCTAAATTCAATGACGTAAATTCTATACTTATTGAATTGCGGAATTGAATCTCTCCCAAATTAAGCCGCATTTGGAAAATTCGCACAAAAATTCGACAAATCCACCAAGCAACCTCATTTGTAAAAATGTTGAGAGCTATCCGCATCGTATGGGGCATCAGTCACGTCTCTGGGGCTGAGCCATGCAATGTGCATCTCAAACGACTTTCCCATTCTGATGCACTCGCCTGAAGCCATCTGCATCTTGTAACTTCACCAATAACTTGAAATATCGACTCTAAACTACAACGAATAAAGTCCTATTTAGAATCATCCAGGCATTACGAATCTGTTGAAGCAAGCAACAATTGCAATAACAAGCGCTTATCCAGCTTACTATTTGTTGGAATGTCGACTTTAAAGTCTTGTGCGAAGGTCGGTTTTGTAGTATCAGCAAGGATTTCATGGGACATTTTGTTTTATTGCTATACGGATGACGTTGCAATATCTCTGAAAAGGATTTGTAGTGCAATTCTACGATTTGAAGATAATGGCATTGGTAAGAAAGATTAAAGGTATGTCTAGGGCAGAAATAGTTGATCAGATTCTGAAGAAAGGTCCTGACGAAAAAAAAAATTCTTAAATATAATTCTGGTTAAACCGGTAAATACAATACGAAGAGAGAGATACATGTAATCTATTACTAAAATGAGACGCATGCGTTAGGTTGATTTGTATTTTTTTAATACAAATGTGTTACAGGGTTTCAATTTTGTACGATGTTGTAAATATTATTTTGAAAGAAAAAATTAAAGACTATTATCTCACCAGATAATAGTCTTTCATTACAAAGACCTATCTTATATTCACCTATACTCACCAAGAAGAAAAATTGAACTGATTTAAACATTAAACTATATGAAGAAGTGCCAAATTGGACTAAATAATAATTTAATTGTTTGTATTTAAACTTACGTGAGACATAATTTAATAATTAACGCTTAATACGGTACTATTCACGTTTATTTAGTCACTCGCGCGACATGAGTGAGCGACGGGCCGGCGACGCGAGCGGCGAATCGAACGGACACTCAGCGCTCTTAGTGCTTGAAAATGGAGGCCTATGTTCTCCGAAACATGTCGCGCGAGTGACTAAATAAACGTGAGTAGTACCGTATTAATCGTTAATTAATTTAATAGTTATCAAATCTTTATGAATGACCATTTCTAATCCCTATTGCAACGGCATAAGGTCTACCAATAGTCAAAGAGTGTTCATTGTATTAAGTCCGAACGGCAGTAACGTAAACTCAACCGAATCAGTTGGTGTAATGAAAACAGTATCAAGCCGGCCGCTGATGACTTCTCTTGTTCTGGCGCGTGCTCTTAATCAGAACGTAGTGGAATTAACTTGACTATCGAGTATGTGGCCTCGTTTTTGGAATGGACCTGTGGTTTTGATTACCTTTGCCAAAGTACTTGTCGAAACTGGTGAATACTCGCGAGAGTGTAGAACACGCACAATTTATTCAATCTTTGATTGATATAATATAAATGTCCTTACTGGGATTCGAACCCAGGACTGGCGGCCTTATAGGCAGTCCATGGCTCGTCCATGTTTTATGTTAGACCTAGGTTTGAAACCCAGTAAGGGCATTTATTAGTGTGATGAATATTTTTAAGTCATGGGTATTTTATATGTATTTAAGTACTAGCTTTTCCTCGCGGTTTCGTTAGCCTGCCATGTCTGTCTTGGAAGTATGGTTGCAGGCTCAAACTCTCTCGATACCAAATCTCATACCAATTGGTTCACCGGTTTAAGCGTGAAGAGGTTACAGACAGAGAGAGTTCCTTTCGCATTTATAATTTTAATATGTATTTGCAGAAATCCATACTCAATAAAATCGACATCTCAATTTTAAGTTTTAGTTGGCTGAGTACCGCAACAATTATTGAGCCTACAATATGTCTCACTCAATCTGTGTAGAAATGTGTAATAATTATCTTATATTTATATTCATGGTTATACTATTTATTTTACAATGTTTGTCTTTAAGTTAGTCACTGCGTTTGTCGCTACTTGTACGAATGCAGCCCGTCTGTTTGTCAACAAACATGTTAAACAAGGGTCGACGACTAATGTTGCCAACTCCGCTCGTTTGTCTCTAATTGTGCCCATATATTTTAGTTTATTTGCTTTAACTTTAGTTTAGTGTCTGCGAAGTTTATTTGAAACAATCCCAAAATTTGCTGTCTGAGTAACTTTTACTATTCTATAGTTTTTATCAAGTATATTTATACATAATTTAATGTTCTACTAACTGCTTCTATAATTTTATATTTGACGACAAGTAACTAAAATATTCTGAAACAGGTAAAATACAATCACTTTTATGGTCGAAGAGGGCTATAATTATATAGAATAACAGCAAAGTCGGTTATATTTTATTTGAAGAGAAGATTATTAGTTTTACTGCTATACTGTTATCTAAATTTTGCAGTAAATATGTTTCGTTAAAGTTCTGAACTATGCTATTTATAAGATTCTTAGGCTGGCGTAATAACACTTTGAGCATATTTTGGTACGAAACAAAATTAGAGTAATCTAAAACTGTCCGTTAAATATACAATTTAGACTATTTTTTAACCAAATAGATAATATAAAAGATAACCTCAAAATACGTCTAGTAACATCTATAAGCTGTATTAAAATCGCATATAAACACATTTACGTATTTCAAAACGTAAATGTCATATTACAAGTAAAACCTACGTTATCACATTCGATTTCAAATAGAAGATTTATGCGTTTACTACGCAGCTCGGCAATTTGTCACTTCCGTATCTAATATCGAAATTTCCCTGAAAACGCGGTATATTGTACCCAGGGCAATAACGCCCGCAGAGAAAACTAATCATTGTTCAACCATGGGCATAAATATGTACTCTTGGACCCGGGTATGTCCTTAAACTACGTCCAACAATGAGAGGTAGGGCACAGCGAAGTACCATCACGCTTGAATCTGGAGAAGCCCAACTGGGGAAGTACCTCCTCCGTACAGAAGACCACAGCCATAATAGCACTGCTACCTTTCAGGTATGTAGTGTTGTGTTCCTGATGGTGAATAAGGTTCCCAGAGCTCCAACCCACTTATAGGTCGGCAACGCGCTTGTGACTCCCTTGGTGTTGCGAGTGCCCTGGGCGACGGTAATTGCTTACCATCAGGCAATCCGTCTGCACGGTTGCCACCTTTGTCATAAAAAAAAAAACTTGTACACCTTAAAGCCTAACCCGTCATAGCCTTTGGAATCTAGGAGGATATAACCAGTATGGAGTAGGCATTAACAGGCGTTCCTCTCTGCCAATCTTACTCGGCCGCCGGTCATAGTTCTTGAACTTGTGTGAATATAGTTTATGCTAGTGTTTGATAATTTTCTCGCGTGCGTATGTAGCGACGCACGTAAAAAATGCATTAGTGTTAACATTATTTATGTGTGTTACCTCACCCCCGCGCCGAAAACGGCAGAATTTTTCCGATAGAAATTAGTACGTGTCAGCTCCATATTGGTTATATCCTCCTAGTTTGGAATAGTCTTCTCATTAGTATCAAAAGTTTAAAAAGGTCCATTTAAATTATTAAAATCATATTACATGATGAATTTTTCGGCATTCATATGTACGAGATATCACTTGATATTTATTTACCAGTCGCTTTTCGGCGAAGGAATCATGAGGAAACCGGACTAATCCCAATAAGGCCTAGTTGACCATCTGGGTTGGAAGGTCAGATTATGGCAGTCTACGCCAATTCCTGGCTCGTATGAGCCGTGGCAAAATGCCGGGACAAAAGCCGAGGAAGATGAAGGGCTTTCAATATTTGCCCGCGATATTTACATTAATCCTTTTTCAATCCAGGGGTATAAGCATAGAGATAAGAGATTTGACAAATGAAGTGCCCTGATGTTTCCATCTATAAAAACTGGGAACAAAAGAGTAATAACTCCTCTCTGAGCAACGTCAGTTAAAAGTTTTTTGGTACTCGAACTTCTTTTATTTTTTCTTTTCTTAAGTATTTCATACAAACCGATTCACGCCGGTTTAACTATTCCACGTTTTCATCAAGAAGAAAAAGTCCAGACGTCGGGAGCGGTTTCATCCTTACCTTGCGAATATTCCATTCATTCGCACGAAGCGATTCGCTTCAACCTTCCTAATGCGGACTGCTAAGGAATGAAATTTGCTCTCTTTGCCTGTAATAATTATGGGTCTTTTAGGGTGAGTGATAGGCTGTTACTGAACCAGCGTGCTACACCTTTGAACTCGTCGACACTTACCATCAGGTGCGTCTGAGATCAAACGCAGGTCAGTCTTGTATAAAAAGAAGACATAATATAAAAAAAAATCGTTCACCTCCACTGGTCTGTTATCAACTGCTGTGTCATGCATTTAAAATGTTCTATACGAAGGACCATTAGTCTTAGGGATGTACGACATTGTTTGCAGTTGGTGAATAGGGTACCGTAACTTGTCCCTTTCACTAAGTTTAAGAGGTTAGATGTTCCGGGGGTCAAACTAATGATAATGGTTTGGTGTATGAATAACTTCTTGAATGAATAGTGATTTGCAGATTATCTGCACTTACCTCTCCGTGTTAAAATTTATAGATAAGTAATGATTTTTAGATTTAGTAAATAACTATCTACTTTAAAAAAATAGTTTTTTACTTATTTAAAAATTGCAATATAACACTTTCAACTTTCGCGTTATCTACACATATTTACTAAAAACTGCGCATAACGGGTCTATCGCCAATTAAATACTCATGGTCATTATCCCGCCTTAGGTTTACCACTGCACATACTAGTTTTAAGTTAACTTCTGTTTTTCATGTTAATTATTATTGGTGAACAATAAAGAATATTTGTTTTGTAATTAAATTTAATTCCAGATTAACGCGTTCTATAGTTTCGGTCACTCACGGCGACTTCCTATTGGCCACTGTCAAAATTATTACTTCGCCCACATCATTCAACGACCACTTCTCTTTTCATTAATTTTCTTCATCGTCCACTTCTTTTACCGTACATAATATCATAAAAATGCTAACCCGGCTGTATCAGCGCAAAATTTTTGTTCTATTTACATCTTCAAAGATTAAATGTTCTTTAATACATTTGAATCCAGGACCTCCAGCTTTTACATAAATATTAAACTATCATCAGAACCTATTTTGGGCCACAGATAAAGCCCGCGTCCAATAAACTGCAGGCCGTAGGCCGACCATCCATCACGCTATTGTTGCAGTGTTGAGAAATGGCGCGGCAATTTTTCCCGTGGACATGAGCGCGATATAAATAACAGAAAATACACACATTTGTAAGACTTTTTGATGTCAACATTTGTTTAGTTTACTGGATAAATCTTTGACGACAAGTCTGGCCTATTGGCTAGTGCCCTGCCTATGAAGCCTATCTTGGGTTCAAATCCCAGGGCATTTTTTTTATGACACAGGCGGCAAACGAGCGGATTGCCTGGTGTTAAGCAATTACCGTCGTCCATGGGCACCCGCAACACCAGGGGAGTCACAAGCGCGTTGCCGGCCTTTAAGGGGAGTTAGAGCTCTGGGAACCTTACTCACCATCAGGAACACAACGCTACATACCTGAAAGGTAGCAGTGCTATTTATTTGTGTGATGAGCACAGGTCCCTATTTGTTCCTGAGTCATGGGTGTTTTCTATGGATTAAGGTATTTGTATACATATCGTTGGCTGAGTATTTACCCATAACACAAGCCTTCTTTAGCTGAAAGCGGGGCCCTCAGTCAATTTGTGTCTTGTATAAGGATGTCCTGTTCTGTAAATTTTATTTATCTATACATAGATAATGAACAAATATTGCGATTAAGGATGCGAACCCGAGAATCCTTGGGATTTGGATTTTAATCCATTCATCATTATCATCATGTCAGCCGAAAGACGTCCACTGCTGGACATAGGCCTCCACCAAAACGACCCAAGAAGACCGATCCTGCGCCTTCCACATCCAGAGGCATCCCGCGACCCTAACTAGGCACGCTGCGTCTTCCAGTTCGTGGTCGCCACTCCAAAACCTTTCCGCCCCATCAGCCATCGGTTATGCGCGCAATGTGCTTAATCCATTACTGCATTGTAATCAGATTTTCAGTATAAAATCGTTTTATTATACTTGCTTTATTTACCGTGACTTCATGACCTATTTATTGTATTATTGCCGCGACAAAAGGCGTCATCCACAAATCACGCCAAATGAAAATATTTATTTGTAGAAAATGGGGGTAGACGGTGGATCTTATGCAAGGAAAACTGTGGAACTATGAGAAAATTAGTAAAACCAGCGTGAATCGGTATATGCACGAACCGACGCTACAAGGTAGAACAAAAAAAATGAAGAGCACGTTTCTGATTAGGGAGTTTTCAAAATTTGGTACACCCAATTAGCGAAAGATGTATAAAAAAGTTAAATCACTGTCAGTTTCGTGACGACAATTAAGCATTAAATCTTTATGAAGATCGACTTTTTGCCTTCTATTATGTTGGAATATCGATTGAAGTTTATAAAACGAACATCAAAACCAAGCTTTTATCGATATTTAATGCTTAATTGTCGTCACGAAACTGACAGTGATTTAACTTTTCTTAACAACTTTCACTAATTGAGTGCGCAATTTTTTTAAAACGCCCATTAAAAAAAATATATATATCGTAAAATTACAAGAGTTTGAAAAGTAGCATTTTTTTCATAAATGCTTATTATCATTGACAAGTTCCTAGGATAATTTTATTTGTAACACAAAAACTATGTCTGGTCATTTATACCAGCTGTGTTTAGTCTAGTTTGTCACGTTTTACAGGCGTTTGGGGACATTTTAAACGGTTCCCTGTTAAAACGAAGTTCTAAAAACGCTCAGGCTCACAGCGTAGTTTAATGACAGCTCGTAAAACGGGAACGGTGATGGCTATTTTGCTAGAAAGAGAAAAAAAACGTAAAAACATAGACGTCAATGTTTTCAGCTAGATCGTTCGACGAAATGTGTCGACAAATATATTATTGCGTATTACAAAAAGTGAAATCTACTGTCAAGAGAATAAGAGCGCGTGTAGGTCATTTTGAACACTTCACCCGCTCAGCCACTTTTCCTGCTGACTGTACCAACGTAGTGACTCTGCTTTCGATACAAATATTTTTTTTTCTGCCAATGCCAATTAATATGTTTCAATCTCACGATAGTGTTGTATAGATATATTTTATTTATCATTCTTTAAACAAAAAAAAATAGCAACAGACGTCTTTCGGTTGAATTCATGACGATGAAACGATAAAACGTCAAAATGTTTAAAAAAAAGGATTTCTGGTAAAGGGGTGAAAATCCCGTAGGTAATTTGTTTTTACGTCACAAACTGATGAAAATCGTATTGAGATAACACCTTTATAGTTAACAAGAGATCGAATTCAGCAAATTGGTCAGATTGGACGCTTTGTCGAGCCCAATCACAATACGACCACGATTCAATTGTTGAAAAATTACAGTTTCTACTGCAGCCGGTTTCAGCGGATCCATTGTTGCACCAACTGCATTTATTGATGTTCCTATACTGATACATTGTGTGAGATCGTGACGTTCAGACTGCGGCAAAGCTAAACGATAAATAAATAAACCTAACAACCCGCCTGCCAAGCGTGGCGACGATGTCAAATACCCCCCAAGATGATGCTAGTCAGGAGGCTTTGGTCCAGCATTGGAAAAATACAGCTAAAATGATGAAGGTATAATCTGGATCTTACTTCTATATATTCTGTATTCTGACGACCGGTCTGGCCTAGTGGGTAGTGACCCTGTCTTTGAAGCCGATGGTCCTGAGTTCGAATCCTAGTCAGGGCATTTATTTGTATGATGAGCACAGATATCTGTTGCTGAGTCATGGGCGTTTACTATGTATTTAAGTATTTATATGTATCTATTATATATATCGTCGTCCAGTACTTACGATACAAGCCTTACTGAGCTTACCGTAACACTAGGTCGATTTGTGTAAGATTGTCTCAAATATTTATTTATTTATTATTTATTTATATATTCTCACTACAGAAATGATCAATATGGTAATAGACTTCGCAAAAACAAATGACAGTCGATGACGCAGCCATCCAGTGACGTCTTTTGACGTCCGTCTAGTGACAAATCACTCGTGTCAAATAACGTCTGTGCGGCGGTTAAAGGGTTGATAGATTGTTCAGACCCTGTCTGAACGTGGACTTGGGACTAATGCTGTGTGTTTTACATATCTGTGGCCCTAGAGACAAACGGTATTTTTTTATGATAAAGGTGGCAAACGAGCAGACGACGGTAATTGCTTACCATCAGGCGGATCGTATGCTTGTTTGCCGCCGAATAATTAAAAATGTTAGTTTTTCGGCTGCTGATAATGCTATTCACGACTAGGTTCCGTTTAAATTGTAACAACTAGTAACACCATTACTAAATTTCCATGTCACATTAGGTTAATTGAATAATACGGGATAGCTCGTAATTATTCCCGTTCGTCCCGGGCTAGTGGGAATTCCCGGGAACTCCCGGGATTACGTTTCGCTAATGTGACGTTATTAATTCGAGTCGCAGCGCGTCGTGTACAATTAAAGATTAATTTGAATATTGTTTATGAGATTAATAACAATTTGTGTGATGGAGCACGGACGTTGGGGGAGAAAGGGGGACAGTTGATCCGCGGGCAACATACATTTTGAATTGAATTTCAAATATATTCAGCGGTACACGTCGGTCAGCCAAAGCGAACGGCTCATGAATCTCATGATTAAGCTCCTCGCTATGGAGTGAAGCATGTCAATAAATATACAAAACATACAAGTCCGGTTTTTTATCCATAGCCCAGTAGCTAGTCCATCCTTTCCAGCCAATAGCCTGGTACAATCTAGATTCCATTAAAACTCAATAGTCCTTACACCATGGCAGGTGCTGTCTCTGTGCGCGTCCCATGATAAGGACAGGGGCAACATCCGCTTAGTGTACCCCTTACATTTCATTAAATTGTCGAAACGGCCTCTGCGGGTTGGCTCGATCTGGCTCCAAATGTCCGGAACACTATTGTTCCGTGTATGGCAGAGACATACAAATAATATATATTTTACACGCTCACGCGCGTTGAGACCACGGACTAGAAATCGCAGCGTAGGACGTCCACCTACAAGATAGACAACGACCTCATTAAGGTCGCTGGAAGACGCTGGATGTGTCGCTTCCAACCGGTTCATGTGGAGGCCCAAGGACGTAGGATACAATTTAATAAATATTACAGCAAATTCTTACACACATTGACTGAGCCCCGCGGTAAGCCCAAACAGGCTTGTATTGAGGGTACTCGGCCAACGATATATATAATATACGAATACTTACATACATAGAAAACACCCATAACACAGGAAATAATATCTGTACTCATGACACAAATAACTGCCTTTACTGTGATTTGAACCCAGAACCATCGGTTTCATAGGTCACAAGGCCTGGAAAACATGTTGTTAACGCAAAAAGTGTAAAATCGCAACAGTTTGATTATTTTACTTTTTTAAATAAATGAATATTTCGAGACAATCTTACACAAATCGACCTAGTCCTACGATAAGCTCAGTAAGGCTTGTGTTGTAGGTACTAGACGACGATATATATAATAGATATATATACATACTTAAATACATAGAAAACAGCCATGACTCAGGATCAAATATCTGTGCTCATCACACAAATAAACGCTCCAACTGGGAATCGAACCCAGGACCATCGGCTTCAGAGGCAGGGTTACTACCCACTAGGCCAGACCAGTCGTTTTTTAAGTATTTAATCTTTACTGTGTGAATCAAATTTTTCCTGATGCCATAGCAAAGGTGTAAAATTGCTTTATTCAATAGAAATTTCCAAATCATGCACTTTCGTGGTAACTTCAAGTATGAAACTATGCAGTGTACAATGTGTTATATAATACGCTTGCCAATGGTCAAAGTTCTCTATTATTCTAAAAGCAAATGTTTGATCTCAGTTTGAAACTCTGTTTCAAACAAGCTGACTATTACGAATGTGCAAAGACGAGTATTAGCTGAATCATTGCTATAGGATTATGCCTTGCTCAGCTTACTCTCATGCGGCTGAATAGAACAACACTACCCCGTCTCCTCCCGCGGGTGTCGTAACAGGCGACAAAGGAACAAAACCGATGGATGGACAGCGTCGGTAAAAACCCAAGCTACAGCTACTGCGGTCGCCAAGCGTGGCGATTATGATTACCCTCCTAGATGGTACAAGTCAAATTTGTGAGTCAGTCCAGCATTGAACGACTTAAGGCTGATATGATGATGAGGAGTACGTTGATATGTGCAAGATTGTCCTAATGTAAATATTACAGGACATTCTTACAAAAATTGACTGAGCCCCACAGTAAGCTCAAGAAGGCTTGTGTTGTGACTCAGCCGCCGATATATATATAATATAGTAATAGTAATAGTAATAGTAATAGCCTTTATTTCATGCATTATCATTGGTTTTACAGTTTAAAATTACAGTTTATAATATTTATTTGCACGCCGTGTGTGCGGAAAAGGCCTCCCCCTGTTTTTCCCATTCCTTCCTGTTCTGTGCTGTTCTCCACCAGTATCTATCGAAATTACGTAGCTCATCTCTCCATCTTGTATTTGGTTTTTTTCGTTTCCTCGGTGTGTCTAATAGTAGCCATTCTGTGACATATTTGGTCCACCGGTTATCTGTTGTACGATATATGTGGCCTGCCCAGGCCCATTTACTCTTTTTTATTGTATGTATTACATCTTTTACCCCAGTTTTCTCTCTTATGACTTCGTTTCTAATTCTGTCTTTGATTTTAATTTTTAACATTGACCGTTCCATTGCTCTTTGACAAATTTTCAGTTTATGCGTGTGTTTCTTAATGGGGCTCCATATCTGGGCTCCATAAGTTAGGGTGGGCAGGACAGCAGTATCAAAAACCTTCTTCTTAATGGCCATCGACATGTCACTCTTTAGAATTGATTTTAAAGACCAGTATTTTTTCCACGCTCTACTAATTCTGTGGTCTACTTCCTTGTCGAGTCTGTCTTTGAAGGAAACTATCTGTCCCAGGTATGTAAAATCTTCAACATATTCCATATAGTTTCTTCCATGCTTTATTGGTATTTTATCTCCATTAGTAATAATTTTGCATTTTTTCATATTCATTTCTAAACCTGCTTCCTTGCATGCCGTGTCAAATTCGACAATCATTTCCTCCAGTATTTTCGGTTTTTCTGCCACAATTAGGACGTCATCCGCAAATCGTAGGTTATTGATGTACTTCCCATTTATATTTATACCTTTGTTTTCCCATTCCAGTACTCTAAATATGGCCTCTAGGCATGCGTTGAACAATGTCGGAGAGATAGGGTCGCCTTGTTTCACGCCTTTTTGCAACCTGAATGGCTCACCATATTTATCGGTTTTTATTCTGGCCTTGCTATGTTGGTATATCCGTTTTAGTGTGTTGATATATTTTTCCTCTAGGCCTTGATCTTCTAGTGTTTTGAATAGAAAAGTATGGTTTATCGAATCGAATGCCTTTGTAAAATCTATGAAAGCAATGTATATCTCTTTATTTTGATATTCTACGCCTTTTTCTATAAGTTGATTTAGTGTGTGTAGATGGTCCATTGTACAGTACTTTGACCGAAATCCAGCTTGTTCCACTGGCTGGTGTTCTTCTAGTGCACTTTGTATTCTTTTGGCCATCACAGTCATGAATAGTTTATAAACGCAGGACATGATACTTATAGGTCTATAGTTGTCTAGATCGTCTTTATTTCCTTTTTTATGTAGGATAGTAATGTGGGATATATTCCATTGTTCTGGTATTATTTCGTTCTTATATATAATATAAATAAAATAATAAATAAAAAGCCTCTTTATTTCCATATCAACTACTTACAAAATTAATTACATTTATGTATATACTAGCGTTTGTTATTTTATTTTAGTTTATAACGTTACATTTATACATATTTTATTTGGTTAGTAGATTTAAACTTAATTTTACGTTTTTCTATTAAAATAAAGTTGATCGGAACCCCACTTTATTGGGTAAAGGCCTCCTCCAATTTGTTCCATTTGTCCCTGTCTCTTGCCTTATTTAGCCATTTTTGACCGGCGGTGGCTACTATGTCGTCGCTCCATCGCTTTCGTGGTCGTCCTGGTTTTCTTTTTACGTCGGGACCTTTCCACAGCGTTACTTCTCTGGACCACCTTTTATCCTTGTATCTCGCCACGTGGCCGGCCCATCGCCACTTTATTTTGAGTGCATATTTTAGCGCATCAGTGATCCTTGTTTTGTTTCTTATGCATTCACTTCTCACTTTATGTATTTTCTTTAGCTTTAGCATGCTCCTTTCCATCGCTCGTTGGGTAGTAGTTATTCTGGCTTTCGTTTTTACGGTGTGACTCCAAGTTTGACAGCCATATGTTAGCGCCGGCAAAATATTGGTATCCATCACAATTTTTTTCATCTGTAATGGGTAGTCTCCTTTAAGTACTTCTTTTAGAGACCAGTATTTTTTCCAGCTTAAGGCTATACGTCGTTCTATTTCGTTTTCTGTATTATCGTTACTAAAAGAAACTTCTTTTCCGAGGTATATGTAACTTTCCACGTATTGTAGAGTAGTATGTCCCAGATAAATTGGTTCTTGGAAGCTATTTGTCATAATCTTTGTTTTGCTCTCATTCATATTCAATCCTATTAGCTCACTTTCTTCTCTGAGAGAGTTAATCATTGTTTCTAGGTTGCTACTAGTAGATGCCAGTAATACAATGTCGTCCGCGAACCTGAGGTGACTAAGGTATCTACCGTTTATTTTTATTCCCTCGTTTTGCCATTTCAGTTTTGAGAATATGGTCTCTAAAACGGCAATAAAAAGCTTCGGTGAGAGGGGATCTCCCTGCCTCACGCCTCTACATATTGAAATACTATCTCCTCTGGTTTCAAGCTTTACTCTACTACTGCTATTATTATACAAGTTTTTTAATATGTTAATGTATTGAGTATTCACTTCGGCTTGGTTGAGCGAATATATAATATACAAATACTTAAATACATAGAAAACACCCATGACTTAGGAACAAATATCTGTGCTCATTCGCATCCAGGACCATCAGCTTAATAGGCCGGGTACCCATCAGGTCAGACCAGTCGTTAAAACTTATATTTATTTATGACAGATATGTTGCTATAAACGAAAGTCAGTTAAAGGGCAAGTGACGGTAAATAATAAACACCCATAACTCAGGACTATATTATGCTCATCACATAAATAAATGCCTTATTTCTACCATGAGTTGCTATAAGTGAAAAACTTAACTGAAGGACCATGTCTATGTAGTTGTGCAGAGAATCAATATGGAACTTACGTCAAAATTTGAATATGGAACGCCGAAATGCGTGTACACACACGTTACTACTACATAGGCCTGGTGCGTTACTCGTAGCTAGGTTTTTACCTAAACTGTTGACATAAATCACGTTTGTTACTACCATTTGTTAGGCTCTGTACAAAATCTCCATACAAATACTTTAAGCAGATGCTAGCTAGGTACACTCGCAATCAGATACATCGGACCTGAGGAGGTGGTCACAAATATCGGAAAAACACTATTGTCAAGGTGGTAAAGTGCATGCTCCGATATTTTTGAATATCTTGGCTGTTCCGATATATCTGATGGCGACTGTACTGTATTAACCTATATAAAAGTCCCAATCACGTTTACAAGCACTTCACGAAATCAACAGGTGCCCGACGGGAGAAGCAAGGGACAATAAAACGGGACATTACGGGCACACGTGACGCCCGTTGTCCCGGGCACAAGACACGTGTTACTATAAAACTGGGGATCGGACTGGCTGGACAGAATCACGTGAATCTGTGACACTAGTGAAAAAGGGTATAAAGCAAATTGGCTCAGTAAAAAAAGGTCATAAGTACTATAAAATGTAAGGCACTTGCACCCTTTTTCGCTGTGCTAATTTGACTTATACCTCTTTTTCATTAGGGCCACATATATTTGTATGACGTTTTATGTCATTTTAATGTAATGTATCATCTAATGTAACGAAGCATCCTTACCAGGGCATACATAGGGCAGGGCAACTCGGTCGGTAGCATCAAATTTCAAGAGCGACAGCCGACCTGGTTTTATTGAAAATAATGCCGAGTCTGCAAGTCTGCGCGTTGCTGACACTGTGAATGGTGCCGCACGCGCCGCCTCACCCCCCGCGCACCCCCTGCGCGCGGGGCCTCCTCCTGCCTCGTCTAAGTCGCGTCAGCGTGCTTATGCTGACGTCGCCGGCAAGCCTGTTGCAGCTGACCGGGTCAACGTGCCTTCTCAGGCGCGTGCTGCTCGGGGTGCCATTACGGGGAAATCCCATGCCAGTGTGGATAAGGAGGGATTCACGCTGGTGGAAAAAAAGTCTAGGACGCGAAGGGCTCCTCGCAAGACTCTGTGTGGCACTGCGGAGCCGGCTAACACTGGGCTACGAGTTGCCATACCGAGCAGGGCGCTCTACGTGTCACGCCTGCATTACTCCGCCGTGGCTGATGATGTGGTGGAGTACGTTCGCCGGAGGACTGGCTTCACGCTGACGGTGCAACAGCTGCGGGCCCGCCATTACGTGCACTTCAGCTCGTTTGTGGTGCGCGTGCCGCGGTCGCTTCTGGACACCATTGGAAGCGCGGACTTCTGGCCGAAGGGGGTAGTGTTTCGGACGTTCCGGGGCAATCTGCCGAATCCTACTCCAGTTCCAGTACTATCTGTGCAACAAAGCCCCACTGCTGCGTTGCCAAAATGTAGATAGTTTCATAAAATTTTGTATTTGCTTTTTTATGTTATATATGTATTTAGTTATATGACGCATTGGTTTTACCTACTGTTATGTCATATTAACTTATTTGAATAAATGAAATGAAATAAGCTAAATTGTTACCTTTTAGTATGATTCTAAGCCAGAAAGCCAGCTTCGTAGGACCGTTTTCTAGGCTAGTAAGCTATTATACACAATTTATATGGCATGTATAAGGTAAGCATTTGATTAACTGCCAGCTAGCGTGGAATTCTGTACACTGTTGTAATCTAGCGGCACATTTGCGATCGGCTTTAAGATCAGAGGCTCTCGTGTAAGTTTCTTTTGACGTATAAAAACGTCTCGAACGCGTAAGTGATAATGTTATTTATATGGAAAACTCGAACGCGATGGTGACGTTTTGTGACGTTAAAAACTTACACTCAGGGCTCAGATCTGTTTACGTCAATTCTTACTCGTAAACATCTGCTAAACTTACAATAATTCTTAGAAAAGGAAAAGTAGACAGCATAAAATTGAACAAAATCTATATTATCGCTGGATTTAGACTTTATTGCTAAGTAATTAAGGATCTGAATCGTTTTGTAGATGTAGTTTTGTAAGTGGAACAGTTTTTACAGTCGCCATCAGATATATCGGAGCTGTGGAGGTGGTCATAAATACCGGAACATCGCCTCGATAATAGAGGCGTTGTTCCGACATTTGTGACCAACTTCAAAGCTCCGGTATATCTGATGGCGACTGTCATAAGTCATTTATTCCAATGAAGTTTTTTTGAAAGGTCCTTTTTTATAAAATCCATTCTACTTTATGCTCTAGAGCATAAAATTTAATTTTATGCAGCCTACGCCGTAAAATCAACCTTTACGAGCATGATAATTAAAAATGAACTTACGACACTGCTGAAACTCATCTTCGCCCTTCTCGCAGTCCCTCTGGTAGTTGCAGACCCTGGACCTCTCGATGCAAGTGCCCTCGGGGCACTGGAACATGGTAGACGGACATAGTGTGTCGCCTGCAACAATTATTCAAAGGTTAGACAATTTGGGATTTATTAAGAAATCAAGTAAGTACCTATTTAAGTAAATAAAAATAAAAATAAATATTTTAGGACAATCTTACACAAATCGACCTAGTCCTACGGTAAGCTCAGTAAGGCACTGTTCCCACCGCGAGCTAGGAAGCTATGAGCTATCAGCTGTTTTAAGAGACAAAAGATAATCGATCCCGTGTAAATAAAAGAGACATATATGTCATAGCCGGGCGATCGTAGTTCATCGCCGGGCGATGAGCTCTCTTTTATTTTCACGGGAGCGATTATCTTTTGTCCTTTGAAATAGCTGATAGCTCATAGCTTCCTAGCTCGCGCTGGGACCATTGCCTAAGGCTTGTGTTGTAGGCACTAGACGACGATATATATAATAGATAGACACATTATAAATACTTAAATACATAGAAAACACCCATGACTAAGGAACAAATATATGTGCTCATGACACAAATAAATGCCCTTACTGGGATTAGAACCCAGAACCATCGGCTTCATAGGTAGGGTCACTAACCACTATAGGCCAGACCGATCGTCAAGTTAAGTATTTGTATATTATATATATCGTTGGCTGAGTGCCCACAACACGAGCCTTCTTGAGCTTAGTTATCTGATATTTAATTTTTTTTACTCATGTCACCAAATGTTTTATAACAAAACTACCCAAGTTTTCTTAAATAAGATAAAGAAGAATTCACAACGTATAATTTTTCGGCATCCCAAAATCGCCGCAGTAAAAAAAAACGTTCACCGCAAACGCGTTTTATGTTGGCAGCATTGAAATATTCCAAATGCAATTCCATCTGTCGCGGGCACTGATTTAAATTTCGAACAAGATTGATTTACCAGTTACTGATTTGAACGGCTATTAGGTTTTTATTCCTCACTTTCCGTTAATTGTTTGTGGCTGGATTGAGCGGGCACCATCTTGGTTCTGGACGAAATTGAATTACGAATAATTTTTAGTGCTATTGGATTTTTGTATAGTTGTGTTTACTGAAATAATTTATGATTCATTGTTTTCCGCTGTTGTAGATAAAATGAAAAGTCAATTAATCCAGTCACTGCGGCGTTTAATTTATTTTGCGGTTTAACCGTAAAGTGTGATGTGTTGTTAGCTATGTAACAACACGTAATGTATGTATTGGAAATCATTTCTTAAACATTTATTTGATAATGTAGCTTTACTAACTTTAACTTTTGAACACCTGCTCCAAAAAATATGAAAAAAAAATACATGCTCATGGCCGGTTTTATTTTATTTGCTGTTGCATAATTTTTACTTTAACGTCACTCTTTCTTTTCAGACATTGGCGGGTTTGTAGTATTTTTTTTAATAGCTAAAGCATAAATACGCGTTTCGTACTAGGTTTTTTGGTAATGGTCGATTCGTCCCAATTAAAATATGCATAAGTTAAGCCTGAACTATTTCCTGAGAATATTTCATTCACAACTCCTTTCACCCGTAGGTCGAAATATCATATGCAGAGGTATTTCTGTCTTCGTCGATGATATCAAATATATCGATTTAAGCGCTCGTGATAATCGTACTATTTGAGTTTACGGTCATACACCAAGGTATCAGATTCAAGATGAAGAATTCTCTCTCTGAAACACGTGGAGCATATTGACTGTGTACAAGTTAGAAAAAGCGTAAATCTTTTTATTTGACTTAGAAAAATTACTTTTATCATCTTGGGAATTCGCCATAGTCACCACGCTGGGCAGGCTGGTTGGCGACCGCAGTAGCTGTATTCGGTTTCGTATCGGGTTTCGGGAGGCTGAGAATATTTGCAAACTACAAACTAATAAAATAGAATCTCTTTAGTAAACTTCGATTTTAGTAAAATATAATCCACTAGTGTCATCTTTATTCTACAATTGTCAACTAGAAAAAAAGGTTAAGATACATTGTGCGGACGCAGGCACGAAGTAAACAGCCAATAAAACTTTACGGCCTCGTAAACACAGATGGCGTTTTTAATGTCCGGCGAATTAGTTGAAATGGCAGGTTTTTAGTCCAAATAAAAGTGATAAAACAGCGTAAGTGCTGTAGTGATTATGACTTTTACTGTTAAATATTTTTTTTATCGTACTATCGTTATAAATATGATAGTTTTCACCTCACTAGCTCGGACATTACTGTTTTATTTTTTAAAAACAGATGTTTTTACTGTTAATAAAAATATATTCTTACACCCAAATATTGGCATATCGAGATCCCGATATATGTACAACTAAATTGAACACTAATTTGTTAAAGTTATTCGATTTTTTCTTGAATGTAAGTATTCCTATATGTTGGCTTAACAAGTTTTGTTAAAGTTTTGCACCTATACTGCGTATCACTGGTAATAATATATCGTTTTAATTACAAAACTATCGTGAGATTCGAACATTTTAATTGTATAGAAGCGGGTAACGCACGTTTTATAAGTCGAATAATTAACAAATAAATAAAATAAACTTTATAGGACATTAATTAAAGTGACAGAGACAACCAATTCATTCAATTTTCGCAGTAGTTCAGATTAACACATTTGCAGTACCAACATAACGGCATTTGTGAGTCCGCACGAACCTCTCAGCGTCTATTTATACCGCCGGTTCTCACCTCGTTAACTGCCCGTCCATCTTTTATTCAACAGAGCTATGAACGAATGAATGTACGAATGGAATGAACGGACTCAGATTGACGAGTGACACGCGCAACTGACAGTTTTCACTTGTTCTATGCGTTGCGTAGTTGAGTTAAGGTGCATTTTGCTTTAAATGGTCGGTATGCGGTGAAGGATTGTTTTGTTTAGGAAAAAGATGGTTTACGTATATCCTTGTGTAAGGTTTAATGACAGTTTTGTTCACAAGTTCTCTGTGAGGTAAGCCGATGAGCTTGCGATAAGTCCTTTTTAAAAAGCATCCAGATGATCGATAATCTCATTACTCTCATTAGTGTAAAAATGTTTTCTTTTGTCATATATATAGAACACATTTTAGTATAGTTTTGCTAATGGCTAAGGCGGGATCTTATCAAGTTGTAAACCTTTGATACGTAGTTATAATTAATTACATGTCATAGGTTATTATTATTAAATATGACATGTAATATAATGTATTTTTTTTCTAAAACTGTTGTTTGTTTTATAAGAAAGATTTAATATCAGCGCTCTCGGGTAAGCATTTATCCTGAGGCGGGTCCAATTCGTGTTAAACTTTTTTTTTATATATAGTAATAGTTGTATAAGTATATTTATTACATTTTGTAATTTAATGAAATACTGATTGAATGAATGAATTGAATGAGTAATTTCAAAATCTTCCTGTCATTACATGAGATGTTGTTGAAGTCACGCACACGTGACTTGAACTCTCGTGAAACTACCTATTTATTTATTCATGATAAACCTATAGTTTATCACGAATAAATAAATAAAAAATGTAAATTGTGAATTATGCCAATGTTAAATTAGGACAATCGAGATTAAGTGATCCTAAACCACTCTCTTGCCTCTAAGGCCCTGTGACATTTTTACTATGATTACTTTTTTGTTAAAAATCCTTTTTTAGCTCAGCAAGGGATCAGTGCAATGCCGTAAGTTTTAATAAGGGCATAATAACCTGCACTCTAGCAGTCGACGGGTTAAAATTACCGGATCTAAAGAGCTAAAACAGTGCAACAATACAAGTAGATCCTTGACTCGGTTTGACGGAGGTTTTTTTTTAAGGTTTGGAGAAGTTAACATAAATAATGTTTAGAAATAAAGCAATAATAGAAAAAATGCATTCTTCCCTACGTGAGAAGGGTAGGTATTTTATAAAGTGTGAGGTGTCGTTAGATAGGTATTTGAAAAAGAACTATTCCCTTCATTAGGGAAATGGGACGTCAAATCAGAGAGAGGGGGTCGGCTAGTGTAATGGGTACCTTTGCACCAGGGACGACCCGAGAGGAACTATTTGACTACGCTTAAGTTAGACTATTTTTTTTTTTTGACATGCATAAATGAGTTTGCCTTAAACATTTTTTAATCATGTAAATATTTTCGGAAAAAATCGCTCTGTAACTTAAAAAAAAAACGCCCGCGCCCCCATTTAATATGTAAAAAATTAAAGTACCAACAGCTCAATAAAGAATTTTGAGTAAAAATATTTTGAACTATTGCATCGTTTTTGAGTTAGGTACAGATTGATAACTATGGCTCTTTGCTTTTGATTCTTGTAAAAAAAGCATAAAATTTACGTAAATGCTCATTGCTTCTTTTCCCATTGTTACTTAGTATTGCCATATTGTTACTAGTACAGTCGACGTCAAAGTTATGTTTACACTTTTTCAGCTTAATCCTTTGTAATAAGTAATAAGGTGCAAAAGTGTAAACATATCTTTGACGTCGACTGTACATTCAACCAATTTGATTCATGGGCCACTTTGTACCTTGTCACAGTGAAAATCTATATGAAAGACGCAAAAGATCTGTTATTAACGTCACTGTGACAAGGTTCAAAGTGGCCTAGAGATCAAATTGGTTGACTATACATTGTTACTGCGCTCGTGTACTGGACAAATTGTACAAACGCTCAACTGTCTGTAGGCTCAGATAACCGGAATTTTGGAGCTAAACAATTAATTACTCGGTAACAGAATACTAATAATTTGCCAGACAGGTTGGCTCAAAACCAAGTTGAGTACAATAATAGAGCAAAATATGTTTATTTATTTGAAATACCCCGTGTTAATAAGTTAAATGGAAGGATGCTTATACATTAAAATTAGTTATACAGTGTGTATTTTTCATACGGGCGTATAAGTTGCCCACATACAGTATCCAGTAATAGGACTCGTTTGATGGTAATTTTTTTATTAAATAGTGTTATAACATAGTTGTAACGATTTTTTTAAGTCTGACCGGGCAGCAATGTACGCAGTCCAACTTATTTTGACATGACATGACGCATCGGTATGTTAATTACTATGGATGCAATACATTGCGTGCTTACTCTTTATGTATGAAATAAAAATAGCCTCATTTTTTTTACAAAATGAATGTAAATAGGTTCTTGAGGTTCAATACTAATCGCCACTACAATATACGCCCGTATGAAAAATACACACTGTATATTAAACTCAATAATATAGTGTGCATATAATATTATTAAGTATTTATTGTTTATTTACAATAATTACATCCAAAACTATTAAACTATGAGTACTTAACCAGCCATTACATTAAATCTAAAAAAGGCCCTTGAGGCGTACGAAGGATGCAGGCGGCATTTCCTCGTTGTGTCGCAATGCTGATACGTTGTGCGAGAAAGCCATCAGCTCTTCGGCCACCAGTTACATCAACCAGACACTTCGCGATTTCTGCAAAGCTTGTGCGCGGTGGGACCACATGGACCTAGCGTCTCTACGCCAAACGGTACAAATTGTACTCTTTGCCCAGGCTCTTATAGTTAACGTTTAGGTATATGCAGGTTCAATAAAAAAGAAAAAAATAAACAAATATGGCTGACTGACAACTGATTCTTCTTGCACACGCTTGCTCATCATCAGTCGTCCCCTCAATGCTGAGGAACTTGACATCATGTCCTAATCAGTCCCATCAGCCAGGAGACAACTCAAGCATAGTTTGTTACAAGAAATGTGGCACCGCGTGCTACTAATACGCTTGGTAGGTGACCCATGCATATTTAATGTATTTAGATGCCGTAATACCGAGTGACCCAGGGGACCGTAACCATGGCAAACTTATTTTTTCAAACTTCCGTGCAACAGATGTTCGCACAGACCCGAATAGTTAGTTCGATGCCCTGCAGGGATTGGTCAAACCAGAAGCAATTCAGTTCAGTTCACGGCATTCGACGTAGCTGCAACATTAATGGTCAACCAATCTTGCTGGTAGCTTAAACTCAGGAGTATTCCAGTAGTACAAATCAAGTCTGATGCGGGGTCCTAGATTTTCCCCGGGCTACCTGCCACACAGTCCGATGGCTCTAATAATCAAAACGGTTTATAGAGCCAATTAGGGTGCATTGCCACCAGAGCTATGCTACGGTACGTTTATATACAAGTCTTAAATAATAAATACATATTTTGGAACAATCTTACACAAATCGACTACGGTAAGCTCAGTAAAGCTTGTGTTGTAGGTACTAGACGACGATATATATAATAGATACACCCATGACTCAAGAACAAATAGCTGTGCTCATCACACAAATAAATTCCCTGACTGGGAATCGAACCCTAGACCGTCGGTTTCACAGGCAGGGTCATTACTAGGCCAGACCGGTCGTCAATAAAAATAAATTAAATAGCTTTGTAGCATAAATTGGCTGATTTGTATAGGACAAGCACACAGCTCTGGTGGAACGTCAGTTTAAAAAAAAAGGAGTGTATTCGAAAACTCGAAATGTATTTTAAGTTCTATAATCCGTTTTAGAACTTTATTAAGATGTGTTACGTAAACAAACTTCAGATGCCCCATTCGGCTAAAACATCGTCCTTCGCCTTTGGGACGCCATCTTTCATTCTCTAAGTGCATCGCGACATTCCCGTCGGATATGAGTGAATGCAATACGATATATGACTACACACTCGTGTGCTTATGTATACAAATATTTTTTTTACATTGAAATAATAGAAGATGGCCGATGGGGTCGAAAAGTGCTCGAGTGTAGACCACGGACTGGCAAACGCAGCGTAGGTCGTCCACCCACAAGATGGACAGACGACCTCATTAAGGTCGCTTCCAACCGGTACATGTGGAGGTCCAAGGGGGAGGCCTATGTTCAGCAGTGGCCGTCTTATTATGGCTGACTTATGGCTGAGATGATGTAAGAATTGAATTTTGTATGATATTGACAAACTCTGCCAAAAAGATGGATGACCTCGTACGAGTCACCGACATTCGGTCGCAGTGTGCTGGATCGCTTCCAGTGACGCTCTACAGGGGAGGCCTATGTATTATATATTAGACTACGGCCTTACACAACCGAACGAAGCCAAAGAAAATTCTCGCTTCAGCCATTCGCTAACTGAAAATCTTATTCCCATGTCGCGAAATGAAATTGCAACAAAATACTGTTATAAGTTATTTAAGAAAAGAAAACGCAATCTTCTTATCAGTTAAGCTTATTAGTGCAACGTCACGGGCGCGGAGCTGGCTTACGAGCTTTGAGAAGTTACGGGTGCTTAAGGAAGACACACATTGAGAGAGTAACTGCACGTAACTGTCCGCTTTTCTGACAGCGATATTATATTTATATTTTGGGACAATCTTACACAAATCGACCTAGCCCTACGTTAAGCTCAGTAAGGCTTGTGTTGTAGGTACTAGACGACGATATATATAATAGATAGATACATATAAATACTTAAATACATAGAAAATACCCATGACTCAGGAACATGAATCTGTGCTCATCTCACAAATAAATGCCCTGTCTAGGAATCGAACCCAGGACCATCGGCTTCATAGGCAGGGTCACTACCCACTAGGCTAGACCGGTCGTCAATCAAAATCGCGATGTCATCATCATTTCCACCGAAGTCCAGATTTGACATATCATCTTGGGGGTATTTGCTATATAGTAACCACACTTGGCAGGCGGGTCAGCGAGCTGTTGTTTCAGTTTCGACAGAAACTGCTGCCCATCCGTCTGTTGTTTTTGGCGCTTTCTTACGACACCCGCGGGAGATGGTTTTTCCCTTTGTAGCCACTTCATCAATTCATCCTCACTCCAATGAGCTTTTGATAACTAAGTACTGATATATATAGCTCAGCGCTATTGGCAAGCGACTGGCGACTGTTAGCCTAAAAATATATCCAAGAACATTTCAAATACCATCAACGTACTGATTTAAATTCACGGTTTTTACATGTTATTAACTTAAAAAATTACCTCCCACGTTACTTGAACGACCTAGACCTCGTGGTCTCGGGTAAAGACGAGAAAGACTACGTCGTTCTCGTAACGTCAGATGTAATTTTGAAGTTAATATACGCGGTTAAGTTCCGTTTATTTGTAATGTACCATCAACGTATTTATATACCATTTGTAATGAATTGTAGGTAGGTTAGGTATATAAAGCTTTATGAAAAACCTCTCTATAACCTAGCATTCCAGTTAACGTCAAAATGTACAGAGTTCTTTACGTTTCGCCGGAGCGGTTCATTCGCGAAGTCAGTGCTGGAATCATATTTGTTTTCTGTTGCAGTTTAACGTCGCTTACTCGCTTATGTAATATAATAAAAAAAAGTTTATTTTGCTAATATCAGCGTCAAAGATGCTTGGGTTATTGGTGTATTTATCGACAAATATTTCATTGGACGTTCTATAAATAAATAAATATTTCGGGACAATTTTACACAAATTGACCTAGTCCTAGACGCCGATATATTAAAACTTATAAAAACTTAAATACATAGTTAAGCACGAGGAAGTTTACTTGTCAACGTATGCTACGTAGCCGATAAACCAAATAAAGTAATAACTGAAACATTCCTTATGACCATTTGTGAGCCTTATGTGCGTGTAATAAGGTCTACAATGGGTCAGCAAACGTTGGCAATGATGCATTTAAGGGCTCAATAGTTATTTGTTATACAAGGGAGCAATGTTAGGGGTCCATATTGGGTTGCATAATTATTGATTGTCATAAACTCATCGTTTGCCATAATAATCAATTGTCATAATGCGTTTTTTTTTCTGAAGATGTTATTTTTCGGAATAATTATAAAATCTAACCTCACCTAAAATATTAAACAGTATTATACCTTAAAAGTTCTGATAATTCCAACAGTTTTGGAAAAAAATATTATGCCAAATGATGGATTTATGGCTGAATGGGTGAATTATGATAAATAAATAAATATTTCGGGACAATCTTACACAAATCGACCTAGTCCTACGGTTAGCTCAGTAAGGCTTGTGTTGTAAGTACTAGACTTAAATACATAGAAAACACCCATGACTCAGGAACAAATATCTATTCTGTGCTCATCATACAAATAAACCCCCTGACTGGGATTTGAACCCAGGACCAACGGCTTCATAGGCAGGGTCACTACCTATCATACTCATACTTCATATATATTTCTTATTTATTTCACTAAACTTTACTCAGTAAATTGCAGTTAAATCAACCTGCTAACGAACTTCTAACCCCAATTACTCTTCCCACTATCTAAGCACTGAATGGGACATGGAAAAATAACGAAATAGCCGGCAATCTCCGACTGAAGGCGATCAAGACAACTGGTTGTGTTACTAGCGCTGATGAGTTGAATTCCAAGGAACCAGTGTTATTTGACCTTAACTGTAAATATGGGAACTTGTGTAAAAGCTACCAGATTTTAAGTTTACATACAAGCCTGTTTTTTGGGACGCTAGGAAAGTAGAAATAAAACAACTAAAACGGATTAAATCGCGTATACTGATTTAAACTTCATCCCGACGTTTCGAACCCTTTAGCAGCGTTCGTGGTCCACTTAATCCGTTTTAGTTGTTTTATTTCATGAGTAATTATCGCGGCAACCGAAGACAATATTATGCTAGGAAAGTAGGTTTGGTTGGAACTGTGATCCTAACAGCGACCACGACATTGCGCGAATTGCGTCGCGGCAAGCGTTTTATCTGTTCATTGCGTGTGATCCCAACTAACCGCAGTGCATTGCGCGTCTTGACCGCGCAACGAACAGATAAAACGCTTGCCGCGACGCAATTCGCGCATTGTCGTAGCCGGGCCGTAAAAGAGTACAGGTCGATTCACAAGAGTAGGCGTGTATTTTGTACTCATCTGTCAAGTTTTACAGGGCTGTGGCGTCAACAAGGTATGCGAAGGTTTTGTAAGCATAACTTACTACTTAGGTACTGCTGTGGTAAAGCGACCTGAAGTGGACCTTGGCCTCTGACACCAAAGATGCCATGTTCCAAGGCCTAAAGCCGTTAGTGTCATCGACGACGCTGAGTTCGCTAATATATTTTTGGTTTGCTTTTAAAAAACACAAACCATCTCAATTCTTCTTTTTCTTCTCTGTCGGTATCAATCTTGACACAGTGGTCAAGCTTCACAAAACGCTGTCACTTTTCTGTGATGGCCGCCTTCCCTGTGTTCCAATTAGCGAAGGAAAAAAGTTCCATTTACCTATGTCTTGTCCATTCTCATTGAGCAATCGGAACCTCTGCTTAGCCGTAGTGGCTATTACGAGTTAATAGTGGCGCCCAACGTGGGGCCGACATAACATGCAATTTTGTTCCTTAAATCTTATGCAGTAGAGTCGACATTGCACGAGCATGCGATAAACATAGTAATGCGTCTTAAGATTGCTAGATAAACGCTAGATTTTTTTAGATTTAAACACAGCTATGAAACTAGATTGGATCTGTTAAACGAACTATTATCAGACATTTATTTTCTGCAGAGTTTCGTATAAAACATTTTTAAATGCATATTCATAAAGCTATTGTGTCCAGTGCGTGGTCATCACTCGAGAACCTTTACGCCCCAACGGCGTTCGGTTCTGTAGTTTAAATCGATATTTCAGCAATAAGGCCCTCACGCAACGACAAATGACGGCATATAAAGCAATCTATCAAGTGTTCAAAGTGTTTAAACAGTCCAAAATGCCGGCACAGGCTCGTCATTAATGCGCTGCTGTGTGTTCATTATTGCTCGATTTATAGCCAACTGCAATTTTATACCTTATTTTCAAAAGGCTTAAGAGCATAGCTGTTTAAACGCAACTTACGTCCTTATTTTGCCCGCTAGCTTATTTAAAAAAAGACGTATGTTTGTAGCGTTTGTCAGGGACATGAGGCGTTTAGTGTAGTGTATTGGAACAGTGGAAATAATTCAAAATCGCTGGTGACGCGACGGAACAATCGGCAATAAATTAGCACCTCGCAGCGTTGTAGCTTGCAGCGTTGTAGCCGCACTACCATTGGAATCAAGTGCAGGAATTAAGCGACGGTCTGAAAATATTTGTGTTTTGAAACATTTTCACTGGCGCTCATCTTTCGAGCCTAGAATCTACAATTTTAATCGCGTGTACTTTTATTCTTGAGTGTATAGGTGAAAAACTTAACTAAATGAACATGTCTATGTAGTTGTGCAGATAATTTATATGGAACCTACGTCAAAATTTGAATATAGAACGTAGACATGCGTGTACACACACGTTACTACTACATAAGCTACCACTATGTAGTATTAGCACTGCTAGACATAGGCCTCCCCCAAATATGACTTGGTATCATCTTGGTAGGTATTTGCCATAGACGCTACGCTTCGCAGGCGGGTTAGCGACCGCATTAGCTGTAGATTAGGTTTCGATGAATGCTGCTGCCCATCCGTCGGTTTTAAGGTTGTTCTGTAATATTTTTTTATTTATACATAATGATTAAATTAAATGAAGAAATCGATATTCTATTTTTCTTTCGATTTTAATATCGATGATATTCGCTAGGAGACGGTTCTGCTTAATAAAAAACAAATGAAGAAATCTTCTAAGGAAAAATCAATCTTCTATTAATAGTAAAGTACATACATATCCATCTGCTGATAAATTGAATTTCTAAGTTTTCCCTAAAATCCATAAAAATCCGGAAGTGCATCGACACTTGCGCCAACGCCTGCCGGAAGTGTAAAGCTCCCCTCGCTTCCGGTATCCGGTAAAATGGCTGCCGCCGGCGCTAAGGTAGTTACAGTTTATGATTCATGTTCTTTGGGCTAGAGTGTGCTTCTTGGAATTTTCTAAAGTTATATTTCTACAGATATTAGAATCTAAATATTAGGGTATGCCACCCTGATTATGGGTACATCTATCGGAATCCCCTACGTTATATCAGCAGCGCTACCGCAAAAAACGATATTCGTAAATTTTCGACGATTGTCTCTGTCACTCTTGTAACGCCTTAATGGGAATAAAAGAGAAACATGCTCGAAATATACGAACTTCGACGTTCGCGGTACCAAGGCTTCGTGTATAGCTTAAAAGTGAAATATTTTGTAAGTCAATGTGGATAAGACCGTCTATCTGGAAAGACCGTCTACCAATAAATTTCCTACATTATCTCATAGGTATTTAGTGTCATATGACGGACTTCCCTTAAAAATATAATATGCGGGTCTTACCCACATTGACTCACATAATATTTTTTTTCTCTTTGTATGATATTTTAATAGTCATTCTGCTATACTTATTCAGTAAATAATAAATTATCCATACCTAGGCCTCTCCCAAAGCGACCCACAGTGACCAGTTTTGCGTTACCCACATTAAATAACTTCCCGCGATCTTTACAATGTCGTCGGTCCACATTGTGGGGGCCCACTCTGCACCTTCTGGTACGTGGTCGCCACTCGAGAACCTTTTTTTTAAAGTATAGTAAAATGTTATTTATTTAGAAACATAAATAAGCGTTGACTAGTAATAATTGAAAACTCATAAAATTTCATCTTTACCCAAATATTTTCAAAAAAGTAATATCGGAACATGCAACTAATTAATATAGTTTATCTAAAACCAACTAAACCATTAATATTACTAAAGTGTTCTGCGTATAACATAATATGCTTACAAAACTGCTTACCACTAGACTTAATCCAGAACCATCGTCCAACTACCAACCTTATTCCAACTATTTAAAGTCCACATCAGTGTTGTGATACTAACTATGTCCAAATGTGAGCGAACCAGCAATAAGCTTAGGTATATCTAGGAGGAATAATTAGTAGAGCACGCATCGGCGAGAGCCAGTGAGGGACAAAGATATTCTAGTTTTTGCAGCCCAAAATGTAACAATTCACTATTATTAGCTTACTACTTAGTTACAAACGGATAAACTCACGTGTAATTATATCGCACTAGGCGACATGTTTCGGGTAAGCTCTGGTACCCATCTTCAAGCCGAGTCAGGACACACCGATCGCGAGTGCGATATAATTACACGTGAGTTTATCCGTTTGTAACTAAGCAGTAGTAACATGGCTAATTGTATTCTGTATTAATTACCGCAACTTCGATTGAAAACAAAAGAAAACTCCAATTGTATTTGTTTGTATACCTCCAACTTTGACAGTTCTGAAGGGTTCAGTTTGAAGGGGAACAAAAATATGTGAGACTATGGCAAGGACGTACGAAAATAACGCCGTCTCTGCCATACCTATGGAAAGTTACATAAGACCATCCCTTTTGATCGTGGTATTATTATTAGCACGCTCCGTCTAGTTAAATGGTATGTCTATGTGAGACTATGACAAAGACATACGAAATTAACGCCGTCTCTGCCATACCTATGGAAAGTTACATAAGACCATCCCATTCCATGTATGTCTATGGCTTATAGAGTAGTGTCCCGTTCGTAGTCTGATTTCAAGTTTGTGAAGACCGCTTCAGGCCCTGTACCGCGAACATCGAAGTTCGTATATTTCGAGCATCTTTCTCTTTTACTCCAATTAAGGCGTAATGAGAGTAACTAAGACAATCGTCCGAAATTTACGAATATCGTTTTTCGTGGTAGCGTAGTGCCGCAGAATAAATCGCAGTAGTGCGGCGGCAGAATGAGCTTCGGAAATGAGGTGCAGTGTTTACGTCCCTTATCTTAACTGGAATTACCTCAGTGTTGGTTTGAGGAAACTGTGTGCTTGTAAGTACATAAAGGTTTCATATCTGTTATGTAGTACTTCCTCTAGGTATTGTGTTAGCTTTTTATATTTTATGACAACCATATATGCTATTAATCATAGTACCTCAATAATGTTTCTATTAGATCTGCCAATTATTTATTTATTTATTTATTTATTTATTTATTTATAAAGAATTTGACAATAATGCACTAGTCGAAAACCCGCGAACACTTTTGGCGCGTAAAGCATCTTTTTGGTTATCTGTGGCAATTTGACCGTGCGAGAGCGTAGATATATAAGTTGAATGTTTATTTGATTTAGACTATTGTAATATTAATTAAACACTGAGAAGAAGAAATCTGTGTTATTATTTATTAACGTCAACCAAAGTGTCTCCCGGATAAGTTGGGCCGTCAATTGTTTGCAGAATATACTAAACCGAACATACTTGAACTATAACTAAACCACCAAGCATTTGATTTATCAATTGTACCTACTGCCAGAATATTTAAACGACACAGTTCAGGTAAGAAAACATATCAAAGCATGTCTATTTCGTGTAGTCTTTGTTCAGTCGCCATCAGATTTATCGGAGCTGTTGAGCTGGTCACAAATATCGGAACAACGCCTCTACTATCAAGGCGATAAAGTGCATGCTCCGGTATTTTCGAATATTTTGGCTGCTCTGATATATTTGATGGCGATTGTTCATAAATATTACAATATAATAATATGCCAATTTAAGCTTCACTTCACTTTGACAAATGACTATCTTTTGTTTTACATAATATATTTTTTTAAGAACTACATTTTTTCCCGAACCACTCTTTACATTATTATTTTTATATTTTCAGTTATCTCTTGTATTTTATTTATTTAACTGTTTGACATGTTTTCTGGAGGGACAACGCACAACAATATACTTTAAGATTTGATTTGTTACTGTCTAAAATAAATAAGTCCCACCATGTTTGATTCCCGGTTATGTATGAGAGTTAAAAAAAAGTTTGAATGTCATTATCATTAACCCTTTTCCAGGCATAGTACGATTTATCGACCACATGCGTGTCAATTTAATTTCAACCTAAGCTTTCGACTTTAAGGTTCATATTAGATTGGACTATCCCAAAAATTTTCTTTGTTTAAAATAAATAACCAAAACGTACAATGCCAAAGGGGCCCAATTTGAACGACGTTTTTTTTAAATTTCTATTTTTTTTTCTTTAGTCTTATTGTTTACGTTGTATTTATCTGGAAACTTAACTATTTACGATATGTTTGGAAAAACCATTCGGATTGGCGGGGCTTGGAAAAGGTTTAAATGTAAAATCGACGCCATTATGAACAACAAGAAGAAGATTTCGCTATCTCTCAAAATTTCTGACTTCTCCATACTGAGCCGTTTGGATTGATCGTCTCGTATAAATAATAATAATAAATAAATATTTCGGGACAATCTTACACAAATCGACCTAGTCCTACGGTAAGCTCAGTAAGGCTTGTGTTGTAGGTACTAGACGACGATATATATAATAGATAGATACATATAAATACTTAAATACATAGCAAACACCCATGACTCAGTAACAAATATCTGTGCTCATCACACGAATAAATGCCCCGACTGAGAATCGAACCCAGGACCATCAGCTTCATAGGCAGGGTCACTACCCACTAGGCCAGACCGGTCGTCAAAATATATAAAGGTTATATTATGTGACCTATAAAAAAAGGATAAGTCGTTTTAAAGCCGCCATTTTTAAAAATGGCCGTATCAATCCAGGCTTTATTTCAATCAATTCCTCTAGGGCACATCTGGCGTCCTTCGATCCAATTTGTTGAATCTAGACCCTTTGTACTTATTCCCGCTACTTTCTAGAGACATTTCTTTGTCAAGCCTGATCAGATATATATGCGTCATGGCGTAGGCTATAATTAATAATGATAATTATTATGTATGTAGTGTCTGTCTAATTGTCCGTTAGTTACCTCTTCACTCTTAACCCTTTCAGGTGAGCATTCTCAATTAAGTTAAGAAGTATAAGACGACGTCAATAGACGTTGCTCACTCGAAAGAGTTAAACCGCACAACTAACTAAAAATCTGAAATTTGTTAAGTAAAAGTTAGTTTATTAAATATAGGTAATCAAATCAAATATACTACTTTCCTCGTCACATTGTCGGCTGGCCATGCCCGTCTTTAAAGTATGATTGCGGGATGAAAATTTGAAAATTCCTTTCTCGTAGCCTCGTAGCTCAAACTGTCTCCATACCTAATTTCATCCCAATCGGTTTAAGCGTGAAGAGGTAACAAACAGATAGAGAGAGTTACTTTCGCATTTATAATATTAGTATGGAGAGTATGGATCGTTGACTGAGTACCCACAACACAACCCTTCTGTATCTTACCGTGGGGCTCAGTCAATTGACGACCGGTCTGGCCTAGTGGGTAGTGACTCTGCCTATGAAGCCGATGGTCCTGGGTTCGTTTCCCAGTCAGGGCATTTATTTGTGTGATGAGCACAGATAATTGTTCCTGGGTCATGGTTATTTTCTATGTATTTAAGTATTTATATGTATCTATCTATTATATATATCGTCGTCTAGTGCCTGCAACACAAGCCTTACTAAGCTTACCGTAGAACTAGGTCGATTTGTGTAAGATTGTCCTAAATATATATTTTTATTTTTTTATTTTTTTTTTATTTGTGTAAGAACGTCCTGCAACATTTATGCCTATTTATATAGTTATATGACACTGACTGTACTAACTATACTAGGGTGCTATCATATCTGGCTGTGGTATCTGTGGTGGCACATCTGTCACGGAACACGAGGCTGGTATCTAGGTTTCAATTCGCTCGTGTGGACGTGGAATTATGATTTCGTTGTACTAGTTTATGGAGACAAGCGGTAGCGGGGGCGGAAAGCGTTTTAATAGCTTTCTAAGCTGTAGTTGTACGAATCAAATTTGTTTGAGTCCTTTTATAGATTATTATAGTTTACACAAACTTCTATTTTTTACCTATTCGCTATTTATGTTGTTTTATAGATAGATAGATAATACTAAAATATAGATAAAAACGGGTTACTCACGTATCTTAAGGTCGAATAACGATCGACATATGCTCATGAGTATGGTTCACGAATTGGACCAAACTAAAGATACGTGAGTGACCCGTTTTTATATATATTTTAGTATGTCTGAGTCTCACGGGAGTTTTCTATTAAAAATAAATAGATAATTCTTAATTTCACAAAATTTTAAAGGTACTTGGTACCTACAGAAAGGGTAAAAATAAAAATGGTATAAAGGCAAATTTATCCCTTCCAGCTATAAGAACCTTTTAGGGACATAGCAGCAGTTAAATAAAAAATATAGTTTATACTCGTATGTTTATCGTGTACACATACAGACTGAGTGTTGTGATGTGTTTCGAAATGCATTGTTATAATAAAATAATAAAAGTTAATTTGCAGGTAAAAAAGGTTCCATAAACAAAAAAAGAAATAGTTAGTAAAGGTCTAAAATAAAACTTATGGCTTTTTAAGAAAAAATCTAAAATATAACATTCAAACAATAATAGGAGAACCCGGGGAAAATTAATTTTCTTTTGAATTACAATACACAATACACACAATACAATACGGCATAAAATATGGCAATACAACAATATGGCATAAAAGTAAAGTTGCTAATAGTTGCTAAAATTCGTGTTTATACAATATGACAGAAAAAATCAAATATTCAAACCATCGAGGGTTATTTATGAAAAGATTAAATGCCAGAAATCGTTACACAATGGAACCCGCGGTTGAAACGCTTGCGAAAACCACCCAATCATAACATGAAGTTACATAAACAGGAATTAAAAAATTAATAAAAAACGTTTTAAAAGTCACAACGGTTTATGAGAGGTAGGGCACAGCGATGACCATCTCGCTTGAATCTGGGGCAGCCCAACTGTGGAAGTACCTCCACCTTACAGAAGACCACAGCCATAATAGCACTGCTACCTTTCAGGTATGTAGTATTGTGTTCCTGATGGTGAGTAAGGTTCCCAGAGCTCCAACCCCCCTTAAAGGCCGGCAACACGCTTGTGACTCCCCTGGTGTTGCGGGTGCCCATGGGCGACGGCAATTGCTTACCACCAGGCAATCCGTCTGCTCGTTTGCCGCCTATGTCATAAAAAAAAGCAACGAAAATAAGGCAAAGAAATATGCAGTATACTTAAAAGTATGTAATTACACCTTAAATCAAAAAGCCTTAAAGTTATAATAAATGTTCAGAAAAGCGAAGTGGAAATCTCAAAAACAAACTCTGAATCTACAGCTCTGGCTGGCATTATCTCGAAACTTCGTTCCCTTTACCACAAGTCGCTAAGTTTTTTACAGCGATTCGAGATTGCTCGCTCCATAGAAACATTATACGTAGACGCTAGCGAATGCGTTTTGCCATCGAGGTGCCGCAACTGGCTTTTTACATTTTTTTTAATGATAAAGGTGTCAAACGAGCAGACGGATTGCCTGATGGTAACATATAACTAATAGAGAGTTGAGCAGAGGATTTGAACCCGCGCCTTTAGCTTTCGCGGGTAAAGCTGTCACCTATCTGGGTAGACTAATCCGTACAGCATCCGTAAATGATTCGAATAGGTGGTGCAATCATATACTCGTTCACCTTAAGAGATATAATAAATATACCTGAACAAAAGTTTTTTTTTATGACAAAGGTGGCAAACGGGCAGACGGATTGCCTGATGGTAAACAATTACCGTCGCCCATGACCACCCATCGCAACACAATGGGAGTCACAAGCGCGTTGCCGGCCTTTAAGGGGGATTGCAACTCTGGGAATCTTACTCACCATCAGAGCTCAGGACTAGGTCGATTTGTGTAAGATTGTCCCGAAATATTTATTATATTCATAATAGAAATATTTACGCCAACGCTATCGTAGCGTATTTACCAACTCTTGGTAGAGGGTGCAGTCGACGTCAAAGATATGTTTACACTTTTGGACCTTATCACAAAGGCGTAAGGTAAAAAAGTGTAAACATATTTATGACGTCGATTGTTCAGGTGTCTGCGCGGAAAAACTTCAGGGCATTTTTTTTTCCTTTAATGCTGGGAACTGTCTGATACCAAACGAGTTGTGATATCATTTTTTTTTATGACATAGGCGGCAAACGAGCAGACGGATTGCCTGGTGGTAAACAATTACCGTCCCCCATGGGCACCCGTAACACCAGAGGAGTCACAAGCGCGTTGCCGGCCTTTAAGGGGGGTTGGAGCTCTGGGAACCTTACTCACCATCAGGAACACAACACTGCATACCTGAAAGGTAGCAGTGCTATTATGGCTGTGGTCTTCTGTAAGGAGGAGGTACTTCCCCAGTTGGGCTGCCCCAGATTCAAGCGTGATGGTCATCGCTGTGCCCTACCTCTCATATCATTTAAATTGTATCAAATGAGAATTGAGAGTATCAACTTGGTTTGCGTAGTGAAATGTATAAAGCCTTTTGATGATTCCGGTAGCCATATGCCCACTAGAAAGTCATATCCTCGTAAGGCTCATGGGCCTACCTGTAGCACTAATTACTTTAACCTCTAGCCACCCAAAGATCAAAAATTGCCAGGCCAAATGCAACTCTGGCTTGTCATACTTAAAATTCAAAATGGCATTCAATGGGAGACCTTTTTATAGGTCTCCGTGCGGCTAGAGGATAATTTAATTTGAATTTTATACAATTGGAACGGAGTTAAATTTCATTTGTTTTCTTTCGATTTTAACACAAAACAGATTCTACTTTATTTCCTACTCAATAAAGAACAAATTAGAGTAGGATTTTACTTGAAATGTCATTTATTGGAACAATTAATAAACAAATAATCAAATAATACTTACAATCTAACTAAGCTAACTAAAATCTAAAACACACCACCCTGCATCGTACCAGGCTCGAAGGTCCCCATAACACCTGCAGCATTACCACGCTGAATTGCTATGGAGACCTGTTGAACCAGGTACGACCCAGAGCGGGGATCGCCACCTCTCTCCCGCAGACGCTGGCCTAAATCCCTAAACAGCTGGCGGGCTTCCGAGCCCCAGGGCCCTGCTGTTTCCACTGCCACCGGTACAAAATCATACCCTAACTCTAGCTCTGCGTACTTGGTGTGCTTAAGCTTAGCGGCAGACTCCGCCGCTGAACCAGCGTGACGCGTGGTCTGCCCCAAATGGGACGCCGCAAAAGTGCTCACGCAAGTGGCGTCCCACAAGAGGCATCGCCCTCGCCGCCAGGGTACCAACGTGAGACCATCAGGCCTCTTATAATCTGTGCGGCTAAGACCTGGCGGCTCAAGGACACATGGCACGTTAGCTGACACCATGGCACGTCGCACAATCTCATTTATTGAGTGATGCCTGGGGAAACGACCAGCACACCTTTGGCAACTCAAACCGTGGTGACCTTCCTCCGTCACTAAAACCCCGCAAACACAACGATGGGGCTCGCACACCTTTGCACCCAATCTGAGCGCTACTGCTATCCTCAACGAGGATTTTACTTGTATGGTAGGAGTATAAGGCACTAAATAGGTGTCACAGACAAAGTCTGTGTCAGTTTAATTAATGCTTACTACAAATATTAACGGCCTACTTACTTATATAGTCAGTAGTGGAATCCTAGCATGAGCATTTGTTTCTCAAAAAAAATCTCGTAATTTTTTTTCTTAAGCAAGCCTAAGCTTTGCCTTTTCTTCGTGAGCCAAAGTTTAATGCAAATATATACAAATCGAGATGTTGTTTGCTCACTTCATCGAATATGCGTGAGCAAAAGAGACAGCTTTTGAATGCCAATATTTGTGATACAACAGCGTACGACTGTCAGAGATTGTCTTCCCTTATTCGAATTCTTCTGTTAAGAAGAGACAAATATAAGTTCCGTATTTTCTAGATCGCCAGCGCTTGCTCACTCTAACCCCATAAACAAGAGTGGTGAAACAATCTCACAGACAACAAAATAAATTGCTCGCGTCTCGCGGGAATTGTTTTTAAATTTCGTTACAGACTTTCGCGTCGTCACTTCTTACCAACATATTCCGAAAAAGCCAGTATATACTGACCTCAAGTCCTGAACAACTATTTGTAATAGAAAGCCGTTTTAATACTGGTAGTTTGGGAATGACACTAGTCAGTTTTTAGTACGCAACTGGCATCTGGCACAAGGCGATAAGGTAAAAGGCTAAAATCATGTCGGACCATGCTCAGTGTAGGGTTCCATAATTTTTGATCCGTAAGTCAAAAACGGTTCAACCGATGAAGTTCAAAAAATCTTCCTGGAAAGTCTTTGTTAAATTGCACTCTCTTTTTTGGACTGCTAGACTTGTGGTTGATGTAGTTCCTTGAATTAGGAACATTTTTCTTAATTTTATACAGTGAGTCTTAGAAAATCTTTGAATGCAGTTTTGTTTCTTTTTAAAAATAAAGGAATGTCTCCTTTAAGTAAAATGAGCTAGCTCAAGGATTTAAGGTAGTTTCCCTCCAGGGCCCGAGTTAACTTTCCACACTGTAAAAACATAATTTTTCTTTAACTTTCTGAGCGATTATTTTGGAAAATATTTACTTTGTAATAAAATACTTAAGGCAAACCACATTTATTTTTCAAATACCTATCTAACGAGTGGAACCGAATATTATTCCTCTACTACAAATGTAGGCGAGGCACTGAAAAAAATTTTTGCTGTTTTTTTTGTAGTCATCATCAGATATATCGGCACTGTGGAGGTGATCACAAATATCTGAACAACCCTTTTATTGTCAAGGCGATAAAGTGCATGATCAAATATTTGTGACCTCCACCACAGCTCCGATATATCTGATGGCGACTATTAATATTATTTTATTATTATTATTCTCTTTATTCATTTTAAATCTTTATGTCTCTTCCGTACACGGAACAATGGTGTTCCGGACATTTGGGAGGCGTACGCGGAGCTAGATCGAGCCAACGCGCAGAGGCCCTTTCGACAATTTAATGAAATGTAAGGGGTACACTAAGCGGATGTTGCCCCTGTCCGTATCATGGGACGCGCACAGAGACAGCACCCGCCATGGTGTAAAGACTATTGAGTTATAATGGAATCTAGAATGTACTAGGCTATTGGGTGGAAAGGATGGACTAGCTACTGGGCTATTGGATAAAAAACCGGACGTCTGCCTAATAAAATGGTATTCAATTTTATTTCCGGCAGACGGTGACTCGCCCTATGCGAGATGGGCCCCACAAAAGCGACATCAAAGATGGCTCAAGGGCAACACCGATGCATAGGGCTAAGGGTAGAGAGGTGTCACTGGACTTTAAACATATAGCCAACTCGCCACTTAGGTTTCCACATCTACCCTCGAGAACGCAGCTTTCTTATTATTATTATACTCTTTATTCATTTTAAATCTTAGGTTAGGTTTTATAACATTTTTATAAAAGTAAAATATAAAAATACATCTAAAATGTATCAAAATAATAAAAACATTATAAAAAACCTAACCTAGGGTGCAGCCGGCGTCGGGGCAGGGCCCAGGCTGCCGGTGGTTAGGGCTGCAGAGAGAGGAACCGTCGGACTATGCGCGCCGTGTCCAGGATTACCGCCTTCTGAATCTGACCCTTGATCCAACCACAACCACGTAGCGAGAGTCTCTCAAGATGTTGGTCGAGACTCTTCGCTATGAGACCGTTCGCGGAAACAACTATCGGTACAATGATCGCCGAATCAACTTCCCACATGGCGGTTACCTCGTGAGCCAAGTCTAAGTACTTGCTGGACTTGTCCTTCTCGGCCTTCACGAGGTTCTCGTCACATGGGACGGTGATATCGACGAGCATTGCCCGGCGCTGCGATCGATCTGTCAGATATCACGTTTATTGGCTACAATGGTCCTGTCCATGATAATAGATCGATCCCAATAGAGCGTGGCACGACGATTTTCGAGAACTGGCGCAGGTGTGTACTTGTAGTACGGCACTTCGCGGTCCGCAAGTCCATACATAAGAGCAAGCTGCTGGTGTATAATCCTGGCTACAAGGTTATGTCTGTGCAAGTACTCGCCGTTAGCAAGATGAGAACAACCGGAAATTATATGCCTGAGTGACTCTCCGGGACGGCGGCATGCCCGACAAATGTCGACCGTACCGTCTTTCAGGATATACTTCCGGTAGTTATTCGTCATGATAACTTCGTCCGCAATTGCACAGGCAAAACCCTCGGTTTCTCCGAAGAGGTCCCCGAATCGTAGCCAGTTCACCGACGCGGGCAGGTCTACGTCTGGTCCCGTTAGGGCCCTGTAGAACCGCCCGTGTAGCTCCTACTCTTCCATACGGCCTTACGGTCCTCGGTGCTTAGTACCACTGGTTTGCGCCAGTTCTCGTTTGCCAAGGCGAGCGGTGTGAGGTTCCTGTCTACTGCCACCACATCACGATGCATCCCACACTCGTGGTTCAGGAAATAATTCCTGAGATTGCACACCTCACGGTTATGGAGACTCCTGGCAGCCAAACAGCCGCGGCCTCCACACTTCCGTGGGATATACAATCTCATAACCGACGAACGTGGGTGTAGCATGCGATGTGTGGTGAGTAGTAGTCGGACCCTCCTATCCAGGGCATCCAGCTCGGTCTGAGTCCATCTTAGTATGCCAAAGGAGTATATAAGTAAGGGCATTACCCAAGCGTTGAAGGCCCGTACCTTATTGCCACCTGACAAAGGCTATTAAGTACTTTTGTCAGCCGACCGAAGAAGCGCTCCTTCACCGCCTGTCTAATAGCCACATCCTCAATACCCAGAGACTCTGACATACCAAGATATTTATAGGTTTCTGATTCGGAGATAGATCTGAACGACATCGTCTCAGAAAGCTGTAAATTTGTTGAATTTACTACTTTCCCCCGCTGTACATGCATAACCGCACACTTATCGACACCAAACTCCATCTTGATGGCACTACTGAACACTTCAGTGGTTTTCAGTAGCTCCAGCAAGACTCGGTTGTTTGGCGCAAATAATTTGAGGTCGTCCATATACAGAAGGTGAGAAATGACTTCACCCTCTCTCCGAAGCCGGCAACCTAGTCCCAAATCCTTCAGTAAAGTACTGAGCGGATTCAGAGCTAGAGCAGAACCATAGGGGACTCAAACTGTCACCCTGGAATATTCCTCGCTCAATCCTTATGAAGTCCTGCGGGCCAGGGGGGTCATCGCCACCTCCTGGTTGACGAAGGACTGTGGTCCATTGCCTCATACACGCACCTAGGAAGGATCTTAAAGTTGCATTGACTTTATACAATTCTAAGATCCTCTGCAGCCATGAGTGAGGCACTGAATCATAGGCCTTCTTGTAATCAATCCAGGCGGCCGAGAGGGCCCCTTGTTCCGCCGGACCTGTTGGCAAATGGTCATGTCTATGAGGAGGAGCTCTTTAGTACCACGGGACCCAACCCTACATCCATTTTGAGAGGTGGCCAAAATGTTGTTCGCGACAACGTGCGTGTTAATTTTGCTCTCAAAATGGATGTAAGGAGCTTGTAGAGTGTAGGCAAGCACGTGATGGGTCGATAGTTTTTAGCTTCCGTGGTACTACCGGACTTATAGAGCAGGAAGGTCGTACCAGTTGTTAAGGAAGGTGGCAAGGAGCCGAGCTCAAGGGCTTGTTGGAATTGCGCTGCTAATCGCGAGTGCGAGCATCGAAACCATTTCAACCAGAAATTGTGCAATCCATCCGGCCCAGGACTTTTCCAGTTCTGGGCCGTGCGGACTGCACAACTTACGTCGTCGGGACTGATGGTGATAGCCCCCATAGGTTCGATAGACTCGCACTCACGTTCAACAACGCTCATCCATTCACCCTCCGTGTGTTCAACAGGCACTGACCAGATGCTACGCCAGAAATCAGTCATGACAGTAGCATTCGGCAGCTGCGTGTTAGACACACGGGGAACATTTTTTACGTTGGTCACTCTGAAAGAGGCGATTCTGCTGGAATCGATCCACACGCTCTCTATAGCGACGAATACGGCTTGCCCATGCATACACTTTCTGCTTCAGGAAGTCGATGCGTTCCGTGATATTGGCCATGTAGTCGCGGGGCCTGATATTCGTCCCCGCGAACGCCTGGTTCACAAAACGCATCACTCGGGGCGATTATTGCCCCTGAAGTAGATCAGCTTTGCAATGAGAGTCCTGAATGAAGTGATACGACGCTCGATCCGTACTTGCCATGCAGGGACACCCCCGGCGGTCCTAGGTGCACGTTCAGCGTCCGGAAACTTGACTCGTGCAACACGGCACGCCGCGATGGCCCCGCAGTACATGATCGAGTGTGTATCATCTAAATCTTTACTAGTCCGAAGATATGGCTCTAGTAAAGCATTCAAGGCTCCCATTATCGCATGATTGCGTTTATTCATTGGCAAGCGTGGTATTCGAGGCCTAGGGTTGTTTGTGGAGCGATACTGCGTAATCGTCTCTTCCAGAGTCCTCCTCATTTGCTCATTAGCTGTGGTACTCACACTCTGACTCGCGAACTCCTCCTCGTCGGCACAAGGATCCACCCGCGGCACCCGTGGTGCCAGGTCGGATGCTGGCATCGAGACCGGCGCCGTGGCGGGCGGGTCCTGCGCCGAGGTGAAGGCGGCACGAGCAGAGAGAGCCTCCAGGCGAAGCCGATCAAGCGTCAAGTCATCCAATCGCTTGAGCCGTTGGATGACTCGCACCTGATCCGATAGTCGCTGCGCAGTCACGTCGATAGTTGGTTCAAGGGCCTGAAACAGAGGCAGCATCCGGACACGGTACGCGCACAGATTAGTTCCCCTCTGTAGCCCTGTAATAGGCGCGCATGCAGTTCTCATTCATTGTTTGAGTCCACCGCATGCGACGCACTACACCACCGGCAGCGGGAGCCGTGGGCGGGGCAGTGTGTCCCGCGGGCCCCAAGCGTGCCGGCAGCGGCGGCCGTCCTCGCCGCGCAGGTGGTCGTGGCGGCGGCGGCGGTCCACACTCGTCGCTCGACTCGCTGGTGTCGGCCGCAGTTGCGAACTCGTCGGCCGACGACGATGGCGAGGAGACGGACGAGGCGGGCGAGGGTGGTATCCGTGCGTTGTGTGTCGACGCTTGTTGGTTGCGTGTTTTGCTGCGTGTAATCATTACTGCGTCTTCATTTGAGTAGTACTACGTGGGCATTTTATTTCCATATATTAAAGTATATTTGTGGTCAATTATACCGTTGCGATATGAGGCAACTTTTCCACGAAAATGATATACAAAATAAACTTTAAAAATGCCCGTAAATACATTATTTTAGCAAAATAACAGAAAGAATTACAAAAACACGTCTGACAGTGACAGCGTTATTATTATTATTATTATTGTGAGCCTATTGTGTCCCACTGCTGGGCAAAGGCCTCCCCCCTCTTCCTCCAATCGTCCCGGTTTTGAGCTACATCTGGCCAGTCTCTCAAAAAGGAGTTCAAGTTATCCCGCCATCGCCGATGGGGTCTGCCGGATCCCCGGTTTGACTCGTGGGGCACCCACTCCGTGGTTAACTTGGCCCACAAGTCATTCGGCATGCGGCAGACATGACCAGCCCAGTCCCACTTTAACTTGGCCGCTTTTCGAGCTACATCCTCTATTTGAGTTTTTGAGCGCAGCGTGGTGTTCCGGATGCGATCCCTGAGTTTCACACCTAATATGCTGCGCTCCATAGCTCTCTGGCAAACCCCGAGTTTAGACTTCTGAGCTTCCGTCAAAGACCAAGTCTGGGCACCATAGGTGAGGACTGGAAATATTATTTTATCCATAAATAATTTACATATTAATACCAAATTACAACCTTTTAGGACTAAATGTCACTGAGCACAGCCGGGGACAAACAGATATAGCGAAACTACAACGGTTCCTAGTTGACTTGGGAACCCTAATAGAAAGAGACAGTATGTAATTCGGATTGTAGTTGGAAAAGTACTGAAAACCAAGTGCGAGTTTTCAAAGTTTGTAATGGATTGTAAAGTTGTATATTGGTGCTGATTTCTATTTAAATATGTATGGAGTTGTGCTGTAAAAGTTTTTGAAGATTCTTGAAACAAAAAGTTGGTTTAAGTTAGTTTGTTGTGTTAGTTACCACAGCCATAATAGCACTGCTCCCTTTTAGGTATGTAGTGTTGTGTTCCTGGTGGTGAGTAAGGTTCCCATAGCTCCAACCCCCCTTAAATGCCGGCAACGCGCTTGTGACTCCCCTGGTGTTACGGGTGCCCATGGGCGACGGTAATTGCTTACCACCAGGCAATCCGTCTGCTCGTTTGCCGCCTATGTCATAAAAAAAAAGTTTTGTATCATGTATTTGTTACATCAACATGGCTCTAGCCAGACCTGTCTAGTAGGTAGTGACCCTGCCTATGAAGCTGACGGCCTTAGCTTCAAATCCGAGTAAGGGCAAATTGACTGAGTCCGACGGTAAGCTCAAGAAGGCTTGTGTTGTGGGTACACAGCCAATGATACATATATTACTTAAACACATATACATATAGACACCCATGACTTAAGAACAATTATCTGTGCTCATCACACAAATAAATGCCCTTACTGGGATTTCAACCCAGGACCTTCCTTCAGACAGCGTCTTTACCCACTTAGGCAAAGCGTGTAACCAATAAATAATTTTCTTTTTCATTTTCGACATTTTATAATGACACACGTAAAAACTTTCTATGTTCAAAAATGTTATGCAAGCAAATACAAAAACTTTTACCTTTGACACTCGACATAATCCAAAACAATCTCGCCCCAAAACGAGTTTATTTTAAAAGCGGACAAAGATAACTACGAAAAAGTCAATCAAACTTGGCGGTCTTCACATAACTTTAAAACTTCAGATGTGTGCTAACTTTTAGATTGCTTCAACCGACTTTTACAAAGTTTTAACCCATTTTTTTGCAAGTTTAACCAAGTAGTTTGCTACGTTACGTGTTGATTTTTTGCTAGATAATGCCGACATTTTTATACTCGAAGATAAGTATATTATATTTTCCCATAACATAAGCCTTCTTGAGCTTACCGTGGGGCTCTGTCAATTTGTTTAAGAATGTCATGTAATATTTTATATATAAACAACTAAATAAGGAAAAACAATTAATAATTTGTGTGATGAGCACAGATATTTGTTCCTGAGTCATGGGTGTTTTCTATGTATGTAAGTATTTATATGTATCGTCTAGTACCATAATAAAATATGTACACACTATAAACTACGTTAATGAACTATAAACAAAAAATATTATTATTATTTTATTATGCAGAAACGTCTTCGGCTAGCGAATATCTTCGATATATAAATCGAAACAAATATAGAAAAATATGACTCGAAAAAACAACAAGTATATTCTCAAGACGACTTCGCCATTTTGAGGTTCACCCGGAAATCATGTATACAGGGTGTCTGGGTTTTGCGGTGGGACCAGTGTCTCAGATCGGTCAGTATGGGGAAATCTGGAACTATAAGACATACAAAGATTTGTTCTTAGGAACCCTGTCATCGATTTTAGGGACAAGAAAACTGCATACATAGATTTAAAAAAAAACTTGTACTCTGTTTGATCATCGAACCAGGTTGTTTTGGAAAATAAAACTTTTAATTATTTTCATTTGGATATGGATTGTTTTGGTTATAGTTATTGGCAGCAAAAGTTCCAATGAAACATGATATCTCAAATGAATAAAATGCATTATAATTCAACATCTTTTAATATTATTTCTAACAACTGCGTCGATTCCAAAAATGAACACATTTTTTTTAAATACATTTATGCCGTTTTTCTTGTCCCTAAAACCGATGACATGGTTCTTAAGAACAAATCTTTGTATGTCTTATAGTTCCAGATTTCCCCATACTGACCGATTTGAATAAGACAACCTGTATATATAACTCCAGCATACAAACAATAATAGCACATGTCCTGTGAACCATAGCCAATTATGCTAGTAATTTACCACTACAAAGCGGTGACCACACGCTCGCGGTTGTCCAGGACAATTCTGACGGCGACGCGACGCGTAATGAGTGACCATTTCACCGTCCATCGTGGGATAAATTAATCACATGATTTAACCTTCGTTGCGGGTGTTAACATTGCAGTTACTTGTTTAGGGGTCGATCGACCTAACATCGCAGGGTGTATTTAAGGATAATTTCGGATATATATAATAGTAGGGGATAATACCGAAAAGTCGAAATTATTGTATAATTTTTTATAATTATTCGCCATATTTAGATATTTCGATATTACCTGAATACACTTTATTAAATTATTATAATGTAGCAGCAGACGCATACGCACCATAAATTGAGTTGATGTGTCACTGCGATTCCGTAGCGTCTGCGTAATTTGAGCAGCGTGTGGGAAGCGTGTGGTAAAACGGCGTGGATACGATGCATCAGTGCGATTCCGTAGCGTCTACGTATTTTGAGTAGCGTGTGGGGAGCGCGCGGTAACAACGGCGTGGATACGATGCGTCACTGCGATTCCGTAGCGTCTGCGTATTTTGAGCAGCGTGTGGGGAGCGTGTGGTAAAACGGCGTGGATACGATGCATCAGTGCGATTCCGTAGCGTCTACGTATTTTGAGTAGCGTGTGGGGAGCGCGCGGTAACAACGGCGTGGATACGATGCGTCACTGCGATTCCGTAGCGTCTGCGTATTTTGAGCAGCGTGTGGGGAGCGTGTGGTAAAACGGCGTGGATACGATGCATCAGTGCGATTCCGTAGCGTCTGCGTATTTTGAGCAGCGTGTGGGGAGCGTGTGGTAAAACGGCGTGGATACGATGCATCAGTGCGATTCCGTAGCGTCTACGTATTTTGAGTAGCGTGTGGGGAGCGCGCGGTAACAACGGCGTGGATACGATGCGTCACTGCGATTCCGTACCGTCTGCGTTTTTTAAGTAGCGGTGTGATCGCACCTTAACTAATGTGCCATATATCTACGGCGGTCTATGATGGAGGCCTATGTGTAGCACTGAACCTCCGTGGCTGATAGTTAAAACGAATTTGGCAATAAGAAAATGGAATAGTAATTTTTTGGGATGGACGTAAATTCATATTTTCCTAAGTCCACCCGATGACCACGAACGCTGCTAAAGGGTTCGAAACTTCGGGATGAAGTCTTAATTAGTATACGCGATAAAATAATTTTTCATTTATTATTAAAACAAAAATATAAGACACATACACATCACATTTCAGCCGTATGCAGTCCACTGCTGGACATAGGCCTCCCACAAATATAACTTGTTTCATCTTGGGGGGTAGTTGCCATATGCCACGCTTGGCAGGCGGGTTGGCGACCGCAGTAGCTGTAGATTGGGTTTCGACGGACGCTGCTGCCCGTCCGTAGGATTGGAATTTTCCCTTTGTCGCCTCTTACGACACGCGCGGGAGGAGATGGGGTGGGCAGAAGGCTGGCCGCGTTTCCGCGCTGGATAGCAATGCTAATCCGTTGGTCGAAATAGTGGCCAGCCCTCTGGTCACCAAAAATCTCTATAAGATGCGCCGATATCTCTTTGTAGAGTCGGGGCGCAGTTGGGCCCCACGACCCCAGGTTTTCAACCCAAAACGCCGCAAATATGTAACTATTGCCCAGTGCGACATACTTGCGACGCTTGTGGTTCTCAGCAGAGGATGCAGCCGCACCAGCATCAACTTTGGTGCCCGAAATATGGGACGGCGCCAGGGTGTCTACACAAGTAGCGTCCCATACGAGGATAATCCAATTAAGTTGTTTTATTTAATGAGTAATTATCGCGGCAAACGAAGACAATATTACATATCAAAAACAGATTTGAAAACTGGATGCTGCTTCTTCGTAAAAGTGGCTGAAATACATTTCTCGTACAATAATTATTAATTCATTAACCTATTCTAGGAATCCTCTTACATGTTAAGTAAAGCTTAAATTCACTGGATTAATAAAGTGTTCTGAGAATAAATGTTGAACTCGAGTTAATTAATACTCTTAGCTTCCTCATTGCTGCTGGATATAGTCGTGTGTACATTTATACTGCTTCTTAAAGTAGTTTCCAGAATTCTGTCTTAGGATTTATGATAAACTAAACTCATACAAGAAATTTTATTACTTAATTACAAACGGATAAACTCACGAGTTATATTATATCGCACAAGACATGTTTCGGGTTCCACCTCCCACGGGTGTCGTAAGAGCCGACAATGGAAAATAACTGATGGACGGGCAGCAGTGGCAGTTGAAACCCAAGAGCTACTGCGGTCAACCCGCATGCCAAGCGTGACGACTGTGGCAACTACCACCAAGATGATACAATTCATATTTGGACAGGCCTATGTTAAGAAGTGGACGACTTCCGGCTGAGATGATGATGATGATGATGATTCCCCTCTACAGAGTCCTGTATATACATTTAGAGTGAGATGGTGGAATTATTGTTCCCAATATATCAATTTTTGGTAGCGGCCTATTTGGTAGCGGTTATTGACAAAAATTTGATACACCAATGGTTTTATCTCGAGAGATGGTGGTGGTAAATTTTTATTGGAGGTTTTCTATTTTTTTTAATTAAATCAATATTTTCGTAAAAAGATAAATGATTAATGTTATTTGTACTTAATTGATCAATTAATCCGACCAATGATTATTCAAAAAATATTAACTTAATATCGACAAAAATATATTTTGTAAAAGTTATCCTATTTGAATATTGATAACATTAGAACCTTCCAGAGCCCTGTAAAATTGAGGAGGCCATCAATAAAGACCCCATCCATTGCTATAACTTGCCTCAGCTATTCCTGTCGTGAAAATGGCCATAAAAAGTATTTAAATCACCCAAATATATCTTCACTATATACGAACAAGTTGCAAGTTATAAGCGGTAGCGATCAGTTACAACTTTTTTTATGACAAACGAGCAGCCAGATTGCCTGATGGTAAGCAATTAGCGTCGCCCATGGGAATCACAAGGACGTTGCCGGCCTAAGATAGGAGTACGCTCTTTTCTTTTTCTTTTAGTATGTCGGCGGCGACCATAGTATCCGCTATGTCATGTCATAAAAATTAAAAATTGTTTTGCATTCTCAGAGTCAATGGTCTCTCTATATCTAGTCTGTTTGCCCTTCGTGCATCTGAAGCAACCTATCGAACCTAACTTATTTATCCATTAGTTTAATGTGACTAGCCACAATATATTACACAGGAATATTATGATTCAGCGGATTTTGTGATCGGCCGCCGATATATAGATGCTATACTAAACTAGAACCTGTTTTGGAGTAATTAAACCATTTAATTTTAAGTTGTATATTCTATATTTACTAAATTTCGATTGATTTGTGTTTTCTATTCTAAATCACGAGCTTTTTCGATCCTGACACGAGAAAAAAAAGTACAAATTTGTGTCTTCCATTATGTTACCATTTTCTATAAATAGTAGTTTTTTTTATATATAACCTATAAAATTAACAGATGGGCAATGGAATAGAGAAAAAAATATGAAAACATTTTTAGACAGCATGTTATCAGTTCAAAATATAAGATATGATGCCGGAACTAGTTTATAAAACCTACTTATAGAAAAAATTAAAATTAGCCAAACCGGCTACAGAATAGCCTTTTAAAATCCCGTCCCTGATGACAGTAGATTGTATTGGTGCCTAGTTGTATTTTAAATAAGTTTCAAATATTTGTGGGCCACTTCATACCTTGTCACAAACATGAAATCCACTAGAATTATCTCATTAATGTCACTGTGACAACGTTCAAAGTGGCCTAGACAGTACAAAATGAAAATTGACGAAAAGCGTTACTCCTGTAACTTGTACAGCAGTATGCAGCTTAAACCCTTCGCCATATTTGTTATCTGCGCTCTATTTATTTTCATCTCGTATTTACAAAGACGTATAGCAAGTAAACAGATCGTTAACCCATTACCCTGAATTTAACCTGGACGAATAAGTTAAAAAAGGGAATATAAAGGCATTTACAGAAGACCACAGCCATAGTAGCACTGCTACCTTTCAGGTATGTAGTGTTGTGTTCCTGATGGTGAGTAAGGTTCCCAGAGCTCACGCGTTTCTGATCCCCCGGTGTTGCAGGTGCGCATGGGCGACGGTAATTGCTTACCATCAGGCAATCCGTCTGCTCGTTTGCCATCTTTGTCATAAAAAAATAAATTTTGCTCAGCATACGAATTTAAAGTTTCACGATTTTAACATATTATATAACACTTAAATTAACTCGCCGTGGCGACAAACTGAAAACATCGACGGATGGACTGCGTCCATCGAAACTCAATCTACAGCTATCATATATTATCATGATCATCATCGTCATTATCATCTCAGTTATGAAACATCCACTGCTGAACAGAGGCCTCCTTGGACCATTTGTTTTACACCTTCAAAAATTATGTAATTTATTACTTGTGATTTTTTCGAACAAACTAAATAGTATTTTCAATGAACAGCATCCAATAGTCTAGTTGACGTTTACTGTCTAAAAAGCTTCATTGTTTTCACAATACATAATTTGCTTAGAAATCTTTATTTATTCATATTTAGTAAACTATATCTAATTTTCATTAGAAAAAATGTTGCTACGTTTGTGGTGTAGAAACGATGCCTAAAGTTATTGCTCTAGTTACAGAAAACATCCGATATATATTATAAATTTAAGTAGATAATACATATAATTAATACAGAGTTGAGTTTAGGATTTGAACTCGCGCCTTTAGCTTTCGCGGGTAAAGCTGTCACCTATCTATTAGACTAATCCATACAGCATCCGTAAGTGATTCGAATAGGAGGTGCAAACATATACTCGTTCGCCTTATAGAGATAGACTGGCGCCTTAAGAGATAGCATATACTTAAAAAAAAGTTATTTAAAACTATACTCAATTATTTTTATTATACAGAAACGTACCTATGCTAGCGAATATCTTCTATATTTAAATCGAAAGAAAAATACAATTTTTTTTTATCACATAGGCTGCAAACGAGCAGACGGATTGCCTGGTGGTAAGCAATTACCGTCGCCCATGGGCACCCGTAACACCAGAGGAGTCACAAGCGCGTTGCCGGCCTTTAAGGGAGGTTGGAGCTCTGGGAACCTTACTCACCATCAGGAACACAACACTGCATACCTGAAAGGTAGCAGTGCTATTATGGCTGTGGTCTTCTGTAAGGAGGAGGTACTTCCCCAGTTGGGCTGCTCCAGATCCAAGCGTGATGGTCATCGCTGTGCCCTACCTCTCATTGTTGGACGTAGTTTAAGGACATACCCGGGTCCAAAAAAAAATATTTAGCTCGATTTTATCCTTCGTGGTAGACACATCTACCACAATCTATCTTGCATTGCATCTATCTTGGTAGTGCACTGGGCTAGTGATCCAGTGTTTATAAAACTATTCTGTTGCCTGGTGACCTGAAGTGGCGTCAAGGTTATTCACAGATTCCATTAAATCTCAATAGACCTTACACCATAGCGTCCTATGATACGAAGAGAGGCAATATCCGCTTAGTGTACCTCTTACACTCTATAAAACAGTCGTAAGGGCCTCTGCGCATTGGCTCGATCCGGCTACGCATCGCCTCCCAAATGTCCGGAACACCACAGTTCCGTGTATGGGAAAAGATGTACCAAAAGTTACATCAGTTTTTTTAAATACAATTATACAAGATAGACCAGCGTTTGACCTCAGTCACACCTGATGGTAAGTGTCGACGAGGTCGAAAATGTAGCACGCTAGTTCAGTAACAGCCTATTAACTCTTGCCTCGACGACCCAAATTATATCTTTCCGGGATATTAAATTAAAAAATGTATCAACGAGACGGAATGATAAATTGCTTTACAATCGATTTTAACTTTATTACACATAAACTGGAATACTTTATGAATACCAGCTTCCCTGTATTGTGTCGAAAATAGCCGTCGGAGAAAGAGATGGCTTTACGAAAACGCCTAAATAAAAATGGGCTTTATGTTATTTTGAAACGTAATGATACTCGTTACGGGCTGTTTATTGATGTTTATAGGAATTATGCTTTCAATATGAATTTTAGGTGTAATAAAATAGATATTTAAGTCGAAAGAAAAATAGAAAAACTTGACTCGCAGCGGGACTCGAACCCACAACCACTGGACATCGATGCCGTAAAAAGGGTTCAATACTCTTCGGTAGATGTCGCTACACGTCACCCGTAATGACGTATATACGAAGAAGGATAAGATAGAAAAATTTGACACGTCGAAGCGGCGCTCGTATGGCACAACTGGTAGTGCACTGGGCTAGTTATCCAGTGGTTGTGGGTTCGAGTCCCGCTGCGAGTCAAGTTTTTCTATTTTTCTTTCGACTTAAATATCTTTGATATGCTAGCAGACGTTTCTGCTTAATATAAAAATAATTTTGTAATAAAATAACTGAAAAACAACAAGTTGTTGCACAAGGGAGCAAAGTTCGTATTTACAGTACATACATAGGTACATACATTTCAGCCGTATGCAGTCCACTGCTGGACATAGGCCTCCCACAAATATGACTTGTATCATATTGAGGGTAGTTGATATAGTCGCCACGCTTGGCAGGCGGGTTGGCGACCGCAGTAGCTGTAAATTGGTTTTCGACGGACGCTGCTGCCCGTTCGTAGGATTTTTCCCTTTGTCGCCTCTTACGACACCCGCGGGAGAAGATGGGGTATGGGGGATGGGGGGGTGGTGCTATTCTAGTCAACCGGCATCACACAGCATTTACAGTCTAGTGCTCATATTGTAATGGCCTATAATTATCAATTTATATTTAATTGATAATATTTATACCCCCGGTCTGGCCTAGTAGTAACCCTGCCTATGAAGCCAATGGTCCTCGGTTCAAATCGAAGTCAGGGCATTTCTTTGGGTAATCAGCACAGATATTTGTTCCTGAGTCATGGTGTTTTCTATGTATTTAACTATTTATATGTATCTATCTATTATATATATCGACGTCTAGTACCTACAACACAAGCTTTCCTGAGCTTACCGTAGAACTAGGTAGATTTGTGTAAGATTGTCCCGAAATATTTATTTATTTAATTTGTTTATATAAGTTGTTATAATTTTTTTTTGTAGTATACTTTCAAAATGAATTTAAGGTGTAATAATATAACTGAAAATGAACAATAGTTATTTGTTATACAAGGGAGCAAAGTTAGTGTTTACCTTCACGTGCTATTATTGAAACCCGAGCTAGCAAAAATACAATAATTGAATTACGAGAATAGCGAGGGGTTCTAAAAGTGGCATCTTAAGCGTTGAGAGGAGTTTAAAGAGCGAGAAAGTAGTCGCTTTCGTAAAGCTAGCGGCTATGCTACGCCAAATTCTGGGATTAGTTGCCAAGCGGACCACAGGCTTCCATGAGCGTGGCAAATGCCGGGACAACGGTAGCAAGGTGATGACATAACACAAATCAAAATGATATTTTTAAACTTCGCATCGGCACCCCAGTGTGTACCTATTCGTATGTGTTGTATACGTGGTTCGATAGTAAAGTAAATGTTTGCGCGGGGGCCCGCGTTCGAGTCCCGTCCATGATGGATTGTCCCACAAACTATGAGGGAATTAATTAGGGTCAAAGGTTAGGGAGGTTTCATGTAATAATATTACGAAGATCCCAAGTAATAGGTCAATATTGGAAAGTGTCTTGCGCCATTTTTATCACAGACAATATTTTTTTTTAGAACATATTATATCGTATAAGATTCATAGTTAGTGTTCCTGCGGCTGAGTAGGTGGACTGAGAGCTCAGGGCCTTAAACGGTAACTGCTTACCACCAGGCGGGCAGTATGCTTGTTTGCCACCATTGTAGTGAATAAAATAATTGTCTCTGTGATATATTTTTTTTTTATCATTGGGACTGTGTAGACACTGCCATATAAAACTATATTTTTGAATACCTCTTACATACTAAGTGCAAAACTTATTTATTTATTTAAGTCAAACGAACGACAAATATTAAGTTCTAATAACGTAAATATATCGAAAGTGTAAGAATTATATTGGGAAAAGTCAAAAACAAACCCGAAATATTAACTAGTATTCGCAAATAAATTCATAGAAAAGTACCCAACATAGAGACAGCAAAAAATATAAATTTAATAAAATACATATTTTTACACCGAAATATAATTCTATAAACTACAAATAATCCGCAAATTACAAAAAAAAACACACAAAACTTACCTTTAAAATAATGACATTTAATACCAACTACACTGCAAACTGATATTTAAAGAAAGTGACAAAAAAACATTTAATACCAAAAACACGGCAATAGGAAGAGACAAAAAATCAAAACACTAGCGCCCTCTACGACATACCTTTATGGCGTATTTTTTTTAAAAAGGGCTTAGGCAGGCGACTCTTCACTCTGCCCGCACGTCCTGAAAACATGTCAACTTTCAATATACGAGTACATCATTGTCGACAGGCACATTGCTGGCCGAGTATGGTTAAACGACTTTAGGACTCCGTTGGTTCGTTGTACAGCCAGCAATGGCCCTCGCGCTTAACAAATATAACGGTTTTCTCAAATATATCGAAAATATTTTTTTAGGTTATTTTTATTCTTTGCTGTCGATTCTCATATTCAATAAAAACTGCAATATAATGAAAAGGATTGTGTGCTATGTTACTTTTCCTTATTTACAAACGGATAAACTCACGTGTAATTATATCGCACTAGGCAACATGTTTCAGGTAAGCTCAGGTACCCATGTTCAAGTCTAGTCAGGTCACTTCGCTCGGGGTGAGTGTATATCTGCCTAAAAATGGGTACCAGAGCTTACCCAAGAACTGTACAGTCGCCATCAGATATATCGGAGCTGTGGAGGTGGTCACAAATATCTGAACAACGCCTCTATTGTCAAGGCGATAGAGTGCATGTTCAGATATTTGTGACCACCTCCACAGCTCCGATTTATCTGATGGCGACTGTACCGAAAATACAGTAATACAGGTAAATTTCAATTTCATTTATTTCAAGTACAATAGACTCATATAATTAGTAAATACAAGATGCCAAAATTAGAAGTAATAGATAATGTTTTTTTTTTTTAAGTGAGTTTTATCTTCATGTAATATCTATTTATTTCAACTTCAAGAATTTGGAAGTCGTGTAATATAATTTATATCATATTCAACAAAAACTGCGCAGAACACTCTACATTCCCTTATAATTTTTAATGTACTATAAAACTGTTACTACTTGCACTAAAATAGTACATTTCGATACTAGTACAAAAAAAATTTTTTTTTGACGAGGGTGTAAGTTGGAGCCCGAGTGAAACGAGGGTGACAAATAACCCGAGTCTTAGATAAGTTTTTACGCGTTGGTCGAACAAAATTTTTCATAACAAGTGCCTTAAAAAGTGAAATTTACGCACGTGAAGCGTGCGCAAAGTGTACTTTTTACGCTCTAGTCAGGAAAATATTATTTCTCCATTACTAAACCCTAAAATATTGTTCTCCAGGCTATCGTTACAAAATTTTCTCAAGATATAAGTCAAGCAATTGAGAAGACGAAGTATTACTTTACAGCAATTAATTAACCTAAAAGCGGCATTAATTAAAAAGCAGTTAATTAACGTAAGCCTTATAAAAACGGGTAAACAATATCCTTTGGGATATTTCCTTAATGATAAGTAAATAGTCTTACGCGGTATTTAGTAGTTGGAACTAACGGACATAAGCGCCGTAGTTTTCCTATAGTTATTCGTCATTTTGGTGATAGTTAGGGTGGTATTCTTAGCTTAGTGCAGACGAGTCGAACTGTCTTTAAAGACCATTTTATTTAGAAAGGCTTCCAATTGGATCAACTTTTTTTTTGTTACTTACTTTATTTACTTTTTTTTTACTAATTTACTTTAGGGTTCTTGGGGTCAATTGAAACAATACTTGTTAAAACTTAAAGATATAGGAAAATAGCGTGACATGGAGGATCAAAAAGTCAAAATTTCGTGCGGCTTAAAATGTTGCAAAATTACGGAATTTCTGGCATAAACATCGTAATACTCTTTTTGTATATAGAAAAATTGATGTTTCTTATAATTAGGTAGATATTATATTACATTTGAAAATGTCTTGATTGATTTACTAGATCTTTTTTAACTTTTTCAAAAGGTATCATGACTTGCTTCTCTGTATGAATATAGTTTGATAAATCGTGCTTACAAGTTATCAAAATTTTATCAAAAACGTAAATGAAGAGGTTCATAGCTATGTAATAAAATTATAACATACATTTACAGCATTCGATATGGATGAAAATTTCATTCCAGAAAGTTCGACTAGCACAGACTCCGTCACCAATTGGGAGAGCATCTTATGATAGCCTTATAAATATTTAACAGGGTATAATAGGGCCACGAGCTTATTGTATTAGTTTTCAGGTAAAATGGTGTATTTGACCTTTTATTGAGAATAGCATTTATATATTTATCGTACATTTTGTAAGAGGAATGACTGTGATGTTAGAGACTCCGTTGAAAATAGTTTAATATTATGAACTAGCTGACCCGGCGAACTTCGTACCGCCTAAAAAGCGACAAAAGTAGTGATAGCTTTAAAAAATCACGGAATTTTTGTGATTTTTTAGTACTTAATGTCTCAATAAGGGCTGTGACGATTCCAACCAATCCAAAATCATTTTAATCGCCCTTCTCGAGTTATAAGCGGTTGAACAAACCCCATTTTCTTTTATATACATATATATATAGAAGAGAAGATTATGCATTAAAAACATAGATGAAATCACCATGTCTGACGACCGGTCTGGCCTAGTGGGTAGTGCCTATGAAGCCGATGGTCCTGGGATCGAATCCAAATCAGGGCATTGATCTGTGTTATGAGCACAGATATTTGTTCCATGAGTCATTGGTATTTTCTATGTATTTAAGTATTTATATGTATATATCTCATATATAAATCGTCGTCTAGTACCTACAACACAAGCTTTACTGAGCTTACTGTAGGACAAGGTCGATTTGTGTAAGATTGTCCCGAAATATTTATTTATTTATGTCTATACACAACCGCGTTCCCCGCATCCTAGCACATCAGTGACATCTATCATGTTTAACAGCAGTACGTTTCAATGCTATAATAGTTCTATAGACATATCTCGCTGTCACAATAACTCAACATCTATACATAGATGGCGTTTAGCCAGCATGTTAGAGGTATGCGAACTTTTGTTTGTTCCATGCAAATATACAAAATATACTTATCATTACAATAACTGTTCAAATACTAAACTAGCTTGAATCTAAAACAGGCCATTGAGGCATTGTCCCAGAGATACTGGCGGCATTTCCTCGTTGTATCGCAATGATACGTTGTGCGAGGAAGCCGCCAGCTCTTCGGTCACCAGTTACGTAAACCAGACGCTTCGTGCTTTCTGCAAAATGTTTGTACGCGCTGGGTTCTCATAGAACTAAAGCTTCTACGCCATATTAATTAAAATTAAATTTGGCTCCACCCATATTATAATTAAATTGCCATGCAAATAAAATGGTTGAGTTCGATATGAAGTCCATATTGTCCATTATGTTTTAGCTATAATGAAGGCAACGAAGGGTTGCCAGAAATAATTCCACCTGCATTAATACCGCGATTTGAAATTCAATTCTGACACTACCCGGCCGAATCTGCAGATGTATTTCGAGTTAAGTTGCTGATGAGAAAAATAATAGATGCGGCTAGTTAGCGACTGGCCACATTATATATAAAATGAACTCTTTTTATAGGTGAGCAGTATTCTTTTTAGTAAAATGGCTATAATAATGATGGGCCAGCGATGGGCCAGCAAGATGGTCATGGGATGTTTTAAACGCCACTACACGATGTCGACATACAGCCATCCCATCACCATCCCGCCTTAAACCATCCGACTGTACTACACTGGCACCTACTACACCTACACTAGGTGGCTGGTTATTGAAAGATGACCAGTACTTGACGCCTTAATATTTGTCCCTTTTTGAACTTAAAAACTTAAAAAAATTTCACAGGCGTTTCGAGGACCTTGTCCAGTCGCCATTAGATATATCGGAGCTGTGGAGGTGCTCATAAATATTGGAACTCAAAAAATAGAGGCTTCTATTGTCGAGGCGATAAAGTGCGTGTTCCGATATTTATGAATACCTCCACAGCTCCGATATATCTGATGGCGACTGTCCCTGTAGTCTCGGATGTTGATTAATATACGTGGTTAAGTCCCGTTTATTTATAATAATGACTGTAATTATGTTGTTTAAGTATTCTTTGTTTATAGTGTAAGTACTCGTATGTATAATTGTAGTTTTATTTATGTACCTATGTTCAATAAAGACACTCGTAAGTTTTGTGTAATAATAGTAAGTAACTATTTTAATTATTTTTATTTGTAAAAAGTTTTTCTGGTAGAGATCGCTCTCTAACGATTAAACCAGCTAAGTAAGTTGCCAAATCATTGAGATGAATAATAAGTAATAACGGATATATGCTCATTTTTGTATGTATTTTGTAGAAATGAATAAAGTATTTATCCCTATATATATTCTAATCAAATATTCCTTTTATTAGTTAAATATTTCGCATCTACCCTTTACCTCATCTGCCGTATCTCAAATACATGAATAAAATGAATATTCGGCCGAATGCAGATTAGCGGGGCCGCGGCGGAGTCATTACAGCCATTACCTGCAACAATGTATACACAAAATAAACATTTGTACACTGAATTAGGTGAGCAAAATTCTTAAAAATAAAGGAAAAAATGGAAAAATTTTGGACACGAACTTGCGATTCTGGGATACATGCCCACCGCTCTACAAATTGAACTACAGAGGTATCCTTGTCATCATATCAGCCGAAGAACGTCCACTGCTGGACATAGGCCTCCCCCAAAGCGCCCCACAGTGACCGTTTTTGCGCCACCGGCATCCAGTGGATTCCCGCGGTCTTTACCATGTCGTCGGTCCACCTTGTTGGGGTCTGCCCACGCTGGCTTTCCGGTACGTGGTTGTCAATCGAGAACCTTTACGCCCCAACGGTCATCGGTTCTACGTGCGATTGCCCTTATCATAGTATGAAAATAAAAAAAGGCCAAACTATTGTCCATACATAAAAAGATAATATTTTCAAAATTTGGCTGTGAATATAAAGTAGGCAACTAATAAGAAGAGATGTTTAGGAATTCAACTCTTTAAGGGGTGAATTCGGAGTTGAGATTTTGTGTAGAGGTATGAAGTTCGTGGGGTCAGCTAATAAGATATAATTCAGGGGTCTTTTATATAATGATTTGTAACTAACATTATAGCGGAACTCTCTTTCCAATACACGTAATAAGATAAGGATTTCCGGTATTATTACAAGTTATTATGGAACAATTACGAAGTTCTAAAAAAATCTAATTATATTGTCACTTGTAAACAACAAATTGTACAAAGAAAACTTTGTTAATATTATTGTGAATAATATCTTCTGTCCGGAGCGACGGACGGTTCTAGAACATTCTAGAATTTTCTAGAGCGAGCCAATTTGTGACTGCGCTTGCGTTGTTTGATATTAAAAATCCCTCAACTGTGTACGAGTTATATTATCACAGTGACGTTTGACAAACAGTAGAATAAGTATCTGGTCTTTTTTTGATTAAATAGCGTCGTTTGCGTCCCACTGCGACTGTCTCATTTCTATCCATGGATATGAATGCGAAAGTGTGTCTGTTTGTTTGTCCGTCTTTCACGGCAAAACGGAGTGCCGAATTGACGTGATTTTTTTAAGTGGAGGTAGTTGAAGGGATGGAGAGTGACATAGGCTACTTTTTCCAGCGGGAAAACATCTCATTCCCACGGGAAGACTCAATATGTTACATTTTCCTCTAACCATGGCGACATCATCTTATTGTTAATAAAATAAAAAGAAGATATATTTTCGAGTATGCATAACATTAAAAGGAAGTTTAAATAAATCAAAAAAATATTGAATTGGAAAAAGAAAGATTTTTTGTCATTTTCTCTCCTGGGTCATTTTAAAAATGAGGGTGTAGCACGCTGGTTCAGTAACAGCCTATTCACTCTTGCCTTGAAAAGACTCAAACTATCTTTCCGGGAATACGGACGAAGGCAGCGAATTCCGTTCGCTCCTTAGCAGTCCACATTAGGAAGATTATACTGTAAAAAAAATATTTCTGGTTAATTGGGCCCGGGTATGTCTTTAAACTACGTCCAACAATGAGAGGTAGGGCACAGCGTTGACCATCACGCTTGAATCTGGGGCAGCCCAACTGGGGAAGTACCTCCTCCTTACAGAAGACCACATCCATAATAGCACTGCCACCTTTGAGGTATGTAGTGTTGTGTTCCTGATGGTGAGTAAGGTTCCCAGAGCTCCAACCCCCCTTAAAGGCCGGCAACGCGCTTGTGACTCCCCTGGTGTTGCGGGTGCCCATGGGCGACGGTAATTGCTTAACACCAGGCAATCCGTCTGCTCGTTTGCCGCCTATGTCATAAAAAAAAAAAAAACATATTACGAGTATGAACCAAAATACGCGTCAACCTACTGTATGTAAACACAATTATTCGCAAAGACGCATATTAGGGTCTATTATCATACTGTCCATTAGCAAACAGGAATGGTGTTCCGCCGGTACCCTTTTGGAACCTTTAGTCGCTAATAACTGTTAATGTTGCTATGAGCAAGCGTAACGAGAGGGTTGCCTTAAATGTTGTAATATCCTACAGAACCATCTACTTATTGTATGGGTGTATTATATAAAGGCTGGTTAACTATCTTCGTCTGTATTCCTGGAAATATATAATGTGGGTCTTTTCAAGGCAAGAGTGAATAGGCTGTTACTGAATCAGCGTACTACACCCTCGACCTCGTCGACACTTACCATCAGGTGCGACTGAGGTCAAACGCTGTCAGACGTCAGTCTTGTATTTAAAAAAAATGTTCAGTACTTATGAATCTTTTGATAATTATGAGATATGTGTAATTTTTTCCCTAATTTTTTTTTTGCCGCTTGATGATAAGCAGTTCTGGTTGCCTTTTCTAGGCAAGACGAAGTTAATATTATGGCTTTGCTTGTATTTATGGGCCCAAGGAAAGCTGTGAGAAATTTAGTGAAAACGGCGGGAATCAGCTTTTATGGACTCTGTATGCTGCCTTTTTTATACAAAACTATTTTATGGAAATTTAAAGTTCGTTGTAAAAAGAAAAAATAATACATTGTCTATTGCTTTTAAGAGGCACATTACTGAAATAATCAGTGTACTGTCAACAACATTATTTCTCGTAATGTCTCAGGTACAGTCAGCTGCAGAGATAAAGTTGCCGGGAAATAAAAATGGTTTTTAAGGTCTTATTGCGCGATTCTTCTAACTAATAAGCGAGTTTTTAGCCTTACTTGTAATAGTAACTTTCAAAAAAGAAAGCAAGTTTCGTAATTTGTGTGATTGTGTGTTTATAAGACGACCATTATTTAAACTTTATTTCAAAGTAATAGGGTTTTGCGAAATGCCTGGCACCCTTATGCCTGGACTTATATACTTGTCGGTAATGTGGTACAAAGAAACTACAGCTTTTTCTGGGGAATCTGGGAAAATTCATGCAAAAAGCAAGCAATATATTATTATAAATTCTTTGATTAAATAATCAGAATTACAGACGGATTGCTAGTCTACATAGCTCAAACTCAAACCTTTATTCAGTAAGTAAGCCACAAGGGCACTTTTACACGTCGAGTAACCAGAAGTAAAAGAGAAAAATAAAAACTACACCAGTTCCAACCCTACACCTCTGACCCGAGAAGCATTTTGACTTTTAAGAACTGCAAGATACTCGGCGGAGCTTATTTTTTCAAAACAGTATCACATAAAAACGCGTTAATCTTTACGAAAACATATCAAACAATTACAAAAATTAACTACCGAAAAAAAATACAAATTCAAATCTGACTGCTTAAAACGAAGTTAACAAAACGTTTGATATGCTTTCTTATCAGCATACCTCGGGGTTTTCGGTGCGGGAATGATTTCTTGTATTTATATCTTTGTTTATTGTAAAATAATTAAAGGGTGAACACTATTAAATTGTCGCCTACATTTTTACTTTGCTAGCGTGTTGCATCGAACCTTTTTTGAATATTCTTTTAAAATTTTAAATTTAGAAGGCTCGTAATATATTAGACAACCATAAAATGTTCATTTGTTTTTTATTTATGAAAATGGCGTTACACGAAAAAAATGTTCGCGAATTAATTTTGCAAGAATTCAGTAAAAATCCTCATTTATCAACTTTAGATCTGGCAAAATCTTGTCAAACAACTCGGAGGACGGTTCAACGAACCCTAAAAAAAATTAAACAAGGTGAAACTATAGATAGGAAGCGGCGTGAAGGTCAACCCACCAGAAAATCTAATGTTAAGTTACAATCAAAGGTGTGCAAGCTATTTGATAAGAATCCGAGTATCTCTTCCGGGATGTGGCGAAAAAATAGGCACTAGTCAAGCAAATGTCCAAAAATTAAAAAGAATGCGGCATTACAACATATAAGAAGCAAAAGGCTCCCAAGAGAACTGTGGATCAATATAATCGTGCGGTTAGACGTTCTAGGTTATTGTATACCTTGTTGATTGAGAAAAAATGTTGCCTAATTATTGACGATGAAACCTACGTCAAGGCAGATTTCAAGTCTTTACCAGGTAACCAGTACTATTCCTCTCGTGACATCTCGAATCTTGACGAATCGGAAAAGGTGATCCCGGTAGAAAAATTTGCAAAAAAATACCTTGTTTGGCAAGCTGTATGCCAGTGCGGCATGAGGAGCTCACCATTTATCACTACCGGGACAATTAACACCGATATTTATATATCAGAATGCTTGAAAAAGAAACTGTTACCATTCATAAAGAAACACACTTCCTCAACATTGTTTTGGCCAGATTTAGCAAGTTGCCATTATTCGTCTCGAACTTTGGAATGGTATAAGGCGAATTCAGTCGAGGTAGTGCCTAAGGAGAGTAACCCACCTAACTGTCCCGAACTTCGCCCCATCGAAAAATATTGGGCTAATATAAAAACTAAACTGCGAAAAACTTGCCAACCTGCCACTTCATTACCAGATTTTCAACGAAAATGGATTAAATGCACAAAATTGTTAAGCGATGATTCCGTGCGAAATTCAATGAATCACGTCAAAAGTAATGTCCGGAAATTTTCTCGTCGTTCGATGAAATAGCCCTAATATTTTTTAAAATGATTTTACGCTGTATAAAATTAGTCATATAAAGAATTTTGAGCACTTTGGATTTTTATTTTGTCGTCTGTAGCATGTTCGACCTGCGACAATTTAATAGTGTTCACCCTTTACAAACTATGAATTAAACGTAGGTAGTAAGGTCCAAATGTGCTTAGAAATGTTAAATTAGTATCGTTTTTACATGTTATTTGGCTAGAGTAAAACATTCCCGCACCGAAAACCCCGAGGTATGCTTATCAGAACTATGTCCTTTACTCCAATTTTAGCAGTCGCGTTAACCAAGAGACAGACGCACAAGGAAGGAACGTTAAACTAAGCAAATGTTTTATAACGTAGTATAGTGGTTTTGAAATAGTCGTATAAACACTGTCGCGTGCAACAGTTTGTAAGAAATGAACGGGACTTAAGTCGCGTATATTAACTTTGAAAATTAATGACGTTATCCTCGTGGTCTCCGATAAAGAATGGCTAAATTTCACACATCTAGCAGCGCCTAGTGCGCAAAACGTTCAAGTTGATAACAAGATCAAGTGCGGGTAGTTCGAAAAACTCGCTCTGCTAGATGTTGATGTGAATGTTCGATTGTTCTAGAAACGTCGGAAGTAATATTTAAAGTTAATATATGCGTATAAGTCCCGTTTATTTGCAATAAATAAATATAAATAAATAAACATTACAGGGCATTCTTACAAAAATTGACTGAGCCTCACGGTAAGCTCATGAAGGCTCGTGTTATGGGTACTTAGCCAACGATATATATAATATACAAATACTTAAATACATAGAAAACTACTCAGGAACAAATATCTGTGCTAATCACTCAAATAAATGCCTTTACTGGGATTTGAACCCAGGACCATCGGCTTCATAAGCAGGGTCACTACCCAACCAGGCCAAATATGTCACCATAATGTAATGATTTGTAAAATTAGTAATTATTTTATAAAGTACTGTAGTGTTTTTGAAATAGTCGTATAAACGTTGTCACAAGCAACAGTTTATAACAAAATAAGGACAATACATTCAACGCGACACGCCGTGTACGGAGGCAACAACTGTCGTATTAAGTTAGTCTAGGTGCAATATGGTGACACAAATGTCGAGTGTCAGTGTTAATATCACCTGCGCTGTAATGTCTAGGATTTATATGACAGCTAGTGTCACAGACTAAGAGCGGTTTCAAATAAGCGTTTAATACGCGCGTATGACCTCGATTTTTGAAGCGCGTGCACAGTTGTGGATTTGTTTTCTTCGGGCATTGACGCGCATATAAGCTCGCATAAGCGCGAGCGAGTAACCGCTCCATTTCATGTTTCGAACAAACACGCAGGAATAAGCGTGCACACGCGTGTTCGTTTTAATGTAGCGCGCGTGGAAGTGCGTATGCCAGAAACGAGCGTATACGCGCAGAAAAAAAGCGCTAGTCTGAAACCGCTATAAAATTTTATAAATAAACTAGTCGAATTACAAAAAACAGTTTTAAAATGTGACTGTGGTATTAAACACGTGGAATACGAGGCAATTACAATTTCACAACAATCTCCATAGTTCGAATTGTAAAAGAACCCCGAAAACAAATAAAAATAAGATAATAAGATGGCGTCCACTTGACTGATCCCCAAACTCAAAAAGGCTTGTGTTGTGTCAGCCAAGGATGTATATATTATAATATGATCTATGAATACTTAAATACATATTACCGGGCCATTACAGAGTAGAGGATTATTTGACAGACAAACATGCATGGCCCAAAACAGTAAGTAACGAAACCGCCTAGCAATTAATTCAACAATTGTATATACTGCCAGATCATGTAAATGACACAGTTCAGATAAGAAAGCATATTAAAGTATGTCTATTTTGTGAAGTCGAATTTGTTTATGCATTATTATTTTTACTTTTATATTTTAGTATTTTCATATCTTGTAATAAACTGTTTGATATGTTTTCTTATCGGACTACGCATAATTATGTAAGTACTTTAAGATTTGATGTATCACTGTATTGAAAAAAATAAGTCCCGCCGTAGTTTCTTGCCGGTATCTTCTCGGGTTAGAGATGTAGGGTTTGAACCGGTGTAAATTTTTTTTGACGTTCATAAGTGCATGTAATGTGCCTAAATTGAAAAATAAAGACCTTTTATCTTTTATCATAGAAAACATCCATGACTCAAGAACAATTATCTAAGCTCATAACACAAATAAATGCCTTTACTGGGAAATGAACCCAGGACCGCCGGCTTAATAGGCAGGGTCACTACCCACTACACCAGACCTGTCATCAAATAAGATAAAACAATATTATAATATCAAAGAATGATATTAAGGCTCCGATTTTCCACACCAAGGAATCTTTTTTTAAATGATAATATTTCTGGCAGAAAAACAGCCGCTCTCACTCAATATTAGATAATATCTGAACTTAATATCCTGTCGCCAAGATTTCATATTTAGAGCCTTCTTCTCTAGTATTCAGGGCTAAAAAATGAATAAAAAATTGGCATAAATCATTAAAATATCTTAAAACTTTCGTTTGTTTCTTATGTACAGTCAGCAGCAGAAGTGGCTAAGCGTTTGAGGTGTTCAAAATGAGGTCAACACATCTCTATTGTCAAGAGAATAAGAGCGCGTGTAGGTCATTTTGAACACTTCAAACGCTTAGCAACTTTTGCTGCTGACTGTACAATAAATATTACAGGATATTCTTACACAAATTGTCTGAGCCTCACGGCCAGTTTAAGAAGTTTTGTTGTGGGGATTTAGCCTACAATATAATATATGATATACAAATACTTAAATACATAGAAAAATAAAGTGCTAGTGGCCTAGAGGTAAGAGCGTACGACTTGCGATCCGGATGTCGCAGGTTAAAACCTCCACTTGTAAGAACAGGGTTTTCGGAGTTTCTGTATGAAATCTCATTCGATCATTACCAGTCGCTTTTCGGTGAAGGAAAACATCGTGTCAACACCGGACTAATCCCATTAAGGAGTATTAGTTTACCCTCTGGGTTGTCAGATGGTGGTCGCTTCGGTAAACCAATGCCTACGTCAAATCCTGGGATTAGCCAAGCGGACGCCAGGCTCTCAATAGCCGTGGCAAAATGCCGGGACAACGCGAGAAAGATAATTAAATTTACTCATGACTCAGTAACAAATACCTGTGCTCATGGCATAAATAAATGCTCTTACTTGGATTGTAACCCAGAACCCATATCCATATGGACCCTTCCCTACCCACTAAGCCAAAGACAGCAAGAGACCCGTTTAGCATGGTGATTATGACATTAAATTCCCCGTTTTTTTATGAAATAGGTGGCAAACGAGCAGACGGATTACCTAATGGTAAGCAATTACCGTCGCCTATCGGCGCCCGCAACACCAGGGCAGTCACAAGCATGTTGCCGGCCTTTTAAGGGGGTTGGAGTTCTGGGAACCTTACCTTCAGGAACACAACACTACATGCCTAGGTAGCCGTGCTATTATGGCTGTGGTCTTCTGTAAGGAGGTACTTCCCCAGTTAGGCTTCTCCAGACACAAGCGTGATGGTAGGTATTTCGCTGTGCCCTACTTCTCATTGTTGGACGTAGTTTAAGGACATACCCGGGTCCATATGTTCAAATCAAAAATGTTTATGGAAGTTGAGTGTTAATAAAAAAGAATAGCTTTTCAAGCAATATTAATCCAGCTACTATTGCAAACTAGTGTTTTTTTTTATTTCTTTACATCTTTGTCTCAAATAGTTTTCTGCATTCTCCGACGTCTGTAGCTTTGCGGTCTGCGAGTTTAAACAAAAACGTCACAACTACCAACACATCTATAAATATGTATACACTTTGTACTCTATGTTTATACAATAAGGTTCAAATTAGATTTGATATTTTACAAACTTGGTTTTGATGGTGGTGGTTAGGTCTTTTTGTGGTTACGATGGAGGGTTTCCGTCTACTGTTTCTTTGACTTTGACGAAAACATTCCAATGCTGACTTTAAAGCTTAATCCAACGGAAATGGGAAGAAACCTGAAAAGGCTTTCGGTATTTTGTAGTGAAATACAATGTAAATACTGCAACATTGGGTAACTAGTTATTACTAGTAATAGTACATTACTACAGTGGCCGAGAAGTAAAGGGTTGCCGGCCGAGTATATGTAGACGAGGCCAACAAGCCCTTTTGACGCCGAGGTATGTATAGTGCTTTTAACAAATATGCAATACATCAGAATCCCAAACGTGATTCATATAGGAGGTTTTGTAGACGATGCCCAAAAACCGTTTGAAAAAGGGTTACATATACAAACGACGGGTTCCGATGGCCCAATTGTCCAGGCAGCCGCGATTGCTGGAGATGCGGTTTCAAATACTGCCTCGGACGCAGGAGGCTCTCGTCATTTTTTCTTAAGTATATCTCATCTATTTGAATTCATAATTGAAGATTTGTATATCATTGGAGGAATACCCATAACACGAGCCTTCTTGAGCTTAATGTTCACCCGGTACCGCGAACGTCGAAGTTCGTATATTTCGGGCATCTTTCTCTTTTACCCCAATTAAAACGTCATGAGAGTGACACAGACAATTGTCCGAAATTTACGAATATCGTTTTTGGCGGTAGCGCCTCAGGGCTCAGTCGATTTGTGTAAGGATGATAAAAAAAAAAAAAAGATAAAAGATCTTTATTTTTCAATTTAGGCACATTACATGCACTTATGAACGTCAAAAAAAAAAATCTACACCGGTTCAAACCCTACACCTCTGACCCGTGAAGATACCGGCAAGAAACTACGGCGGGACTTATTTTTTCAAAACAGTGATACATCAAATCTTAAAGTAGGTACTTACATAATTATGCGTAGTCCGATAAGAAAACATATCAAACAGTTTATTACAAGATAAGAAAATATTAAAATATAAAAGTAAAAATAATAATGTATAAATAAATTCGACTTCACAAAATAGACATACTTTAATATGCTTTCTTATCTAAACTGTGTCATTTACATTATCTGGCAGTACATACAATTGTTGAATTAATTGCTAGGCGGTTTTGTTAGTTTCTGGTTTGGGCCATGCATGTTTGTCTGTCAAATAATCCTCTACTCTGTAATAGCCCTTAGACATCAAAGACTTTTTAAAGTAATTCTTAAGTATTGGGAAGGGTAATTTTAAGGCATCATCAGGTAACTTGTTATATAAATGAATACATTGCCCAAATGTCCATACAAATAATGACAATACATTGTCAAATGATGTCCTGCAATATTTATTTATTTGCGTAAGACCTCACCTAAAGTTTAATTTAAGCTAGATATTTATATTTTTCTACTCCTGATAATCTTTGAATCATCGTTTGTGTATTTGAAACCATTGCGAATACATTTCGTATTTTGAAAAAATCTTGTATCTCAAACTGCTACCCTAAGTCGAAACGAAGTAACTCTGTATACGTTTCATACGTACATACGACATTTTTCATTTGGTTGACAGACTAAGGTAAGGTCAATGTGGGTAAAACCATCTAATCAGGAAAGACCGTTTACCAACCAACTTCCTACATTATCTGATTGGTATTTAGTGTCATATCTTACTTCCCTTAAAAATAAAGTATCCCCGGTATAGCCGGTCTTACCCACATTGACCTTATTAGTTTTTTTCAAAGTAAAGACGATTTAATTCCACCATTTAAAATGATATAAATATAAAGTTAACCTTTTATGTCTAATTACATATTTATTTAAGGATTATTGAGGCTCATTCCACAGATTTATGCAAGCTCTAAATTACTTTAATTATCCGAATGTCAGAGTAGAGATAAAGTAATTAGGTTAATGTTACTTAAATGTACCTCAGTTAAATTACGTCTCTTTCTAACAAAATTCAAATGTCAAAATTAAAAATTTACAACGGCATATTTTATATATTTTATATTTACGCCATGTATTTTTAATGACAAAGCTGGCAAACGAGCTGACGGATTACCTGATGGTAAGCAATTACCGTCGCCCATGGGCACCCGCAACACAAGGGGAGTCACAGGCACACAACACTACACACCTGAAAGGTAGCAGTGCTGTTACGGCTGTGGTCTTCCGTAAGGAGGAGGTACTTCCTTTGGGCTGCTCCAGATTCAAGGGTGATTGATGGTACTTCGCGGCGCCCTACCTCTCATTGTTGGCGTAGTTTAAGGACATATCCGGGTCCAAAATCTTAATGCAACGTAGCTAATAATAGATCCGGGGGATTGTTACTATGGCAACCAGTGATACGGAAAAAATAATTGAACAATAAACAATTCAACATCTTCTAAAAAAGATACGCAGTTCTAAGCTGATAACAATATCAAAGAACACGAACATTCTTATACCGAACAAATCCTTTGGGAAAGCCTCGATCAACCCAACAGGCAGACTACCTTTGGTAGTTCAGCATTTTCAACCTTACACCTAAACTACAAAGCTCAATTTGGCTTGTGTTCGCTTTAAATGGAACTTAGATAGTTTAATTTCATCCTAAGAGTTCATAAGTCCTAGCGCCGACATTAATAGGGATAGTACGTGATTATACGGGTTCCGTGGAATTAACTTGTATTTTCACAAGTTTCATTTAACGTTAGAGGGTTAAGACTTCCAAAATGTAGTGTGTGGAGCTGAGAATAGAACCATCCAATCTCCTCCCGCGGGTGTAGTAAGAGGCGACAAAGAGAAAAAACCGGCCAGTAGCGTCCTTCGAAATCAGTATCCCCACCATGAGTTGTGACTTCGAGGTTTTCGATAACGAGTATCGATTTTACTATCTGTGCATCTCGTTCGCACTAAAATAGTACAAGCCAGATGCACAGAAAGTAAACTCGATACTCGTTACCGAAAACCTCAAAGTTACAACTCATGGTAAGGGTACTGCTACTTCGATCGCCTTTTCATTAAACTGACTTAGGGTCTATAAACCTTTCGGATTATTCGTGCGATCGGACTGAGGTACCCTAGCCTAGCGGTAAGAGCGTGAGACTTGCAAGCCAGAGGTCGCAGGTTCGAACCCTGGATTGTACCATTGAGTGTTTCGGAACTTATGTACGAAATATAATTTGATATTTACCAGTCTCTTTTCGTTGAACGAAAACATCGTGAGGAAACCGGACTAATCCTAACAAGACATAGTTTACCATCAGGGTTGGAAGGTCAGATGGTAGTCGCTTTCGTAAAACTAGTCTACGCCAAATCCTTGGATTAATTGCCAAACTGGCCAGAGTCCCATGAGCCGTGTCAAAATGTCGGGACAACGCGAGGAAGATGCTGGACTGTGTGGAAGAAGGTAGCTTGGGGAAAATCCAGGACCCTTCCGTACCAGACTTGATTTGTACTACTGGAATACTTCTGCTGAGTTTACGCTTCTAGCGAGATTGGTTGAGGCGGTCTCAACCTAATCTCAGTGGTGTTTGATGGGGTCGAAATAAGGGGAGTTTTGTCGCTGGTAGGCGCGGGGGAGGGAGAGAATAGTATGATACTAGCTTTAGTAGCGAAAAAAAAACGTGATTTTGAGTAGAAGGCTCATAAAAATAATAAATAAGTTGAGTAGGAGTAGGTGTATAACTTATTCTGACTATACGTGCCTCGACATGTTTTGGTCGATTTTTTGAAATATATGCGATTTATTAAAGACGCTCGATGCTGGTCGCTTCCAACCGGTACATGTGGAGGTCCAAGAGTCAGTTGCTATGTTCAGCAGTGTACGTCTTATGGCTGAGATGATGATTAATAACATTCATCAAAAAATAAATGTAAAATGTATCGTAACAGTATTTTTTTTCGATTCTATAACCAATGCCCTGGCTCTCACTAAGTAGAATAGTACATTTCGATACTAGTGAAAAAAAATTTTTTTTCGACAAGGGTGAACGTTGGAGCCCGAGTGAAACGAGGGTGACAATCACCCAAGTCTTAAAGAAGTTTTTACACGAGTATCGAACCTAATTTTTCATAGCAAGTGCCTTAAAAAGTGAAATTTACGCACGCGAAAAGTGCACTTTTTACGCACTAGTTAGAAAAAGTTTTTTTTATATCTTTCTATGACTTTGTGGCTGATGATCATGAACATAAAAAGGGGAATAAAAGTTAATTTTGATTGAATTTCGCTTTGGACCCTCTGGTTTCAGTCTGGCATCTATCACTTATCACTTTCAGTAGGACGTAGGTCAGTCTTTAGGGACCCTCGTAGATACAGTACGCCCTAATTCTGACCCTAGGGAAATAAAGAAAAAGATCGAGAATTCAACACTAACCTAAACTACCTTTTCAACTGACCGCGTTAAGAATTTATTTTATTCACTTCAAGAATTTATTGTTTTCCAATAAAGTATTTTTTTTTTATTATCTTTATTCATTTCGTTTCTTAGCTTAAACATTTTCTTTTACTGAGTGGAGTATTAGAATCATTTATTGTCTAGTATACTCGTATATAAAATGAATAAAATCACAATAATTATATTTTATTAATTATTTTGCGAATCATACTTTATGAACAATTCTTCTTTTTGTTACAACAATTTAATTGTTGTGCGTACTATGCAAGTATACTTTTGAACTTATGTATTTATATGACTGTATGTGTTTTAAATAAATAAATAAATAAAATAATAATGATTAATGTGTCTAGATTTATTCTAAAAGTCAAGGTAAAAATATGGAAAACGTCAAAGTGCCTATAAATGTATAGACATTCCATAATATCAGGACAATAAATGTATACATATTTTGGTGCTTTGATCGCATCGATATCTGTGACCTTGACTGCGTCGCCGGGCGGTATTCCCCATGGTATCGCATCGCTTATACAGTAGCGCGACAGGGCAAATGCTTTGAGTCTATGAAAGTATGAAATATTTAAAGTTACATTAAAAAAAATAAGGGTAGGTATTATAATATAAGCAGGTCTAGCAAACCTTTTTTTACTTAAATACCAAAATCCAGGTGCGGTAAACATTTTTTGTCTTATCCTCTGAAATTACACGCGGAGTTCATTATAGCTGGTCCTAGCATTTTTAGGGCCAAGTTTATTCGCTGTCCGTTCGCGTTCGGTGCACTCTCATAAAAATGCAAATACCGCGCGAGAGAGACGGACGTATTATGTTAATTACTGCGAATGCGCCATCTTTTTTACACATTTTTCGCCATTTCGTGTGTTTCACCAAGTTCTTATTTATTCCCTCTAAAACGTTTTATCTTCGGATTTATGCCGTATGCTGGTGATTTTTTTAAAGCTCAGAGTTTGCGCATAATTTGCGAGTATTTGAATATTGAAATGCGTTTTTGCTTATGTCGATGTTTGTTATTTAAAGTAGTTTTGAGATGTGAGGTTTTTGCGTTTAATACGAAGAGATTTTAATGTTTAGATGTTTTTTTAAAACCTGTTTGAATCGCCATAATTAAAACAATTTAATTATGTATATAAATTAATTAAGATATAGGTATGTCCTGTTGGGTACAGTTCAGCGCTATATTTGTAGTCGATAAAACTAGATTTGTATATGAGACATAAATAATTATATATCAATAAAAATCAGTTAAGAAATGTTATTTAATATATAGCTTAATTTCGTTACTAGCTAGATAGACATGGAAAAGTACTATTTAGTTTTCTTTTCCAAATCATAGTTGTTTAAATTGATTTTTCTCAGAATCAAAAGCACTATCATTAAAACAGAAAAGTCTTAATAGAAAAATTAGCGTCTGTCTTATGACACGCCGTAAGTACATTTTGTATGACTGTCATATTACTTTTGTATAATATTCACACATTTTTAATTATTATAAATGGATAGTCATCCTAAAGCTGAGCATCCATAATTCATAAAATAAACTAGTGGAAATTCCCAGGAACAATTTAATCTTAAAAAAATTCTATTCCCATCATTAATCTTTAAAATGTTATATGTCCATAAATAGAAAAGAGCTGTAATAAAAGCAGTTTTAGTTAGAAACATTCCCATTGTTTCAAGTATATCGTAAATTCTTTATTTCAATTCTAAAGAATGTAGTACGGAGCACATTAAGCTCTTCCTTATAATAAAACTTTAATATCCAGTACTTGAAACTTCACTTTAAGAAGAAACCGTTACGTTGACGTTCCCTGGTTTTTTTTATTTTATTTTTTATGACAAAGGTGGCAAACGAGGAGACGGATTGCCTGATGGTAAGCAATTACCGTCGCCCATAGGCACCCGTAACACCGGGGGAGTCACAAGCGCGTTGCCGACCTTTAAGGGGGGTTGGAGCTCTGGGAACCTTACTCACCATCAGGAAGACAACACTACATACCTGAAAGGTAGCAGTGCTATTATGGCTGTGGTCTTCTGTAAGGAGGAGGTACTTCCCCAGTTGGGCTGCCCCAGATTCAAGCGTGATGGTCATCGCTGTGCCCTACCTCTCATTGTTGGACGTAGTTTTAAGGACATAATCGGGTCCGGGTCCGGGATTTCACGGTGTCTGCGACTATACAATGATTTCGGTATTATGAAGCAAGAAAACAAGGTATGACATATAATTCATATGTACAGTCACTGACTTTAATTGTGAAGCCACTTACAGTTCATGCAATAGTCTTTTGTTTAGTACTTAATACATAAAATGCCCAATGCAAAGTGAACCCTAAATGGCTCAACAATCAAAGTCCCTGACCCGACAGCGACATTTTCCTTTCAAACTCTATCCACATCAAATTTCTTCCCAATTTGCTTTGCGGTTTTAGCGCGTGAAGGTAACAGATAGACAGAATTATATTTGCCTTTAGAACTTTAATTTGTATGGCATATGGATATTGTAGGAAAAGGTATGTAATCTTGAGCAAATTACTCAGATATATAGAGAAATTACTCAGATTATCAGATAATGTAACATACAAAATCGTCAAAAAAACTTTGACTTCAGATAAAATAAGTTATTTAAAGTCGCAAAGACCACAATAATGTCTATCAGTAGGTGTGGGCACCCGGTGAAAGACGATTTAGCTTGGTCAAAACCAAAAAATACTCCAGTATTTTTTGGTTTTGACCAAGCTAAACGTCAAAACCAAAAAATACTCCAGTATTTTTTGGTTTTGATCAAAGCTAAATCGTAAAATCGTAAAATATACTCCAGAATTATGGCATGGTTACAATTTTATCGTCAATCGCGCTATCCGTCACTCTCGCACTCTTAAACTTGTTGGAGCGTGACATATTACGACAAGTGATAAAAACACAACTATATTAGGCTAGGAGTTCCAAAAATTGTGCTGATTAAAGAAGAAGAGTAAAAACAATAATCAAATAATTCCTTTCTCGGCAAAGACTTCACAGTCCTCAGGCGACACTATAAGAATTATGGCGGATAGTTATTTTGTTAGCACACGCTGCCTGATTTAAGTATCTCCCGGGTATGTCCTTAAACTACGTCCAACAATGAGAGGTAGGGCACAGCGATGACCATCACGCTTGAATCTGGGGCAGCCCAACTGGGGAAGTACCTCCTCCTTACAGAAGACCACAGCCATAATAGCACTGCTACCTTTCAGGTATGCAGTGTTGTGTTCCTGATGGTAAGTAAGGTTCCCAGAGCTCCAACCCCCCTTAAAGGCCGGCAACGCGCTTGTGACTCCCCTGGTGTTGCGGGTGCCCATGGGCGACGGTAATTGCTTACCATCAGGCAATCCGTCTGCTCGTTTGCCGCCTATGACATAAAAAAAACCCGACGTATACGCAGAATAATCGTTGAATAAAACCACGTAACTTCAGTAATTGCAACTTCAACAATTAAACGCACAAAACCGTTCCGCCAGGACGTAACGACTCGTTCCACGTGTGACTGCGAGCTGCGTTACGTTCTACGGGCGGCGGTTAGGCGTTTGTTAGGCGTAGTTTGAATGGAAATCTAAATGGTGAACTTTTGATGCTCCATTGATATAAGACAAATTTTAGTCATTTTTCCTGCTTATAAAAACTATTGAAGGTCGTAAATTGGAATAGATGACATAATAAGGGTAAGGGTAAATAAGTTTTCTGCCAACAAACTGTTTTACGGTTTGGCAGATGAGTAGTTTATATAATTGTAACATTTCATTTTGAATAAATAAAAAAATATTTAAGAAAAAGTGATCAAACCCACTGGTATCCGAGGCAGGATTTGAACTCTAGCCTGCAGCGTTCGCATTTCATTAATTATTGAAGATTGTTCAAAGATCGCTTACTGAAAGGAGATTATCTTAACGTGGCAGTCGCTTTATTTTACAGAGAGACAGAACTCAAAACGGGAGCTCCTATTAAATGAAAAGAGATGAATTAATTTGGTCGACAGCGAGCATGTCCGTTTTTTAGTACGATACATTGATAAACAATGGCGCGTTCTAGAGACCAAAAAGCATACAATCAAATTGATAATCGCCAGACTGTGTTCAAAACGCCTCCTTATAAATGATACCTTAACACAAGTCTCACCGTGTTTCGTTTCACGCAGGAAGCGTAACGATGCCGCTTTACGAGCCTCAGCCTCGCTTGTTCACGCTGAGAGACGGATTGCGTTACAGTGATGTGCCTTTGAAATTTTAGCATCACAGCTGTCGGTAACCTAGATAGATCTACTACTAATAGACCCCAGATAAGGATACGAATAGCAAACAGCCGCTTCTCAACACCGATAATTTTTCTATTGTCGAAATATATCCATCGCGTTATAACTTTGAAACGTTACTTTTATCGATTTGATTTAACTTATCACATTTTAAATAGTAAGAAAGAGCTTGAACGATTAGACACAATAATACATTTAATGCAATATATAAATCTAAATAACTCTGTCAACACATAACGAACATATATTCAAACGCATAAATTCAATATGACATGATTCCTGAAACAGACAGGTATGACAAGGACAATAAAATAAAAATATCTTTCTCGGTTCCGCAAAACATTCTTTCGAGGCAGTTTTAATATATGACTCTGTGACAAAGGCATTTTCACGCTTGAAAGGGTCACGTTTCCGTATTAAAATGTAAATATTAATAGCAAAAGCACCGTGGCGGCTTACAAAGTAGAAATTAATGAATGCATAGCAAAGGTAAAGAATGGGAGAGCGCCATCTAGGTTGCAAAGTTTGCGACACACAAAGCTGTTTGTTTGAACGGCGGTTTATGGAAAGCAAGCGTTATAGGTAACAAAATTGTGTTGTGTTTTTTATTTTATTAACAACATTTTGTAAATCAAAAAAATATTAACAGCTTAAAGTGTTTATAAAAAATTGGTAAAAGGGTTTTTCAAAACTGGTGGCGTAGCGGTAAGACTGTGCGACTTGCATGTCTTAGGTTCAAACCTTAAAATAAATGTTAAAAGAAGCACAACCTTTATTAATATTCCATAAAAGATTTATTATGTGTGTATGCTTGTGTGCGTGAAAAAACCTTGTTTAACTTAACCTTAAATTAACCTGTATATTAGCAATATTATATAAAAAAAATTACGTCAACTTAACACTTCGTCTTTGAAGTCGGTTAAAACGTACATGCAAAGAGAATGGTAAAATTACATGACTAACTGAAATTAAATAAAAATCATCATCATCATTTAAGCCGTAAGTCGTCCACTTCTGGATAGGCCTCCCCCAAATGACTTGTATCATCTTTTAGTTGTTACCGTCGCCACACTTGGCAGGCGGGTTGGTGACCGCAGTAACAGTAGATTGGGACGCGGGTCCATCTCCCGCGGGTGTCGTAAGAGGTGACAAGGGGGAAAAATCGACGGATGGGCAGCAGCGGTCGTAGAAATAAACATACAGACATAAAGTTAGTCAGTTTAGGCCCCGTGAGTCAGTTTGACTTTAGCATGCGGGTGTAAGTTGCCCTAATTAAGTTTGCGCTAGTTAGTTAGTTGCAACCCTTCTTTATTCACTCTGACATTATGTGCGATGTGGTTTTCATATGTTAGCTTCTGCCTGTGACTTTGTCCGCGTATCGGGTAACTTTAGTAATCTAAGAGGCCGATTTATGAAATATATTTTTAAACAGCCTATGTGTTATACCGGGTGTTTCCTGTAACAAGAGCAATAACTTTAGACAACGTATCTACACCACGCACGTAGCAACATTTAGTATGTATATTATTGCAAAGTTTAATTAAAATACGATTATAATATTACTAGTTTGTAGCAGGAGGCAAAAAACTATATCGTCCATTTAGATCGGTCAGTATGGGAACAGTTCAATTTCCGCGGCAGGCTTTTAGACCATATACCCCGAGAGTCGATATCGGTTGGGATAGAATAATATAATTATGACTGAATGTCATGATACTGTGTCACAAATATATGTATAATGAAATTTAAAAAAGAGTCACTTCCCGGCCTAGGCCTGCAATTCTGTATGAAATTTCATTACTGACCCCTAACCGCGCCTGTGATATTATAAGCCCTATTTATTATAAGGAAGATAATTATTGAATAAATAAAATTGTCAAAAGAGTTTATCCAACTTAGTTAAGCTAAATAAGTTAATTATTTCAAAACACACACTGCTTTAAAAAGCAATATATGCTTTTTAACAATTCCAACACTTTTAGACCCAAAACAAAAAGTCGCCCACCCATTTTACAAAGTTCAAGGTATTTGAGATCAACTTTTTTCCGTTAAGTGCTGCTTAGATTTATAAATATACGGTGGTCCCAAATTAGAACGAAGTTGTGGTTTCAACTTTTTAAGGGACACTGTTAATTATAGGCAAGAATCGTAATCTTTTTTTTATACATTAAGACTGACGAGCGTTTGACCTCAGTCACACCTAATATGTAAGTGTCGACGAGGTCGAGGATGTAGCACGCTGGTTCAGTAACAGCCTATTCACTTTTGCCTTAAAAAAGACCTTACCGGGAATACAAACGAAGGGAGCGAATTCCATTCCTTAGCAGTCCGCATTAGGAAGGTAGAAGCGAATCGCTTCGTGCGAATGAATGGAATACTCATAACGTAAGGATGAAACCGCTCCCCTCGTCTGGACGTCCGGTGGAGGAACGGAGATAGCGGAATTAAATCGTGCAATTCCTGTGCACACTCTCCAAAATGTATCGTACAAAAATCGCGTCCTTCCATTCTGGCTATCTGTCTGTGTTCGGTGCTATGGCGCAGCACCATCTATGAACTCTTAAAAGTTATTTTTGATACAGTTGCTCAAAAAGTGGTATTTTTTGTGGCTGCGTAGCGTGCGAGAAGCTCAATTTCTTGAACTAGTATTTTTAACTATACTTTCGAAACGCAGTAATTTTATATTAGATTTTTTACTTGGAAATTATGAAATTAAAAACGCTTACGAATACTAGGAGTATTTATTTAAAGTATTCATTAATATATAAATGACGAAAAAATATTAAGAATTTGCATTTTATAGCCTACTCTGTCTTAGGTATCTATGTATGAAATATTTACTTTCCTAAAAATCGTTCTTAATAAGTTGTTAGAATGAAACGGAACAGCTGCCGAAACGCCTGTCAAAGAAGAGGCGTTTTTCCTACTGCACGCACGTTTCCAAAGGTAGCATTTGATATTGTTTTTATAAATATACACAAGTAATAGAAAAAATGTTGTGTTTAAGTGCAATATTGTATATTCAAAATTGTTTATGTGTTTTATAGAACATACATTTAAAAACTTTAATTGAAATGGATTAATAGTAATACTTAAAAAATTCCACTCTTGTCGAATTAAAGCTAAAAAAGACACCTCTTTATAATGTCAAAAGTTGTCACTGCGATGATAGAACTTGTTCTTGTTGAACGAGTTGTTATTTTTTTTATTTTTTCGCAACAGTATTAAAAAACGTCGTTCGATGCTCGCGCGGAAATGTCATTCTTTACTAGGCCCGAGTAACGCCTCGTAAAGTAAAATGACATACTTTCCGCACTAGCATCGAAATGTACTATTTCACGGCGAGACATCTCCATACAACTAGTATAAAACTGTGACGTACTGCTGTTAAACGGGATAGATGGCACTAGTGAGTTTGCCAGAATGAGGGGATCGCGATCATGTATAACTGTATCTTTGCTTATAGATATGCGATTACATCGTCTTTATTTTTAATTCTGTTTAGTATATGGGACGATTATTTGGGTCAACTACAGATTTAAGGTTGTATTATATTATAGCGGCACAGCAACGATTCAGCTGCACCACAACACCACCTCAAATTCCGGCTACCGCTTACCAATATAAATAGCGAAATGCAATTATAACCGGCTATACATGTAACTATATCGCACTAGGCGACATGTTTCGGTCTATACAAAAAGTGCAAGCAATTTCTCTGCGGGCGCGGCGCCGGCGCCGGCGTGCGGATCGCCGTGAGCGATACATCCTCAACGCAAGCGGTGTGTCCTGACTCGGTTTGAAAATGGGTACCAGAGCTTACCCGAAACATAACGCCTAGTGCGATATAATTACATGCGAGTTTATTCGTTTGTAACTAAGGACCGTATCATTAATTATGGAAACAAGTTTGTAATGCTCCGAAAAAAAAAGTATAACTTTTTCCGTCATCTGTCGTATATCTATCTGTCAGGCATATAGTCTACTATTTAAAAACGAGATAAAAAATATTATAAACAGTTTACATTTCAAGATGAAAGGCCTATCAGAAAAACAACGACTTGCAATTGTGTCCAAATATAGCAAAGTATCGGGAATGACTATGAGAAAAATTGCTGCAGAAGATGGAGTAAGTCTAAAGGCAGTTTACGCTACAATCAAACGGTTTGGCATGAACCATACTTTAAAAGATTTGCCTGGTCGCGGCAGGAAACGGGGCCCTTTAAACCCAAACTTGGAGAAGAAGATTTGTAAACAGTTTGCTGAAAAGAAAGATATCTCAATTAGAGATTGTGCAAAAAAGTGTCATACATCTGTAGCAATGATTCAAAGAGCTAAGGAGCGAAACTCGCTGATAACATTTAAAAAACAAAAACAGCCAAAACGCAGCAAAACTCAGCAGTCTTCCGTCAAAACTCGGGCTCGGAAGCTGTACGACCAAATTTTAAGTAAAAATGTTCAATGTATTATTATGGACGATGAAACCTATGTCAAACTTGACTATAAAACACTGCCTGGGCCGCAATTCTATACCGTGCCGAAAGGTACAGAGGTTTCCAAAAATGATAAATCTATTTTCTGCGAAAAATTCGGACAAAAAGTGATGGTGTGGCAAGCTATTTGTCAGTGTGGCATGAAATCATCTCCGTTCTTCGTAAAGGGTAACTTAAACTCCGAAGTTTACAAAAAAGAATGCCTTCAAAAGCGAGTACTGCCACTCATTCGAAAACACAGGGGTCGAACATTATTCTGGCCCGATTTAGCCGCGTGCCACTATGCTAGACATGTATTGGACTGGTATAAAGACAATGATGTCGAATTTGTTGCAAAATTGTTAAATCCGCCGAATTGCCCTGATATCAGACCCATTGAGCGATTTTGGGCTCAGATGAAGGCAAAACTCAGGAAACATGCTAAGCCAACAGACAACATTGAGCAATTTAAAAAAGACTGGATTCGTATCCAGAAAACCTTCACTACTGTTGCTGTCCAAAGGTTAATGAAAAACATTAAAAGCAAAGTCCGAAAACTGGCAAAGGGAACCAATAAATAAATAATAAGTAGCTCTATATGTTATGATTTAGGGTTCAGAAATCGCATGTTTTTATTTGTTTTGCTGTAATATATTTTGTTTTCACAAATTATATCATTTTATTTGTTTCCATAATTAACGATACGGTCCTACTGCGTAGTAGTAACACGGCTCACAACAGTTTTAGTTATATGACCTCAGGTTTATTTGAGTCACGGTGAAACGGGGCAATCGCTAGGCAGATGTAGTTAACTCCGTCTTATTAAAATTCATACCTCTGACGCCTAAGCAGTGCTCCATAAATTTCATATTTAAATTCCTTTGGTAACAAAGAGCGCTTTTGTAACGCGGGTGTTTTAAAATTAAAAAATGTGAGCCCTGGTAATAAAACCCGTAAAGTGTGGAGCTTGGTGAAATAGGAAAGCAATGGGGCTGTGTAAATTTATTTATTGTCTTGGCCCTTGTTCGGTTAGCTGTATGACCACGAAAACCGCGATTTAATTATTTTAAAACTACCAAAAAATAATAAAGTATAACAAAGGGTACTTATTTATTTAGCTGGACGTCTTTCTGCGGAAATGATGATGATAATGAACTAATGAAATGATAATATAATATATGATTCCAAATGGTACACCGTGGATTATTTTGTCAAAAAAGTGCAGGCTGTTTTTCTCGACACACATCGCTTAATGACTTAATCCGTCTATCTCTTGCCACCATCAATGTGCCTGCTCTTCTTGAGCCGATCGGCAAAGTCAGAGATGATGGCAAGAGGCCTGATGGGGTGTTTTTGGAGCTTGGGACGCATTGGTTCTACTGTTATGTCATATTAACTTATTTGAATAATTGAAATGAAATGAAATGAAATATATCAAATTTATTGTGTGAATATTTTTATTATTAGCTAATATATTCCGCCGCGTGGTGCCGGCTGACTATCACCCCACCTCCTCCCGCGGGTATCGTAAGAGGCAAAACAGAGAAAGAACCGACGGATAGGCAGCAGCAGCCGTCGAAACACAATCAGCTCTACCCCCCAGTGGACGATTTACGTCTGTATTGATGATGATGATGATAGGTATAATGGTATGAAAACATTCTGGCGACTTCATTTTTTTTAGGAAAACTGTGCGTGCAAACAAGACCTCTACCCGCGAATTTAGGGGCTCCAACCGCGTACGGTAAATTTTATAAATATGTACACACATCTTTGCCTTCTCCCATTGTAATAAGAAGTAAAATTGCATAGATATTTATGAACTCAATACACTCCAAAGTTAATCAGTCCTCTCAAGATAAACTCCGGTAAAAACTAAGTTCGCAGTGAAGAAGTTGAAGCCTTTTTTAATTACTACGGGACTTAATAGGTTATTATAATCCATATTCCAGATAACTAGTAGGGGAGGTAGGGGTGCATTAGGCAGTCGGGAGGCTTGGGCACCAATTTGTAAATATCTCGATATTCGCTATTTATGTTTATTTATTAGATAATCTAGTAAATTAAGGGCGTTGTTATTAGCTATGACAACACCCTCAATTCAATAGATTCTCTAATATCTAAACGTGTAGCGGATATCAAGATATTTATGTAGTGGTGCCCAAGCTTCCGGACTGCCCAATGCAACACTACCTCCCCTACTATACAGTGAGTAAATCGAATACGAGCAAAGATTTACACCAGATTCCGTCAGGGTTATAGGGGAGATTACAGAACTAAAATGTCCTCAATTAGCGTGAAAAGTAAAAAGTTAATTATGTCAGTTTTATAAAGATAATTAAGCATTGAAATAATTAAATTTAATGATTGTTTCACAATTTATAAGTAATATTCAGAGCTCGGCGGGGGTGAGCCGTTTTCAGACTTTGCACAACATGGACATGCCTTGTCATTCGATATGTGGTGTAATTTGATAACTAAAAATATTTTATTTAGGCTGCCTTTCCGCTACCATATTTGCGTCGCCATTCTGTTGTTATTTTATTATTTTTATAAATGTTAAAGTTTTATTTTCTTTTATTTTAATATTTCTTTCCGAGGTGTATTTATAGTAATATCTACACTTGACAAAAGTGACGTCAAAATGGCTCACCCCTGCCGAGCTCTGGTAATATTACATTGCAAAAAAGGGCAAATATTTAGTTTCCATACAGATTTCATGCTTAGTTGTCGTCATACAACTGACGTAATTTAACATTTTATTTGTCACGATAATTGAGGAGTTTTTTTTTTGAAAATTCTCATAATTATAACAGTTGTAGTTGTTTCTTTGTAATGTTTCATTTGTGGTGTACAATAAAGAGTATTTCATTCGTTCATTAATTCAGTTGCGAGTCTTTTTACTACTACTAATATAATATGGAGTATGGCCTGTTATAAGAGCAGTAAGAGTTTAGGCATCGTTTCTGTGCAATATTTGTCGTATGACTTTTGGAAATAACTTATATTTTATTGAATATTGATACTAATTAATTTACATTAATACTACTATGCTAACCAAAGAGAATTGCCCATATTGGGTACACACACTGTATAAAAGCTATATGCAAATTAATGGTACTAGCGGTAACAAGATGGGTGTAGTAAGAGGCAACACAGAGAAAAATCAGATTCGTAGCAGCGTCCGTCGAAACCGAATTAGCAGCTACTACGGTCGCCAGCCCGCCTGTCAAGCGTGGTGTCTACGGCAACTCCCCACAATGATAACTCCTTCGTCTTACTGAAATAATGATGATGATATTAAATGCAATTTGGGTAGAGGACTGGAGGTTAATACTTCGATGGATTAGACGATTATATCGATACCCCTCACTCTGTAAAGGTAAATAGTTGACGTATATATCCGAATTTGATTGATTGCCAACCCTCGCAAAAACGACCGAAATATGGTTACTATTTTCCCGCCTACAGCGTCTTGCGTCACTTTCGCACTGACATACTTAGATTGCGATACAACGAGGAAATGCCGCCAGCATCTTTGAATTTAATGTAGTAAGTAGTTATTAAATAAATAAATATTTGGGGACAATCTGACACAAATCGACCTAGTCCTACGGTAAGCTCAGTAAGGCTTGTGTTGTAGGTACTAGACGACGATATATATTATATAATAGATAGATACATATAAATACTTAAACACCCATGACTCAGGAACAAATATCTATGCTCATCGCACAAATAAATGCCCTGACTGGGGATCGAACCCAGGACCATCGGCTTCATAGGCAGGGTCACTACCCACTAGGCCAAACCGGTCGCCAAGTAGTTATTAAATAAATAAATATTTCGGGACAATCTTACACAAATCGACCTAGTCCTACGGTAAGCTCAGTAAGGCTTGTGTTGCAGGTACTTGACGATGATATATATAATAGATATATACATATAAGTTCCTTGTGTTTACATATTTTTTTACTTCACTATGAGCCTATATGGGTAGTATAGGCTCATAATAAAATACCTACTACCATTACCCAATAGGCCAGACCGGTCGACAAAACATAGTTAAATTTTGCACAATTCACGATAATTGGGGACATTTTTATCTGATAACTCCCCAAAACGTTTTCAAGGTCTGACCGGAGACGAAATATGAGAATGACCTAGAGAAATATAGGGTGGCTCATTCAAATCGGTCAGTATGGGGAAATCTGGAACTATAAGACATACAAAGATTTGTTATTAGGAACCATGTCATCGATTTTAGGGATAAGAAAATCTGCATAAATGGATTAAAAAAAAATGTGTTCATTTTTGGAATCGACCCCAGTTGTTAAATATAAAATAAAAAGATATTGCAATAACCATGCGATTTATTCATTTGAGATATCATGTTTCAAAGTAACTTTTGCTGCCTATAACCAACACAATCCAAATCCAAACGAAAATAATTAAAAGTTTTAGTTTCCAAAACAACCAGGTTCGATTCTCGAACAGAGTACAAGTTTTTTTTTTATCTATGTATGCAGTTTTTTTTGTCCCTAAAATCGATGACATGGTTCCTATGAACAAATCTTTGTATGTCTTATAGTTCCAGATTTCCCCATACTGACCGATTTGAATGAGCCACCCTGTATATTTTGACATAGCTGTTACATTTATGTATGATACGATTCCATATTTTTCCATAAACAAATAAATAATCGAGTAAAAACGTTAAGGGATCAAACATTTTATCCACGAATCAATTTCCATAACCCACGTACGAATCCGATTCCCATTCGGGTAGTTCTTGTGAATGTTAAGCCATAGACTGCCTTCCTACTAGATCGAGCACTCAAATGACCAATGGTTTTAGGTCTTTGATTTCAGTATTCCTCAGTGTGTTACGAGGAATGTCTTTGACTAGTGTGTGATGCCAGTGATGACATAGGGTTTTGAAACGTGGTCGCTTACTATGGGCCTCATAAGAAGACTCAAGTCACGCAAAGGGAAAAGGTGAGGTCTATGCTGGGAGTATCTCTGCGCGTTCTAGAAAACAACCGAAATAACCCTCCGGATCGCTAAACTGAAGTAGCAGTGGGTGGGGCATATTGCACGTAGAAGCATGGCCGTTGAGGGAGTAAAGGTTTTCGAGCCGGAAGGCGCAGCGTGGGCAGACCCCCCACAAGATAGACCGATGACCTGATAAAGATCGCAAGAATCCACTGCATGGTGGCGCAAAACCAGCCATTGTTGGTCGCTTTGAGAGGTTTATGATAAAAAATAGCTTGACAGTAAGTATAAAAAAAACAACTCAGTATAAAACTAAAAACCATCGGAAATATATCCTGAAGACTGGTTACGGTCGATATCTTTACTAGTACCGGTTGCTCTCATCTTCTTAACGGCGTAAGTACTTGCACAGACATAGCCTCGTAGCCTGATGGATTAGGGATATATATACTTAAATGAAAGCTGAGTACAAGTCCAATAAGTTAAACTTAACCCATGAAGTAACCGCCACGCCATTTAATTCAGCGATCTTTGTTGTTACCGCGAACGGTCTCGTAGCGAGTCTCGACCAATGAGAGTTTCGCTACATGGTTGTAGGTAAGCGGCAAGTTGTGAGTGTTCAACTTCACATATGCGAGACCTATAAAGCGGTATCTAATGGAGGTGGTTAATACGCATAATTTATTCCTACCTAACAGTCCGAAACATTCCTTTCATTCCGATTTACAATGTATCAGAAGGGTTCGGGTTACAATAGGGTTTCGTTAGGGTTAATTAAGATTCTGGTAACGTTTGAATTAAAATATCCTTACGTACTGAAGAAATAGTTTGGGAGAGATTTATTTCTTGCGAATTGCGGGTAACTCACATTTTATTAAGTCGAATATTGCTCGACATGTTTACGTAACGAGGAGCATAATCAAGCGCTATTCGCTATATATAATAAATAGATACATATAAATTGGCCGTGGGGTGACCGGCCTTAGAATTGTCCCCCACCATATCTTCCCGTGGTTGCAGTAAGAGCCTGCTAAGGGAATACACCGGGAGATGGGCAGCAGCATCTCCTAAAATAAAATACCAGTTAAATAAAAAAACTGCGCGCGCCAACCCGCCTGCCAAGCGTGGCGCGTATGGCAAACCCCCCCCCCATAAGGGGGAGGCCTATGTTCAGCAGTGGACGTCTTATGGCTGAGATGATGATGATGATGACATATAAATACTTAAATACATAGAAAACACCCATGACTCAGGAACAAATATAGAGTCTGGCTAACCAATTATTACTCGATTGTTACTCTTAAAGTTGAAAAAATAAACTATACTCATCCCTTTTTTTGGGGTCGTAGTGCAAGCGAAAGAAAGAGACGGTATGATTCAATCGTCTATGCTTTAAGTGAGTAAACCAATTTTTTTTCACTGGCCAAACTCTATCTGTGCTCATCACACAAATAAAATGCCTTGATTGGGAATCGAACCCAGAACCTTCGGCTTCATAGGCAGGGTCACTACCCACTAGGCCAGACCGGTCGTCAACTATAAGGTAAAGGAAAATAAAAAGTTTTTTTAGACCTGGTAAAATTAAACGTCGCTTGTACTGCTTCTGTATACGGAAGACATCTTATCCCTTAAATAAAGTAATTAAATCTTGTCCCACTTCGCAATAAGGAAAGTCGGAAATTATTGTCCCAGAAATAAAATGTCTTGTATTATAAATTAAAACCAAAAACAGTTACCCCGACAACTAGGGTTAGCGAAAAATAAAAACAGCGACAAAACTCCCATTAGCTGGACAGAATTTTTGGCACAAGACTGCCAATCTTTTTAAGATCGTTAGATTATCTTAGTCCTAGGAATATTTTGTATCAAGGTAACGTAATTATATCAGTTGAGAAGTTTTATAAATTACTTGCTTTTGCCAACGGCTTCGCACGCGCAGAAGAACCCCCTTTTTGACCCCTTAGAGGATGAATTTCAAAAAACGCTGAAATTACTTTTCTTGAATTTGTATAAGAAGTATTTACACAAAATTTCAAGTCTGTAAGCTTTAAATTTTACACAATCGCCATACACACTTTCAACCCCTTTTTTACTTCTTTAATGGTGTAATTTCCAAAAATCCCTTCTTAGTGGGTGCTTACGGTATACAAAATACCCATTGTGAAAAAATCAGCCATCTAGGTTAAGCGGTTTGGGCTGTGTGTTGATCAGTCAGTCAGTCAGGACTTTCACGTTTACATATATATAGATAAATAAATAATGAATGTTTCGGGACAATCGACCACACGTCGACACATCGACAATACAGAAATCTTTGGCTTGTGTTTTAGGTATTTATTAGAAGACTATATATAAAATAGATCGCGCGACATGTTCCGGAGATTCAAGCACTAAGAGTGCCGAGTATCCGTTCGCCTCGCCGCTTAGTGCTTGAAAATGGAGACCTATGCTCTCCATATCAAATCGCGTGATTGTCTAAATAAATGTGTGTACCTAAAGTAGTCATTTTCATTCACACAATGTTTTTTTTTATTTTTTACTAGATGACCCGTTGAACTTCGTAACACCCGTAACTTTTCTTTTTATCTTATTATGTCTATGGTTATAAATTAGAATGTTAATGATTGACAGGTAGGAACAATTTGTATGGGAATAAAGAATCACTGTTTTCTAATTATTATCACAATATTTCTGTGTATTTACACTGCCTAAACCTTCTGCGGTCTAATACAAACATGTCAATACATACATACATTTCAGCCGTATGCAGTCCACTGCTGGACATAGGCCTCCCACAAATATTACTTGTATGGGGCAGTTGCCATAGTCGCCACGCTTGGCAGGCGGGTTGGCGACCGCAGTAGCTATAGATTGGGTCTCGACGGACGCTGCTGCCCATCCGTAGGATTTTTCCCTTTGTCGCCTCTTACGACACCCGAGGGAGGAGATGGGGTGGTGCTATTCTAGTCAACCGGTATCACACGGCAAACATTTCAATACCAAAATTAAATTGGTTCACCGAGTGTCGAGTTTATGGGTAACTAACAAACGCATTTCATTTATATATATATAGATTTTGTTCGCGTCGTGTAAATTGAAAATATTATCGCAAATATCTTAAACAGAAAACTAATTCCAATCGCGCGTTATTCTGGGAAGTCGTCTGCGATGCCTATCAATGACTTTACCGTTAGGCCATTCGGACAGTTATAGGCATATCAAATATTAGCATATCGCTAGCAGAGAGCAACGTCTTCGCGCGATGTCGGTCGGTAGGTGCGAGCGGGATAATACGTCCGGAATTTTTGTTAGATAAAAAGAGACATAAGATCTTTAGGCACTTTAAAATGCACTTATGAACGTTATAGTAAATAGTACACTGGTCCTTACCCTACATCTCATATCATATCTGAGATAAAAAAGTGAGTACTTAAAAATTATTTATAACTAGCGATCCGCCCCGGCTTGTGTAATGCTGTTATTAGTATTTCTCCACTATATTATTGAGGCATTGTACCCAGGATGCTGGCGGCATTCCTCGTTATATCGCAATGCTGATAGGTTGTGCGAGGAAACCGCCAGCTCTTCGGTCACGAGTTACATTATTAGAAATCAAGACGGTTTGGTTACTAACAATTCCTACTTTTTAAATGGTAACAGAATTTTCCAACGCTTTCCAAACTTTTCTATAAATGTCTTTACATTTGTCAAACTGTGCAATCTCCTAATAGTATTAAGGTCAAGTGTTCGGTCGAGTGGACGTTCAAGCTGGCTCGCCTCCAGTAGCGGGCAATTAAACTTGGACGTGTGGTTGCTCACTTGTGCTCACTCACGATAGTTTATGGTCAAACTTTGAATAACGGTGAATTATGTTACACCAATACTGTTTTTCCTACTTAAATAATTTAATGAAAAAAAAAATCTGTTAGGTAAGTCATATGGGTGTCATCCATTGGGCATTCGCGTGTCGAGCATTGGTACGTTTACCTTACTTTCAAGCCATCATTTTTGGGTTTTCTGTTGCTTAACAAAAAGTAAGAGAGTAGAGAGAGTAGTTAGATATATACTATCAATTTAATATACTATGCTTATATTTATTAATTTTATTATTTAACGAGAACCATAAACGATAAATCCACTTGTCATTATTATTATCATCATCATCATTTCAGTCGTAAATCGTCCACTCTCGGCCTATGTCTAGACATAGGCCACCTCCAAATATGACTTGTATCATCTTGGCACCATAATTGGCAGACGGGCAGTAGATTGAGTTTGGACGGACGGTGCTGCCCATTCGTCGGTTTTGTCCCTTTGTTGCCTTTAACGACACCCGCCCGCGGGAGATGGCGTGGTGCTATTCTAGTCAGCCGGCACTACACGGCAAGAATCCACTTGTCAAGTAAGGTAAACGTTCTAGCTAATGCCCAGTAGACATCCAGCTGACATTCAATGCTTTTGATTTAAGTTTAAAGATGCCATTTACTAGGACAGTGTCGAACACATGGACGGTTACAGTAACCTTTAAAAAATTTTGAGACTAAACTTAACAATAGCAAAAGCCATGACATTTTAAAAGAAACTCTTTATTGCGCGTGTCAATATAATATTAATCGTCTTCTTATGTTCATCTTTATACAATAGGTACCTAAGCCCTTGAATATACCAGTATTTTATTACGCTGTTATAATCCTAGTAATTTAATAAAGATACAGAATTTCGTTGCATAATTTTCTTAGAAGATGTGAAATCCAGGCAATAAAGATTGGTTTATTTCATGTTTTTCCATATGCGAAGGTTATGTTCCAACCGCTACCACGATTTGCCGCAGTTGGTAAACGCCGCGTTTTTACGCCCATTATTTGTCTAGTTACGCTATGTAGGTACAAATTCATCATACAAACATTCAGAAACTCATTACGCAGACACTAGCGAGAAGACGTCTGGGCGCTCGACACTGTCCCAGTAGGTATGTGTCATCTTCAAACTGAAGTCATTAACAACAAGGTGACAGGTGTCTACTATTGGGAATTGGCATATCGATAACTGGGGCGTTTACGATACCTTTACAACGAGTTGTCACAGTTGACATACGTGACGTTAAGTCGCGTTGTTACGCTCAGTACATTTCTCTATACAAACCTTTTCCACGCCATGTCAAACACAAAAGCTATCGCTCAGACGCCACGACATAGAATGTCAAAACGTCAAATGTCAAAACTTAGGTCGAACTTCGTGCATGTGCATGTAGGGCTATTTTGCTATGTGGTCCGTGACATATATATCATTCTTTGGCGTTGGACCTGCGCTGCGATTCCCATATACCAGTCTCTGGCGTGGAAAAGGTTAAACTTAAGATTAACAGCAAAACATTAGCATTAATGTCAGTAAAATGCGAGCAAAATTCATTGAAGTAGGTCCTCACTTGTTGTAATAAGTCATTTCAATCGAATTTACTCATGCTGTCGTGCTTGTCACTTTGTTTTGCTTTGTGACAGATGTATGACTACTATTGGGCATTAGCCCGATGACTAGGACGTTTACCTTACCTGTACAACGTGTTTTACGTCAAATTGTTTTGCTCTATACAATCGCCATCAGATATATCGAATCAACGGCTCTATTGTCAAGGCGATAAAGCGCTTGTCCCGATATTTGTTTTGACGACCGGTCTGGCCTAGTGGGTAGTGACCCTGCCTATGAAACCGATGGTCCTGGGTTCGATTCCCAGTCAGGGCATTTATTTGTGTGATGAGCACAGATATTTGTTCCTGAGTCATGGGTGTTTTCTATGTATATAAGTATTTATATGTATCTATCTATTATATATATCATCTAGTACCTACAACACAAGCCTTACTGAGCTTACAGTAGGACTAGGTCGATTTGTCCGAATGTCCCGAAATATTTATTTATTTATTTGTGATCACCTCCACAGCTCCGATATATCTGATGGCACAATTTCTTCATACAAGTAATTGACGGAGACGCTAGCGAATACGTTTACGCCAGCTCGTGGTACACACAGCAACAATCTTATCTGTACATATCGGTGGACCTTATGCCTAACATAATAAGGTCCACTAATGTACAGCTAAGTGTTGCTGGTAGTACAAGCATGGGATTTTTATGGAAGTCGTTACTCGTATCTCAACAAAGAGGAGACAGGTGTGGAACCTTTAATAAAAACGGTCGATTTTATGACTTAACTTCTTGTATATACCTACTTCTACTCGTAAGTATGTTCTTGAGTTCTAGATGAAGGATTATATGCCCGTGTCTGGCACGTGTATGCAATAGCTAAAAATGCCTTTACCAGAAATTAAAGGATACAGTTTTTCACAGTGTGAATACCCCGATAAACATTTTAGCTAAGGCTTCATTAATAGGGTGTGTCAAGTAGGTTTAAAGGAGTTCGAATCCCAGTAAGGGCATATATTTGTGTGATGAGCAGGTATTTCTTCAGTCAGCACCATTAGTAGCGTATGAAAGAGCGCACCAAAACTACCAAACATTTTCTTTTAATTTCATGACATAAAGAGACAGGATTCTCAAACAATACTTTTGAGAGTATCTGTGTTTCAAAAAATTTTTTTTCTTATATAATGTGCGTACTATATTTATTGTATATATGTATTAAGTATAGTATGTTTGTATATACCCTCGTATTACTTTATTGAAGTATTATATATTATTTGGTAATGTTCCTTCATTTTAAGCTTTCGAAGTTTTCTTACACTCTTCCAAATGCACCGCCTACAATCTTCTCAGCTTTACCCAAAGGTTAACTGGTAGAGAATGCCTCATAGCATTAAGTTCACCTTTTTGTACATTAGTTTTTATTTAGTGCAATAAAGATTAAATAAATAAATTCCTCGTGTTTATTAATTGAACTTGATAACTTTTATGCCCACTGTAGCAAATACTTATTACACAGAATGGCAGATACTTTTGATGCGTTAAACTATTAATGCTGACTGTACCTGAGTCATGGGTGTTTTATTTATAATTAAAGTATTCGTATATTATATATATTGCCAGCTAAGTTCCCACTACACAAAGCCCTCTTGAGCTTACCGTGGGGCTCAATTCAGTTCTGCAAGGATGCCCTATGATATTTTGTAATTTAAGAATCGGTGTTAAAAAAATCACATACATATCTGGGTTATGACCTTACGACCCATCCAAATCCCTGGCAGTTTGCACGCTCCCCTTTACAATAACCAAATTTCACATATGTTTATGAATACAATTTTTTACAACGCACAATACATCTCGACAATATTACAGAAGATGTAAAACCGACCTTATACATTTGCAATAGAGTCGTTTTTCCTCTGAACATTTGAGCGTGTTTTTATTAAAAGATACATCAGAAATAATGAGCACGACGTTTCTGGAAAGATAAGATAAGATTCGGGACAGACGTGACGTTCTAATAAAATTATTCTTGGCTAGCTTTTTATTGTACCGGGTAAAATGTTATTTTTTATGTGAGCAGAGACGGCCGGTTGTACAGATATGTATACAATTTTGCACCTTATTACAAAGGATTAAGGTGAAACAATGTATACATATATTTGACGTCGACTGTAACATTCTGTTTGCAAGTTTAGGGATCCGTATGAAGAAAATGAAAAGATATAATGATAACTTTATTCATATTCCTAGCGTTGTCTTGTGGGAGCCTGGAGTCTGTGTGGCAAATAATTCCAGGCATTGGCGTATACTAGTTTTTATGAAAGCTACTACCATCTGACATTTCAACTCAGAGGGTAAACTAGGCATTATTGGGATTAGTCCGTTTTCGACACAATGTTTTCCATAACTGAAAAGCGACTGGTAAATATCAAATGATATTTCGTGCATAAGTTTCGAAAAACTCATTGGTACAGTCAGCGTCAAATAGTTGGTAGCATCCAAAGAACTCGTAAAGTTTGGTGAACTCATAATTTATATGCTGTACCGAACTATTTGAATACTTTGAATGCTGCCAACTATATGACGCTGCCTGTACGAGCCGGGGTTTGAACCATCGATTGCCAGTCGCACGCTTTTACCACTAAGCCACCAGCTCTGTCTTCAGTGCTGATAACCTTACTGCATATGGAAAATGTTATAATACGTGGGTATATATCACGACTTTATACAAGATGGCGCATTTATATCGGTCAGTATGTGGAAATCTGGACTATCAGACATACAAAGATTTGTTCTTAGGAACCATGTCATCGATTATAGGGACAAGAAACACTGCATACATAAATAAATAAAAAAAAAAATAATTTACTACAATCATTAATTGACAGTTCGGGTGCGGGTACATTTTGATCAAAATCCGAGTTTTCGCTATGGAAAATAGTTTTGCACTACATCTGTACCTTTCTTCTTTTTTAAATTCAATTCTTTCAATTTTAGAGAACGCTTTACGACACGAATATTGAGATTGTGTCCGTTACTTTGTATCTGAAAATGTTTTAAGCTCGAAACAAAAATACCTAGAAAACTAGTTTCAATACGCGATCGGGTAAAAAGCAAAGACAGCGATACTGTCCAAGTGTAAGGAGTTTAGCGGAGCGATAGAAGGCGTGTAGCGGAGCGACAAGCTTACGAGTGATGTGAGCAGCGTTCACTGTGGCTACCTCCGTACATTTGCGTTTGTTTGACTTGGACGTCGCACGCTGCGCTGCCCGCCTAACTCAAGCACTCAGGCTCAACACCTAGGTCTTTTCAACGTCTTATCCAAACGCGTAACAACCTTGACCTCGTATTCATAGTAACTACCTATTATGTAATGTCCAGTGCTCGGACAAGTCATCGCAGAAACAGATATGGACATGGAACAAGACTCTATAGAGTCGAGACTTAAGATTATTATTATCTAAAGCGGATATTATCGTAATTTCACATTTGACATTTTTAGTCGCATATCTGTCATAGATTTGTCAAAGTGGCATGCTTGAAACAATTTTGTGGTGACAATTTAAATTAATACATTTATCTGCTTAATTCTGGTTACTTCGAAATATTTTAACTATGGTGCAAATAAATAAATAAATATTTCGGGACAATCTGACACAAATCGACCTAGTCCTACGGTAAGCTCAGTAAGGCTTGTGTTGTAGGTACTAGATGACGATATATATAATAGATAGATACATATAAATACTTAAATACATAGAAAACACCCATGACTCAGGAACAAATATCTGTGCTCATCACACAAATAAATGCCCTGACTGGGAATAGAACCCAGGACCATCGGCTTCATAGGCAGGGTCATTACCCACTAGGCCAGACCGGTCGTCAAAATAAAATGTAATCATCAGCATTAAAAAAAATGTTATTGAAAATACCTTCACGTATGGCGAAGTTTGGGTTGCAGTAATAAATATACCTAATTGAGAAATATAAGTAAATAATATTGTTCATAATGCGATTCTATTACTCCTGTTCTATTGCCGTGTTGCGATTGTTTTGCGATGACTTGTCCGAGCACTGGTAATGTCACACATTATGCGCTCGCGGATGTGTGCTCCAGTCATTATTCCTCCTAGTACTAAACGTATTACAAATACATGTTATAAAAACAAATGCTACAAGAGTAATCCTTATAAGCCTTAAAAAAGTTGTCAAAATGTCCCCGGCAAGCCTTGACAGTGACGTCACAAACAATCCCGGCCTCGGGCGGTAAATTATATTTTTCTGACGTGCCGTTTTCAAAGCCGCCACGATTTATGTGACGAACATTTTTTTTATTCAAGTTTTATGCAGTGACAATTGTATTCAAATACAACCTGTCCAAAAACTTAACGATAAACCAGGGGATATAAAAAAATATATCTCAATTATTTTAGAAATACCAAAAAAAAAACTTATCGAAATTCGACATCCCTAATTTGCAATCTAACACCGCCCTTGAAATACTATAATACATTAATACATGTAGTTAATACAAAAAACCCCCAACTATTTTTGATATATTTAGGCTTTTTTTTAGATTTTAATTTAGGTTCTATCTAGCTTTTAGTTTATAGCTCCCTATTGTTTTACTATGTCAGTATGAAATAAAGTAATTATAATCAAAATTCATTTTGTCCCTACAGTTGTAAAAAAAAAATTCTTTCAGTCCACTTTCATTATAAAGATAAAGGAAAAAAAAATTTTTTTCGTGCCGGCTTATCGTTGAGTTTTGGGACAGGTTGTATATTGTTTGCAAGAATGCATTATAAATTATAAATATATTGGATGAACTCAATGGCTTTGTTGTGTGGTGCCAATGGTGCCGGTTGGGAATGGCACCACCCCCATCTCTCGCGGGTAAGACAAAGGGAAAAATCATCGGATAGGCAGCCTCCGTCAAACCCAATCAACAGCCACAGTGGTCGCCAAACCGCTTGTAAAACGTGGCAAGATGATGCCACCGACACTTAAGTTTTTTTTTTAAATAAATCTACTAAGGATTACTTCACTTAACAAAATCTGATTTCTACTAAACCACTGGATATAAACTAATTTACTTGTTTTTGCAAATGTACTAACAAATCCGCATAGTTATATGCAGTCCTTGAAAGCCACGTGCATTAAGGACTAGTGTTGGCTAGGATTCGAGTCTTATGAGTCTGTCTTATGAATGTAGTCAGCAAAATGGTTTTGACATGATCTGTCATGTCGACACAGTTTTCTGAGACTCTACTTACAATTTTTATAATTTAGAGCGGAAACGTCTGCTTTTTTTCATTCAGCCGTTTAACGTTCGCTACTGGAATTAGGCATCCCCCAAATGTGACTAGTATCATCTTGGGGGAAAGTTGCCATGGTCACCAGGTTTATCAGGCGGGTTGGCGACCGCAGTAGCTGTTGATTCGGATTCGACGCACGCTGCTGCCCATACGTCGGGTTTTTCGACAGACGGAAACGTCTGCTATACCATAATTCTTGGAAATTAAGGAAAATTAAAAATTCGACTGCCCCGGGCGAGACTCCAACTCGCGACTCTGGGATACATGCCCATCGCTCTACCAACTGAACTACAAGGCTTGCAAGGCTTGCTTGCAAATTTCTCCACCCATATCCTTCAATGCGCTTAGAAAAACCCATCCTTGCTTAAGCAACCATAATTCTTAGAAATAAAGGAAAAATGGAGAAACAAACTGGGCCAGATTAGAACTCACGACTCAGAGATATATGCCATCGGGTTGGTGACATCTGTAGACCTACCGCGAACATCGAAGTTCGAAAATTTCGAGCAGCTTTCGCTTGCTTATAAATTATAATCATCTCGAATCAGAGGTGGTAGAATTTTGGACGTTCATAAGTACATTATATTTATGTTGTATGTTATACTGTCCAATATTATGTATTTGTCTGTCTTTTGTGCGGTAAACAAATGTTTTTCTTCTTCTTCTTCTTCTTCTTCCTTGTGTGACATAATTTAAAAATAGATCTTTTATTTTTTATCTTCACGAGTTTCTTGAAGAAGTTGTTAGTAGTATAAACAAGTCAATCTTTATGGCGGCTAGAGGTATAGACTCGACCGGGACTCGAACGTGTAGCAACACTATTAAGGACAATACAATTTATTCCCACTGCACCTCGCCTCGCCTCGTCTGAGTACACTCAGCTCATTTATTCCACTTGCAAACTTTACTGAACCTAAAATATGCAGATGAGTATCATTTAGGTTACGTTTAGTTTAAAATCTACCTTGATATCCTATGATTAGTATTGTAAATAGATTATTCAACTAAGAACAAATACCACCACCTGGATAGTTGGAAATCCTCTACTGTGCGTTTCTCTAGGAACTTCTTGCCTCACACATCAAAACTGTGGAATGATTTGCCGTCAGCGTTATTTCCAGACCGATACGACCCTCATACCTTTAAGAAAAGAGCGTACACCTAACTTAAATGCCGGCAAACCCCCTTGTGATGCCCCTGGTGTTGCGGGTGCCCATGGGCGACGGTAATTGCTTACCATCAGGCAATCTGTCTCCTCGTTTGCCATCTTTATCATTAAAATAAAATCATCATCGTCATATCAGCGACGTCCACTGCTGGACATAGGCGTCCCCACGATAACCCATTTTGCGCCACCGATATCCATTGGATTCCCGCGATCTTTACCAGGTAGTCCACCTTTGCGGGGGTGGTCGGTATGAACGTAGTAGTCGAAATAGAATCGAATAATTCGAATATGGATACGGATACTTCTGTATGTAGCAGGAGTGACCGTAAAAGGACTAAAGCTTACGCCCGATGCAAGCATTGCAATAAAAAACGAAAAAAAAATAGCGGCGGAGAGTTAAGTTGTGATTGCCAGACTAATAGTTTAAAGGAAAGTCTTAAACAAAATAACATGAACACACCAACAAAAACAAATTCCTCTGACAATACACATTTAAATAACAATAAAAATGATAGCAGTTCTAATGATACAAATGCAAAGGTTAGTAGGAATTTGTTTTCATCTACCGATATTGCACCTTTCACAGTACACGTCCAACTTAAACAGTATGAACCAAACTCGTCTCTGCACCCGGTGTCATTTGGTAAATTTCTAGAAAAAAAAGGCTTCAGAAATATTATAAATGGAAGTGTAAAACGCATAGGCAGGACTAGAATAACCATGGGTTTTTCATCCCACATAGATGCAAATTTATTTATTACGGATCCATGTCTTGAACGAGAAAATCTTACAGCATTTATACCGTCATTTACAGTAACACGTATAGGTTTAGTTCGTGGAATCCCAACGCAATGGTCAGATGAAGATATGTGGGAAAGTTATCAAAGTACGACGATTGAACCACAGAGTCGTTCTAAATGGCTCAGTTTCATGGCAACCATCTGAAACAGTAGTGCTAACTTTTGATGGCCAAGTTTTACCAAAACGAATTTTTGCATGTTACAACTCACTTCCTGTAGACTTATATATCTTCCCCTCTATACAATGTTTTTCTTGCTGCAAGTTTGGTCACACTAAGAACAGTTGTAGATCAAAACCCAAATTTTTTAAATGTGGGCATATGCACATTGGACATACATGCTCCGTGGAAGAGGATGATGCCATTTGTTGTTTATGCAATGGTTTCCATTTCGCCACAAATAGGTCATGCCCAGAACATAAGAGGCAAAAAGATATTAAAATTACGATGGCAAAGAACTGTATCTCATATGCTGAAGCGATTAAATTGCACCCAGCAGTTACAAAATCATTTGCAGATGTTGCTAGGTCACAACAAATGACACAGGCAGAATCACCTCATAGGACTCAAAATTTAGTTTCAGGTTCAATTAATCTCCCGCAAAATACTAGCAGTAAAAGAACTACATTTTTGAAACCTCGCCCTGCTGTTATTAAAACCGTCAAAGGTTACGACAAGGTAGCACATCATGCACTTATTAGTGAATACTCCATACCATCCCTTCAAATGGCTGTGCTTTACCGCAAGAACCTAATAAGGAAAAGAACAGTCTCTGGCCGACACTATACAGTTTTTAATTGATAGTTTATCCGATTTATCTAAGTCCAATGTTAATTTACCGTCCCACGTCGCCCCTATGCTTAATACTCTTGCACAAACAATAAATAATGGACCATATTCTTCAATGGAATTGCAGAAGTTTGACCAATAAAAAACATGATTTAGTTTATTTATTAAATAAATTTAATCCTTTTGTTTTCGCCCTATCTGAGACATGGCTCAGACCTGGGGCCCTTTTTAGAGCCACAGGCTATTCATGCCTCAGAGAGGACCGTACTGAACGCGGGGCGGGGTGGCCCTGCTAATCAGAAACTCTATTCAGTTTTCATCTTTCCACCTTCCATCTCACAGTGACGATTTTTCAATTGTTGCTGCCATTGTAAATAGCATCTGTATTGTCTCTGTATATATTCCACATCCATCATCATCTATTTTTCATGAGCTTGAACAAATTATTTCTTCTCTTCCGTCGCCTATGTTGATTTTAGGAGATTTTAACTCCCATCATCAGTTTTGGGGTAGTTCTGTATCTAATTATCATGGAGACTGTGTGTTGAAAATCATAGATGATAACAATCTATGTCTGTTAAACACTGGTAGTCCAACTCGCCGAACAGCACCTTTAGAATCAATAAGCGCTATTGATTTATCAATCTCTTCCGTGGAACTTGCATCTTCTCTCACCTGGTATGCTCTAGACTCAACATTTGGTAGTGATCATTTCCCCATTGTAATCTCATTTCCTTCTCATGCTCCACCTCCACCTAAACCTAGACCTAGATTAAAGTATAATTTGTGTAATCCTGATTGGAAGCTTTTTAAAAACAATATAGATGAGAAACTGGTAGATTTACCTAGTTTCAATGATTCTGATTTAGTCAGTTGCTCTGTTGCTTTAGCTCGAGTGATAATAGAGGCAGCAGATGAAGTATTTCCTCTTAAAAATAGTGCGACAGGCAAAATTCCCTCCCCTCCTTGGTGGGATAATGATTGCTCCGTAGCAATTAGAGAACGTAAGGCGGCTGAAAGACAATACTGTCGCTCAATGACAAATGAAAATCTCGAGTATTATATGCAAATTGCCCGTAATACAAAAAAACTGTTACGCAAGAAAAAATACGACGGGTGGAAACATTTTTGCGAATCTCTTAATCCAAATGTGAAACCCTCCATAGTATGGAATAATATTAAAAGATTCAAACATGCTTTCAATGAGCCTTCTAGACACAAATTGCCTCCTGATCTTGCTCAACAATTTATGGATAAATTAGCACCTGCCTCAGTCCCTGAAGAGTATGTCTTCCAGCCCCTTACCTTTTCATACGTTCCTTCAAGCTCTGCTACTCTTAATGGTCCTTTCAAAATAGAGGAACTTAAAGGTGTGTTAAGCAATTTAAAAGATACAGCACCTGGTGAAGATGGGGTCCCCTATTCATTTCTAGCAAATGCAAGTGATGGCATACTCATTTATTATCTGCACCTAATTAATTCTGTCATACAGTCAGGTATAGTTCCAGATGCATGGAGATCTCAAATAGTTATTCCGATATTAAAACCTAAAAAAATGGTATCTGATGTTTCCTCTTATCGTCCAATTACCCTTTCCTCTGTATTTGCAAAAATAGCTGAACATTTAATTAAAAATAGATTAGAATATTTCGTTGAAAAAAATCATTTACTCTCCCACACCCAATTTGGTTTTCGTAAAGGCAGATCAACTTATGATGGTTTAGCAATATTTGTTTCTGATATTCGTTTGGCATTTTCTAGAAATGAGTCTGTAGTAGCGGCCTTTCTGGATATTAGTGCTGCCTACGATAATGTTTTAATTTCTGTTTTATATGAGAAAATGCATAGGTTGGGTATACCAACAATGCTAACTAACTTTGTTATAAATCTGCTGTCTCAGAGATCTATTAGTCTTTGTGGATGATACAAATAAAATTTCCCGTAATGTATGGAGGGCCTCCCCAAGGATCGGTACTCAGCCCATTATTATATAATATTTTCACATTTGATTTAGATTCATCTCTAAATGGCCCAGTGAAAGTCCTGCAATATGCTGATGATTGGTTATTATACTCATCAAACGTTTCTGTTGAGCAGGCCAGTAGAGCCATCACCAGCTCTTTAAATTTATTAAAATTATGGTTAGATTCTAATGGTTTGGAACTCTCAGTGCCTAAAAGTGTAGTCGTCTTATTTACAAGAAAACTGTTTCCTCCTCCAATCACTGTGCAATTTGATAACTCTATCATTGCTGTTAAGCCACAAACCAAATTCCTGGGGGTTATTCTAGACACCAAATTATCAGGCCTTCCACATTGTGATTACATTGTATCTAAATGTGAGAAGAATATTAATATCCTTAGGTGTGTATCAGGAGTCTGGTGGGGTGCACATCCTTTTTGTTTAAAACTGATGTATAATGCCTTAATAAGGAGTGTTTTGGATTATGGAACTTTTTTGCTAGAACCAGGAAGCGCTGCCGGCTTCAAAAAGTTGAATAATATACAGTCTAAAGCCCTCCGAATAATTTGTGGAGCCATGAAATCTAGCCCAATCAACGCTATGCAAGTTGAGTGTGTTGAACCTAGTGGAGGTTCAACACACTCAACTTGCATAGCGTCCTTTACGACGTCAATTCCTCTGTGACAGATATTTATTACGTTGCTCACAATTTTCTAATCATCCTCTATGGAATATCTTATCTGATCTTTTGGTACAAATAACTACTTCCAACTATTGGACACACAAGAGTCCTCCTTGTATAATAAACAGCTTTCAAAAGGTAAAATCTATATCAGCTCCTACAATTAGTTCTTCAACACTTCCAGTCTTCCAGCATGAATATGAATCCTTAATACTTGTCCCTTCCATTCTCCTTGATATAGGTATTTCAAAGAATGACGTAGAACATAATCAACTATTTCTGAGTTTCCTTAATACAGTTGGCCAGGGTGCTCATCACTTGTATACAGATGCATCTAAGACATCAGTCAATGGATGTGTCGGCGTTGGAGTTCTTCATATTCAATCTAATATCTATCAAAAAATAAAGTTGCCTCCGGAATCCTCTGTATACAGCGGCGAGTGCTTTGGAATTCTGAAAGCAATAGAATTCATTATTATTATGCGTCTTAAAAATACAATAATTTTCTCTGATTCTCTTAGTTCATTACAAGCAATAGCTAAATTCCCTTTCAAATCCAAATCACATAATCCAATTATCTATCAAATCCGCAGCCTATTATTAAAATGCTATACAAAAGGGTATTCTGTTTCAATTGCCTGGATTCCTGGTCATAGAGGGATTAAGGGCAACGAAAGGGTAGATGAGATAGCTCGAGATGCTGTTATTTGTGGGGATATGTTTCCATATAAAAATATTACTGAAGACTTGTTAGCTTTACCAAGGTTATATCTTCGAAGGTCATGGAAGAAATTATGGGCGTCTGGTGCAGGGGCTGCGGCTTTACACTATCGGCGCATACAATCATCGATTCCAGTCAAACCATGGTTTGCTAAAATTTCATTATCCAAACCGGCAACCAGTATGATTATACGTATGAGGTTAGGTCACGCATGTACACCGGAACAATTGGCGCTTCAACATCGCGTGCCCAGCTCTGCATGCGATTGTGGAGCTGATCCCGCAGATCTTAACCACATATTTTTCGCATGTTATTGTAACCTTTATGATCGCTCTGTGTTATTTAGTCAGCTGTCACTCCTTAAAGTTCCGTTTCCCACGTCTATTTCATCGCTCCTACATATTTATGACTTATCTATATCCACATCTATATATAAAGTATTATATTCATACCTTTCTCATAATAACATTAAACTATAAAATGTACCTTTCCTGATCTAATCCTTTTCCAAAATTCCTTCTTATCCGATCCGATTATTGACATATTAATTCCGTTTCCCCACTTTACTCGTTTGGCTGAATGCGCCAGGAGCGCGATGCCATAAAAAAAAAAAAAAAGATTTAAAACATCGCCGTTATTATACTTATTATTTCGACTTTGTTTGTACGCTGTGCTCTCTAATTTCTGCTGTTCTCGAGTGTTTTTCAACGGCTTCTGCCTGCCCCTGGATTTTATAGTGCCCGCATCTCACGACGACCACCGTATATCTACTTTACATTCGGAAAGGACGCCTTTACGACGACGACGACGCTTACGTATTTCTGGACAACGATCAAGACAACAAACAACGACAAGAAATGTTAAGCTCGAAGCACGAAGCACGAAGTGTCTCATCCAAAGAAACACCCACAAAAAATAAGTTTTGCTCGGGAAAGTAATAGCTAGTTTACGCATACACGTCGAGCGTTTAATACGGCGAGTGAGGGAGTTTCAATTTTTGACAGTCACATCAGATATTTAAATGATAGTGTTATCATAGCCTATGCTTTGATAAATTTGCAGGATAATTTAATAAAACTTGATTGATAGATTTTTTTTTGTTTTATTGCAGTAACACAACTTATAAATAAAGTGACAAAAGCTTTCTTATTTTCACTTGTATGAGTGAAAATATATCTTTATACAGAGGCTCTAGTGTAAGTTCCTTTTGACGCAAAAAAAAGTTTACGAACGCGTAAGTGATAATGTTATTTATATGGGAAACGCAAAGGCGTTCGTGGCGTAAAGTAACGTTAAAAACTTACACTGAATTCGTAGTGTACTACCGTATAGTGTGGCGTTCGAATAAAACGATTCCACACCGCTACTACCCATAACAGTGCAGTTGGTTGCACTATGGACATAAACACTTCTAGAAGCCCTAGAAATAAGAAAAACAATCATATTATAAGTGATAATAATGTTTTATATATATATAGAAAAGACATTTTAACGTCAATCATGAAGCTTAAGCAACTTTCATCAATGTTTTCGCACCCCGAATCTCAGCAACGTTGTGCTTGTCGCCAGTCCTTGAATATTCCATAACAACCGCCATGATAAGCTCAATTTATTTGCTAAACTAGCTCGGGGAATCAGTCCTTAGGTCAGTGCAATGGTCGGCGAAAAAGCGGAATCGTTGTCCAGAAATACGTGAGCGTCGTCGTCGTCGTAAAGGCGTCCTTTCCGAATGTAAAGTAGATATATGGTGGTCGTCGTGAGATGCGGGCACTACAAAATCCAGGGGCAGGCAGAAGCCGTTGAAAAACACTCGAGAACAGCAGAAATTAGGGAGCACAGCGTACAAACAAAGTCGAAATAATAACGGCGATGTTTCAAATCTGTCAAATGACAACTTGACGGTTTTAATTTTTTTTTTATTGAAGACACGTATTACAGATTTAGGCACGAGCTCTATTCATATCACCAACCGCTTCATCTGTCAAATGATGTATTTAAAAAAATATTTCTAAAAAACAGAAAGGAATAAAAAAGGGATATCCACAGTTTTGAACACTATTAGCAGTTTACTTACTACAAATAAAATAATATGGACCACTTGAAAAAACTTAAGGTACCCAATTGTATGTTTTAGTCAAATATACTTTTGTTTGCTCTTACTTCAAACCTAATTTCTGAAAAAACTCAGTTATACATACGCACGCCCAGTGGAGCAAACACTTGTTAAAATATACGACGACTGTACTTGTCCCGGTTTCAAGTACACTCTACTTGATTTATGTGCTTAAACTTAAGCGGGCGCTTCTAAAATCAGGACTTTTAGAATTATTGGATGTCTGGATGAGCGTCAAGTACACTTGGATAATATGCGACTTGAAGGAAAACAGGGATTTTGCAAACATGTTTGTTATTAAAGTGTTTATGTTTTTGGATTACGGATGAAGTAAACATTACACTTTTCAAGCGAGTAAAAAGGTCACAGCGCTCGAGACATAGACAAGGATCTAACACGTCACACAAGGGAAAAAGTCACCTTGTAGTAGATTATTTATGTAAGAACTGTGTCTGAAAAGGATTAGTGTTTTTTTTTATGTGGAAGGCAAACGAGCATATGAATCGCTTGGTAAGCAATTATCACCGCAAAAAGCACTAATAGATATTAAATTACACAAGATACGTTTTTACATAAGCAAGAATAAAACTCAATTCATCCTCACAAAATAGTTGTCAAAACAAAATGTAATGTAGCAAGGATGACTGTAGACTTAACAGAAGTTAACCACGAAACATTTGTACTACACCACATCTTCCTTCCCTGGTCATCTATCACGACAATTACCTGCAACAAAAGAATATTTGCGTCAAAAACATGTAAGCATTTATCGCCTTAACACAAAGGGTTAGGGTCCAAAATTGAGTACTTAAATATAGATGGTTAAAGCTATGGAGTCAATAAATCCCGAGCACTGGGACTCGTTATCGAGACTGATGGGGGGTTTGGGCGATTACAGAGAAATTATTGCGATTTAAAAACAAGCAAAAAACACAAATAAATCTACGGTACAAGTTATCTGACCTCAAAGATCGAGATTGTCTGGGGGTCCATTAGTGCAGTTATTTATCGGTTGCTGGCCCGTGGTAATATTACTAGATAAAGGTTGGTTAAAGCAAGATTTTACGTAATTCGGGTTACTACCTTATAGCTAAACAACCTTTTCAGCTAGATGACATAAAAATTAACACAGTTATAGAGCCAATTCATCTAGATGACATGAAAGTACAAATTCAGTCAGCAATGAGTCAATTTAGCTGGATTTTACACCATTGCCTAACGTATTCTGGGAGAGGACACTAATTTTCCAGTGCTGGCCGGTTAATTTATGGCATTGCTTAGATACGCTATTCAATAAATAATAAATAAATAAATATTTCGGGACAATCTGACACAAATCGACCTAGTCCTACGGTAAGCTCAGTAAGGCTTGTGGTGTAGGTCCTAGACGATGATATATATAATTGATACGTACATATAAATACTTAAATACATAGAAAACACCCATGACTCAGGAACAAATAAATGCCCAGACTGGGAATCGAACTCAGGACCATCGGCTTCATAGGCAGGGTCACTACCCACTAGGCCAGAGTGGTCGTCATAAGCTATTATTGTGTGGGTCCCGCCGTGAGCATTCCGTGGGTGTCGTAAGAGGCGACAAAGGGAAAATACCGATGGATGATCAATATACCCAGATATTATTCTAGCACGAACGATTTCTTATAAGTGATTGACAAAATAAAAACATCGACCGTCCTATTATCGATATATCTTATAAGTAACACTTCAACGTCATGCCGGTATACAAAAACAAATATAGGGTTAAAAACGAATAACAATAACAAAACTATCTATTTATTTATATTTAACATACTTCAGAAAATAATTTCGAACTATTCATTGCAAAAAATAAAAGTAAATTGGATCAAAAATGTACGGATTACGTTCAATTTGTTCAAGATCGGTGGCACGCGGCGTCTAGGTAAGCAGCCGATATAAGACTGTGTTTACGTATAGTCATTGAAGTAGTATGTACTTATCGATAACAGGATTGTCGATATTTTCATTGTGGCAAGCACTAAGCAAATGTCGTTCCTGCTAGAAAAATATCTAGGTATAATGATCAACATAGTCCGTCGAAACCCAATCTACAGCCAGTGCAGGCGACTATGGCAACTACCCCCCAAGATGATACAAGCCATATTTGGGGGAGGCCATTGTCCAGCAGTGGACGACTTATGACTGAAATGAAGGCTTAGCTTAATTTATCATAAGCCAAAGGAAAACAGTTTAATTGTGGGATAGTTTGTATGGACCGCCTCTGCTGACTTCTGTAACAGAGCATTCTGCGTCAGCATAAAAGTAAGGAACGTCGCCATAATTTTTGTAACCTTTCTTTGACAATAAATGTTTTTTACCATCGCATGCGCTCGCAGTGTCCCAGTTAAGAAAATTATCGCTTGAACGTTTGAAGGTCGCCAAGCCAGTATCCCCACAAATTGACGTACCTATAGGTGAAAAACTTAGCTAATGCACCTGGCCTATGTAGGAGTAACGTGTGTGTACACGCATGTCGGCGTTCTATATTCAAATTTTGACGTAACTTCCATATTAATTCTCTACACGACTACATAGACGCGGTCCTTCAGTTAAGTTTTATCTATATACGCATGTCGGCGTTCTATATTCAAGCTTTGACGTAAGTTCCATATTGATTCTCTGCACAACTACATAGACATGATCCTTCAGTTAAGTTTTTCCTATACACGCATGTCGGCGTTCTATATTCAAATTTTGACGTAAGTTCCATATTGATTATCTGCACAACTACATTAAACTTAATAAACTTAATTACTTAATTCTATCCATCATTTCAACATATCAATATTGACTTGGTCCGTCAGTTAAGTTTTATCTGTACTGTAATATAGAACGCCGACATGCGTATGTCGGCGTTCTATATTCAAATTTCGACGTAAGTTCCATATTGATTCTCTACACAACTACATAGACGCGATCCTTCAGTTAAGTTGTTCACCTATAACGCAGTTTATATATCTAAAACAAAACTTCTGTTTCTAACAAAAATCACTTTGACACAGACAATTGCAATTGTCCTCACGTTCGTATAGTTCTGGTTTATAAGGCGAGGCACACCCGGCGAGAAATCGTATTATAGTTGGAGGGAACTTATAATTATTTTTGTGAAGTTAAATGAGACTTCCTAGTCTGGTTTTATTGAAATCGCAGACGCGGGGTTTTAATTTATCTTGTTCTTAACTTTATACCGTTAAAGATTTTTCTGATTGTTCGAGGTCCGTAATTGTGAACGTAACCAATATTAGTAACCATGTATGGAAAATCTTGGATCGGTGATCCTTGCTAGCTCGCTGATACTGCATTTGAGTCTCCTTTCATTTGTCGACACGGATTCGGCTACGTATTTAGAAATATACATTATTTATTGATTTGTTTATTTATTGAATTTTCTTCTTGAAATTCCCTCAGCGGGCTATGGAAAGGGCTATGCTCGGCGGGATCGAATCAGAAATGAGGTAATCCGGCTGAGAACCAAAAGTCATCGACATAGCCCACCGTATTAGCAAGTTGAAGTGTCAGAGGGCTGACCAGCCTTAGAACCGATAACCGTTGGGGTATAAGAGTTCCTAAGTGGAGACCTCGTGTCGGTAAGCATAGTGTAGGATGCCCTCTGGCAAGGTGGAGTAACGACTTGCGCAAGATGGCTGGTAGGAGCTGGATGCGAACAGCCGAAGATCGAACACGATGGCGTGAAATTGAGAAGGCCTATGTCCAGCAGAGGACTGCGATAGGCTGATGATAATGGTTGAATTATCTTTAAACGTAACAAATATAGTTAAGAGCCTATAAGAGTACCATTTTATACCATTTGCCGTAGATACGCTAGATCCATGGGGTCCCAGCGCGCACAAACTTTTTGCAGAAATCGCGAAGCGTCTGATTAATGTAACTGGTGACCGAAGCTGGCGGCTTTCTCGCACAACGTATCAGCATTGCGATACGACGAGGAATTGCCGCCAGCATCCTTGATACAATGCCTCAATGGGCTTTTAGATTTAAAGTAGTAAGTAGTTAAATAGTTACATAAATAAATGATTTATTGAAACAAGAGCCTTAATGATAAAATAAATAGTCAAATACAAAACTATATTTAGCAATTAAACATCAGGGCTAATTCGACTTTAATCGAACAGAAAGTTTGTTACTTACCACGATCCTAAAACAAACTTTTTATCATTAAACTATCATTATATCATTAACAAGTTCACAACACCGAAGCGCTTTTCTATCATTTAAATCATGATTTATTGCATTGTTGTACTTTTATTACATTAATTTTGTTGGTAAGGTGCTTAACACACTGCCACGCACGGAGTGTAGCACGTGAATGTGTGGACTAACGTGGCTTGTAAGTATCTCCGTTTGAATAGAAAACAGTCCAACACACAGAAAAGACGCATCAAGCAGCGTAGTGCGTGGCAGTGTGTTAATCGTCTAAGCCCATCTCCTCCCGCAGGTGTCGTAAGAGGCGAGAAAAAAACAAAAAAGACGGATGAGCAGCAGCGTCCGTCGAAACCTAATCAGCTACTCCTTATTTGGCAATGGCGAATATACACATTTTCTCATTTATAATATAACGTATTAGCATGGATAGCAATGACGACCGGTCTGGCCTAGTGGGTAGTGACCCTGCCTATGAAGCCCATGGACCTGGGTTCATTTATTTGTGATGAGCACAGATATTTGTTCCTGAGTCATGGGAGTTTTCTATGTATTTAAGTATTTATTTGTATCTATCTATTATATATATCGTCGTCTAATACCTACAACACAATCCTTACTGAGCTTACCTTAGGACTAGGTCGATTTGTGTCAGATTGTCCCGAAATTTTTATTTATTTATTTAGCAATAAGGGAACTACAAAACTCACTCGTCCGCCACTGTCGTAATTCCATACTTAATGAGACAAATGACGAATGTATTTTTTTTTTATGACATAGGCGGCAAACGAGCAGACGGATTGCCTGATGGTAAGCAATTACCGTCGCCCATGGGCACCCGCAACACCAGGGGAGTCACAAGCGCGTTGCCGGCCTTTAAGGGAGGTTGGAGCTCTGGGAACCTAACTCAGCATCAGGAACACAACACTACATACCTGAAAGGTAGCAGTGCTATTATGCCTGTGGTCTTCTGTAAGGAGGAGGTACTTCCCCAGTTGGGCTGCCCCAGATTCAAGCGTGATGGTCATCGCTGTGCCCTACCTTTCATTGTTGGACGTAGTTTAAGGACATACCCGGATCCAAAAAGGACATTACAAGGACAGTCTTTGAAAATGCATATGGAATATTTAGACTACAGATACACAACCCAATTAGTACCTAATTGGTATACACCGTGTCCAGCGATATTCAAATCAAACAGCAATTTGGAAATTCAAACCTGCAAGTCGACGGTCGAGTTGGCATGCTAGTAACTCGTCAGATAGTCTAACTACCTGCGAAAATACCCATTCGATTATGTGTTGTATCCCCTGACAATAAGGTATAGAATTGAACGATATTTCTAATACAAATACGTTGGATACGAGTTAAGAACAGAAACTAGCTGGCAACTTCGTCTTTTATTATGTTAACGTAATAAGATTATTTGTCTTTTTGAGCTGGTAGTGCTAGACTATTAATTAGTGTATGAACTAGGATGTCCGCCCAGCATGTGTTAATATGATTGTGGAGATGTGGAGAAGAGAAACATGCAATGATATTACCAAGGTTCTAAATAGGACTAGCAGACTTATTAACCAAAAATACAACAAGTCTATCGCGAATGAAAATTAACGATAGTAAAATAAATTCTAAGGAGCCAGATATAGTATTGAACTACGTTCAAGAACATTAGGTAAGGCACAACTAATTATTACCAAGAATGCACAATACAGAATAAAAACAACAATAGTACTGGACGACATTAAGAAATAAACACATCAAAAAAAATTATGGCTGAAGACAAAAAAAAACAAAATGTAGAATAAATAATGCTAAAATGCCTACACGTTCCTTAATGTGTACAAGAAAAATAGGCAAAGAAGAGTCTTTGCCTGTCAAACAGAGGCATGATGTAGAAATTATCAGGAGAGTGGAGTGGAGTGGAGTTATGTAACGGAGAAGGGGTTAGTTGTAACACCAAAGTAATCGTTTTTCTCACGCTCCTGTTATAAGCATATTTTTTATAAATATAATATGATATATTTTCCTGGAACCGGGAACGGCATTTATCCGTCAGACAAGAGACAAGACGTCACGAAAAATCATGACGTACATTTCAGTTTTGCGGCGAGAGGGAAGGATGCGAAAAATAATCCCTTTTTATTTAAACTTACGTGAGACATATTTAATAATTAACGATTAATACGGTACTACTCACGTTTATTTAGTCACTCGCGCGACATGTTTCGGAGAACATAGGCCTCCATTTTCAAGCACTAAGAGTGCTGAGTGTCCGTTCGGTTCGCCGCTCGCGTCACTGGCCCGTCGCGCACTCACACTCACACTCTTAGTGCTTGAAAATGGAGGCCTATGTTCTCCGAAACATGTCGCGCGAGTGACTACATAAACGTGAGTAGTACCGTATTAATCGTTAATCCCTTTTTAGTTCGTTTATTGCGGCAAAGACAACACTTACTGTTTTTTTTTAAATTATAGTGTTCTCCCGTTTCCTTGTAACATCACAAAGCAAGATCCTAATAGCACAATACAACTGTCAAGAATTAAAGTCGGTAAGTAGTTTAAAAACCCAATTAAATACATATCTAGTTGCAAAAACGTTACAAGTCTCATAGTGATTGTGTGAAAATTGGACCGTTTTTCAATAAGCACATTTGTTCCACACGAGAACGAACCCGCACTAAGCCCGCAGGCGGCGAATTGCACCTCCAACTTTTGATAGTTTAGATTGCCAGTTCGGCATAGTGACGTGCCTCGGGAATGGGAATACTTTTTACCGGGAATAACCTCTAGCCACCTGGAGACCTACAAAAAAGTCTTCTATTGAATGCCATTTTGAATTTTAATTATGACAAACCATAGTTGTATTTGACTTGGCAAGTTTATATCTCTGGGCGGCTAGAGGATAAATACTGGAGCGCTACCGTAAATAACACGATATTCGTATTTTTCGGACGATTGTCTCTGTCACTCTCATGACGCCTTTAATTGGAGTAAAAGAGAAAGATGCTCGAAATATACGAACTTCGATGTTCGCGGTACCGGGCCTGCTTCGAACGCCGGCACGATTGGTCACTTTTTCTAAGTACCTATATGTATGTCAAGTAGTTCAATTTTTCTTTTATATATACTGAAATGTAACAGCAGTGAGTACCTGGCTGATAGGTTAATAAGTATATATATATATTTTTTTTATGACATTGGCGGCAAACGAGCAGACGGATTGCCTGATGTAAGCAATTACCGTCGCCCATGGGCACCCGCAACACCAGGGGAGTCACAAGCGCGTTGCCGGCCTTTAAGGGGGGTTGGAGCTCTGGGAACCTTGCTCACCATCAGGAACACAACACTACATACCTGAAAGGTAGCAGTGCTATTATGGCTGTGGTCTTCTGATATTCTTAAATTATAAGTCACAAATCAAAGTATTTTGATTAAGTGTAGCATTATAGCTGCCAGCCTCTATAGTTGAAGAAGAGGGCAGGCCTGAAAAAACGGCGATGTTGAGTGGACTTTGGGATGGGTGTTTGCGTACCTAGTATTGTAAAATACTATAATTGAGCTAAGCAACCTCGGCCTTACAATGTTTTTTGGGTAAATCTGATATTATAGTCGCCATTATAATTTGTTTTAAAGTAGTAGGTACTGTATACCGTACTATTTGTACATTTTTATTTCAAAATTTTTGACGTCATCTTTGTATTCAAGTAATCTTCGTAGTCATCTAGTGCTATTCTGCTTACTGTGTAATAAGGTTAATTCGTGTAATCCCATAATATTCATGTTTAAACTTAAAAACTTTTTTTAAAGAATAACTTTTTGCATTAATAAATACAGACAACGCGTAAATCCAACTCTACGCAGCTGTAGCTACTAGTAATTTTGGTATTTTTTTTAAATATTTTAGTAAAAATGGTACCCTCATCATCATCATCATCATCATGTCAGCCGAAAGACGTCAACTGCTGGGCATAGGCCTCCCCCAGAACGACCCAAGAAGACCGATCCTGCGCCTTCCACATCCAGAGGTATCCCGCGACTCTTATTCCCGGCAAATGGGAATTATTCCTTACGCTAATAGTTCTTACCGCACATCACTATCTTGTACATTTTATAGTTCGTTAATTAGTTAGTTATTTGATCTTAGCCAGTTTCGGCTAACGGCTAGCTTAGTTTAAATGTATATAGGTATAAGTCTTAGCTTTTCAGGTAAATGGAGTTTCTTAAGTATCATCTAGTTGCCATAGTCGCCACGCTCGGTAGGTGGGTTGGCGACCGCAGTAGCTGTAGATTGGGTCGCGACGGACGCTGCTGCTTATCCGGTTTTTTCCCTTTGTCGCCGCTTACGACACCCGCGGGATGGAGTGGTGCTATTCTAGTAAACCAGCTTTCGAATTTTCTCTAATAGCGCGTCATAATAAACAATAAGGGTGATTTTTCCAAAACATCTCTAAATAGGTGGCCATTTTCTCAAACTCGCTTCCACCATCCGTTATTTCCCATACTAATCCATAACACACAATGACGTAAGTAGTATCAACATCAAACACACTTAAGACCTCTCATAACTGTCTAATGACTAATGATGTCCATTGTGCCAGAAAAGTCACGCGATACACTCATAAGCCCTTGAGTCTTATTATTAAGGTGTTTAGGGCGAGAATCGAATGGTGAAGCCATGGGAAGACTATGTCCGACATTCTACAGATTATCTTGTAAAACGCACTTTGATATTGTTCGAAAAAACGAGTTGTGTGCGAGTTTTTGTTGTACTGATTTCACGTGATAAAATCGTTATTTCGGAACCTATGGTTTTTTTTTATGACATAAACGGCAAACGAGCTGACGGATTGCCTGGTGGTAAGCAATTACCGTCGCCCATGGGCACCCGCAACACCAGGGGAGTCACAGGCGCGTTACCGGCCTTTAATGGGGGTTGGAGCTCTGGGAACCTTACTCACCATCAGGAACCCAACACTACATACCTGAAAGGTAGCAGTGCTATTATGGCTGTGGTCTTCTGTAAGGAGGAGGTACTTCCACCGTTGGGCTTCTCCAGACTCAAGCGTGATGGTACTTCGCTGTGGCCTACCTCTCATTGTTGGACGCAGTTTAAGGACGTATCCGGGCCCAAAAAGCTTAAACTATTGTATTGTATAAATTGCATTTCTCGAATAGAATCTTCCTGGCTCGTACATCAAAACTGTGGACTGATTGGCCCTCAGCGGTATTTCCCGACCGATATGACCCTCATACCTTCAAGAAAAGAGCGTACTCCTATCTTAAAGGCCGGCAACGCACTTGAGATTAACCTAGTGTTGCATCGGCGACGGTAATTGCTTACCATTAGGCAATCCGTCTGCTCGTTTGCCACCTTTATTTAAAAAAAAATGCTTAAAATGGTATTTTAGAAAACTAGCTTAAGTTTGGCCTATTTAATGTGTTCAAATCACAGTAAGGGCATTTATTTGTGTGATGAGCACAGATATATGTCCCTGAGTAATGGGTGTTTGATATATGTAGTTAAATATTTGTACATTATATATATCGCTGGCTGAGTACCTACAACACAAGCCTTCTTGAGCTTACCGTGGGGCACAGTTAATTTGTGTAAAGAATGTCCTGTAATATTTATTCATTTTTACTATTTAGATATGGAAGGATACATAATTATTATTGTAGATATATGTACGTTTGTAAAATCAAGATTCCACTCTTTGAACTTTCGTTAATTTTAGAAATCTTTACAAATGAAAATAACTACTTTACTCACGTTTATTTAGTCACTCGAGACGCGAGCGGCGAGGCGAATGGACACTCAGCACTCTTAGTGCTTGAGAATGGAGGCCTATGTTCTCCGAATCATGTCGGAAATAAACGCGAGTAAAACCGTTATTTGCATATATAAAATATAACAATAAATAATTAAATAAATAAATATTTCGGGACAATCTTGCAAAACAATAACTCACTCTTTTGGACCCGGGTATGTCCTTAAACTACGTCCAACAATGAGAGGTAGGGCACAGCGAAGTACCATCACGCTTGAACCTAGAGAAGCCCGACTGGGGAAGTACCTCCTCCTTACAGAAGACCACAGCCATAACAGCACTGCTACCTTTGTGGTATGTAGTGTTGTGTTCCTGATGGTGAATAAGGTTCCCAGAGCTCCAACCCACTTATAGGTCGGCAAAGCGCTTGTGACTCCCTTGGTGTTGCGAGTGCCCATGGGCGACGGTAATTGCTTACCAACAGGCAATCCGTCTGCTCGTTTGCCACCTTTGTCATAAAAAAATAATAATAATAATTTTGGAATCTTTCGGATCTTAATTTTAGCACGTGAAGGTAAATACTATCTCAAAATCACTGTAGCAGTTATTGAATAAGCTGAAACCCTAATGCTCTTTACCACTTTTAGGCAATAAAGTGGTTCATGTATGTTTCATGTCTGAACGTATCTTAGAGCTAGTGCACCTATCTAAGCCTAATTTGCCTAAAGCACTAAGCGAACAGACAAACAGACGGTGTGGAACCGCGCATGCATAATTAGTAATATGAAAATGTATGCGCCCCCTCGCTTTTGCGTAGCCGACGTGTCGCGTGCCCATTGTTAGATCCGATACGGCATGTTGACGGATGTAACAAAACATGTAAAAGTTTCTTAGAGTAATCACACACGGGCATTCCGTGAGGATGGCGCTTGCATTTGCGAAATATCGGGAACTCACTTAAATTAACATACATGGTAACTATAATGAATTGAGTAATAATTGTAATGGTATAATATATGATTTTAAGGTAACATTGTCACAGACATTACAACTACAATGAATAATAATTACCGTGTATTTATGTTACTCCGTAACGTGCCGTAATATCGAGAACTAAACACAATTAGAATGGTAACTACCACACGCAATGGTAGTACGAACGGTCTAGCAGGGAAATAGGCACCTTCGATCTTCTTTTAGATATTAGAGGTGATTGCAAGGTCTTGAGTCGTCTTCAATAGGTCAGGTTTAAACGTGAAGTTATATTACCATAACTAACAAGGTTTACATAACGCAATCTAACTGTTCAGTTTTGTGACTCAGTTATTACATGAGCCCACAAATGCAATAAAAATGCTGATCAGTTTATTTTACCTTAGCAAACTCACTTGACTATTAGTTATTAGAACAGACAGAACACTTGATACTTGTTAGAACGTGACCTATGAGTTATGACAAAATCCGACGATCTTAAACTAAAAGACGTATAAAGGTTGTTTTTTAATCACCAATCGCGTCATACGTCATTTTTGTACTTATGAGAAAGTAACGGATATTTTATATTTGAATATTGTAGAAGTTTTGTTTCAATATTTTTATGATAAAGGTGACAAACAAGCAGACGGATTTCCTGGTGGTAAGCGATTACCGTCGCCCATGGGCACCTACCACCACCTCGGCAACACCAGGGGAGCCACAAGCGCTTTGCCGGCCTTTAATATTTCGTTTCTAAAGATTCATTTTAGTAGCCGCTGTGACGCGACACAATGGAAACACGCATATTGGTTCGGCTGCACTGAATTTACATTTCATTTCAAATGTTGCCGTGACCGGTGCGCAAATAATCCGCCATTGTAGACATCTTCATAGAATTTAAATATACTCGAGTGATATAAGAAAATCCTTTTTTGAGATTCACGGAACATACAATCCCAGTATACCTACAAACTCATCGCACGTTTATAACGTTCTTTATTGGTGGGTCATTAGGTAGGGCACAGCGAAATACCATCACGCTTGAATCTGGAGAAGCCCAACTGGGGAAGTACCTTCTCCTTACAGAAGACCACAGCCATAATAGCACTGCTACCTTTCAGGTATGTAGTGTTGTGTTCCTGATGGTGAATAAGGTTCCCAGAGCTCCAACTCACTTATAGGTCGGCAACGCGCTTGTGACTCCCTTGGTTTTGCGAGTGCCCATGGGCGGCGGTAATTGCTTACCATCAGGCAATCCGTCTGCTCGTTTGCCACCTTTATCATAAAAAAAATTTTGGATCAAAAGTAGTATACAGCCTGAGGCTCTAGTGTAAGTTTCTTTTGACAATAAAAAAGTTTACGGACGCGTAAGTGATAAGTTATTTATACGGGAAACGCAAACGCGTTCGTGACGTAAAGTTACGTTAAAAACTTAAACTCAGGGCTCTGTATAATACAGGTGAAAAACTTAGGTCAATCTGGCCTTGGCCCAGGTAGTAGTAACTAGGGCTCGCGGTCGTGTCCGTGATTCGTGAACCCGTAGCCGTGCGCCCGGTTTCGTGAATCACGGCAACGGTTTTCTGGTCCGTTCCGCACGTGACATTCGGTTACGTGAAATTAGGGTACGTGAATCCGTGCAGATCCGTGTAGGCGTGATCACGCCTTCACGTATCTTAAGAATAAAACTTAGTCCTTATTTATTATATTCCCGGGCGTGGCGAAATTACGAAACGTGCGATAAGTATCCAACGGAATGGAGCCCGAAGCTCCACACACGGACGCAGGTACGGGCTACGTGTCACGGCGTGTCACGGCGTGTCACGTGAATCTGGATGCGAACGTAGGTACGTGACACGTACCTGGCCGTGTTCGTGAAATTCGTGATCTTAGTACCGGCGGTGTTAAGAACGCGTAGCTACGGGTCGGCGTACATCACGGATACCAGGAGCCCTAGTAGTAACGTGTGCATGTCTGCGTTATCTATATTCAAATATTGGAAGTTCCAATTCATTCTCAGCACAACTACATAGAAATGATCCTTCAGTTAAGTTTTTCACCTGTACTCAACTTTCTTTTTAATTTGAATTTTTCCATGTGTTTTCTTAATTTCGATAATCGAGCTCTCTTTTATATACAACGACGGTAGCAAACAAGCATACGGCCCGCCTGATGGTAAGCAGTTACCATACCTAGCCTAAGGACGCTTTAAAACTCCAGAGGGTTACCTACCCTTTAAGAACCTATACACTCCTTTTTTGAAGAACCCTGACAGTGCAGTGCAAAGTAAGAATAAATAAAGTGACTCTTATTACATTGTGCTACTTTTTTTTTAATTACGTTAAATAAAATGTTTGGTGATATTTTTATTGAAATACGAAACTTCACACACAAACCTGCAGTCTTAATTAATAATAAAATGACATTTCATACCAAGTGTGAAATTAATTTCCGTGACGCAACCATGCATGGAGCGCGCATTCGATTTATGAAATGTACCTGAAATTAAAAAATAATAATCAGTAAATCAAATTTATACAGTCACAGTCTTATCAGTTATCACAATATTAAGAGGCGAACGTTAAAGAGAAACAAATTTTATTTTATTTTATGAGAGGTAGGGCACAGCGATGACCATCACGCTTGAATCTGGGGCAGCCCAACTGGGGAAGTACCTCCTCCTTACAGAAGACCACAGCCATAATAGCACTGCTACCTTTCAGGTATGTAGTGTTGTGTTCCTGATGGTGAGTAAGGTTCCCAGAGCTCCAACCCCCCTTAAAGGCCGGCAACGCGCTTGTGACTCCCCTGGTGTTGCGGGTGCCCATGGGCGACGGTAATTGCTTACCATCAGGCAATCCGTCTGCTCGTTTCCCAAGATGATACAAGTCATATTTGGGGGAGCTCTATGTCCAACAGTGGACGTCTAAAGGCTAAAATGGTGATGATTAAAATTAGCAAGCTACCTCAAGAACTCGGCCGGCAACTACTAAATAAACCTCACAGTACCCTTACCACGAGTTGTGACATTGAGGTTTTCGATAACGAGTACCGAGTTTACTATCTGTGCATCTCGCTTGTACTATTTTAGTGCGAACGAAATGTACAGATAGGAAACTCGGTACTCGTTATCGAAATCCTCAAAGTCACAACTCATGGTAAGGGTACAGGCATTGTTGGAAATCTCCTCGCCCGGCGAGAAATCACGTTCACTTGGGAACGTCTTACTTAACTGAGGTATTAAACCTGACAAAATAGGACAATAAGTAAATAATAAATATTACAGGGCATCCTAACACAAATTGACTGAGCCCTGTGGCAAAATCAAGAAAGCTTGTGTTGTAGGTACTCAGCCAACGATAATAAATAAATATTTCGGGACATCCTCACACAAATAGACCTAGCCCTACGGTAAGCTCAGTAAGGCTTGTGTTGTAGGTAATAGACGACGATTTATATAATAGATAGATACATATAAATACTTAAATACATAAAAAACACCCATGACTCAGGAACAAATATCTGTGCTCATGACATAAATAAATGCCCTGACTGAGATTTGAATCTAGGCTTCAGGCAGGGTCACTACCCACTAGACCAGACCGGTCGTCAAAATATAATATACTTCCATTTTCCCTTATTTCTAAGACCCTTTATTGGACCCGGATATGTACCTATCATTGTTGGACGTAGTTTAAGGTAACAACGTCCAATAATGAGAGGTAGGGCACAGCAAAGTATCATTACGCTTGTATCTGGAGCAGTCCACAACTGGGGAAGTACCTCCTCCTTACAGAAGACAGCCATAATAGCACTGCTACCTTTCAGGTATGTAGTGTTGTGTTCCTGATGGTGAGTAAGGTTCCCAGAGTTCCAACCCCCCTTAAAGGCCGGCAACGCGCTTTTGACTCTCCTGGTGTTCTCCTGGTACCCATGGGCGACGGTAATTGCTTACCATCAGGCAATCCATCTGTTCGTTTGCCGCCTATGTCATAAAAAATGTAAGAATCGTACGAGAGCACTCTAAATTGAAAGGTTATGTATGATGAACCTAATACAATAGCCAGACCGACCAAAATCAGTCAAAAGCATCCTAACAATAGTTCTTCAAACCCCAATTTCTGACCGAATTCAGAAATTCCCAATTCTGTATAAATCAGAATAATACATCAAATTATAATATTTGTTTGAAGCGCTCTTGAAAACCGCTTGTAAGGGATCTGGGAATAGGATGAGTAAATATATCTATGCAAATATAAGTGAAAATTCGACTTGGGCAAGCCTGAGCCAATTTTTAGGGTACCGTAACCAAATTACCAATTGCAAACAGGGAACCCTTATAGTATTATGTATGTCCGTATGTCACAACTATGTAACTGATAGCGAATGATTTTTAAATCGAATGAAAAATAGAAAAATTTGACTCGCAGCGGGACTCGAACCCACAACCACTGGATCACTAGCCCAGTGCACTACTACAATTGTGCTATACGAGTGCCGCTTAGTCGTGTCCAGGAATGACGTATACCAGGAAGGATAAGATAGAAAAAATTGACACGTCTAAGCGGCACTCGTATAGCACAATTGGTAGTGCACTGGGCTAGTGATCCAGTGGTTGTGGGTTCGAGTCCCGCTGCGAGTCAAAATTTTCTATTTTTCTTCGATTTAAATATCTTTGATATGCTAGCAGACGTTTCTGCTTAATATAAAAATAATGATAGGTAGCGAATGATGTTAAAATTAATTGTTTTTTTATTAAAATTGTATATCCTAGTTCCAACCTCGGATTTAACCGTTTCACTAACTTACAAACAACGAAGGGAAGAAAACAAAGGTTGTATAAAATCCATAGTCTTCCCCGCAAAGGGACTCTTTAATCCGAGACAGGCTAATTAAATAATTTACATTTATATTGCCAGGACACCGGCGACAAATTAATTAACCAATATATAAATAAACCCACGTTATTCTAATTAACGCCTAAAATAACACAAGTCTTTGATCTTACGATAATTAACTGCAGAAAAAAGAGAAACCCTGGCTTCGAATCAATGCTTTAAAAAAAAGTTTGAGATAATCTTACATAATTAGGGCGCTGGTGGCCTAGCGGTAAGAGCGTGAGACTTGCAATGCAGAGGTCGCAGGTTCGAACCAATGAGTTTTTCGGAACTTACGAAATATCATTTGATGTTTACCAGTCGCTTTTCGGTGAAGGCAAATAAGCGTGAGGAAACCTGACTAAATGTTGTACTCAACCAACGATATATATAATATACAAATACTTAAATACATCATGACTATCACAGAAATTTCTGTGCTCATCGCACAAATAAGTGCCCATACTGGGATTCGAACCCAGGACCATCGGCTAAATCGGCTTCATGGGTCACTACCCACTAGGCCAAACTTGTCAAAAGTATTGTAAATATAAATTGAATAAAAATAGTATGTCTATACTGTGTGTAAGTCTAATACGGGCGAAGAATTAAACCAGACATAGGATTTACCAGTATAATCATTAACCAAAAGGTTTTTCTTTAATTATACCTATTATACATATGTAATTATTTTTTGTAAAATTTCGGAGCATTAATGTACTGCGAACATTGCGTGATATGAGCTTTTGAAACTAACTGTCAACGAGTGTTTAAGTCGAGTGTGTTGCATTACATTGCGAACCGAATTTTTTTATAATGGATAACATTTTAATTGTACTTCTAAGCAAAAGTCATCTAAATCTATTACTTATGTCCTATTCTACCCTCCGTTAAGTTATTCGCCCGTATAAGATTTACACACTGTATATCAAATAAAGAAAGGTTCATAAAACCAATAAAAAACTGTCAACTTTCTTGAGTCATAATATTTCGTGAAAATATGAGTATCGCGATAAACCTAAGTGAATTTTTCATGAAATAGAAAATATGGCTGGTAGCTAAATATTAAAGAAACAAAATCTTAAGTACTAAATTGTTGTAAGTTTATATCTTAAATCAACAATGTTAGAACAGCTAAACGAGAGCAGTCTAAGGACTTAAAATTTTATGTTCTACAAAATAAAGTTACTTACGACTTAAGTTTATATGGGATCTAGGTACTTATATTGCTTACTGAGAAGACTTAAGGTCACGTAATATCGGGATTTTGACATTAAAAGCGCCGCGCGGCAGTGCGCGACGTGCCGGCGAGGCGAACTGACACTCGGCACTCTTAGGGCTCCCTCTCATTCAGCGTTTTTCCAAAGTCGACGTTTCATTAACGCCCGGGCGGCGGGGTGCGGTGGGAGACACGCAGCGTGGGCGCTGACAAGACGTTTCGACGTTCGACAGTCGCCACTGACGTCGCGGAGGCGTTTCACGCTGCGGAGGCGTTAACTTAGTCGCGTCGACGCTGCGCGGGCGTTAACTAGACGTCGACGTCCGAAAAACGCTAAATGAGAGGAAGCCCTTAGTGCTTGAAACCTAATACCTCGGCCACTCACTCGACGAGCGGCGTGGGAAGTAGGCAGAGACATAGTGTGGCGCTACTCGTCATGCCGCTCGTCATGCTCCTCGTCATGCCCACCGCTCCCTATTTTGTCGGTTTTTTGGCGCGAGTCAAAGGGCCGGCAAGGAGCGTCGCGATTAATCGCGCGAGTAGGGCAGTGTGTGGCCGGAAAGAGCAACATCGCGGCAGCACGAGGAGCAGCGCGAGTGGCAGCGCGAGGGGCATAGTGTGGCCGAGGTATATGCTCTCCGAAACATGTCGAGTGACGAAAACACATTTTTTATTTATTGAATTAAGGTTTACCAACAAATATTTACACCAAGTATTAGTTGAACTAACATGAATGATTGTTGTGAAATGCGACAGTTAAGCGAACAACTACCCCGCCTGTCGACGTACTGGCGAATGCGTTAAGTAAGCCTCAAATTCTCCTCTTTCAAAATGTCAAATGGAAAGCGTTATTATTTTTTATTATGCAGAAACGTCTGCTATCTTCGATATTTAAATCGAAAGAAAAAAAAAGAAAAACAATTTAGAAAGGGGTAGCACATTGTTATCGATGAATCCTAAATGAAAATTGAGACTTCGATGCCGTTAAGTGTTCATTACGCTGACGGTAGATGTGACTACACGTCACCCATGATGACGTATACTACGAAGGATAAGATAGAAAAATTTGACAACTCTAAGCGGTACTCAGATAGCACAATTGGTAGTGCACTAGGCTAGTGATCCAGTGGTTGTGGGTTCGAGTCCCGCTTCGAGTCAAATTTTTCTATTTTTCTTTCGATTTAAATATCGGAAACCGTTATTGTTGCAAAAACAGGCACACATTACATTTTGGAATTAGGCATCGAAGCACTTAATAGAATATCATTATGGTCGCCAAATTAGTCTGACAATATATTAGTTTGAAAATAGCGTAATTAAGTATAGCAATCCCTATTGATCTAGGATTATACTAAGCCGCAGTTAGAAGCTTAGTGGTTATGCGGACGGGTTGATCAATTATAGACTTTACTTGATTGACATAAAGCCAGTTTAGATGAAAGTTACTCTTGGTTTATATGCATAAATTGTTAGCGGTGTTGAGTGCTTCTGGGACACGCGGTTTTGGATATTTTATGAATATATATTTTTTATACCGTGTGTATTTTTCATACGGGCGTATATTATAGTGGCGATTAGTATTGGACCTCAAGACCCTATTTACATTCATTTTGTTAAAAAAATTAGGTTATTTTTATTTCATACATAAAAATTAAGCACGCAATGTATTGCATCCATAGTAATTAACGTACCGATTCGTCATGTCACGTCAGTATTACTTGTCATGTCAAAATAAGTTGGACGGCGTATATTGCTGCCCGGTCAGACTTAAAAAAATCGTTACAACTATGTTATAACACTATTTAACAAAATTATTAACATAATACGAGTCGTATTAGTGGATACTGTATTTGAGGAACTTATACGCCCGTATGAAAAATACACACTGTATATATGCAATGTTAAAAAGTCATCAATAATTTATAACCTAAAATAATTTAAGTAATTACGGAAATATTCGTTAGCAATTAATTACAAAACAATCACCCACCAAACAATATAAATTTTAACTGTATAGAAGCGGATAACTCGCATTTTATAAGTCGAATATTTCTCGACATGTTTCACTTCGTAACGAGGAGCATAATCATGAATGATCGACGTTGGGGCGTAAAGGTTCTGTAAGATTGTTCCAATATATTTATTATTTTATTCAAATTTACAACTACAGTCGGCTCAACATTCGGTCATTGCTTTTTACCTCCACGCATAACCTCAAAGAAAAATTGGTTTCAGAATTATTCCGTATTCCAAATAGAAAATCTTTCGCTAACAATAAATACAGTTGGCAACCCAAGTTTAAATCTTCCACCTTCATCGCTTAACTACAAAGGTGTGTATTTTTGTGGGTCGCCATACAGGGTAGAGGTTTTTGCAATATTTTTTCGTCATAAATAAGGATTGCGGAACGAGTCTCTTAAGTGAACCCTTAAAATTTTACGATTCATGAAGGTTACCGTTGGTAACGAAAAGTTCGGTTCAACGAAAAACTTTTCACGTGTATTCCGCCCATTCCCGAATGTAGGGCCGGGACTTGTGACAGAAAAATATAAAAACATTGTGACACTATCTGGACCCGGGTATGTCCTTAAACTACGTCCAACAATGAGAGGTAGGGCACAGCGTTGACCATCACGCTTGAATCTGGGGCAGCCCAACTGGGGAAGTACCTCCTCCTTACAGAAGACCACAGCCACAATAGCACTGCCACCTTTCAGGTATGTAGTGTTGTGTTCCTGATGGTGAGTAAGGTTCCCAGAGCTCCAACCCCGCTTAAAGGCCGGCAACGCGCTTGTGACTCCCCTGGTGTTGCGAGTGCCCATGGGCGACGGTAATTGCTTAACACCAGGCAATCCGTCTGTTCGTTTGCCGCCTATGTCATAAAAAAAAAAAAACTATATCCTAAAACATAAATACCGACCGGTCTGGCCTAGTGGGTAGTGAACCTGCTGATGGTCCTGGATTCGAATCCTAGTCAGGGCATATATTTGTGTGATGAGCACAGATATTTGTTCCTGAGTCATGGGTGTTTTCTATGTATTTAAGTATTTATATGTATCTATCTATTATATATATATCGTCGTCTAGTGCCTACAACACAAGCCTTACTGAGCTTAGCGTAGGACTAGGTAGATTTGTGTAAGAATGTCCCGAAATATAATAAATATATATAAATAATCAAAGGTAAAGATAAAATCTTTCAAAACTACCCGGTTCGATTCTCTAACTGAATAAAAGTTTTTATCATCTAAACTCAAATGTACTCCGAGAACCGAGTACTAACAGCGGTAAAATATACATCACTAATTTGTTGGCCCCTTATATCACACGACAAGGCTGGGAAAAAGTTGAATTTTCTAATTCATTATTTTTCTTATACATTTCATTACGATGCCGATACATCAGGTCGAGGGTTGCGTGGTCAAACCCGATGAATCGATATAATATTTCATTGAAGTAACAATCTTACGTAAATAACACTTATAGTTTTAAATTCAAAATCCCATTTACTCGACTTATCGGGTTTGACTACGCAACCCTGGAGGTATCAGTAATATTTATGTCAAAATTTAATAATCGATTATTTTTCCCATCACTACTCAAAACCGATTATGTAAAAAGCTGAAGTGCCAATAGAAATTGGTGGTTACGTATTCGCAATATTGATACCCATAGAAGGTTATACGATATTGGTCGAAAAATCCGGAGCGGTACCGCCAACATCGAAGTTCGTATATTTATTTTATTTTATTTTATTTTATTCGGAAAACCAACAGCTAAGATAAATGATGTAACATATGTATCATCAAAGTCAATTACAGATTTTCACAGATAAGATACAAAGCTATATAATGCTATTGACAAAGGAAATTGACGACCGGTCTGGCCTAGTGGGTAGTGACCCTGCCTATGAAGCTGAAGGTCCTGCGTTCGATTCCCAGTCAGGGCATTTATTTGTGTGATGAGCACAGATATTTGTTCCTGAGTCATGGTTGTTTACTATGTATTTAAGTATTTATATGTATCTATTTATTATATATATCGTCGTCTAGTACCTGCAACACAAGCCTTATTGAGCTTACCTTGGGACTAGGTCGATTTGTGTAAGAATGTCCGAAATATTTATTTATTTATTATTATTTAAAAAGTGGAACAGAATTAATTACTTATATGCAAGTACCTATTCTTCTGCAGGGGGGGGGGAGCAAAGGAATGATATGATATATTTAATGATCGCTGGCTTCAGTAAATGCAAATCTAGTTGATTGTTGCATTGGCACAATTCATTCAACGACCTCGCAGCTCGGACAAAATATGAATTCTGACGATAGTTAGTTTTAGTCAGTGGAAGTGATAAGGGTGGGTAGGTTGCTGTATATTTCCAGCGTAGTTCCCTTTTACTCCAATTAAGGCGTGATGAGAGTGACAGAGACAAACGTCCGAAATTTACGAATGTTGTTCGCGGTAACGCCGCATTAATAGTGTACTTTTATGATAACCCTTTGAAAGCATAGAACATCTTAAGGTGTCGTGAGTGTCTACCATATCATCGATATATTTTTTTTTAAATATGGCTTCCATTTAATATGTCATAATCGGCGATTTTATTAGCAACAAATGTCCACTGCTGGACACAGGCCTCCCCCAGAGATCGCCAGTGTGATCTCTAAGCACGGGGGGTTCAATGGCGTGATCGCCGCGCTTGGCAGGCGGGTTGGTGATACAGACGCTCTTGCCCGACCTGTTGTTCAGATTGCAGTACAGAGCCCGGACTCAAAGATAAGTGACATAACATCAAGTCAAACAAAACTTTCTTAGTCATATGAATTTTTTGCATGAAAGGATCAAATTTTCCGTATCACACATTGTCATAGTAAAAGTCCCCTAGACAACTGGTTTAAGACTTAAAATTTTCAAAGTACTATCACGCTCGAGTCTGGAGAAGCCCAACCGGGGAAGTACCTCCTCCTTACAGAAGACCACAGCCATAATAGCACTGCTACCTTTCAGGTATGTAGTGTTGTGTTCCCAGAGCTCCAACCCGAATGGGGCTTGGAGCTCGGTCGGCAACGCGCTTGTGACTCCCATGGTGTTGCGGGTGCCCATGGGCGACGGTAATTGCTTACCATCAGGTAATCCGTCTGCTCGTTTGCCACCTTTTGTCATATAAAAAAAACTGCTAATTTGAAATGTTGCTGTTAAAGGCGATACTAAGAATATTGGTAGAATGAGATAAAACAATTATTTAAGAAAAAATAATAAAACTTGCTATAAACTCCTAAGGCCCACCCTACAAGCAAAATGCTACTCGAATTCGTTCTACACAGTGTAGGAAATAAAGTATAAATTCTTTTGTGTCAAAATCGAAAGAAACAAATGAGATTCAACTCAGCGGCGCTATCGCGAAACACGATATTCGTAAATTTCGGACGATTGTCTCTGTCACTCTCATGACGCCTCAATTGGAGTAAATGAGATAGATGCCCGAAATATACGAACTTCGATGTTCGCGGTACCGGGCCTGTTCCAAATTTTATAAAATTCAAATTTCTGTAAAGTGATTAGTACTACAGGATCCACGGGCCTTACGAGGATGAGTGTCTCTTGGACAACGGGACGCAATAACAACAAAAATGATCGGCCGAGGAGTATACCGAGTATAGCGCGTCGCAAAAGCTAAACGCGGAAATCTCCGGATGTCTTTGTCACTCCAATTACGCCTTAATTGGAGTAAAAGTGAAAGATGCCCGCAGTCAGTAAGCCTGACTATCGTCAGTTACAAACAAAGGCATAAATGTCATCATCATCATATCAGCCGAAGGACGTCTACTGCTGGATAGGAGTCCCCCAAAGAGTGCCGCCATTTTATTTTTGAGCTCACTGAATCACAATTTATTAAACCTGAAAACAAATTAAATTCATATTGAAGCAATAAATCATGATTTTTATTAGAACGTCGCTCGAGTAATCAATCAGGTATCATACATATTCATACAGGGTGGTTTGGGGTACGGGACACTTCTGTGCGCGAGTACGTAATCCTTTAATTATGTGCGGGATTATCTTGCTTGTCGTGTTCAGAATTTGGTCAAGTCATTGCTAAAGCTGATTTGGACACGATGTAACATGGGCCAATTAATATTAACACATATTCAGAGTGGGTCTAAATTAACCAAAAAAATTTTAATGGAACGAAAAATTTCATTCAAAAATATCAGAAGTAGGTGTAAACTTAGGTACTCACCTACATTTATTTTTTATTAATTATCAGTATTTCAATTCTCTCGCTTATGGAGTGGTTGTCCAAATTAATTATACTTAAACTATAACATAGTAAGCAGGTACTTACTCTAAATAAATGTTGATACGAATACAAGTCTTTTCATAATTCCATTTCGCAACATAAATTTCCAGCATAGAAAATCAGTTATTAACGATAAATATCTTTTTTTGAAATAAAGAAAATTATTTTTTCTTTTGAATTTTAATTACGAACCGTTTCAAAAACCTGTAAGGCCAGCGCGCTTGGCTTAAAGGATAATCCACCCCGAATATTAAAAACTCGCCAAACAATAGCGTTATGAAGGCATAATACCGTAAGCCAACTTCAGTGATAGCTAGGTTAAGCCTTTAAGTGTCAAATTCAAAAGAGGGCTAGAATATAAGCGCTGAGTTTATACTGTATGAAATAGCTTTCTAATTTTATGATATCTCGATTTTTATGTTAACTTTTATACAACCTTCGAGTACTTTAATACCGCTTTTACAAAAAAAAATGTCAAGACGCCAAAGACGTATATTATTACTAGCTTTGTCCCGCGGTGTTACCCGCTGTTTATTAGGAAAAATACGTAGCCTATGTGTTAATCCAGGGTGTCAGCTAACTCCATAGCACATTTTATTAAAATCACTCCAGCCGTTTAGACGTGAAGAAGTAACATAATATACACACTCACTTTCGCCTATATAATATTAGTGTAGATAAATATTATAATAAATAATAGTATTTTATACAATCGTGATATAATGAAGAGTTTTTCAGTCGAGTGCCGTGTTTAGGTCGCGAAGCTTGCTGAGTGACCTAAGTAATAAATAAATAAATAAATATTTCGGGACAATCTTACACAAATCGATCTTGTCCTACGGTAAGCTCAGTAAGGCTTGTGTTGTAGGTACTAGACGACGATATATATATAATAGATAGATACATATAAATACTTAAATACATAGAAAACACCCATGACTCAGGAACAAATATCTGTGCTCATCACACAAATAATTACCCCGACTAGGAATCGAACCCAGGACCATTGGCTTCAGAGGCAGGCTCACTACCCACTAGGCCAGACCGGTCGTCAAAGTAAGTAAGTTACGAGATTGAAAAACTTCATTGTTACAGTGAAGTGTAAAAATTCGTTCACTGCCAAAGTTTCAAAAATATGTACCGAGCAACTCTATTGTACAGTAAATAAGGTTGTAAGACGTATTTATGAAAGGATTCTTTCGGTACGTATTTTTGCACTTAACTGTACTCGTACCTGAGCTCTGAGCTAGAAAATGGGTACCCGAGTTTACCTGAAACATGTCGCCTAGTGCGATATAATTACACGTGAGTTTATCCGTTTGTAACTAAGTAGTAGTAACATGGCTCACAACAGTTTTAATTACATTTAATTTGACAACAAAATGTGTATGGTGAGATGAAAATAATTAACACAAAACCCTTTGAAATAAATACACAATGTCATTTGTACTGAGATTTCTAATTAATGGTTTCGTACCTTTCTCGACGGCAGGAGAATTCAAGGTTTTGAAGAATTCTCGGAAAGCATTGGCAGTGTAATTTGAGCATTTCTCAAAAAGTTTGTACATTTGGATCACGACGTCTTCGATTTTGGTTAAAAGCGGTAGACTGATAGAGTAAATGATGCTGAGCAAGATCTACCTACCATATTATTTCCCAAAATGTCCCATAAAGTTTGTATGGAACTTTCCTTTTTTGTTACCGAAAGTCTATAGAATTGCTCATTTAATTTTTCCGAAATAGTCTATTGTGTCTATTAATTCTATTATACGTTAAACGACCTACTTATTTCTTGCTTTATTGCGACAATAAAGCCCAATATGGACTTTTTCTTCCTTTAAGTATGTTAATGTTTCATTTGTTTGAGATTTGTTCGAGAAACACGTGTTAGGAGCGACTGATTATACGAGGTGACTTATAAGTCGTGGATCAAGAGAACAAAGCATGACACAGAATCCATAGGTCAAGCTAATTATCATTAATTAATCATTAGTTTATGTGTCACCAAAAATCATATTTATATTTCAGATGGTAATATGTATTTCCATCAGTTTATGTATGTATGTTTATGCATGTATATTATATTAATGTATATAAGTATGTTGTTTGTACTTTTGTGCTTTGTGTAATAAAGACTAAATAAATAAATAAGAAAAAAAAAAGTAAAAATACCCCCTACTCAATGTGATGTCTTGAAGCCTATAATAGGAATGTTAAAAGGCATGGTGATCTTGTTGGCATTACCTATGTTAGTTTAAGATTTTATTAATTAAAACAGTAAGAAAATTAATGTTTTTTTTAACAATTGCTACCATAAGCTGATATAGACCAGTTACTTTTGTTTATACAACAACGGTGGCAAACAAGACGGCTTGGCACCATGTCGAACAGCGGCGCTACAGTGAAACAAGATATTCGTGAATTTCGGACGATTGCTCTGTCAATCTCATGACACTACTTGGAGTAAAATAGAAAGATGCCCGTAATATACGCACTTCGACGTTTGCGGTACCGGGCCAGTTCTTCAGAGCACAACCCATTGTATTGAGCACACATAGGGAGGAAAAATCTCTCCTTAGACTCAAAGGCTCAATATCGCTCGTGAGTTTGGGATCGTCGACGATTCGCACAGCGCGTCTTTGTACCGAGGGTCCAAGCTGGTATTCAGGTGCTCCAGGCCAAAGGTAACATTTACTACTAAGATAACACTATGAAACATCTATGAAACAAAAAATCATAATAATCACAAAAAATGCCCTGAACTAGATTCGAACTACGGACTTCCGGCTTCGTCTCCTTTTTTTTTTTAATAGGACGTCGGTGGCAAACAAGCATACGGCCTGCTTTATGGTAAGCAGTTACCGCAGCCTATGGACGCCTGTAACTCCAGAGGAGTCACGTGCGCGTTGCCGACCCTTTATAAATCTGTACACTCGTTTTTTGAAGAACCCCATACTGTAATCCCTCGGGAAAACCGTGGCAGGGAGCTCATTCCACAGCCGAAGCGTTCATGGGAGGAAGTGCCTACTGCTCCGATCACCAATTCCTACATTATGCGTCTCTTTTTCTCCCTTTAAAAAAGACAGGGATAAAATTTACCTGTATCTTTGCATCTTAAACAATCTCACATCGAACGACTTCGACCCACAACATTTGCATAAGAACTCTCCATTAATTTTGAACCCTCTGTAGATAGTAATAAGGATGCAAGCTCCTTGACAAACGGAAAACTTGGATCAACCAGTTTAAAGCTGACCTCCAAACTGTATAGTATACTATAAACTTAAGGGTCTATTATATTGGTTGAGTGGACAAAGGCTGAGGTAACGTGATTCTACTGTTGATGAGTTGCAATATGAGGTAATGGAAGCGATAAGGTGGATTTTGAAGGTGGCTAAGACTATCAGTTGAGAAAGATTTCATATATTAGTATGAAGTGAATCGCTGCGTGATCGCATCAGGAATGATTTCAGATTTAGAACCAAAGTTACCGATATAGCCCTCCGGATCGTCAAACTTAAGTGGCAGTGGGCGGGGCACATTGCGCGCAGAATCGATGGCCTTTGGGGCGGAAAGGTTCTGGAGTGGCGACCACTAATTGGAAGACGCAGCGTAGGTAGACGTCCCACAAGGTGGACCGACGACGTAGTTAGAGTCACGGGATACCGCTGGATGTGGAAGGCGCAGGACCGGTCTTCTTGGGTCGTTCTGGGGGAGGCCTATGTACAGCAGTGGACGTCTTTCGGCTGACATGATGATGATGATGATGATGATGAGTGATGAAGCGTAGTGTGATACCTACTGATAGTGTGGTACAGCCATGCGGTTGAACTATTATTGGTTGTTGTGTACAGTCAATGTCAGTCAGAGATATCGACCAATGTAAAATTTACAATTAAATATGATTATTAATGTATTTATGTCAAGGATCTTTATTTCATATTTATATTATACAGATTAAAAATCGGTGTTTTAAAATTAAATATAGACCATTTAAGTAATTTTTCGATGAAAAAAATATTTGATCAAATGAAAATAAGTGAAACTTTGACTTTGAACTGAAATTCGATTACAAGTTTGTCGATATTTCAAGGGTGAACCAGATATTAAATAAATTATATCATTGGCTGAGTACCCACAACACAAGCCTCATTTAGCTTACCGTGCTCAATTAATTCGTGTAAGAATGTTTTTAATGAAACAAAAACTTTTTAAATATTAATATATAACTTTCCTCATAAAAGCGATAGGATTGACGTCTATCTCTTTAAGTAATATTGAAAATTAATTACTACATTATAAAGATGATCAAAATGAACCATGATACTCGATACACAATTATTAACGGTTAGACAAAAAGCAATTATCCTAAAACCAATCACGGACATGGTAATTGGATCCTGTCTATCCAAGCCTTATAACATCTCCAGACCTTTTAACAATAATTTTACAAGATTCAGCTGCGTCAAAAACACTTCATTCTGTGATGAGGTGATACAGTGAGCAGCATAAGTTGCTAATCGCGAGGTGTACAGAATGAACGTAACACTACTTTATTGTTAGAAGAATAAGAGCGTGCCAAGATAATTGCACACCTGGCCCGCGTGGCAACTTCAGTTGCTGACTGTGCTCACCTCGTTCTTTCAAACCCAGTGGTTATTTTAGAATCTAGTTCAAATTCAAATTTCTACAAGGTTAAATCTTTATGTAAAAAAGTGAGTAAAGAAGCCATGAAGGTGAATGCGTTTGTATGCAATATTTTTGTTTTCCATTGACCCCAAATATAAATGTAAACCCCCGGTAAATAAAACAAAAATTTATTTCTCGTGGCTCATTTTTACATACATTTCAGCCGTATGCAGTCCACTGCTGGACATAGGCCTCCCATAAATATGACTTGTATCATTTTGGGGGTAGTTGCCATAGTCACCACGCTTGGCAGGCGGGTTGGCGATTCAGCTGTAGATTAACTTTCAACGGACGCTGCTGCCCGTCTGTAGGATTTTTCTCTTTGTCGCCTCTTACGACAACCGCGGAAGGAGATGGGGTGGTGCTATCCTAGTCAGCCGGCATCACACGGCACAGAATCACGTGGCTCAGTTTTGAAATATTTCCATTGCTCGAGTTTCATTACAAGCACGATTTGGTAAACACTATCTTTGCTCCCCTGTAAATCATCATCCCCAAAGCATAAGCCGAAGGATGCGACGTCCGCCCACTACTGGACATAGGTCTTCCCAACCTTTCCCCTTCTACAAATCAAGGAATCAACTATATGTTGTTGTTATTCTGTCTCATTAGCCAGGGGACAAATGAGCCCTGCCGTGATATCACTTAAATGGTTCCTACGGAAGACCAGCGCTGGTTACCACACCAGCTTCATGCGGAGTAGGGACCATTTAGTGACATATTTATTTTAATTATGTATCTTTCTGTCATCTGTTATTTCTGTGTATGTCTAGAATAAATAATTTCTTTTCCTATTTCTATTTCTTCTGAGTGTAAGATTTTAACCTAATTATTACTTTACTATCGCGTAAGTGTTTCCCATATAAATAACATTTTCACTTACGCGTTCGAGACGTTTTTTTACGTCAAAAGAAACTTACACTAGAGCCTCTAAAGCATAGTTTGTTACAAGAAATGTGGCACCGCATACTACTGACACGCTTGGTAGGTGATCCATTATGGAGGAACATAGCTTCTACAAATATCTATGTTTTGTGCATTTAGATGCAATTAAACTGTGGTTTGAAGTGACCCAGGGGAACGTAACCATGGCAACGAGGGAGAAAGGAGAAATAGTTGATTGAGCTAAATAACTATCTGTTTGTTGTTGTTTGATAATAAAAATCTGAAATGAATCGATAACTATCGTGACAACTAAACAAGGCCTTGTCACGGTAATGACATAGAAAAGCGACACGATGACAACTGCTCACTTCCGGTGAATTATATCGCTTCCGGCGCTTTCATGATTTCATGTTCACATGTTTATGCGCAATTATCTATGGCGGTCTGAGATTACAGGGTTTAGGAAAATTTCTGCGTACATTAAAGTACAGTTACTTAATTACCGTTAGTGTTCAGAGTTCGAATAAATCCTCAAAGCGCAATCCCTAATTATCTAAATACAATACGAATAAAAAATTCAAGTTAACAAAAAAAAGGGCAAATCCACTGCCTCAGGCGAAACTCTAACTCGGGACTTCGGAATCTTCCGTCGCGCTGCCAACAGAGCTATCTTTCGGCTGCTGTTTTTCCATCACATCCAATTAAAATTGGATTATTCCATTTTTCCTCTACATGCATCATAGTTTGCAGGCGTTTCAGTTTACTATAAAATAAACTACAAACAAGACAATTTTCCTGCTTAAAATGCCTGTCACAACAATAAAAATTAGCATTGCAATTGGCGCCATATTGGCGCTGTAACCCGATAGTGGCGACATCTGCAATCCAGTGCACAGGCGTCATTTCCATGGCGGCCCTGCCCACGGCGACGACGGTTATTCCAGAGCTAGCGACATCTAACATAAATGGGGTGAACTTGGGTAATCCCGTGACGCAGCAGTTCGTCATATACATGAGGCTGATTATAGCTTAATTTAGTATCTGTATTTGAAAACGGAAGGAAAAGAAATGAATTGTGTAGCAAAGTAAAATGAGTAGGCGAACGGGCAGCAGAGTCAAAAAATAAATTCATTTAAAAATGGCTCACTAAATGCGAGACAATGAAGCGTTTGGTATTCGACAGGTGGTTAACAGCCGTGTAAATGATACGTGTAGAAACAGACATAACAAAACATGTTAAACGGCAATTTAAGTTTACTTTTAGTTTAGATCTAACTTCATTTTAAATCGAGACGATTTCGTCATATATAGCGTATGCTTTTAGTAAAAATTGTTTACGCAACGACATTTTGAAAATTATAGACATTTTCTTTCCATTCTTGAGTTGTACGAATACATTTTATTGTTTTAAGTTCTATAGGTCATATGACGCGGCAATATGAGTGTATATTGTATAAATTGAATTTGGTTGTCATCTTCCTAGGACCTTCTTGTCCTGTTTTTTTCCTCGGATTGGATATATGGATTAACGTCACTCACTAAAGAATCTTACTTGCGACTTACCAATGCTTGAATTACTAGATTAGTATATGAATGACATACATTGCAATTTACTGATCATTAATAAGTAAACACAATACATGATAAAACATGTGAAGCTAATAAGAAATCTTACGGAATTATTCTCAATGAAGCAATATAATTATTCTTAATGAATTGCAGTTTAGTAGGGATTGAAACTCGAGTAGGTAACTGCAGTCAGAAACCATCGAAAGACAGGCAGCTAACCCGCCAACTAAGCATGGCGATTGTAGAATTATACTGTGGCAGTATAATTCTACAATATGCTTATGTTCAGCAGTGAACGTCAGTGGCTAATACAAACGTAGCTAGTAATGAATAGCGACCATATAATTACCAAACAAGGTAAATGGATATGTTGAAAATGTAATTAAAACATGCGTAAAATAAAATATGTGTCATGTCCACTTAATAAATTAACAGTGTATTGTCAAAACAAAAAATAATCTTTCAAAATCCGAGTTACCACGGACTAACCCGAGCTTCCCCTACTCGCAAATATATTCCAGACTTTATTTCTACAGTATAAGACTCAATTTTGAATGATTTTGGTGTGCAACATTATTCGCATGCGGTGTGAGAAGTCTCGCTGGAATCTGGTTGCTGATTTTAGTGTCTATAATAAATGGGAATTTCGGTGATGTATTGTCCGATGTATGCCAGTATTCACCCGGTTCTGAAATTGTGGACCAATTCTGATTTCGATCCTGATTCGACAGGTCACATACATTGCTGATAAGTCGCAACTCTTGCCGACGAATAATGGCGTCTATAAACTGCTAACATGTTATAACAAGGTATCGCAATAATATGGATTATTTATAGCTTTATACATCCTACTTAAGGCCGGCGCAAACCGGCGTAGCGCAGCGTAGATCACATCGGAACATTTATTCCGCGCAGCGCACACCGACGAGGTAAAATCCCCCGCGATAACATTGCCAGCGCAGTGCTGGCGGCCGGTGCATCTGGGACGAGGCGTGGTTTGAGATTCCAGAACAAAGCGCTTTGTTTCTACTTGTCTGATCCGCACAGCTTTGATCCGAGCTTTGATTATTGCTATTGTATTTTTTGATGCAAATTCGTAGAAGATTGCAATACTTGTGAAACAGCAAAAATAAATAACTTCAAGACTAACAAAGAAAGAAAAAAAGTCTGCTTTTTATTATTTATGTTGTTTTAATAAGAAATGATGTCAGTGTTGACGTTATTTTTCTAATGATGTTGTGTATAATTTTATACCTTTGAAATTATGTCATTTTTAACGAAGAACTGATCTCGTTATAAAATCGTTTTAATTTAATAAAAAAAGTCACCTTGCGTAAAACACGGCGCAAGGATCTGTGTCAATATTTTATATTATCTTTAATTTTATTATAATTAACGGCCTCCTAACCTAGCCAGAAGGTCCTGGGTTCGTATCCTGGAATTTGTTAGTTTTTTTTTTATATATAATAGTGATCAGCGTTTGACCTCAATCACACCCTCAAGTGTCGACGAGGTCGAGGGTGTAGCACGCTAGTTCAGTAACAGCCTATTCACTCTTGCCTTGAAAAGACCCAAATTATATTTTTCAGAGAATACATTATCGTCATCATCATATCAGCCACAAGACGTCTACTGCTGAACATAGGCCTCCCCCGTGGACCTCCACATGTACCGGTTGAAAGCGACCTGCATCCAGCGTCTTCCGGCGACTTTAATGAGGTCGTCTGTCCATCTTGTGGGTGGACGTTCTACGCTGCGCTTGCTTATCCATGGTCTCACTTTTCGACCCCATCTGCCGTTTTCTCTGCGTGAAATGTTAAAGGCAGGGAATACAGTCCGCCCGAAACTTACGAATATCGTTTTTTGCGGTAGCTCCGCTTCGCCGCTCCGATATATTTGATGGCTGTACTAGCGTCAAGTTATTTTATCCAATGATCAATAAATAACACAGACCTTGATAAGATTTCCTGTTCTTATCGGAAGCGCAGTAACTGTCATGTTGAAACTGATCGTAACTCGGTGTCAGCTGACACGAAGGTTAGGATGTTTAACTGACATACAATTAACATTACTTAAGTAGGACTCGGGTATGTCCTTAACTACGTCCAACAATGAGAGGTAGGGCACAGCGAAGCACCATCTCGATAGAGTCTGGAGAAGCCCAACTGGGGAAGTACCTCCTCCTTACAGAAAACCACAGCCATAATAGTTCCTACTGCTACCTTTCAGGTATGTAGTGTTGTGTTCCTGTAGTCAAGATAAGTCTTGTCACCGTGTCACCGGCCCGTGGCGATGGCCAGTCAGGCTCGTAACGGGCTATACTATACAATTGGCTTTCGCTTAATTGTTTTGTTATAATTATGTTTTTAAATTACTTTTTTTATCGGTTGATTCCTGTAAAAAGAACACTAACATTAGGCATCGTTTCTATACCACAAACGTAGCAAAATGTATTCTACTACTTTTGAAAATAACTTCTGACCAATTAATGAATGACCGTATTAAATAAATGAGTAACATTTTTATATCTATTAATATAGAACTTAATTGTTTAACGTAAATTTTTATTTTTCGCTTTGACATTTGACACTAAACAATAAAGTTCCATATTAATGGGTAAGAAAAAGTCACACATTTAATACAATCATTGATTGACGGTTCGGGTGCCGTCGTATTTCGATCGAGACCCGAGTTTTCCCGATGGATAATTTGCACTACATCTGTAGTAGTATTATTTATTTTTTTGTAGGCTATGCATTAAGTATTTGTAGGTATCGCATAAAGATGGCTATTGCCGGCTGGGCTGCCGGGGAGTGTCACTGTCGAGTGCGATCGTGATCCAGTGGCACTCCCCTAACGGCAATGTGGACGACGCCACTGGGGTTTTAGTGGGTATTCTCCTCCCCTCCTCTTGGCTAGCAAGAGGAGCAGCGACGAGAGTCTCACATACATCATACCCCCTTACTACCATCATGGGCCTACCCCAGGTAAAAAAAGGTATAACAAAGATATTACGAGTATATAAAGTTAGGTAGGTATATCTTAACTGATTTCTGAATATATTTTGTTGTACATGTCTGTCCTTTTCAATCAATCTTTGCGAATTATGTCTCCATCAGGGTTTGATGATTCTGCTCTCGAGTTCGGATAAAACACGGCGGCTTCGGTGTCTCTCCTTTTTAACTTGTTTTTAATGCGAATGACATCTGTCACATATATCAACTCACTGAAAAACGTCCTAACCTTGCACTTGACAATGGCGGCGGAACTGATGCGCGCGAAAAGCGGAACGGCGCCCGCGCATTGTGCGATCTGTGCGCACGCGCACGTCCATGCGACTAGTTGGGCCATTTTATTTAAAGAATAGTATAGAAAACATGTATTCATGACACACACACACACACATGATATTAACAAAAAACAAGAGCGTGTCGGGCCACGCTCAGTGTAGGGTTCCGTAGTTTTTCGTCCGTCACAGTAAGTGTTCCCACTTAAGAGTTAAAAATGGGCTATTTGATACATTATTGTTGACATATTAATATTAAGTACAGAACCCTAAAAACGGGCCCACAAAGGACGGTGACAACTAAAGAAAGAGTTATATATCCCAACTATACATGGAAAATTCGAAAAAATGTTGTCAATTTCAGTCCCACCATGAGTAGTAAGAAGGAGTTGTAACATAGAGTGATAACCAGCCAGCGTCATTTGAAGTCAGTCAGTCAGTTTCAACCTAATGTATGGCCATGGAGACTGCATGCTCCGACCCCATTAAATCAGAAAGAATCTTAAAACCGCCATGTAGGGTATGAGCGTTCCACCTACAGCGACATCTATCGGCTAATTAAGTAAACTATGCGCGCGAGCTTACAGGAGTACAGAGGCTCTAGTGTAAGTTTCTTATGACGTAAAAAATGTCTCGAATGCGTAAGTGATACTGATATAATATGGGTAACTAACGCGACGGTGACGTTTCGTTACGTTAAAAACATACACTCGGGGCTCAGATGTAGTGAATAATCCTTTCCTATCGTATTTTCTCGGAAATGTTCGTATTTGTCACTCACACTCAGTACCCATCTGAAGTAGTAAGACAACGGAGGGGACGGTCGCATTGAGTGATGAAGAGTAGTGCAGATTCTTATTTACGGTTAAAACTAAACGCGAAATTATATATAAAACGGCGGCGCTACCGCGAACAACGATATTCGTAAATTTTGGACGATTGTCTCTGTCACTCTTAACGCCTTAATTGGAGTAAAAGAGAAATGCTCGACATATACGTACTTCGATCTTCGCGGTACCGGGCCTGAAGTGAGGAAGTGTGTCTTGTCATTCGATAGAGATTTTGACAGCCATATCTTAGGGAATAAGGGCTAATTTATTAACAATTTGTAAGAAACTATCGCCTTAATGACTTTAGTGCTGGAATAATATAAAGTACCTATTTTGCTCGCAAAAAAGCCTAAGATATATGCATCCTGAGGCGCTTCCGTCTTTCTCGAGTGAAAACAGAGACTATTTTACCAAAAACGCGTAAGATGTATGTAATCATGTGGCGCTTACAGTTTTTTCGAGTTGATAAGTTTGTATGGGGGAACAATATTTTCGTTTTTTAGTATACTACTCGATCTTTTTTCATACTTTCTCACTGTTTAAACCTTCCCTGAGCTACTACAAATATTTCAAGACCAAAATTAGCCAAATCGGTAAAGCCGTTCGCAAGTTATAGCGTGACCAAGAGAAATAGGGGTTCATTTTTATATATATAGATTTTTTTCAAAAACCATTGAATCTATCAAGTTCAAAATAATTTTCCTAGAAAGTTTATGTAAAGTTCTACTTTTGAGATTTTTTTCATATTTTTGAAACTTGTGGTTCAAAAGTTAGAGGACTTTTTTTTACTTCTGGAGCGATTATTTCCGAAAATATTGACAATATCAAAAAATGATGTTAGTAAACCCCTATTCATTTTTAAATACCTATCCAACAATATATCACACGTTAGGATTAGAATGAAGAAAAAAATCACTCCCCACTTTACGTATAGGGGGGGTACCCTAAGAAAACATTTTTTTCCACTTTTTATTTTTGCACTTTGTCGGCGTGATTGATATACATATTACTACCAAATTTCAGCTTTGTAGTGCTAACGGTCACTGAGATTATCCGCGGACGGACGGACGGACGGACGGACGGACAGACATGGCGAAACTATAAGGGTTCCTAGTTGACTACGGAACCCTAAAAAGATTAGAACATTGCATAAACGACGTGTGCCATGAAATGGCCTCACCTGAACGTAATGCCAGCAATCGCCAGCGCTGGGTCTTCCGATGAGACGGCATTTAAAGTTTTATATTACTTTTTTTTTGGATTTTATTGTGTAGTTTCTACTCAGAATCATGAGTTTTTTCGAGCCGGATAGAAGAAAAAATGTGTCCATGGGGAGCTTGGGATGCGCTTGGCAACTAATCGCAGGATTTGGCGTAGGTACTACTTTTACGAAAGCGACTACCATATGGCCTTCCAACCCAGAGAGGGTAAACTAGGCCTTATTGGGAATAGTCCGATTTCCCGACTATGTTTCCTATTACCGAAAAGCGACTGGTAAATATCGAATGATATTACGTAGTTCGAATAATTACGAAAAAGTTATTAGTATAAGTCGGGGTTTAAACCTGCCACCTCTGGATTGTAAGTCGCGCTTACCGCTAGGCAACCAGCGCTGTAAACTATTGACAGACATAACCTTTAAATTTACTCGTTAAATAAGTAAATAAATAATAAATATAAGATACATTTTGTCTAGTATATACCGGGTGTACAATCCAAATGGGTCAGTATGATGAAGTCGGAAACTATGAGAGATAGCGAGATCTGTATTTAGGAACCACGTTGATTTTAGATTTAATAATAATTACCTATATTCAAACTTTTTTTTTTAATCTCTCATACATCACCGGGAATCTAACCTATCAATATTCTTTATACTGCTGATGATGATGATGATGAAAAATGTATTCATGACTATTTACGTTTAATTTACGTTTCGTATCATCAACAATAACAACGAAAAATTTTTCAGATTTACACCTAACATTGTTTACAAGACTTCGACCAGGTTCGATTCCCGGTTATGTATGAGAGATTTAAAAAAAGTTTGAATGCCATTATTATTAAATCTGAAATCGAAGCCATGGTTCCTAAGAACAGATCTCGCTATCTCTCATAGTTTCCGACTTCTCCATACTGACCCATTTGGATTGAACACCCGGTATACATGTGTATAACTTTTTTTTAAATCCATGTATGCAGTTTTTCTTATCCCCAAAATCGATGACGTGGCTCCTAAGAACAGATCTTTGTATGTCTTATAGTTTCAGATTTCCCCATACTGACCGAACTAAATACCACTTTTTATGTAGGTATTATACAATAAAAACGGCATTTTTCTAAATCTTCTGATTTTCTTTCCTCACAGCTTTATTATAACGGACTGATAGCAACCATAATTTCGTAGATAAACAATAATTTATCACACGCGCTCCGATCGACCCCAATCTTCTCTAATAGGCGTAATGCTGAGGTTATGACTCCCATTTGCAACGGACCCCGGTGCCCTCAATTTGGCATAGGGTAATGAGCTTTAACCCTTCAGAAGCGTTCAAAATTATTCTTTTTCTGGAACCGGGGGTATGTCCTTCATCATCATCATCTCAGCCATGAGACGTTCGCACGTACCGGTTGGAAACGGCCTGCATCCAGCGTCATCCGCAATCTTAATGAGGTCGTCTGTCCATTTTGAGGGTGGGCGTCCTACGCTGCGCTTGCTAGTCCGTGGTCTCCACTCTAGCACTTTTCGACCTTCTCTGCGTGCAATGTGGATTAACCATTGCCACTTCAGCTTGCAAACCTTGGGCTATGTCGGTGACTTTAGTTCGCCTACGCATCTCCTCATTTCTGATTCGATCACGTAAAGAAACTCCGAACATAGCTCTCTAAATAGCTGGCTGTCGACTAGGTCGAGGGTGTAGCATGCTGGTTCAGTAACAGCCTATTCACTCTTGCCTTGAAAAGACCTAAGTTTGAAATTGTAAGTTGGGCTAACTAGATTGGCTGACGATCTTCTCAAGGTCGCGGGAAATCAACGACCTGGGTCAACAGGTCAATGGATTTAAATACTAATATCGCCATAAACCTGCATTTGTGACATTATCTATGAAAAGGGACCTTATTGTCGATGGCGCTTATGTCGTTGTTCAAGACGATACAATACAAATGCAATGCGATTCGACGTAAGTGCCATCGACAATAAGGTCCCTTTTCCTAGATAATGACACATTTTTCTTCAAATGTCACTACGTCTCTACTATTTTTTTTTTCAATATGTGTTAAATAATTTCTATGCAGAGAGAAGCTCGCGGGCTCAGGCTAGTATTAAAAATACAATTCAGTTCCTTTAGAATAATTTTAATTACCAACCCTTCAATTAGAAGACATTAAAAAAATATTACCAAGAGAAAAGTTTCAATAAAAGAAAAGATTCCAAAGACAATATTCTTACAAAATTGTTTCACCCTTTTCTCTCATTGTTTTTTCTGTCCGTCGAGAACTGAAAAATTCGATTATTTTACTTGGTTTTTAGTTTATATAATATTTCCTAAAAAAAGAATATCGAATTGAACACATAGAAATCATTATACGTGACATAGGCCTCCCCCAAATATGACTTGTGTCATCTTGAGGCGTAGTTGCCATAGTCGTCGCCACTCCATCTCCTCCCGCGGGTGTCGTAAGAGGCAACAAAGGGAAAAATCCTACGGACGGGCAGCAGCGTCCGTCGAAACCTTATCTCCAGCTACTGCGGTCGCCAACCCGCCCGCCAAGCGTGGCGACTATGGCAACTACCCCCAAGATGATACAAGTCATATTTGTGGGAGGCCTATGTCCAGCAGTGGACTGCATACGGCTGAAATGTATGTATGATGTAATTGATGTATGTAATAAAGGTTTTGTTCAGATATTTGTGATCTCCACACCGCCTCCGATATATCAAATTGCGAGTGTACTGTATTTGAGACGTCGGCGCTCAGGTTGCGAAGGTATATGTTATAATTAAACATCTGTACCCTTACCATGAGTTGTGACATTGACGTTTTCGATAACGAGTATCGAGTTTACTATCTGTGCATCTCGCTTGTACTATCTAAGTGCCAACGAGATGCACAGATAGTAAACTCGATACTCGTTAACGAAAACGTCAATGTCACAACTCATGGTACGGGTACAGATTACGACAAAATAGGAAGGTATCCAGAAGTACAGTTTTTTACTACAAACACAAAATAAATATTAAAAAATTAAAAGCGATGACATCTGTGAGACGTATTCTTCATCAGTTAAAGATTAAAATAGATGACATATACTTAAGAAAAGAGATAGAAGATAGCCGTCATAACGGATGCGAGCGGGATGTAAGCGTCGTGCAAGGATGTCGGGCGGAGCCGCGGCGCGGAGCTAACTTCCGCCAAATATGCCTTAACGAGTGCACCGCAAACGTGGACTGAGTTATAAGCGGTTAGCGATTTGCTTTTCGGCATTTTACTCATTAGCAGTGATCGAAAAATGCGAGCAAAATATCATAATAACAGTATACAGTATACATTGTTCACTTCATTTCATACACGTAAATGATACAAAAAAAAAGTTCAATTTGGATAAGACCATCTGTCAGGAAAGACCGTTTACCAACCAATTTCCGACAGTATGTGACGGAATTCCCTTAAAAATAAAGTATGGCGTCTTACCCACATTGACCTTATAGATACTTTTGCCATTGACAAACGAAAAATATATTAAGGCACCTAAAGACGTCGTGTGCTGTGCGTGCCGTGCCATCGACACCTACCGGCGAACGCCGTCAATCAATTTTCATGTTAATAATAGTCGCCATTTTGGTTTCTACGGCACGTTTTTATATCTTTTGATAGGTCTAATATGTAATATTGCTTTTTTAATACTACGTCGGTGGCAAACAAGCATAGTAAACAGTTACCGCAGCCTAAAGACGCCTGCAACTCCAGATTATTGTGAACTCTCTACCGCCTGTGAGTTGCATCTGCAGGTGCGGCGAATATTAAAAGCGACCCGAGAAGAAAATGTTGGCAGCGCATTGGAATTGCATAGCGACAGCATTTTATGCGGTGCGCGCGCATTAGATGCATCGGCGACATTCCATGTCATATTGTCTCGTGTCAACGATTTGTTGCACTTAGATTGGCTTTTTAGAAATATCTAGGATATTATTTGCCGTTTGGATTAGGTAACATCTATATTTTATACAAACCAATACCTCATACAAACCAGGCTTCATCTCATAAAAAACAGAAATTAACGCAACAGGCTTCGTCTCACACAAGCCAATAATTAAATTCGTAACAGGCTTCGTCTCACACAAACTAATGATTGATTGATTAAATCCGTAACAGGCTTTGTGTCACACAAACATAATTAAATCCGTAACAGGCTTCGTCTCATATAAAACAATAATTAAATCCGCAACAGGCTTCGCTCACACAAAACAATAATTATATCCGCAACAGACTTCGTCTCATACAAACCAATAATTAAATCCGTAACAGGCTTCGTCTCACACAAACATAATGAAATCCGTAACAGGCTTCGTCTCACATAAAACAATAATTAAATCCGCAACAGGCTTCGCTCACACAAAACAATAATTAAATCCGCAACAGACTTCGTCTCGTACAAACCAATAATTAACGCGACAGGCTTCGTCTCACACAAACCAATAATTAAATCCGTAACAGGCTTCGTCTCACACAAACCAATAATTAAATCCGTAACAGGCATCGTCTCACACAAACCAATAATTAAATCCGTAACAGGCATCGTCTCACACAAACCAATAATTAAATCCGTAACAGGCTTCGTCTCACATAAACCAATAATTAAATCCGTAACAGGCTTCGTTTCACACAAACCAATATTTAAACCCGTAACAGGCTTCGTCTAAGACAAACCAGTAATTAAATCCGTAACAGGCTTTGTCTCATACAAACCAATAATTAAATCCGTAACAGGCTTTGTCAAATTTATTACCCCGTGTTGACTTGTAAAATATAGGTAAGTACCTTGTACATTAGATGAATAAATGATCGACTTGAATTTAATAAGGTCATTTTGAATGTCTCACCTAACTGTAAGTACTAGTTACAGCAAATAGTACTTATATATAAAAATAAAACTTAAGAATGTGTAAAAAAAAAAAACATGTAAAATGTTTATATTAGAGAAAAAAATGCAGACATTTTAATTTAATTACACACAAGCCCTTATTACCTCCGTTTAGGCATCCCGGCGTGGAACGCGTACATACCTGTAACGAAATGAGAAAATTAAAAAAAGGCATGCCGGCGGATAATTGCATTCCTTGAACGCAAGCTTGGTGTAAAAGTGCGTACAGTCAGGATCATAAACATATATATTCCGGGCATGGTCGTGGATAATTGAAAAATAAAGTTTTTCGCACTTCAATTATGTAGCTGCGGTGCTACCGTGAAAAACGATATTCGTAAATTTCGAACGATTGTCTGTCACTCTCATGACGCTTTAATTGGAGTAAAAGAGAAAAATGCGTGAAATATACGAACTTCGACGTAACATAAAAATAAAGTATTCTAAAATTTTGTACTTCGGTGATGGCGCTGAGGATATTTTATACAACTGCTAGCAGCCATATAATATATTTGGGACTGGGATTTGAACCCAGGTCCATCAGCTTCATTTTTGACGACCAGTCTGGCCTAGTGGGTAGTGACCAGTCGATGGTCCTGGGTTCGAATCCCAGTCGGCGCATTTATTTGTGTGATGAGCAGAGATATTTGTTTCTGAATCATGGGTGTTTTCTATGTATTCAAGTATTTATATGTAACTACTCTATTATATATCGTCGTCTAGTGCCTGCTGCAATACAAGCCTTACTGAGCTTACCATAGGAGTACATCGATTTGTGTAAGATTGTCCAGAAATGTTTATTTATTTATATTTATTTATTTATTCATAGGCCAAACCTGTAGTCAAGTTGTCTAATAACTTCAAACAGCTTGTCAATAGCTTCTCTAAACACTAAACCCAAAATGTAATTATCTGGAAGCCGAGCAGACAACGGGTTAGTTTACTTAACACTAAGCAAACCCCTTGTTGGTTCTCCTTCATTGTACAGTCAGCAGCAGAGGTGGCTAACAGGTTGAGGTGTTCAAAATGAGGTCAACACATCTCTATTGTCAAGATAATAAGAGCGAGTTTAGGTCATTTTGAACACTTCACCCGCTCAGCCAGTTTTGCTGCTGACTGTACATAGATGTCGCTCTTAACGGTAAACTTTTATTGACAGTACGTTATCCTGTGAGAAACGATAGAATAAAAAAATGTTGTTCAAAGATTAATAGATTTATTTGTATTTATTGTAATTGTACAGTCGCTATTAAGTATATCGGAGCAGCCACGGTATGCAAAAATATCGGAACATGCACTTTAACGTCTTGAATAATAGAGACATTGTTCCGATATTTGTGACCACGTTGGCCGTTCCGAAAAATCTGATGACGACTGTATTAGGTACTGTCAAATGGTTAATAGGTAATTAAACATTGTAATACATTACAATAAAAACAAGAAGAGTCTAATAACAATACAGAAATTAATAAATTCATAATATTGATTAAAAATAAATCATTGATATTGTTGACATCGACTCTCTTGACCGGTTTAACAGGCTTGTACATAATTTCCTAGCTGAGTCGAAGAGGAAAATACATATATTATAAATAAATACAGTTATAGATATATTAAAACACAAGAAACGGACCCGACTTAAAAAAAACTATATTGAATATATAATTATTTACATTATAGTTAAATATGTAAAGTAAAACGACTGTAACTAATCGAAATCTTAAAGTAGGTTGTTACTATAACCTATAAGTTTTACAGAAGAAAACATTGAAAATGACTCCTAAAGTATTTACTGTGTAATTATTGTAGTTATTTATGGAACAAATTTATTATAATATATTAGTAAATGTAAATAACTACTAATTTATTGAATAAATACAAACAATACTAAAACATATAATATCAGCAACACAGGCTTCGTCACGTGGCTACATAATTCACCAAAGGCATCGTCTGACAATTTGCAACAGGCGTCGACGTTTATGCATAGTAAAAATAACGTTTATTAAAAGTCAAAGTACTGTCAACATTTATATTGTGCGCATCGTAGACCTGTCAATAGCAATAAGGATTAGTTCTTGAGATCCAATCACTCACTAGAGGACTTAGCGCTTAAACTGTGGACTTAGGACTACTTGTGGCAAGATATATTAATGTAACCATGTACAATGTAAATGAATAAATAATATTAATTTTATGTTAGCATAAATATCCCATTTTCAAGATAGTTATTTGGAAAATGGCCATGCTAATAGAAAATTACATTAATGGATGCTATATTATGTTGGAGTGCAACAATCGCACTAAATTCTTTTTAATTTTTAAACAGAACATTAAAAAATGTATATACACACAAATTTTACTTTAAAAAATATTAAGAAATAAATATATTATTATAAGGTAGGGTTCATTCGCTGGTAACTGACCACCCTCCAGTGACTGACCACATTATACTAAAAATGAACACTGCTTCTATGCGATTACAATTCATTTTAGTGTGAAGTGACCAATTTATTTCATTTTTTTTATTGAAATACTCTATTTCAAGCCTCATTATCTACATTCAAAAATAACATTAATGGCACCAAGCCGCCAGTTTTCGCGTCTCGATCGTGAGTACACAACGCGGGCTCATCGCGGGATTAGCGGTAACGACTTATTATACTGCGTCAGCAATATATTGGATATAATTTAATAATATTATGTGTGAGTGTCTAGTATAATATTAAAGCGATAGGTAATGGCTGTTAGGTATAGTCAACAATATATCCTATCTACGACATTGAAGGTACAGTCAACCAATTTGATTTATAAGCCATTTCGTTCCTTGTCACAGTGAAAATCTATATGAAAGACGCCAAAGAATTATTAACGTCACTGTGACAAGATTCGAAGTGGCTTAGAAATACAATTGACTGACTATATTTTCCCTTGATGTCTTATAGTCATTCTGTATGATGAGATGACTTAGTATGCCATAAAGGGTAAAAAAAAATGCATACAACCGACGTTGTGTCGTTCCAACACACAACTCACATTCATAAACTCAGGTCATAAAACATACAACAGTACATAACATACATCATAATCTATTTCTCGCTTAACGAGTACAGCCAAGGTCAAATACATCGACACGGACAGAACGCCAAAACATGTACACATGAACCTTGACACCGTGACAATAAGGAGCGTGTATACATATTTTGGGACTTTGTTCGTATAGATATCTTTGTTATTAACTGTATGAATCGTCTGTGAGCTTATTAAGGAGACAGTCGTTTACGAGAAATTGCTTATTGCTTGAAATTAAACGGAATTCCAGACTGCTGGAAACAGGAAGATAAGAGTGGCAGAGTACAGAGAACAAACAGTAGGTGAGACAGCAACATACATACATACATAAATAAATAAATATAAATAAATAATTTCAGGCCAATCTGACACAAATCGACCTAGTCCTACGGTAAGCCCAGTAAGGCTTGTGTTGTAGGTACTAGACGACGATATATATAACAGATAGATACATATAAATACTTAAATACATAGAAAACATCCATAACTCAGGAACACATATTTGTGCTCATTACACAAATAAATGCCCTGACTGGGAATCGCACCCAGGACCATCGGCTTCATAGGCAGGATCACTACCCACTAGGCCAGACCGGACGTCAAAGTCAAATACATACATACATTTCAGCCGTATGCAGTCCACTGCTGGACAAAGGCCTCCCACAAATATGACTTGTACCATCTTGGGGGGTAGTTGCCATAGTCGCCACGCTTGGCAAGCGGGTCGGCGACCGCAGTAGCTATAGACTGAGTTTCGACGGACGCTGCTTCCCGTCCGTAGGATTTTTCCCTTTGAGGTGCTATTCTAGTCAGCCGGCATCACACGGCACGGAGACAGAAACAATCTCTTTCAATTTAGTTGAGACTTGAGATAACGTGGGACTTTCCAGAAATTTGCCATGTGGTGCCGGCTGACTAGAATAGTACCACCCCGTGGGTGTCGTAAGAGGCGACAAAGGGAAAAATCCTACGGATGGGCAGCAGCGTCCGTCGAAGCCCAATCTACAGCTACTGCGGACGGCAACTCGCCTGCCAAGCGTGGCGACTATGGCAACTACCCCCAAGATGATACAAGTCATATTAGTGGCAGGCCTATGTCCAGCAGTGGACTGCATACGGCTGAAATTTATATATGTATGTTCAAGAAGTACAAAAACCGGCCGAGCGCGTTTCGGGTCACGCATAATGAAGCAAGTTTTTTTGAGCTTACTCAATCAATTTATTATTTGTATAAAGTAAACACGACCCTCATAACAAGTGTTTTTTTTTTTAAATAACGCCATTGGTGATCAAGATTGTAAAATCGGCGATATCTCGCACTGGCCTGTACCCTTACCATGAGTTGTGACATTGACGTTTTCGATAACGAGTGTCGAGTTTACTATCTATGCATCTCGCTTGTACTATTTTAGTGCGAACAAGATGCACAGATTGTAAACTCGATACTCGTTATCGAAAACGTCAATGTCACAACTCATGGTAAGGGTACTGAGCAGTCTAGTTTTCCTTATACTGGGCCTTTCCGCGTTAGGTCTCACGTGTGACGTGATACCTACATTTTGATGCGCAATAACAAAGCTGAATAAAAACAAATACCTAATATAATTTGGGTTTTCTCAAGGCAAGAGTGAATATGCTGTTGCTGAACCAGCGTGCTACACCTTCGTCCTCGTCGACAGTTACCATCAGGTGTGACTGAGGTCAAACGCCGGTCAGTCTTGTATAAAAAAATACGTTCTGATCCGTCCAAAGTAAGTCTATCCCTCGGAATAGAGCCAGTTATTACGTATTGGTTATGTTTTTTTTTTGTGACATAGGCGGCAAACGAGCAGACGGATTGCCTGGTGGTAAGCAATTACCGTCGCCCATGGGCACCCGTAACACCAGGGGAGTCACAAGCGCGTTGCCGGCCTTTAAGGGGGGTTTAAGCTCTGGGAACCTTACTCACCATCAGGAACACAACACTGCATACCTGAAAGGTAGCAGTGCTATTATGGCTGTGGTCTTGTGTAAGGAGGAGGTACTTCCCCAGTTGGGCTGCCCCAGATTCAAGCGTGATGGTCATCGCTGTGCCCTACCTCTCATAAACGTGTTAGTCGTGCGACTCTCCGGTGAATCGCACGACTAACACATTGGGATGCAGCCGTCACCAGCCGGCCTGAGTGGTGTCACGGGGTCACAGAGCATTTCACAGACACCACCGGCAAAGATAAGGCCCCTAAGGTAAGTTAAGGTTAGTTCACAGGATTCACACGATTTAAATCCACCATCTCCGTTCCACCACCGGACGTCCAGGTGAGGGGAGCGGTTTTTTACGTTGTAAATATTATTCATTCGCACGAAGCGATTCGCTTCTATCTTACTAATGCGGACTGGAATTCGCTCCCTTCGTCTGTATTCCCGGAGAGGTATAATTTGGGGCTTTTCAAGGCAAGAGCATCGGAGAGAATAGGCTGTTACTGAACCAGCGTGCTACACCCTCGAACTCGTCCGAACTTACCATCAGGTGTGATTGAGGTCAAACGCTGGTTAGTCAAAAGAAAGTCCTCAAGGCTGATTATTTAACCCATGATTATAAGGCTGCTATCACACTTGTGATTTGCGAGCGAGTTTTGTATGGAGGCGAATACGCCGCGTGTTCGCCGCGTACGAGTTTTGTATAGAAATCGCTTGCAAATCGCTCAAGTGTGATAACGCTCTTAGACCTACCGCGAACATAGAACAATTTCGGCCATCTTCCTCTTTCACTCCAATTCAGGCTCCAAGAGAATGACAGTTGAAACTATTGCATACACTTGCGAGATTTCCACAAATTATACTGACGACGCGTCAGTTCAGCACAGCCAAGAAAAGAAAATACGCCGGATCAAATCCGGTCACAGTCACCTGTAAGCCATTTAGGGTTCACTATACATTGAGAATTTTATAGATATTGTTGATGGTTATGTTTAAGTACATTTCTTAAGGATCATTCAAAATTTTGAAATCAGAAAGAGCACATACTAAATCATACTTGCTTTTTCTGATTCTGGATTAGGCACTGGTCCCACCACGAGCTAGTAAGCTATGAGCTATCAGTTATTTCAAGGGACAAAAGATAATCGCTGGGAGCGAAAATGTAAATAAAAGAGAGAGATATATATTTATAGCTCATCGCCTGGCGATGAGCTACGATCGCCCGGCTATGATATATATGTCTCTTCTATTTACACGGGATGGATTATCTTTTGTCCCTTGAAATAGCTGATAGCTAACGGTCACTGAGATTATCCGCGGACGGACGGACGGACGGACAGACATGGCGAAACTATAAGGGTTCCTAGTTGACTACGGAACCCTAAAAAAACACCCATGACCCAGGTAGGTTACTGTAGCTCAGTAAGGTGTTGTAGGTACTAGACGATTATATATATAATAGATAGATACATATAAATAATTTACGATTAATACGGTACTACTCACGTTTATTTAGTCACTCGCGCGACATGTTCTCCGAAACATGTCGCGCGAGTAATCGTAAATTATTAAATATGTCTCATGTAAGTTTAAATACAAAGATACATATACATACTTAAATACATAGAAAGCAACCATGACTCAGGAACAAATACCTGTGCTTACTAGCTCGCGGTGGGACCAGTTCCTTAAACTGATGTCACGTCGACCGACAGACTACCACGTCATCTTCTAAAAATACCGAAAAGAATAAAGGTTATCTGATTCAAGCCAGTTCTCATTATTGTGGGCCAAACATCAAATTCTGCAAAAAGGTCAAATGCATCGTGTTTTATTCTGTCATTCAAAAGAAAAACGTTGTAACGGCCCAGGCACCTACCGCAAATTGCGGCGCGGCAAGCGTTTTATCTGTTCATTGCGTGTGATCCCAACTAACCGCAGTGCATTGCGCGTCTCGACCGCGCAACGAACAGATAAAACGCTTGCCGCGTCGCAAGTCGCGCATTGCCGTGGCCGGGCCGTAAGGCTTGTAAGTCATTGTAGCTGTGTATGAGGGTTACTACGTTTCGGTGTTGAGTAGCGTGTGAGATACGATATTTGTGACATTATCTATGTAAAGGGACCTTATTTTCGATGGCGCTTATGTCGTTGTTCGAGATGTTACAATACAAACGCAACGTGATTCGACGTAAGTGCCATCGACAATAAGGTCCCTTTTCCTAGATAATGACACATTTTTTCTAAGTAGTGATGAAGATGGCTCTGATAAACACGCTTATCTTTTGCACTTTTTTTGCGGATGTTTTGATGACTAAAACTATTTATATTTAAACAAGTTATGTCGTTTTGGTTTCTGAGAAACGACTTATGTTTTTTATTTATTAAATTCTTATATTCCTTTTTTTACAAAGGTCTCTACTCTATTTACTTATAATAATATATGTATAGAAATATATAGAAGTATACCGTGTGGTGGTAGCTCAATAGAATAGCACCACCCCATCTCCCGCGCGTGTCGTAAGAGGCGACAAAGGGAACCAACTGACGGATGGATAGCAGCGTCTGTCGAAACCCAATCTACAGCTACTACGGTCGCCAACCCGCATGACTTTGGTAACTACCCCCCAAGATGATACAAGTCATGTTTTGGGGGAGGCTTATGTCCAGCCATGGACGACGTGAAATGATGAATGATGAATGAATGATGAATGAATGATGAATGAATGATGAATGAATGATGAATGAAATATGAATTAATGATGAATGAATGATGAATGAATGCTGAATGTATGATGAATGAATGATGAATGAATGCTGAATGAATGATGAATGAATGATGAATGAATGATGAATGAAATATGAATGAATGATGAATGAATGATGAATGAATGATGAATGAATGATGTAGAAGTATGTTAAGTAAATCGCGATGGAAGGGGTGTGTAGTCAAAACCGGAACCCTTATATTTTCGATGCCTTCGCCTGTTTTAGTCAACTAGCTTTTCCTCGTGACTTCGTCGGCCAGCAGTGCCACTCTTTGAAGTCTCGGTGCGGGATAAAAATTATCCTATGTCCTTTCCCGAAGCTCAAACTCTCCATACCAACCAAGATATAATTTGGGTCTCTTCAAGGCAAGAGTGAATTAGCTGTAACTGAACCAGCATGCTACACCCTCGATCTCGTCGGTACTTCCATCAGGTGCGACTGAGTTTAAACGCTGGTCAATCTTGTATAAAAAAAAAAAAAACATCTCAATTGGTTCAGCTGTTTAAGCGTGAAGAGTTAACATAGGAGGCAGGCACAAGAGTTACTTTCGCATTTATAATATTAGTATAGATTATATCCGATAATGATAACGCATTTACTTATACCAATGCATTTAAAGAACTCTTCATTATGCGTAGTCCGACACGCACTTGCCCAAGATTTACCATTAAAATATTTAAATGATTCTAATACAACATTGGTTCTGCTGTCTATGAATCTAATGTGCACATTTAAATGTCAATTAAATATTTTAAATTATATAAACACGCGTATTGTTCCTAAACTGCGAGCGGAAACCACCGGTGGAGCATACTGTGATCGCCAACCCGCATGCCAAGCGTGGCGATACTGCATTGAACAGAGACCGCTTCCTTTACCAGTACGGTCCAGTAGAGCAGTGGACGTCATACGTAAAAACTGGACAGATACAAACAAACATATACACAGAAGTTTCCGTATTATCGAAAAACACCCGAAAATCACAAAAAACATCCGATTCTTAGATCCCGCAATACCTAACAATATCGATAGTCACTTGTAACAGTACTCAAGCGCATTCCACCGCCGCCTGGCACGGGCTGGTACGGTCCTCCACACCCAACCACAAACAACGACCTTAACACCAGCGGCATACGGCTCAAAGTAATTAAGCAGAATCTCCACGTTAGTCGAAGCGACAGGGCTCACACATACATAGACGTAATTTGAACTTTAAATTTCGAATCATACGGTCGGAATTCGAAACTGTCATTTAATTGCACACATACACGTTTAAAGAAGCTACGCAAATGAATTTGAGCTCTGTTATTATATGTTTAAAGTTGATTTTTGTTTGTATTGTAATGGATACAGAATGCAAACATCAAGTATAAATGAATGCGTTCTGTTGTGTGTTTCGCGTGTGAGTTTGTGACAAACGGTGAATGGTTGATCGATGGAGCCCTACGGTTCAACTATTGTGCAGTCCATCAAAATTGGGCTTCAAAAGATTACGAAATGTTACAAATGGTACGGCTATTTAGATGCGTAAAGATCATCTTCTCAGAGATCTCATATGCCCTGATCACACGTGTCGAGTAGAGTGGCGAGTGTCCTCGGCCGAGTACTCGGTTCGTGTGTACTATGTGACGAGTACTCGGCCCAGCACAACGGCGAGCGAGCCACACGGACCTTGGTTTGTTTACTAGGCCGAGTACCCACCCCGCACGCCTCAGCCTACCCCGCGCCGACTCGCTCGCCACTCGGCAGGTATGAACACGATCACTCGCCAGTAGCGTCTACTAAGCGAATGACTGAGTATTTTTTTTTGTTATTATTATTCACGTTGACGCGCTGACGAATCTCGAAAGTGAACTGACTCGCCACTATCGCCAGGAATATTAAAATGCATGTAAACAATGCCGTGTGATGCCGGCTGACCAGAATAGCACCACCCCATCTACTCCCGCGGGTGTCGTATGAGGCGACAAACGGAAAAACCCTACGGACGGGCACTAGCGTCCGTCGAAACCCAACCTACAGCTACTGCGGTCGCCAACCCGCCTGCCAAGCGTGGCGACTATGGCAACTACCCCCAAGATGATACAAGTCATATTTGTGGGAGGCCTATGTCCAGCAGTGGACTGCATACGGCTGAAAACACCTACTCGCCCACCCTACTCTCTCGGCCGAGTACCAATTTGCTCTCACCTCTATACTCGGTACGTGTAATCAAGGCATTAGAGTTGAAACACGCGCGATAGACAAAAAATACAGAATACACACAACGCGACTAATTTGAGAACACATTTCAAGATGGCTGATAGCGTACCGTTGCCAGCCTACTTAATTCAGTCGGTTGCTTTGTTGCCCTTCAATAAGCGGTGGAGGGTAACAAATATTTATATTGACAGATCGAGGGTAAAAGAGCTCAAGGTCGCAGTCTCATTCGATGGTCGGACCAGTACTCCAAGATCCAATGTTACATTATCTATAAAAAAGGGACCTTATTGTCGATGACGTTCAAGACGATACAATACAAACACAACGTGATTCGACGTATATAAGTGCTATTGACAATAAGGTCCGTTTTCCTAGATAATGACACCAATTAGTATAACGGCTCCTATTATAATTATATAATAGTAAGTAAAAGAATAACCGTGCCGTGTGATGCCGGCTGACTAGAATAGCACCACCCCATCTCCTCCCGCGGGTGTCGTATGAGGCGACAAAGGGAAAAACCCTACGGACGGGCAGCAGCGTCCGTCGAAACCCAACCTACAGCTACTGCGGTCGCCAATCCGCCTGCCAAGCGTGGCGACTATGGCAACTACCCCCCAAGATGATACAAGTCATGTCTGTGGGAGGCTTATGTCCAGCAGTGGACTGCACACGGCTGAAATGTATGTATGTATGTATGTAAAAGAATAACTGGCACACCCATAAGCCGCTACTGTCCACAGGAAAGACTTTTCTTTCTTAACCTTGACTTAAAGTCATACAGATTGCTTAAAACAAAATCGTATTTTTTTCTATGCTAAAATTTATGTAAATATACGACCATGACGTAATTACTTTTAAAATTAATGGCATATTCTCACAAGAAACAATGTGAAACTATTCTCGTACAAAATGATTAATTCTGCAATTAGTATCGGAAACTGCCGTAAAATGTAATACATGTGTATGTCGTTTGCAACTTTGGTGACTTTTGTTAAAAAAAAAAAAAAAACAATTTATTTTATACTAGCTATCTCTACGAACTTCGTACCGCATAAAACAGTGTGCATTCAAAATATTACCCAATTTTTTTGGATACTCGGATGGAAAATAATTTTAAATCTTAATATAGTCAATTCCATACTTTATCATCATCATATAAGCCGAGGGGCGACCACTGCTGGACATAGACCTCCCACAAAGCAACCCACAAAATGCCTCGCATGGGGGTAAATGCTATAATCGCCACGCGTGGCAAGCGGGTTGGCAATCGCAGAGTTCCACTGCAATCCGGAGCTACTGCTGCCCATCAGTTCCAGCTACCGTTATATAATATCGTTATACAAATACTTAAATACATAGAACATACTACTACATAGCCCAGAGGCCTATAGGTATCTCGAACAATGTAATACTTACAGTCAGCAACAACAGTAGCTAAGCGTTTGAAGTGTTCAAAATGACCTACACGCGCTCTTATTCTCTTGACAATAGAGATGTGTTGACCTCATTTTGAACACCTCAAACGCTTAGCAACTTCTGCTGCTGACTGTACAAGCGGAAGTCACTTTTTGACACCTGTTGTTAGAAAGAGATTTCCGCTTGTATTACATTTTACAAGTGTTCTATAAATAAGCCCCAGGTCCTTTAGCTAATTTTTTACCTTAAAATAAAAGAAAAACATAAAATCACTAACAATACAAACAAATTTAATTATCAGAAACGAGCGTGACTAGTTTCAAGGTCGACTCGTATCCTTATAGACTTTTTCCTTGTCTGATGCATTTACTTAAGTATCTTCCATCTTTTTTGTTCAAAAAAAAACAAACTTCTTTGATGACGGAATCTAAACATGCAGCTTTATTGCACTTAAGAAAAACTTTTTTTTTAATGACATAGGCGGCTAACGAGCAGATGGATTGCCTGGTGGTAAGCAATTACCGTCGCCCATGGGCACTCGCAACACCAGGGGAGTCACAAGCGCGTTGCTGGCCTTTAAGGGGTGTTGGAGCTCTGGGAACCTTACTCACCATCAGGAACACAACACTACCTGAAGGTAGCAGTGTTATTATGGCTGTGGTCTTCTGTAAGGAGGAGGTACTTCCCCAATTGGGCTGCCCCAGATTCAAGCGTGATGGTACTGATGGTCATCGCTGTGCCCTACCGTGTTGGACGTAGTTTAAGGACATACCCGGGTCTAAAATCTTAACGTATATGACTATACGTGCGACATTAATGAGAGATTTTTGCGTCTTTAACATAGATTTTCACTGTGACAAGGAACGAAGTGGCCCAGAAATCAAATTGGTTGACTGTACAAAGACTCAATAAACGCCATAAGATTTTCCTGCCCGCGGCGCTACCGCGAGATATACTTTTGAAATTTCAGAAGATTGTCTCTGTCACTCTCATGACATCTTAATTGGAGTAAAAGAGAAAGATGCTCGAAATTTACGAACTGTCTACACTGTTTTACGGTGTACAGTCAGCAGCAAAAGTGGCTAAACGTTTGAAGTGTTCAAAATGACCTACACGCGTTCTTATTCTCTTGACAATAGAGATCTGTTGACCTCATTTTGAACACCTCAAATGCTTAGCCACTTCTGCTGCTGACTGTACCTTTTTGTCCGTGTACTCGAGGTTAAAGGATAGTAAACAGTAACTATAAATAAGTATTAAAATTCAATCGTGTTTAATTCAAGGTTTGCCCGGTCGTGGCTGAACGTGGAATAATTAATCCATTGATTTCATCATCATCATCATTTCAGTCGTAAGTCGAACACTTCTGGACATGGCCTCCCAAAATATGATTTTTTTCTAATACAACAACGGTGGCAAACAAGCATACGGCCAGTCTGATGGTAAGCAGTTACCATAGCCTATGGACGCCTGGAACTCCAGAGGATTGACATGCGCGTAGCCTACCCTAAAAGTTGTTAGAGCTCTGGAAACCTTACTGTCCTTACTCAGCATCAGCAACACAACACTACATACCTGAAAGGTAGCAGTGCTATTATGGCTGTGGTCTTCTGTAAGGGGGAGGTACTTCTTCAGTTGGGCTTCTCCAGATTCAAGCGTGATGGTCAACGCTGTGCCCTACCTCTTACTGATAAAGAAATAAAAAGTAAATTGACATAACGTACACTTGACTTTTGACGGGTTCCGCTGTGTTCGGAGGGTCGAATTGGTTAGCAGCGATGGCTGGAGATGGAGGTTCAAATCTTAGTAAGGGCATTTATCTGTTGCCATTATATATATCGTTGGCAGAGTACAATACAAAGCCTTCTTGGCTGCTTGGGGCCTGGGGCTCAGTCAATTTTTATAAGGATGGTGTGAAATTTTGATTATTTAGGGTGACGGCACTTAGTAATAGACAAGGAACCAATCATGAACATTAGTGCTTATTTCAAAGGAGTCAAGTGTTGTGCATTTGTTGGTACATATTTAATTTATAACGTTATGATTTTTGATTTAAGAACTAAGTGTCCATCATTGGTGCTTGTAAGCTTTAAGTATACAACATTGGTGCCGTCACCCTACTGCTTTTTTTTTCTTGAGGTGGCTTGCACTCCTTGCCAATTAGAGCAGTGTGGCTTTTAACTATTGGTATTGAAGCAGTACAAAACACGCAGTCACTGTTTGCTGTCTAAAATGGCATGGTACCTTTACTCGTATTACACACGTTGAAATTATTATCGGAAATTTGACGTTTGAGTGACGGACGTTTATTAAAACAGAATGCCTTCCACGTATCGTCATTTGTTCGTCTATTTGCCTCTTTATCGCTCGTATATACAAGGGCGATAGAGATAGAGATAAACATTTTTCGAATTTTAATTTTCGCGGTAAGTCTGCGCTGATTGAAATGTGACAGAATTTAGAAGGGTTTTAAGATTTGTATATATATCATTTTTGGATATGTGGTTAAGAAATATGTAAAGCAAACATTGGGTGGATATAGGCCTGATAATCATCATCATTTTAGCTTTAAGTCGACCACTGGTGGACTTAGGCCTCCTAATATGACGTGTATCAGCTGGGGGTAGTTGCAATAGTGTCCAATCTTGGCAGGCGGGTTTGTGACCGCTGTAGCTATATATTGGGGTACGACAGACACTGCTATAATAATATCACAAAATATATAATATCACAAAATGATAAAAAAAAAACATTAAACTGCGTCACCAAAAATTTCCACAGAACAGAGAACTCACAGCAGACAAACATCTCACTCGGCTACTTCTCGAGTATTACCCGCCGTCGCTAATAGCTCAGTGTGTACACTAATTAGCACGCATTAGGCAGCCATGACACAACATGTCACAGTAGGGTAATGAACTTGTTAGAGATGTTGTCAATGAATCAGTTTTTAAAATTTCCGAAACTGAGCAAACACGTATTTTTAGAGAGACGTTTAGGTATAGTCGGTATTTTATTTATCTTTACTGACTGTTTCATAAAAATCATAAATGTAAAAGGCGTACTATTTAATGTAAAATAAATAGCGTAGGTATTGTAAAGATTTTTTTCAATGAAAAACTCGGCCAACGTGTGTTTCAGTCATAAGATAAAATCTAAAAATTGTATGACTCCATTTTAAGTCGATTACGAGCGAAACAAGTCGAGCAATAAGTTGACTTATAAAACGTGAGTTACCCGTTTCTTTGCAACAAATATGGTGGGATCTCATGATAGTTTCGTGTTTAAAATGTTTAGTTATTATTTTATTTTATTTTTTCAATAGGTATATAATTAGTTTATATTTATAGACAGAAACGTCTACTAACGTAAACATAATTCTTAAAAATAGAAAAATCAACTGTGTAGGACGAAACTCGAACTTTTTAAATAATTATTCTATTTTAAATCGATTTTGTTAGTTCTCGAATTGGAACAATTATCTTCATCTCAATTATCTTTTATATTTGGGACGTACGCTGAGCCGGATCAAGCCAACGCGCAGAGGCCCTTTGACAATTTAATGAAATGTAAGGGGTACACTAAGCAGTGGCAGGAGATCCGAAATTACTCTTTAAGGGAGGGATATGTCCAGCAGTGGACTAGAACATGATGATAAATACGGGTACGATATCTTCGTAATAGTATAGTAACCTACTGTTTCAGATTGACTGCGGCGACGTGTCAACGCGTTTGATAAATTAATGGCACTAAGTGATTAGTGCTGCATTGACATTCAAACTTCTAGTACATAATTATATATCATATTATATCAGACACATAGTTATGTCAGCCTGGTGTTAATCAATTATTTAGGATGTCTATAAAGCAAATGTATTCGCTATTCGCTTCTACCTTCCTAATGCGGACTGCTAAGGAATGGAATTCGCTCCCTTTTTCTGTATTCTCAGAAAGATATTTGGGTCTATTCAAGGCAAGAGTGAATAGGCCGTTACTAAACCTGCGTGCTACGCCCTCGACCTCGTCGACACTTACCATCAGGTGTGACTGAGGTCAAACGCTGGTAAAAAATAGAAATGAAGCGAGAAAGGGAAAAAAACAAACGACCGCCAGCGTCCGGCTAAACGGAATCAAAAGCTATTGAGTACTGCGGTCGCCAACCCGCCTACCGAGCGTGGTGAGTAAAGCAACTCCCCTCACAATATGATACAAGTAAAACTTTGAGGAAGCCTTAGAATGATGATGATGACGACAAATTGAAACCAATTAAAATAACATTCTATAACGCCTACATACAAATTAAAAATCTACATCCAAATTAAGATGTACTACAACAATTAAAATCTTTACATAATAAAGAAAATGCAAATCACGCTGATTAAACCATTCAGAATTAAACGATACTAAACTCTATGCACTTAAGCATAAACACCATTTCACCTGCAAATAAAAAACCCAAATCCGAAAACTACAGTACAATAAAAAATGACTCTTATATCTTAACGATAAAGTGCACCTGAGCCGCACAGGTAAATTGGCATAGCTGGAATTGTCTGCATTTTTAGACGAAGCAATTTGAATTCTACTCCGTTGTAATAGAGTTCCAGGGTAATTGACATGCAAAGAGGTGAAGGCCCAAGTACCGTTGCGGGGTGAATGACCGCGCGTGGGAATCCGATCTCTGCGTAGAACAAATGGCCAATGTGTATAGAAAATATTATCGGTAGAAATCATAGCTGAACTACGCCATTTTTATTTTTAAACTTAAATACACAGAAATTACAATCGTATTAAAATAATAACTACAAGTACTTAACTAGTTACAGTATAAAATCTAAAAAAGGCCCTTGAGGCATTGTACCAAGGATGCTGGCGGCATTTCCTCGTTGTATAGCAATGGTGATACGTTGTGCGAGGAAGTCGCCAGCTGTTCGGTCACCAGTTACATCAACCAGACGTTTCCCGATGTCTGCAAAAAGATGGGATCCCATGGACCTAGCGTCTCTACGTCAAACGGTACAAAATGGTACTCTCTGCCCAGTCTTTATATTTGTTACGTTTAAATTAATACATCTTTAAACTTATTTTTTTTAAATAGACTTTTAAATCGTCACTTCAGCCGTAGGCCGTCCACTGTTGGACATATACCTCACCCAAATATGACTTGTATCATCTTGGGGCAGTTGCCATAGTCGCGCTGGGCAGGCGGGTTGGCGACCGCAGTAGCTGTAGGGTTTCGACGGACGCTGCTGCCCATTCGTAAGTTTCTTTTCCTTTGTCGCCCCGTAGGAGATAGACATTAAATAAATCAATATTACAGGACACCCTTACACAATTGGACAGGGACCTAGATAGTAACTCTCTCTGTCAGTCTATCTGTTACCTTTTCGCAATATTGGATAAAATTATTGGATTGTACACAATCTTGAACTTTCAAATAAGGTTTTTTCTTGTAGTATGTACATACATACTTTATCTTGTTTTAAGTTTTGTTTGACGATCCTTATTGGCAGTCACATACTTACTATTGTACATACAATACTATTACTATTATTTCTATTGTGAAAATGACGATCATGATTTTAATTTGCATTAATTTGCAACTAAGTCAAAATTATAATGTAATAAAATAAACTAAACTATACTAATAAGAAATATTCGCGGGCTAACTTTTGTTAAAAATAAGTTTTAGAATAATTTCTAAAGTTAATTTTTCTTCGGAAATTATTAGTTAGGATTTTCCGATTTTCCGACTGGAAATAAATTAAACAACCTTAAGGCTTGGTAACTTCTTAAGTATATGACATCTATTTCATCTTTATAGTACCTATTGTTAATAGTGGTTCTAAAAAACCGACCAAGTGCGAGTCTTTTTTTTTTTTATGACATAAGGTGGCAAATGAGCAGACGGATTGCCTAATGGTAAGCAATTACCGTCGCCCATGGGCACCCGCAACACCAGGGGAGTCACAAGGGCGTTGCCGACCTTTAAGGGGCGTTGGAGCTCTGGGAACCTTACTCACCATCAGGAACACAACACTACATACCTGAAAGGTAGCAGTGCTATTATGGCTGTGGTCTTCTGTAAGGAGGAGGTACTTCCCCAGTTGGGCTTCTCCAGACTCGAGCGTGATGGTACTTCGCTGTGCCCTACCTCTCATTGTTGGACGTAGTTTAAGGACATACCCGGGTCTTGAATTAGAAAGCGACTTTTTTTCTTTTTTTATGCCATAGGTGGCAAACGAGCAGACAGATTGCCTGATGGTAAGCAATTATCATATCATATTATACATTAAAATATCTTAAACTAGCTGCCCCGGCGAACTTTGTACCACCTGATATGGGGTATTTTTGATTGATTTTTGAAGAAGAATCTTTAAGTGCCGGAACTTACACAACTTTCTTTTATTCATATAAATAGGTATATGTATACAGTGTGTAAATCTTATACGGGCGAATCTCTTAACGGAGGGTAGAATAGGACATAAGAAATATATTTAGATAACTTTTGCTTAGAAGTACAATTAAAATTTTATCCATATAAAAAAATTCAGCCCGCAATGTAATGCAACACACTCGAGTTAAACACTCGTTGACAGTTAGTTTGAAAAGCTCAATAGTGTAATTAAAGAAAAACCTTTTGGTAAATTATTACACTGGTAAATCCTATTTCTGGTTTAATTCTTCGTCCGTATTAGACTTACACACAGTATAAGATACGATAGATAAAGCATAAAAGAAATAGTGACAATAAACCACAGAGCTGTTACGAGAGCCCTTCGATGGGTCCTCGGAGTAACGAGGTGCAGGGCATAAAATGATAACCCGTGGCACACTTCTTCGTTTCAAGATTGAAGGGAAAGAAAGGTTGTCTAGCTGCTGAAACTATGTCGAGGTTTCCACATGAAGAAAATGTCGCAAGACTAAAAAATAAATAAACGTTGACGACCGTTCCGGCCTAGTGGGTAGTGATCCTGCCTATGAAGCCGATGGTCCTGGGTTTGAATCCCACTCAGGGCATTTATTTGTGTGATGAGCACTATTTGAAAGTATTTATAGAAATTTAATACTTACAATTATCGTCAGAAAACTGATACTGACGGTTAACTTTTCTAAAAGTCACGCAAAATTTGGGGCATTCTTTTTAAACTCCCCGATGTAAAACTATGTAAAGCTGCAGTTACACTAAGGAATTGTTCAAACTTTATAATTAATATTGACGGTTCAGTACAACGAAAATAACTCTTGAAACAAAACTAACAGAACATCAGTTTTTATCCTATAAACGTGTTGAAGGAGGCGTTCAGAGGCTTACTAGCCCGCGGGGGGGAAGAGACCAAATACCCCTTAGACCCCTTGGGGGGTATCGGGGTAAATCTTGCAAGCCTTTACATTGCCTCAATATTGTATCACCTTGGGAAGCAGTTGGCTTAGTCTGCATATTGGGTTTCGACTGCCCTACCGTCGGTCTTTTTCTTTGTCGCCTCTTAGGATACCCGCGTACAAAGCTCGGTCATAGATATCGATGTGACCAAAGTGCCAAAATATGTATACATGATAATAAGATGCACGTATACCTACATATTTTTGGAACTTTAGCCGTACTGGTATATTTAACCTTGACTGTAGCTACTTAATAATTATTCGATCATAAACAAAGTCTGGCTTAAGCCCTTTGCAATCACATTTAAAAAAAAAATCACGTCGACCACATAATTTTAAATGTCACAGCAAATACTCAATTTGCACTTCATTATCTGCGTCTCTCTCGCACCTGTGTAACGTGGCATACTGCCGTCTGTGTCACACCTCATTATCTTTTATGTAGCCATTGGAAAGTGCACTGTTACGGGAAATGATGCGAGCGGTTTTACAAGTTTGAATATAATGTTTTGATTTGATATTTATGTTTTTTTCTGTAACATGCAATGAAATATTGTCTTTAAATCTATTTTATATTATAGGTATATATATTATATATTATCTATATATATAAAAGAAAGTGGGGTTTGTTCAACCGCTTATACCTCGAGAACGGCTAAACCGATTAAAATGATTTTGGATTGGTTGGAATAGTCACAGCACTGATTGAGACATTAAGTATTAAAAAGTCAAAAATCCCGTAATTTTGAAAAATAAATATGACCTCAATTGAATGGTCGCCATTGTGGCTATTATGTTTATTGAATTAAAATCATATAATTATGTTTTAGCTAATTAAAAGCTATCACTACTTTTGTCACTTTTAGGCGGAACGAAGTTCGCCGGGTCAGCTAGTTCCTTATAATAGACACGGAAGTATGTTTTTTTAGGCGCGGCAACTGAAGGGGTCGGAAATGGAATTTCATATAACTTTGCAAGCCTATGCCTGAAAAGTAACTTTTTTTCGACGATTATCCATACCGAGGCAATGATGGAGGGTGTCATAGCAAACAGCTGATGTTAACATTTAATACATTTCGATTTCTTTGTTAGTTGTGATTTTGCAAATTTCATTTTTTGAAGCATTTCTTTTATTTCATTGTATGTTTGAGAAAAGCACTATACATGCCTCGTCGTGAAAACGGATTCTCGGCCTCGTATCACTATCCAATCCTCATTTTCTCGACCTCTGATGTAATGTACTACTTTTAGGATAGTATACCCATTGACAACAAATAACTATTTTGCCTTCTAAAACAAATATACCTATGACACTATGAGATAAACTGTATACCGCCCTCAATTGTACAGTCGCCATCAAGATATAAATATCGCAGCTGTGGTCACAAATATCTGAACATGCACTTTATCGCCTTGACAATAAATAAATAAATAAATGAATATTTCGGGACAATTTTACACAAATCGACCTAGTCCTATGGTAATCTCAGTAAGGCTTGTGTTGTAGGTACTAGACGTCGATATATATAATAGATAGATAAATATAAATACATAGAAAACACCCATAACTCAGGAACAAATATCTGTGCTCATCGCACAAATAAATGCCCTGAGTGGGATTTGAACCCAGGACAGAACCAGGACCCTCGGCTTCATAGGCAGGGTCACTCGACTAGGCCAGACCGGTCGTCACAACAGTCAGACTACAGATGAGTCAATTTTTTAATGAGTCGATTTAAATATCGAAAACATTCGCTAGCAGACGTCTCTGCATAATAAAAAATAATATAGAGGAGTTGTTCAGATATTTGTGACAGCTCCGATATATCTGATGGCGACTGTACCTAGAACAATAAATGTTCAGATAATACTGATGGATTTCTAATTACCAAAACTAACCCCCATTATCCCTCCTAATTCCAAGTACAGCGCGCAGGGCAAAAACGGCGTAGGTACGGTCCGCAAAAAGTTAATGGCTTGTTTAATTGACGTTTTTCCCGACGAGCGACCTTGATCACTTTTTTGCTGACGGTACAATGTGTTTTGTTAGAGGGCATGGCCGAGTTTCTAGTATGTTTTCAGTAGGTATTTGTTAAAAGGAATTTAATGTATTTTTTGGAAGATTGAGGCGAATGGATTAATCAAAAGGCATTCTTGTTATTACAACCTGCCTTAGACTACGGAGTTTTATATGAACGGGTCGATTCAGCTCACTTTACTGAAATATATATATTTTTTTTTATGACATAGGCGGCAAACGAGCAGACGGATTGCCTGGTGGTAAGCAATTACCGTCGTCCATAGGCACCCGTAACACCAGAGGAGTCACAAGCGCGTTGCCGGCCTTTAAGGGGGGTTGGAGCTCTGGGAACCTTACTCACCATCAGGAACACAACACTGCATACCTGAAAGGTAGCAGTGCTATTATGGCTGTGGTCTTCTGTAAGGAGGAGGTACTTCCCCAGTTGGGCTGCCCCAGATTCAAGCGAAAGAATTTTTGTTTTGTTGACTTTAAAAATACTGTCAATTTAGACACAAATTGTACCAGTAATTGCGATACTATCGTTATCTCGTGTTACTTAAACTCTACTCTTTAAATATCGTCACAGAAAAAAATCGCTATCTGCAATAGAAGCTTAAGCAACCGGCTGTGTGTCCGTTCGGTTCGCCGCTCGCGTCACCGGCCCGTCTCGCACTAACGCGCGCCGAGCTGCTCGCGCCGCTTTTGATATCAAAATCGGTTGAGGGCGGTCCGACATCGGAAGCATTGTTATTGCTAGAACGCGGAATCTAATTCGTCCGCCATTATTTATTTTATGTTTTTATTGTTTTGATATGTTTGAGATTATATTTCAATATTAAAGAAATATTAAATAATACCTAAGCCTGCCACAAAATCAAAAGGGAATAAGGTACTTGTACCTACCTATTTATACATAGTACTCACGCAATATGACTTCATGTGTCATGGACTGGATACATGATCGAATGTATGACATACCTGAAATAAGACAAAAATAATTAGATAACGTGTTCACGAATATTACTATAAGTCCAATTCGTACCTTTACACCCATATAGTTTGTTTTAGTTCAGAATGCACCAAAAGATGGCGCTGTTACTATTGCAAACTAGTTAACGGTCGTTCGGTTTAAAAACATCGAATATGTCAATTTTTATTTTGTTAGTGAAAATTGTTGAGGAGTTATAAGTTCAATATAGTTGTTATACAGTACAAACGGCTTTATTTTATAGACCCTAAGGTACACTCTTGGACAGTCAAGTGCAAAAATACGTACCAAAAGAATGTTTTCATAAATACGTCCTACAATACAACCTTATTTACAGTACAATAGAGTTGCTTGGTACATATTTTTGAAACTTTGGCAGTGAACGAATTTTTACACTTGACTGGACACTATGTTTATTGTCTGACATTACGTGTCATTAAAACATGAGAATTTCTACAAAGAGGACGGTTCAAGTTTGTAAAGGAGAGATTTAGTTTTGTTTCATATGTGATTATCTTATTACGAGTAATGCTAATGATAGAAGCGGTAGTAGCCTAGAGGTAAAAGCGTGCTACTTGCAATCCGGAGGTCGTAGGTTCAAACCCCATACCAATGAGTTTTTTGGAACTTGCGAATGGAATATCATTTGATAATTACCAGTCGCTTTTCGCTGAAGGAAAACATCGTGAGTAAACCGGACTAATCCCAATAAGGCCTAGTTTACCCTTTGGATTGGAAGGTCAGATGGCAGTCGCATAAAACTAGTATTCTTAAATTCATTATTTAAACTGTCGAAGTCAAGTGTACTTATATCGCACTAGGCGCAATGTTTCGGGTAAGCTGGTACCCATTTATAGCCAGTGTTCATTGTTTGTAACTATGTTGAAATCTTAATCTTCTATTGATAGAGGTACAGGCAATATTGTAACCACCAGCCATTCAACTGGCTGGCTGATTAAACAATTAGTCAGCACCTAACCGACTGCGGTGCAACCGGGCCCAATTTGAAGATTGCAAGGCTCAGTGCATGCGTTGATTAAATTTAAACGCTTAAAGTTTTAGAATCTTTAATTATTTGGCTCCAGTTAAGTGGATACCATCAAATCTTAAATGGCTACGGATATTCGCCACGCGTGGCAGGCTGGTTGGCGATCGCAGTATGTGAGACAGGTGTTTTAAGGGATGGTCTGGTAATTTCTGGTCACAGTTAAGGAACAATAGTCGAAATAATTTGCGGTTATTACTGAAACTAAATTCGCAATAGATAAAATTCAATTCATAGCAATTGATTGGTAGCAATCATGAAATTAATGTGAGTATCTGAGTATACAGGGGGAAAACGATATTAAGATAATTGTTATTTCAAAATATATTCGGGGTCAATAGAAAACGAAAAAAAAATGTAAACATACCTAACTATGTAAGCAATTACGCACTTTTAAAAAACAACCACGGTTTCTTTGTCATTGTATACATATACATTTGTTAATTACATTCTTGTTTAATCCACATATGACACTTACAAATTCACTGTCAGCCATATTTGTTTACTTTATTTTTTTCTATTGAACCTGAATACATGTAAGTAACTTCTCCGCGCCAAGCAGAACTTGGACGTAAATACTCATAGTTAACATATCTCGAGCGGTTACGTTTTTTCCTGCTGCGACCGGTTAGCCGGGCCTTCATTAGGAAGTGGTTAAGCGTTTGTGCTACCGGCTTGTTGAAGAGAAAATTCTAGACTTTTATAACTTTTATAGAATGATTTTGATTAGTAATTGTTTCGTTCTTCAAATATATCCTTAATGAGACTGAGTGATTTGGACTAGTTATGTCTTTTTTATTTGTAAGTACTTATATCATGTTTTTATACTATGACGGCGATAAACAAGCATATGGCCTGTTAGATGGTAAGTGGTAAGCAGTTAACGTAGCCTATGGAAGCCTGTAACTACAGTGTTTTTTACATGCGCATTGCCTCCCTTTAAGGCTCTGGGCTCCCTGGCGATCCACTAGAACATCGAAGTTTGAAAATTTCGCGTCTTTCTCTTTTATTACTCCTATTATGTCGTATTAGAGTGACAGAGACAATCGTTTATAATCTTTTATATTTTATATACGTTACTAATGCTTCTAAAAACACAAGATTCAGCTTTAAAACCCAACGAATTATTTCAAAACGAAAGCATCCCTACCCAAGCCTTACAAGTAAGCGCAGCACTGAAACGTCAGTTTTCAATACAAAATGTACTGCACTTACGCCCTTTCGGAATCTCATCAGCGAAATACGTATGGAAATTAAATAAGGCCCATATAAATCACACGCAACTGTCAGACCTTTCATTTACACAGGCTGTTTACCCAGATGTGTGGACCCTAAGTGTGGGGATTAAGGGCGATATTCCAGTGGCACAGTTATAAGGGTAAGCTGGAGGCAATCATGTGTTATAGCCGAGTGAATTCGTGACATTCGTGCTTAGGGCGTGTATTAAATCATGTTTAAGATCTTTTTTAAGGAATCTAAAACAAAATTTTTGGACCCGGGTATGTCCTTAAACTACGTCCAACAATGAGAGGTAGGGCACAGCGAAGTACCATCAACGCTTGAATCTGGGGCAGCCCAACTGGGGAAGTACCTCCTCCTTACAGAAGACCACAGCCATAATAGCACTGCTACCTTTCAAGTATGTAGTGTTGTGTTCCTGATGGTGAGTAAGGTTCCCAGAGCTCCAACCCCCCTTAAAGGCCGGCAACTCGCTTGTGACTCCCCTGGTGTTACGGGTGTCCATGGGCGACGGTAATTGCTTACAACCAGGCAATCCGTCTGCTCGTTTGCCGCCTATGTCATAAAAAAAAAAAAAACTATGCTTAATAAAGTATGCTCAAAACGAGTATGTTTTGTCCTTATCTGTAACTACGACGATTGTGTATGTAAGATAGAGAGGAAACATAATTTAACTAAAGTAAAGCGAGCAATAATTTGAATGGTTGTCACTGCTTATTTTGGCCGTTTATTAGAATAATAAAATAATAATCAAGGATTTATTTTCAGGCTCAACTGAGCCTTAAAATGGCGAAGTCGCATTGAGAATATATTTTACGTTTTATATTCATTAACGTTCTTAAGTGTGTTTTTTTTTTCTATACTACGTCGCTACTTCTAAACAAGCATACGGCCCCCCTGATGGTAAGCAGCTACCGCGGCCTATGAACGCCTGCAGGTGTTACACGCGCGTTGCAGACCCTTTATAAATCTGTACACTCTATAATATTGATAGCTTATTCTGCAGTGATCTAACGCAGAACTGATGGACATGGGCCTCCCCAAAGGATCGCCACAGGGAGTGATCTCTGAATCTCTGAGCATGAGGGGTTAATGCCTTTATCGGGTTCGCGATCATGCGCTGCTAATTTTGCTAATAACTTAAACGATATATTGCTAGTAACTTAAAGCGTTATAGTAAATTAATTTTGTAATAAGCAGACACTTCTGCTTATGACAGCGTAATTAGATATACAGGAAAAATGGAAAACTCGAGCACCACGATTAGATATGAGCCTCCCTAAGGCATATATGAATCATCATCATATTACTGAGGACATAAACCGCCCCCAAAGCGACCCAGATATGAATAAGGTGGGAAAATGTATGGAAAATAGAAAGATATTTAAATCGAAAGAAAAATAGAAAAATTAGACTCGCAGCCGGACTCGAACCCCCAACCACTGGATAACACATTGTTATCGATGAATTCTTTGAGACTTCGATGCCGTAAAAAGGGTTCAATACTCTTCGGTAGATGTCGCTACACGTCACCCGTAATGACGTATATACCAAGAAGGATAAGATAGAAAAATTTGACACGTCTAAGCGGCGCTCGTATAGCACAACTGGTAGTGCACTGGGCTAGTGATCCAGTGGTTGTGGGTTAGAGTCCCGCTTCTAGTCAAATTTTTCAATTTTTCTTTCGATTTAAATATCTATGATATGCTAACAGACGTTTCTGCTTAATATAAAAATGAAAATAGAAAGGGTAAGAGCCCGGGCACATTAGTGGCGGCCACTCGACATTTACCCAGTTAAACCAGTTCTGGACTGACAGTGCAGTACCTAACTTGTACTATTTTAGTACGAACGAGATGCACAAATAGTAAACTCGATACTCGTTATCGAAAACGTCAATGTCACAACTCATTGTAAGGGTACTGATGGCGGTACGACTTGCATAAGAAGGCGGGACTGGATGCATAAAGCAGGGGAAGTAGACCACGACATGCTGATGGTGATGATGATAATAAGACCTGAGCCCTGAGTGTAAGTTTTTAACATAACTTTACGTCACGAACGCGTTTGCGTTTCCCATATAAATAACATTGTCACTTACGCGTTCGTAAACGTTTTTACGTCAAAAGAAACTTACACTAAAGCCTCTGGTCAAGCTATAACAATCATGGCGTCGTAATAAATAACAATTGACAGTGTAACTATTACCACAGATAACAACGTAACTTCTGAGATTTGTTACGCAGCGATTCTATTCTGTGGCGTGGGAATCGTAAACAATAACCGGAGAATTAGGTTTTTAATGACAGCACTAGCTCATGAGTCAGTTGGCGTGAAATATAGGTTTGCAGTATTTTGGGTTAACAACGCATGTTTTTAGCTACCGTTTTTTTTTTCGATATTTAAATCAAAAGTAAAATAAAAAAATTCACTCGCAGCGGGACTCTAACCCATAACCACTGTATCACTAGCCCACACATCTACCGTCAGCGTATTGAACACTTAACGGCATCGAAGTCTCAATTCATATTGAGAATTCATCGATAACAATGTGCTACCCCTTTCTAAATATTTTTTCTTTTTTTCTTTCGATTTAAATATCGAAAATATTCAGCAGACGTTGCTGCAAAAAATATACATATTTATTTTTTTGATCAGACCTTTCGTGCCAGTCTTAGGGCCTCCACAAATGACTATCAGCAACAATGCTGTTATACCGGGAGCGGTCTGTAATAGAAGCAATAACTTTAGGGATCACTTCTACACCACAAACGTAGCTAACTTTAAGAAATTGTGTAGATTATTACTTGGGATTTTTTCGAACAAACTAAATAGTATTTTCAATGAACATCATCTAATAGTCTCGTTGACATCCTACAAACTAATCTACAAACTAACTATCAGCCTACAAACTTCATAGATTTCACAATACATTGCTTGCTCGGAAAATTTGAAACGACTTTTGAAACTATAAGATATTTTCAAAAGTCGTAGAACAAATGTTGCTACGTTTATGGTGTAGAAACGATGCCTAAAGTTATTGCTCTTATTACAGGCCACACCCGATATGTGGTCAAAAAGGGACCATACTATTCGCCTACTCCAGTTGTAGGCAAACTTTCATCATGGGAAAACAAGTTCTTGACCGGCGCAAACACTCCTCGTTACGGAGTGAAACAAATCGAGCAATATTTGACTTATGAAAAGTGATTTACCCACTTCTTTACAATTAATATAGACTTGAACTCGAGACATTAGGATACGTTTACGATAGATGTCGCTAGTTGCCTCTTTTTATGATAAAGGTTGCAAACGTGCAGACGGATTGCCTGATGGTAAGCAATCACAGTCGCCCATGGGCACCCGCAACACCATGTGAGTCACAAGCACGTTGTGGGCCTTTAAGATAAGTTACGTTCTTTTCTTGAAGGTATGAGGGTCGTATCGGTCCGGTAATACCGCTGACGGCAAATCATACCACAGTTTTGATGTGCGAGGCAGGAAGTTTCTAGAGAAATGCACAGTAGAGGATTTCCGACTATCCAGGTAGTGAGAGTGGAAATATTGCTTAAGTGCGTCGAAGGATATGGTCGAGATATTCGCAGCCTTTGGGCAAGCCTCTGTAGCCTTTTTTTTTATAAACTGACCAGCGTTTGACCTCAGTTGCACGTGATGGTAAGTGATGAGGTCGAGGGTGTAGCACGCTGGTCAAATTGATAGAGCGATGGGCATGTATAGTCGCTAGTTCGAGTCTCGCCTGGGGCAGATTGTTATTCCATTTTTCCCTTTTTTCTAAGAATTATGGTTTAGTTAGCCGACGTTTTTGCTTAAAAATAATATAAGTAAAATGGAAAACTTTACCCACTGGCCTATTCGAACAGATGCCAAGTTTTAAAACTCAAATTTTCAAAATGTTTAAAATTATTTATAAAGTCACTGAAACTGGCTGAACCGATTTAAAACTTTTTGCTATAAATACTAATGAAGTAATGAATGTCTCAATAGTTGGAGAAGAAAACTTCTTTAAATAACTTAAAAATGGTTTTGAAATATTTTGACAAGATATTTCAGTTATTATAGTATGTAAATAAATAAATAATAAATAAATAAATATTTCGGGACAATCTTACACAAATCGACCTAGTCCTACGGTAAGCTCGGTTAGGCTTGTGTTGTAGGTACTAGACGACGATATATGTAATAGATAGATACATATAAATACTTAAATACATAGAAAACACCCATGACTCAGGAACAAATATCTGTGCTCATCACACAAATATATGCCCTGACTGGGATTTGAACCCAGGACCATCGGCTTCATAGGCAGGGTCACTACCCACTAGGCCAGACCGGTCGTCAAACGATAACGTATATTAACGGCTTTAGCCTAGACGGTTGTAAGTACGGTTGTAGTCACTGCCTTAAAGGAGTTCCTGGGTTCGAATCCTGATAAGTTCATATCGTTTTTACTTATCAAGATTTTGTCCCTGAGCTATGTCATTTAGGTATTTATTATATTTACATTTTTATTTATAGGGAAGAGCAGTCTTGGATGTTCACGACCTAATTAGCCTACAGTCGCCAATCCGCCTGCTAAACGCGGCCAATCCCCCCATTCGTGAATACTTCTTACTTCTCTTACTTAGGAAGGGTTATGTCCAACTTACGGCTAAAAAGATGTAGTATGTCTATTTATATTTACGTATCATGTAGTACAGTCAACCGGCTCACAAAACTATTTTTTGCCCCTCGTTGCCATGGTTACGTTCCCCTGAGTCACTTTTTGCAGTTGAATTGCATCTAAATTTTTTTTTTTTTTATGACATAGGCGGCAAACGAGCAGACGGATTGCCTGATGGTAAGCAATTACCGTCGCCCATGGGCACCCGCAACACCAGGGGAGTCACAGGCGCGTGGCCGCCCTTAAAGGGTGGTTGGAGCTCTGGGAACCTTACTCACCTATACCATATATATATATATATATATATATATATATATATATATATATGTCCCTTCCATAATAGGTCACCTACCAAGCGCGTCAGTAGTACGCAGGGCCTCATTTCTTATATATGCTTCAGTAGTCCCCCGGCTGATGGGACAGAATAACTACAAAAAATAGTTGATTCACTCATATATTCTTAATCATGCTGACTTTAAATGTATAATTTGTATCGATATATTTGGACACTTCGGTTGCCACTAACTATATGAGGCTTACTGCAGAAGCCTTCTTGACAAGGTCCGAGGTCGATTAGATATATGTAAGAAATATATTATTTACTTAGCTGACCTCGAACGTACCAGTTAGTTCATAAACAAAGTGTACTTTATGGTAAGACATAAATCACAGACATTAGGCCATAGACTCCGCATCCTAGTATCGGCATTGTACACGTAAGTACAGAAGTCATCAAGCGCTATTTATCAAAGAACGTTAGTGTAATGTGTCTTACGTATTGCACAGTGTTATAACAGTAGAGAAGCTGGGTCTATACTAGGCAGTTAAATTCAATTTAATTCAATTCAATCTGTTTGTTCTGTAAAGCTTGTTAGCACACGACATTTTTTTGTATGAATGTAATTATAATTACAATAACTACTTAGATTAAATCTAAAATAGGCCCTCAAGGCATTGTTTGAATAAATTATTCTACATATGTTCATTAATATTAATAATACTAGTATCCGTAAATTCATCAAGTTAAAAAAAAACATCAAGTATAAACTCGTAAGTCGATACTGAATATTTTTCCGAATTTCCCCACATCGTCTATTTTATAAGTAATAATAAATAAATATTATAGGATACTCCTTAGACAAATTGACATACCCCACGGTAAACCCAAGAAAGTTTATGTTGTGGGTACTAACGATATATATAATATACAAATACTTAAATACATAGAAAACACCCATGACTCAGGAACAATATATCTGCTCACCACACAATAAATGCCCTTAAAGCATGAAATCTGTATAGTTTTTGTTTTTAGTTTTTTTGCATTATAATATTGCTTATAGTAATGAAACGAGCACCGGATATAAGTATTTATATAAATTTAATCCTTATTTGTCGTCATAAAACTGTCATAACTTCTACAATTCACGTTAATTCGGGACATTTATTTCTGAAAAATCCCATATAATAATATTTTGGTGTTAGATCTTAACCTACGGTTCCTCCACTGTGTACTGTGACCGTTACCACCATACTCCAGCAATTAGTGTTACAAATGACACCGTACCTGCGCAGATTGCTACCAACCCGCACTAAAACGTCATAACTGTCTACCAATATCGTGTCACTTACGACGTTAATGCTCTAACCATATTTATGACTAATTACAGTTTAACGGAAATTGAATTTTCATGTGTTGCAATAAGGTTGCTATTGGCGTGAGGTTTGCTATAAACGCTTTAATCTTTCCTTTGAGAGTCCTGAATTTGGTCGCTAGGTTTGTATTTGTAGTGTTGAGTATGTTTAATAATAAGAGGATCTCTATCTGAGCTTACTAAATATATTATCTACATATGTATTAGATAGGGGCAAGACCGACCGAGGAAATTGCGTCTGAAGAGGTAACTAAGCATAGACAAATGTTATACTTTTTTATTCTTTGTGTAACGCTTTTTAATATACGTTCCGGTTAAAAACTGACTTAAAAATGTGTAATTATCAGACAGTGTTATTACTGATTTTTTATTGTTTAAATTCAGTCCTATACTCCCAAATAAGCAATGCACAAATTACATTTTCGAAAATATGCCGTGAGATTTCGTTTTTTTTTTTAATTTTTCCAACGTCTAAGGAGGTACTAACGGCGCTAACTGCGCCCACGCCTTCGCGGACGAAGCCACGGGCAGCAGCTATCTACCTAACATCAAATCACGTTGACGCTTAGTGGAAAAAAAGTATGGAGTTACCCCCAGAAATATTCTTTTGCAGATTACAGCAAATTTAAGTAAATTAAGCATCTTCAATATTAGCTTTGTAATTTGGAGGTAAATGCATATGTAACAAGGTTAGACGGATATGACAAAACTATGAAAGTTCCGTATTTTCCATTTTGTCTACTGAACCATAAAAAAGTAACCGAGCACAACAGTATCTGGTCGGATTTGAACGGGCATCCTGACACCCTGGAGTTATTGCGGTCAAACTAAACTTTGTCCAACACCTAACCAACTTGAAGCTAGGTCCAATTTTGATTTTGCAATTCAAACAGAAGTGAGAACTGTGTTGTCAATTGGCGCCCCAAGATGGCGCCCATCTTTAATGCATTAGACACGACACAATTGATGTAGTTTAATTGAAATCTGAGAAATGTCAATTTGCGTGACACAGCGTCGGTGTTAATATGACATAATTTGTGTGTGTGTGAGGAATGTCAGAATGATAGATTAAATTGATATTAAGGACTCCATTTTGGTACTAATGATATTATATGTTAATGACAATAGTTTGACAAATGATATTGTCGTTTACTCGTAAGGGATTCATTAGCCTTGGAATTGAAAACTATAGTTATTAACGACAGGTCTGGCCTAGTGGGTAGTGGCCTGTTGACGGTCCTGGGTTGAAATCCCAGTAAGGGTATTTATTTGTGTATGAACAAATATATGTGTTCTTGAGTTATGAGTGTATGCGTTGTGTTTGCAATTGCATATTACATATACTGTAGACTGAGTACGTACAACACAAACCTTCTTGGGCTTAACGTGGGGCTCAGACAATTTGTGTAAGGATGTCTTGTAATGTTTACACCCCGTTATCTAAGGCTCATTTTGGAGGCAATCTAAAATAGTTATGTTGCTTCATATAATTAGAATATTCCTATTTATCTATAAGTCATTTGTCAAACTAAAATTCTTCTTTAGCTACAGAAAAAACACATTCATTCCTCTCTTTAATCAGATCGGAGGGCGACAATTATAAATATCGGATATCGTCAATTATTGAATATCGTCAATTTGGGGTCCGATTTTTGAAATAGTCACCGAGTAAACTTCATACTGATTCTCATTCATTATCTATGGAAATCACTTGGTGACTATTTCAAAAATCGGACCCAAGATCTTTTGACATGTTATTGAGTGAGTAAGTCAAATTCATTTTTTATCGACATAGATTATCGTAACTGCCCAATCACTGCCCCTAAACTGAGCATAAGATAACGGGGTATGGTAATGTTTATTTGCCTTAAATACGAAAGATTAATGTGTTCTGGTTACTGTTCATTAGTAAAAAATTATAAATAAAATATTATATAAAATTATACTGTAAAATTATACTGACACAGCATCTATATCCAGTGTTAAGCCATTTGCTTATAACTAACTTAATTCCGCTATATGAACACAACTATCGTTAGACTTCAACAGAACTATAGATCAACACAAGTAACTAGCTTCTAAGTCCATTCAGTTTACGTCCGTCGGCTTATGCCAACGTCTCTTGCAAAAGCTCCACGTTGCACACAATATTAGCTTAGAAAACGTGGAGTTACTGCTTTAATCTGTTCAACATAACAAACATATCACATCACATTAAGACGCGACTAATTGGATGTAAATAAGCTAGTCGCAAACTCTGGCAAAGCTGCAGCGAAACTGCAGCGCGACGACTAAAGCTGTTAGTAAACGCTAGCAGGCCGAGATTGATTCAATTTCCGGCCGCCTGTGAACCCGGATGCGAGTACGGAGTTAGATAGGACAGTGATCTGTGTGATTATTGATACTTTTCACCTCTTGGGGAAATGCTCCTCCTCTTAAGGGAATTTCCAGGGGAAAATTCCCCCAGCTAACAAAAAAAGATGTACATGCATGTTTTCAGAAAAAAAGTGTCCCCATTCAACATAACGTGAATAAAGTTAAATTATATCATAATATTGTCTTCGGTTGCCGCGATAATTACTCATGAAATAAAACAACTAAAACGGATTAAATCGCGTATACTAATTTAAACTTCATCCCGACGTTTCGAACCCTTTAACAGCGTTCGTGGTCATCGGGTGGACACAGTTGTTTTATTTCTTAAATTATATAAATTTTTGGACGATAATTTCGCAAGACCCCTGATTTTTCTGATGTATTTGTAGGTATATTCTAAGCGCATGTTAATCCTCTGGAGTTGACGGCGTACATAGGTTACGGTAACTGCTTACCACCAGGCGGGCAGTATGCTTTGTTTGCCACTGTCGTTGCATAAAAAAATCTACCTGTGTTTATATATTTTTTTTTATGACAAAAGGTGGCAAACGAGCAGACGGATTGTCTGATGGTAAGCAATTACCGTCGCCCATGGGCACACGTAACACCAGGGGAGTCACAAGCGCGTTGCCGACCATTAAGGGGGTTGGAGCTCTGGGAACCTTGGAAATCAGGAACACCACTACATACCTGAAAGGTAGCAGTGCTATTATGGCTGTGGTCTTCTGTAAGGAGGAGGTACTTCCCCAGTTGGGCTGCTTCGGACTCAAGCGTGATGGTACTTCGCTGTGCCCTACCTCTCATTGTTGGACGTAGTTTAAGGGCATACCAAACGGGTTATATGGCTTTAAATGAATTGAATTGAATTGGATATCTTATTCTAATCTAAAGTAATCAGCAATTTATAAATAATAATATATGGCTTTAAGTACGGTCATCATAAAATAGCTGTACTAAAAGGACCTAAAGGGAGGGTTTTAAGTGCTGCCCGAACCCACACTACCCACAGTCCTAATTTTTCACAGTCCTTTAAAAATTTATAAATAAAGACGTCAGGTTCTTAAGTGAGAAAGATTGCGAGTCCAGCAAAAAAAAAAAAAAACAATATATTTCTAGAGTTGCTTACAGCTTAAAAAACACTTTCCCGAACCGAATTCCTCACAGCCAATAGAGGTCACATAAATAAAACTCCCTAAGCCCGGAAGCGATAACTTCTCGACGTGCGGCAATTTATATAAACCACCGAACACCAACTACAGACTCCGCTTTGGAATGTACTCAATTGCGACCCCACGATAATGTTATTAGTGACCAGTGGCGGTGCGACACGTTTTCTCTTAGGCATGACTGAACCAATATGGCTTTGACTTTTCTTCATGGGCCCAAGGAAAACGATTGAACTGTGGGATGGTTAGCTAAAACTGCGGAATTAGGTTGAACGAACGCGCCGCCACTGCTTGGGACATACATGAGCATTTGCTTGGGACGTTCAAGAACGATGATGTGGCGATGGACATTTCTTGTGACAAGGCGCCTTTATTGCCGCGTTGCCAAATCTGCATATCTGACAATAAAACTGACGTTCCCGTCACCTGTCATAGGCGCTACCACCAAAAACGATATTCGTAAATTTCGGACGATTGTCTCTGTCATGACGTCTTAATTGGGGTAAAAGAGAAAGATGCCCGAAATATACGTTCTCTTTTACTCCAATTAAGGCGTCATGAGAGTGACAGAGACAACCGTCCGAAATTTACGAATATCGTTTTTCGCGGTAGCGCCGCTGGCGCCATGGGCGCAAAAGTGTGCTGGTCGGTCGCTCATGCTCAGTCTGATTGGTAAATGATCTGTGACGTAAACCGACTGCGTCTACGCATTTACGGGCCGTTTTAATTTTGAGCTGTCTCTGTGACGGATTTATATGCCCAGTCGGGCATATTGGCGAGTCATTATGATATTGATTGATTCATTATGATAGTAAACCTACGGAGATGTCCAGGATTCAAATCAAGAGCTTTCATATGTCTTTGTTAATTATATGCATTTGCACCAGAGTATCTACCTATATAACTGATTAACACAATCTCCATACACACTTTCAACCCCTTTTTTACCCCCTTAATGGTAGAATTTCCAAAAATCCCTTCTTAGTGGACGGTATATAAACTACCTGTTGTGAAAAAAGCAGCTATCTAGGTTAAGCGGTTTGGGCTGAGCGTTGATCAGTCAGTCAGTCAGGACATTCACGTTTATATATATAGATTTGGCTCGCCAGACTATATATAGACTATTTATTTTATTTGGCTTTTCCGTACGCGAACCAATCACTATATGTGTAAAAATGGCGGCTATTTCTGAAGATGGATTCTGTATTCCATAAGGAGACATCCACATACGTCACGCGAAATATTGGCCTTTAGAACGCCTTCCCGCATGTCACACTATTTTTCTATTCCAATAACACGTGCCTATCACTGTGGCATGCCATAGATGTTATGACGTTGTCTACGGATGACCTCTAACAAACAAGTGATTAATTGATTATAACCTACGGTAGCTGGCGATTTTTCCCTCATACTGAAAATTTCTGTTTACCTACAAATCAAACATATTTTCAAATGGGAATTCCATTATTGGTGACCCTTCAATAACTATGGTCACCTCACACTAAAATGAATTGGCCAGTTATTGGACGGTGGCCAGTTACACTATCTACTCCTACACTAATATTATAAAGTCGATAGTATGTAAGTGTGTATGTTTGTATATGAGTGCGGCTGGAACGATTTGAAAAAAATTGGTATGCAATTAGCTGACACCCTGGATTAAAATTAATAATGACACATAGGCTAAGTTTTTTCCCTAATACACCGCGGGTAACACCGTGGGGCACAGCTAGTTAATTATAAACCTGTTTTTACCCCATTAGGTAAAAAAAAAAAGATATAAATTCAGAATGGCTTCTGTATTTACTGAATGTATTTAGAGATCTCATCTAATAAGCATCAGACTTCAGAACCATTTTACCCTTTCAGACGCAGTTGGCTAAATACAATATTCGTCATTACCAGGGTGGATAATGAAATTGGTTACAATTCAAAGAGGCCTGCACAATGGTTTACGAGGCTTTTACGGATTTACGAATTATTTTAAACGTCAACATCGTCGTAATACAGTCGCCATCACATATTATATTGGAGGCTCTTTTTTTTATGACATAGGCGGCAAACGAGCAGACGGATTGCCTGGTGGTAAGCAATTACCGTCGCCCATGGGCACCCGCAACACCAGGGGAGTCACAAGCGCGTTGCCGGCCTTTAAGGGGGGTTGGAGCTCTGGGAACCTTACTCACCATCAGGAACACAACACTACATACTTGAAAGGTAGCAGTGCTATTATGGCTGTGGTCTTCTGTAAGGAGGAGGTACTTGCCCAGTTGGGCTGCCCCAGATTCAAGCGTGATTGTACTTCGCTGTGCCCTACCTCTCATTGTTGGACGTAGTTTAAGGACATACTCGAGTCCGCGTCCGGGTGATCTAATGTAAGTTTATTTTTAAGAAAAAAAATGTTATTTATATGGGTAACTAACGCGATGGTGTCGTTTGGTTACGTTAAAAACTTACACTCAGAGCTCGGTACTGTGGAGGTGGTCACAAATATCTGTTCGTTGTTCAGATATTTGTGAATAGCTCCACATTTTTAACCGTGGTCAAACCATACTCTGTAGCGATCTACATTCTATAGCTAACCATCTATTTCATTCATTTGAAGAGTATGCGCAGGAATTGCACGATTTATTTCTGCCATCGCCGTTCCACCACCGGACGTCAAGAGCCCTGAGGCTCTAGTGTAAGTTACTTTTGACGTAAAAAAAACGTTTACGAACGCGTAAATGATAATGTTATTTATATGGGAAACGCAAACGCATTCGTAACGTAAAGTTACGTTAAAAACTTACACTCAGGGCTCTCTCGTTTGCGTTTGCCATGTAAATACCATTATCACTTACGCGTTCGTAAACGTTTTTTTTACGTCAAAAGTAACTTAAACTAGAGCCTCAAGCGAGGGGAGCGGTTTCATCGCTACGTAGCAAATATTCTCCAGTCATTCGCACGAAGCGATTCGCTTCTACCTTCCTAATGCAAACTGCTAAGGAATGGAATTCTTTCCCTTCGTCTGTATTCGCGGAAAGATTTTGGGTCTTTTCAAGGCAAGAGTGAATAGGCTATTTCAGAACCAGCGTGCTACACCCTCAACCTCGTCGACACTTACCACCATGTGTGACAGTTCAAACGCTGGTCAGTGTTGCATAAAAATACCTCTGAAAGGGGTATCACAACACCGCTGGCACAGCTAGTCATAAATAAGTATACAGATGCAGATCAAAGAAATAACACGATGACAAAGTATTATTGGCCGTCTTTAATATCAGTTGGGATAGTCAGGAAGCAAAGCCGATGCCCTACAATTGGAATGATTGGACTTCCCGTAGGGCCCGGCTGGACATGTTTATAAACCTATTCTTGATTCTTGAATGAACCCGTAAAGTATGCTATTCACAATGCTATTCACAATATCATCGTATGTATCATCATCATCTCAGCCACAAGAAGTCCACTGCTGAACATAGGCCCCTTGGACCTCCACATGTATCAGTTGGAAGTTGCATCCAGCGTCTTCTGTATATGTCATCTATTTAAATTTTTACTGTATCTCATTATGATCAAGAAATAAATATGAGCAGTAGGTATACTGTGTGTAAGTCTAATACGGGCGAAGAATTAAACCAGACATAGGATTTACCAGTATAATCATTAACCAAAAGGTTTTTCTTTAATTATACCTATTATACACATGTAATTAATTTTTGTAAAATTTCTGAGCAGTAATGTACTGCGAACATTACGCGATATAAGCTTTTGAAACGAACTGTCAACGAGTGTTTAACTCGAGTGTGTTGCATTACATTGCGGGCCGATTTTTTTTATATGGATAAAATTTTAATTGCACTTTTAAGTAAAAGTTATCTAAATATATTTATTATGTCCTATTCTACCCACGGTTAAGAGATTCGCCCGTATAAGACTTCCACACTGTATAGGTTCTTAAAGGGTAGGCAACGCGCATGTGAATCTCTCTGGAGTAGCAGGCGTCCATAGGCTATGGTAACTGCTTACCATCAGGTGGGCCGTGTGCTTGTTTGCCACCGTCGTTGTATTTAAAAAAAATACAGAAAATCTTCGCCCAGACGTAAACTAGATAGCTTATTAATATATGCAAATTGGTTGAAGCAGAACTAATTCGTTGTGGGGAATAACTGTGAAATGTTATACGCAAACACCGAGAAGATTATTTGAAAAAGCGAGGCTTTTACAATATACGGGAAGAAAAGCTAGAAAAACAACTAAAACAACACTATTAAAGTCAAACCGAAAGCCGCTCTAAAAAACTTGGGGTGAAGCGGTACTTCATGCCGGAACCGCTTCTAAGACTTTACAAAGCTCAGGTTCCATCTTGTATGGACTTAAGCCCCATTTAGACCATGCAAGAACTTGTATACGATTTTCATTACATTGCGGGGTTATATAAAGCGACCGAATTCGCCGTACGACGATAGCCCGCAATGTAATAGAAATTGTATACAATTTCTTGCCTGGTCTAATGGGGCTTTACACTCATATTGGCCTTCTATATTCGAATTGATGTCAAGTTCGATATTAATTATCTGCACAACTACATAGACGTGGTCCTTCAGTTAAGTTTTTCAATTACACCGCACCGGAAGATGGCTCCGTGAATCGCATGCTATAAATGTCTTTTGATCCGCCAACGCGAAATGGTAATGAAAATTATGACAATAAATGGACAATCTTACTTTTATGTGCCTTTTTATGTTAAATAAGGCATTCCGAGAAGATTACCCAAGTTATCACAATAATATCTCTCCGTTTCTCTCATGGCTGCTCTACGTATAGTCAAATAATTTGATTTCTAGGCCACTAAGAACCTTGCCACAGTGACGTTAATAAGAGATTTTTTGCGACTTTCATATAATTTTTCAATGTGACAAGGTACCAAGTGGCCCATAAATCTAACTGGTTGACTGTACTTGTCCACAGTAATGGCTCTCTACATAATGGCCCATCAACTGGCCAAATAAATTAGGTAATCATTTAAAAATTACCTCCGACGATTCGAAAAAGACAGTGTCCTAGTCGGAGGTAATTTTCAAACGTAACGCTTATAGGAACTTAGGGGTCCGCTTGGGAACTAATTCCAAGATTTGCGTAGGTAATAGTTTTGCGAAAGCGACAGCCATCTGACCTTCCAACCTAGAGGGTAAACTAGGTCTTATTGGGATTAGTCCGGTTTACTTACGATGTTTCCCTTCATCGAAAAGCCATTGGTAAAATTTAATATCGAATGACATTTCAGACCTAACTCTCATTGGTACAAATACAAACCGGGGTTCGAAACTGCGACCTTTGTATCGCAAGTCGCGCGCGCTTACCGCTAGGCCACCAACGCTCCCACCAATTTGATCTTCTTTTTTATTTTAAGCAGTAACGTCTGCTAACGAACGTCTGCTTTTCATTTATTTCTGAGAATTATGGTTCTCAGAAATAAATGAAAATTACATTTGTTCATCAGAATAAAAAAATAATACAAAGAAAATATCAATGGTCACCCTTTATGGTCACAAGACATCAAAATCCTTCAGGGCCAAAGTACTTTGACCTATTTTATATGCCTCACTCACTTATTAAATGGTGTTTGTAGTTTCTATCCGCCTTAACCGAGAGGAAAATGTACCTGAAAATAGAAAAGAAAATTAATTTAAAACACTGTTGTAATACCGCGCAGATTTGATTCATTAATTTTATTTTAGCCAATCATAACTCTAATAGACCAATTTTAGGACCCGGATATGTTTTTAAACTACGTCCAACAATAAAAGGTAGGGCACAGCGAAGTACCATCACGCTTGAGTCTGGAGAAGCCCAACTACCTCCTTACAGAAGACCACAGCCATAATAGCACTGCTAGCTTTCAGGTATGTAGTGTTGGTGGTGAGTAACCAGAGGGCTGATAACGCGCTTGTGACTCCCCTGGTGTTGCGGGTGCCCATGGGCGACGGTATTGCTTACCATCAGGCCATCCGTCTGCTCGTTTGCCACCATTGACATAAAAAAAGACAACTTTTTTTAATAGCGAAAATTTGCTTCACTACATACCTAGTATAAAACAAAGTCGCTTTCTGTGTTCCTATATACATGCTCAAATCTTTAAAACTACGCAACTTATTTTGATGCGGTTTTTATTAAATAGATAGAGTGATTATAGAGGAATGTTTATATGTATAATAATATCTATTGAATAGTGCAGAAATACTAATATCAGCATTGCACCCGTGCGAAGCCGGGTCGGGTCGCTAGTATTGGATAATATCTAAATCCGAGGTAGTAAGGTAATAACTGTGTCAGTTTTTTTTATACCAGACTGACCAGCTTTTGACCTCAGTCGCACCTGATGGTGAGTGTCGACGAGGCCGAAGGTGTAGCACGCTGGTTCAGTAACAGCCTATTCTCTCTTGCCTTGAAGAGACCCAAATTATATCTTTTTTTTTATGATATAGGTGGCAAGCGAGCAGACGGATTGCCTGATGGTAAGCAACTACCGCCGCCCATGGACACTCGCAACACCAGAGGAGTCACAAGTACGTTGCCGACCTTTAAGATCTCTATACGCTCTTTACTTGAAGGTTTGGATGTCACATGACGACCGGTCTGGCCTAGTGGGTAGTGACCCTGCCTATGAAGCCGATGGTCCTGAGTTTTTTTTTTTTTTTTTTATGCAAGACTGACCAACGTTTGACTTCAGTCGCACCTGATGGTAAGTGACGACGAGGTCGAAGGTGTAGCACGCTGGTTCAGTAACAGCCTATTCACTCTTGACTTGAAGAGACCCAAATAATAACTTGCCGGGAATACAGACGAAGGGAGCGAATTCCATTCCTTAGCAGTCCGCATTAGGAAGGTAGAAGCGAATCGCTTCGTGCGAATGAATGGAATATTCACAACGTAAGGATGAAACTGCTCCCCTCGCCTGGACGTCCGGTGATGGAACGGAGATGGCGGAATTAAATCGTGCAATTCCTGAGCACACTCTCCAAAATGTATCCTGTAAAACACAGACAAACTAGCAACCCTGCGGCGATGCTCAAGGCTCTGCAACCTTACACTCACTAATTTTGGGATCGCCAATGAGTCTGCGAGCTCGGCGTTCTATTGAATCCAAAGCGGCCAACTGATACTTGGCAGACCCGTCCCAAAGGTGGCAACAGTACTCCATACACGACCGAACCTGCGCTTGGTAAAGTGTTAGGAGCTGTTCCGGCATGAAGTACCGCTTCACCCTATGTAAGACTCCTAGTTTTTTAGCAGCGGATTTCGCTTTGGCCTCAATAGTGGTGCCGAAGTTCAGCTTAGTTTGATTCCCAGTCAGGGCATTTATTTGTGTGATGAGCACAGATATTTGTTCCTGGGTCAAGGTTGTTTTCTATGTATTTAAGTATTTATATGTGTCTATCTATTATATATATCGTCGTCTAGTACCTACAACACAAGCCTTACGAGCTTAGGACTAGGTCGATTTGTGTAAGATTGTAGTGAAAATTTATTTACTATTTATTTATATCGGTCCGGAAATACTGCACACGACAAATTGTTCCAAAGTTTTGCTGTGCGAGGCAGGAAGTTTCTAGAAAAACGCACAGTTGAGGACTGCCAACCATCTAAGTGGTGATGATGGAAGTGTTGTTGTGTAGAGCGCTGGCGGAAGGAAGCAGCAGGGATTAACCCGAACAATTCCTCGGAGCATTCTTTCCGGGAACACAGACGAAGGGAGCGAATTCCATTCCTTAGCAGTCCGCATTAGGAAGGTAGAATATTGAGGTCATTTTTGTAGGCCAATTCAGTCACTGGCATCCACACAATTCTCAAGTCCAAAAATAAACGCCAAAAGTCACACAAAACACACATAAATTGATAATATTAATCATCGAAGGCTCTGCCTCGCAAGGTCAAGAGCGTGTGAGCAGGAGAGCGCGATGCGTGAGCTAGACAGCACGTGCGCGCGCGCATGGCACCGCCTGGCACCGGTTTAATAAACATAAAATTAATACATCGATGTTTTCAACTTCAACGTGTTAGTGGGAAAATATTTGAGTGCATGGTAAACAAATGTACCTACATGGTTTGTGGGTGACCCTGCCTATGAAGCCGATGGTCCTGGGCTCAAATCCTTGTACAGTCAAGGTCAAAGATATCGACTCAAAGTGCCAATATATATATACATGTACCGTCATAGTAGACAATAAGAAGCATGTATATAAATTATGGCACTTTGACCGCATCCATATATTTGACCTTGACTTTACCGGCATTTAGTTGTTTGATGAGCATAGGTATTTGTTCCTGAGTCATACGTGTTTTCTATGTATTTAAGCATTTGTATATTATATACATATCGTTGGCTGAGTACTCACAATACAAGCCTTCTTTTCTTGAGCTTAGCGTGTGGTTCAATCAATTTATGTAAGAATGTCCTGTAATATTTGTTTATATTAGTATTACTCCGAGTAGCCTATTTTCATTGTGGTTTTACACAATATCATTATATATTATAGCCATTTAATACATATATCCGAAAATAAGTCGTGTCCCATTTTCCATTCAGACGCTGAAGAGTTAAAAAAAAATTTTTTGCATGGCCTTAACCTTTTAAAACAATTTCAGTCAATTTGGAGTCCGATTTTTGAAATAGTTACCGAGTAATCGCCACAGAGATTCTCATTAATTCTCAATGGAAATTACTTGGTGAGAATTTCAAAAACGGACCCAAGATCTTTTGGCATGTTATTGAGTGAGTAAGTCAACTTCATTTTTTATCGACTTAGATTATCCTAACTGCCCAATCACTTGCCTTAAACTGAGCAGAGTGTATTGTTAAAAAATGTACCTACCTTTGTTTTTATTACAAATAGACATTTGCTACATAATATTATCTGTTTCAATTGCGCAAAGTGAAAGTGAATGAAAGGAAATCGTAATAATACACGAAATACGATTCACATAATTTGTGGTTAGGCTTTGAAACCCGTAAAGCGAAAATTCTCTTGAGATTTTACCGAGTTATTTAGGTTACAATACAATAACGTGTCTATACAGAAATCTGTGTCGATTAAGTTGAAATTCTGTTGAGACCGGTCTACTCGGACACTTGTGTTTAGAAAGAGACAAATGTAATTTATTTCTACATTAGGTACAACTATTAATATAGTTACCATGTTAGGGCGGTCCACGGTTGTATGAAGTAAAAAAAAAATGTTTTGAATGTTATCTCCACAAGGCTACTTTTTTTTAACCAGTAAATTACTAGCCCAACATGACTCAAAAAATTATATCTCATACAATAGCAAAAAAATAAATGTAAAATTATAAAAATGCCGGTTTGATATTTATGTTGTTATATCTATCTAGAAATAAATGAAATTAAACCATTAAAATGTCCCCAGGTGACATATTTCTTTGCTTAAATTAGTTCCATACATTTTACTTTTGGGAAAGTGATCAATTTTGCGCGACCTCTAAATAATGTTTGATTGTAATGAAAATTTGTGTATGTGATTTTTATGAGTTTTGCAGTAAAAAAATCCTTGTGGAGATGCAACATTAAAACAATTTTTTTTGGACCACTCTAATGTAGACCTTGTATGTTAATTTTAATGAGTTTCCAATATTTTTAGTTTATATTCCTTCAATAAAAATGCATACTCCTAACTTAAAGGCCGGCAATGCGCTATTGATTCCACTGGTGTTGCGGGTGCCCATGGGCGACGGTAATTGCTTACCATCAGGCAGTCCGTCTGCTCCTTTACCACATTTGTGTTTAAAAAAAAACATGATGAAGAGTTGCAGTTAAACGTTTAAAGTAACAATGTTTAATTGACATAGGATTGAAAATAGGGAAAGCATTTTTTTCGCTTCATTCCGGTAACACTTGCTGTATCATTCCGTAAATGTAAAAATAAACAAATTGTCTGAACCCCACGGTAAGCTCAAGAAGCCTTGTGTTGTGGGTACTCAGCCAACGGTAAGAGTATATAATATACAAATACTTAAATACATACATATACCCATGACTCAGGAACAAATATATGTACCTACCACACAAATAGACGCCCTGATGAATCCGAAAATGTACTCTAAGTTTAATGAACTACAGGTGATATTTGAGTACTCGTGTCTGTGTGTCTTAATTAATTTTTAACATCCCCGCGATTACAAATAAGCTATTCAAATCTCATTGCTCACGTGACAAAGCGGACGATAATGAAAAGAGTATAGAATCCAGCGCCATCTATCGCACAAAGGAAACGGATAATGTCGTCTTTAATGGAAACGTCAGTGACACGCGCTAGTGGTGGGACCGGTACCGCGAAGTGACTAGTCAACGGTACAAGTATATAGAAATTGGGACGTGTAGTGTAAAAGGGTTAGGTAGACAATATACTTACATACACATAAAAGGGTTAGGTAGACAATATACATACATATATAAAAATATATAAATTACATAAATACGATACTTACAAGTTGAAATACATGACAAATACTTTAAAAAAAGCGACGAGGACCTCCGGTGTTCGAGACGGGATCGGGACGGAGGTCCTCGTCGCTTTTTTTTTAAGTATTAGTTATCTATTTCAACTTTTAATTTATATAGTAGTATTACTACTTAAAAATCAAAGCAAATGAAAATATTTAATAAAAAAAATTGATTTGTTCTTAGTTTTACGATACTCACGTAAAAATAATATCATTATTGTATTATTTAAGTCCAAGTCATTGTGATATTTGGCTCACTTATTTTATGTCACTAGTTGCTATGGTTACGTTCCACTGGGTCACTCTTAAAACCATAGTTTTATGGAATCTAAACACATAAAACATGCATATTTGTGGTAGCTTTATGTCCCTTCCATAATGGGTGACCTACCAAGCGTGTAAGTGAAACATTATATTACACAAATTATGCTTCAGTTGTCCCCTGGCTGATGGCATAAAATAACAAAAAACACTAATTGATTCACTCATTTAGTTTACTTTATTATATTCATAATTTTTACATTTTAAACAAAACTATCGTGATAATCAAACATATTAATTAGTTTGAAATCGGGAACTTCACGATTTATAAGTCGAATATTGCACAACATGATTCGCTCTATACTTATACAATTAGTTAATAGTATTCTTTTATATATTATTCAAATAGACTTATATTCCAAGTACCGCTTCGCAAAACCGGTACACACGACATCCCTTCTAACAGGTACTTGAAGGTTTCGTGGCCTATTATTAGGGCGTCACCGAGTATTCCTTGAGACCCTTTGTGACTCAGGAGACATACGGGAGACAATTAATGGGAGTGCTATTGAGAACCCAAGGTTCATAGTAACGTTGAAGTATACAGACGCAAAACTGCGAGGCACTACAAAGCTGTACCCTAACCATGAGTTGTGATATTGAGGTTTTCGATAACGAGTATCGAGTTTACTATCATCATCTGTGCATCATATATATGCACAGATCATGGACATTGGACAACTCATGGTAAGGGTACTGGGGGCTGTCACAAAACGTTGGATCGAGTGTCAGTCGATAAGACTAATTCTAAACACAAAACTACATACAATGAGATTCAACCACATTAATTGTATAGAAGCCAGTAACTCATGTTTTTAAAAATCGAATACTACTCGACATGATTCACTTACGAGGAGCATAGATTGTGAGCCGATACTTTCTTTGTTTTTGTTTTTTGGGACTTTTTTTGTCGATTGGATGGAAAAAGCTAGTGATTTTGAGAGGCAAAAAACTTTTTTGTTTAAAGAGTAGCATTTTTTTAGAGAAACTGCAATCTGCCAAGCATAGCGTTTATGGCATTAAACCCCCTTAACTAAGAAGTCGCTGCCTGAGGCTAACGCTGCAATCTACCTGCCAAGCCAAGCGTTTATGGCATTGAACCCCCTTAACCAAGAGATCGCTGTCTGAGGCTAACACTGCAATCTACCTGCCAAGCCTAGCGTATATCGCACTGAACCCTCTTAACCAAGAGCACGCTACCTGAGGCTATCCATGGGGAAGGCCAAGTTCCAGCATTGGACGTCCTTGGCTTATAACCAGCACATAATAAAATATTACACATACATCCGGCATGTTAACTAAGTTATCCATGTGCATAAATAAACATATTAGTTGTGCTACAATAAGAACTTTAAACTTCCCTAACCTCTGCGACTTCACACTGTAAGTGAGGCAACTTGACTTACTAATCGAACTTAAGGTAGGTTTACACACTAGTTATTAATGGATTAAGTTTACAGTTTTCATTAGCTATATTGGTTAGTTTGTAACTTTTAAATGACCTGTCAAACTAAAGTTAAAGTGACGTATGAGCGACGGTACCATTAATATATCTCAATATTTATATAGGTATTGACTTATTGACAGTGTTTACTAATTTTTATTTATTTTTAGACCCGGGTATGTCCTTGAACTACGTCCAACAACGAGAGGTAGGGCACAGCGAAGTACCATCACGCTTGAGTCTGGAGAAGCCTTACTGGGGAAGTAACTCCTCCTTACTGAAGACCACAGCCATAAAAGCACTGCTATCTGTCAGATATGTAGTGTTGTGATCCTGATGGTGAGTTAGGTTCCCAGAGCTTATCTCACTGCCTAGCGGGGGTACGTGGTAACACACGGTGGCGATCTACACCAACTAACCCACTGGTACCCACCTGGTAACTATCTATACTAATAATTGTAATGTGAATGACTATTTTAGCTTCAAATCGTAGAAAAAAAAAACCATTTAAAAAAAACTCCAACTGAATATAATACCAGCCAGTGTAAACTGCCATTAATTCAACGTCCAATGAAGTTAGTTATCAGCATTGCATAATATAACATTTACCCCAACTCCAAACCTTCAACGTGTCGAAGTTCAAACTTACTACAGTAAGCGTTAGCTAGTAGACATTGAAGTAAGGCCCCACGTTGGGCGCCAAAAGCCGTGTTTGCCAAGAGATTATTCTGACGTATGAAACAAAATTTTGCGTCTCAATTGTCGACCTTATGTCGATGCATTAAGTATTGAAATTCTTTAGCAGGAAAGTAGGTTTAGAGTAGATTTAAGATCTTTGTACGTTTAGGCTTGAAATATGTGGAGTCAAATTCATATTTAATACCTGTACTGACTTGGCTTTGACCCAGCCACAGAAAGCTATGGATCTCGTAAATGAGAACGGATACAGTGAAACTATATTTAACATAGGTACCCAATATTTTCAAAATAGGAATAAAAGCTATATGAGTGAGTAAAACATCTCTTTCAAGTGAATTTAAATGGCGTAGTCGGTAGGATCGAAATTATAATCTAAGTAATTTAAAACAAGCATACTTTTATTCCTCCCCCTTTCAGTTTAAGGGCACACTAAAATAAGGACTTGGCTAAACTTTGAATTACGACCACGTATAATGCGCCTGGGAGCATTTAGCCAACTTTATAAATTGGCAGTGTTTGTCTTTTTTATGTTGGTAGTAAACGGAAGTTGCGACGCGGAACGGAAGTGCCGCGGGTGCTAAGTACTTGAGAGTATTAAATACTTGTTAGGTTTTAAAGTCATTCGTTTGTTACACTTCTTGCACGGCATCCATTATTTAATTTAGACGTATATATGTGTAGTACTTTTGTAAGCATAGAGACACTTCTACTAAACTATGCTACTAATATTGTCTCCTGGCTGACAAGACAGAATAAAAAAAGTCAGCCCAAATTGAAATGAAACTGACATAAATATGAAAAGCTTTTCGTCGGACTACCTTGTGTGGAGGTCTACCGACGGTAAAGCCGCCTTCAGATATGTCGGAGCTGTGGAGGTGGTCAAAAATATCTTACAAATACCCACAGTGACTGGTTTTGCGCCACTAGCGCCCAAATCGCGCACCTTTATCATGTCGTCGGTCCACCTTGTGGGGGGTCTGCCTACGCTCGAGAACCTTTACGCCCCAACGGCCATCGGTTCTACGTGCAGTGTTGTCGAGTGTACAAATTTAAAAAGTATTAAATACTCGCTTATTTTAACAACTGTATTCCCTAGTAGCTAACAGGGAGTTTATATCGCGTTAAACGCTTTCTTTTTTAAAAGTTCGTGACAGCAAAGAGGTTCGGAATGGACGGAAAATGCGCGTGGCGTTCGGTAAAAAGTGGCGTACATGCAGCAGTGTACGAGTACAGTCGACGTAAAAGATATGTTTACACTTTAGCACCTTACAAAAGATTAGGGTGACGGCGCCAGTAATGGACTAGGAACCAATCATGAACATTAGTGCTTATTTCAAAGGAGTGAAGTGTTGTGCATTTGTTTGTACATATTTAATTTATTACGTTATGGACTTTGAATTAAGAACTAAGTGTCCATCATTGGTGCTTGTCTGCTTAGTGTCCAAAATAAATACCATCACCCTAAGATAAAAATGTTAACATATCTTTTCTGTCAACTGTACATTTTTTTATATATATTTTTTTTATGACAAAGGTGGCAAACGAGCAAACGGATTGCCTGATGGTAAGCAATTACCGTCGCCCATGGGCACCCATAACACCAGGGGAGTCACAAACGCGTTGTTGGAGCTCTGGGAACCTTACTCACCATCAGGAAGACAACACTACATACCTGAAAGGTAGCAGTGCTATTATGGCTGTGGTCTTCTGTAAGAAGGACGCACTTCCCCAGTTGGGCTGCTCCAGATTCAAGCGTGATGGTACTTCGCTGTGCCCTACCTCTTATTTTTTGACGTAATTTAAGGACATACCCGGGTTACATACCCTACTTCGATCGTTTTACATAAAATTTGTTGCTTTCTAATACCTAATTATTTATAATAGTTATTAGAATTTTTTAATTTATAATTAGACGCCACACGGCCGGCTGACAGGAATATACCGCCCCATCTCCCGCGGGTGTCGTAAGAGGCGACAAATGGAAAAAATCGACGGCAGAAGCGTCCGTCAAAACCCAATCTACAGCTACTGCGGTCGCCAAACCACCTGCCAAGCGTGGCGACTATGGCAATTAGCCCCCCATACTTACAAGGCATATTTGGGGGAAGCCTATGTGGACAAACTACGTCTGAAATTATGATGATGATGTAAATACCTGCATGGATAGATTTATTACTTTACTAAGTATTTGCAATTTTTTATGTTTTTTGTTAATCAGTTAATTTCATATTTTAAGGAACTTAAGTCAGCTGGTATTTTGTAAAATTATTTCGCCGTCTCGCAAGGATTTAAAGATTAGTAAGTTACAATGTACCTTTAAATTTATATTAATTAATGTCAGCCCAGCTTATTCCGCCGATTACCTTCATCTTTTAATAAGATTCGTGTCAGTGCCATGAGCTGTAATCTTCATTGCAGGACTTAAGAAAAAAAATATAGCATTGTGTATGGAACTTTTTAGAAAAAGTCCCCGCAATTTGCGTGACTAGTAAAGTTAAATTATTTCAGTTTTGTGACGATAATTAACCATGAAATTTTAGTTGCAAATGGATGAACTCACGTGTACCTATATCGCACTAGGTGACATGTTTTTGGTAAGCTCTGGTACCCATTTTCAAGCCGGAGTGAGTGATACATGTGAGCGGTGTGTACACTCTTATAGCTTATTTATGAAACGAGCATCAAATGTAAGTATTTACAGAAATTTTATGCTTAATTATCGTTACAAAATCAGGTGCGACTGAGGTCAAACGCTGTTTGACCTCAGTCGCACCTGATTTTGTCGCTTTGTTTGCAAAAAATAAATAAAAAACTAACATAATTTAATTTTTAAATGAAAAACTTTTAGCGGACACTTTTCTCAGAGAACTCCCTAATCAACATATCCATGTATTAAGACTTTTTGCAACTTAAGTGGCAGTGGGCGTCACATTGCAGAACCGTTGGCCATCGGGGCGTAAAGGTTCTCGAGTGGCGACCAAGTGCCGGAAGGCGCGGCGTAGGCAAGCTCTCCCACAAAATGGACCGACGACCTGGTAACCATCGCTAGAATTTGATGGATGACGCAAAACGGGATACTGTAGGTCGCTTTGGGGAAGACCTATGTTTAGCAGTAGACGTCATTCGGCTGTCATGATGATGATGATGAAATAAATAGATATACATATGCCCTTGAATGTACAAAGTATTTGATAACATTTTTTTTATGACATAGGCGGCAACCGAGCAGACCTGGTGGTAAGCAATTACCGTCACCCGCAACACCAGGGCAGTCACAAGTTGGAGCTCTGGGAACCTTACTCACCATCAGGAACACAACACTACATACATACCCGAAAGGTAGCAGTGCTATTATGGCTGTGGTCTTCTGTGTACTTTCCTAGTTAGGCTGCCCCAGATTCAAGCGTGATGGTCATCGTTGTGCCCTACCTCTCATTGTTGGACGTAGTTTAAGGACATACCCGGGTCCAAAACATACATTTTAACGCGCAAAATTAAATCTAAGATACTTTTGAGCAAGCTGTCTTTTCTATTTTCAGTCCTCGAGGCAATTTCACTTTTACTTATCTGAAATCTTTTTATCATAATTCAAAGTATTTTATATAATGGATACTTATGAACTTTGAGAAAAACTCTCGAGTAAACAAATTGTTTTAAGCTAAAGCGTTTTAGTTGATTTGCCTTTTGAAGTCTCAATCTAATCTAAATACGAATAACAATAATTTGTAAAATATACTTTAAGAGAATTGTGTAAAGTAAATTACAGTTTTACTCTTAAATATTTTTCACTTCTCATGCTCTAAAAGTGTGTCATATTACGCTTGCCAAGGCGGACTAAAATAGTAGATTAAGCCTCTTGGGAAAATATGTATACATATTTATGATATACAAAACGTTTTAAATTGACTAACCAGAACACTTCACCTTATTAAATCCACCAATCACGACACATATCGAAGTTAATCGCAACTCTAGATTCCTTTTGGTGCGAATACTGTTTAAAAATGTGAAATCATTAAACAAAACTTTGTATAACGTATCAACCAATCAGAATACCGCAATACAAGTTTTTATTTCATTTGCAATGTAAATATGTATGTATGTATGTAAATCTTGTAATACAAATTAGAAGCACATATCTTTAACCGATTGAGTTAAAATTTAGCACACTTATGGCAATGCAATATAATGGTACAGTCACCGACTTTAATCGTTGAGCCACTTATGGTTCATGCTACTTTCTTTTGTTTAATACTTATTCTATGAAATGCCCAATGTAAAGTGAACCCTAAATGGCTCAACAATTAAAGTGCCTGACCGTACCACTGATTTGATCTGATGCTGGAGTCAGAAAATTTCCATAGCAACTCATAAAATACACAAATAAAACGTTTCAATCCTCTCGATGAGACGATGATTGTGTAAAAAAGTACAGTCGGCAAAAAAGGCTAGCACAAAAAAAAATTTTTTTGACAGAAACTTACTAATTCAAGCCTGGCATAATAATAGTACTAAATTAAAATAGATAAACTCACTTCTATCTCCCTAGGCGTATATACTTTTTTTTCCTATACCATCCTATTTATTTAATGTGTTTATTCTCAAATCCACTATTATTGTTGTATTTGTTATTTATTGACTGTAATGTGTACTCTTCTAATGTATTTCGTTTTCTTCATCAAAAGCTACCACCACGATCGATCGCTGGTGTGGTACAGTCAAGTGTAAAAATTCGTTCACTGCTAAAGTTTCAAAAATACCTATGTACCGAGCAACTCTATTGTACAGTAAATAAGGTTGTAGGACGTATTTATGAAAGGATTCTTTCGGTACGTATTTTTGCACTTGACTGTATGCGGTCACACGTTGGCAGATAATTTTATTACACTTCTATAATCTTAATAAAATCTAAGCATATGTTATTAAAACATCTAGTTGAACTTTATCTCGGCTAGGCATTACTGACCTTAAAACCATAACAAATAGATCCCCCGCAAAACGCACAAGGCCCGGACTCAGAGCTCAACTCTTACTGGTTGGTATTAACTAAATTCACTGCCCATTCATGGACCTTACCCCAAGTACGCAAGGGTCATTATTGTTCACCTTTCTGAGTTTAGTATTGTGGTGTTTAAGATGTGATCGCCGCGACATTTGCAGGCCAATAACCTCGGATTGGGCAACGAGATATCCGTCTATCTCGTACCATCATAATAAACTGACATTAGTATGAAAGAGAAACAAAATCAGTGTTTGCATGCAATTACAAACTGCTTATTAGTACCTATCCTACAAAACAAGCCTTATTGAGTCGAAAGAAAAATAATTTAGAAAGGGGTAGGACATTGTTATCGATGAATTCTCAATCAAAATTTGAGACTCGATGCCGTAAAAAGGGTTCAATACTCTTTTTGGGTAGATGTCGCTACACGTCACCCGTAATGACGTATACGGGCGTTTTCAAAATTGTGCACCCAATTAGTGAAGTTGTTAAGAAAAGTTAAATCACTGTCAGTTTCGTGACGACAATTAAGCATTAAATATCGATAAAAGCTTGGTTTTGATGTTCGTTTATAAACTTCAATCGATATTACAACATAATAGAAGACAAAAGTCGATCTTCATAAAGATTTCATGCTTAATTGTCGTCACGAAACTGACAGTGATTTAACTTTTTACATCTTTCGCTAATTGGGTGTACCAAATTTTGAAAACTCCCATACCAGGAAGGATAAAGTAGAAAAAATTGACAAGTCCAAGCGGTACTCTTATGGCACAATTTGTAGTGCACTGGGCTAGTGATCCAGTGGTTGTGGGTTCGAGTCCTGCTGCGAGTCAATTTTTTTTATTTTTTCTTTCGATTTAAATATCGATGATAAGCTATCAGACGTTTCTGCTCAATATAAAAATAAGCCTTATTGAGTTTCATATAATTTGAACTAAGTCATATGTAAAGATTGTCTCAATATTTAATTATATTATTCTGAATTTCATAATAACATTTCCTTATCGATATTCGCAAATTATTGGTTTAGTCCGGAAAACTTAAACTCAGAAGAATTTAACCATAGTATTTCATCGGAATTCCGAAATATCCTTAGATGAAGTTTCATGGGGTTTCAAAACAATTTATTATTTTCCTATGAATTAATTGAAATCTTTCAAGTAAATATCAAATGAAACAGACATACGGGTAATCATACTTTTCGCTTCCAAACAAAAACCTAAAAAAAACCGGCAAAGCGCGAGTCGGACTCGCGCACCGAGTCACGTACAAATATTTTTAATATAATGGTGTAACTAAAAAAAATTACGGTTTTCGCAAATTTTCCTTTAACCGTGCTATGAGTATGTTGTTTCGTTACAGATTTCAAGATTCTGAGTTTACGGGACCCTGTAGGATTTGTTTCCAGTTTTGAAAATGTTGCGTAAACATAAACGGCTGTATCTTTTGACTGCGTTGGCTTAAAAGTTTGATTTTTTCACGGCTCCAAGAGACAGTCTACTTGAGTATTCATTATAAAATTCAGTTTGATATCTCCACGCGTTCCTGAGATAAAGGGTCTTGACGGACGGACGGACAACAAAGTGACCCTATAAGGCTGCGTTTCCACCAAAGATGAGCGAAGATGTGTAGCGAGGAATGTGTTTTTAAGAACCAATAGAATCTCATTATTTATCGAGGATAACGAAATAAAGTAATTATATTCGGATGCCGTTCATTGAGTTTTAAATAAAATATAATTATATTGGTTGTTAACAAACACATTTCTCGCAACGCATCCTCGCTCATCACTGGTGGAAACGCGGCCTAAGGGTTCCGCTTTTTCTGTCGAGGTGCGGAACCCTAAAAAGGCCCTAACCCTAAGAATGCTGGCGGCACCTCATTGTATCGCAATGCTGATACGCTGTGCAAGAAAACCTCCAGCTCTTCGGTCACCAGTTACATCAACCAGACGCTTCGCGATTTCTGCAAAAAGCTGGTCCGCGCCTTATGGAGCTAGGGTTTCTCATAAATGTATTATTTTAACCTCCTAAGGCCCACGGGCCTTCCTGTAGTACTAATTACTTTAAAGAAATTTGAATTTTATAAAATTGGAACAGAGTTGAATTTCATTTGTTTCTTTCGATTTTGACACAAAAGAAATTATACTTTATTTCCTACACTATAAAGAACGAATTCGAGTAGCATTTTACTTGTATGGTGGGCCTTAGGAGGTTAAGGTGCCACATTTCTTAAGGGGGCGCCCAGTTTCTTGCGCTGCTCGTTTCTGCGCTCAGTGAATGTGCACAGAAATGTCATGGATAAACCGCGCGCGAATTTAGGAATTTTCTGTATTATAAAAAAAAAATTATTTTTGAAAATGTAAGACGTATACGTTATAGAAAATAAGTAATTTTGTTATAATTTAAAAAATTACGATCTACTGTTGAGTATTTGCGACATATTAAGGGAATTTATTCTTTTTGAGAGATCACTTTGGATGTAATTTATATAAAGCAAAATTCTAATAATCATGTTTCTGAATCGTATGATTTATTGAGCTAATCCTTAAATATCTAACTTAACACATAGACTAAGATTACGTACCTATTAACTATACAAAAAATCTAACAGACGAAATTATGCTGTAATTTCTTCGGCGCAGCCTATAAAGATTTTTCTTAGGAATTTATTTTTGTTAGCCTAATGCGTTTCTTATTCTCTTTGTACTACACACACATCTCCGAACTACTTAAGGCGCGGACTGTACTAAGTGCCCCATGCACTAGCGTGCGCGAGTGTACCCAGGACATCGGACACTGCAGCTGGGGTGCATTAACTTAATGGACCTTAAGAAATTCAGTTTAAGAGCCACGGCGGCTATCTGGTTATTTTACCGTTCAGTGCACAGCTGGTGATATTTCATTATTATTTTTACCATTACCTATTATTTTTAGCATTACCCCTCTATAATGCGTTCAAGAACAACCCAGAGCTCTGGTATTGCGGGTGCCCATGGGCGACGGTAATTGCTTACCATCAGGTAATCCGTCTGCTCGTTTGACACCATTGTCATTAAAAAAAGCAAATATAGACCCACGTAATAGTACACTATTTTTTTACAACATTTTTCTTCTGTGTAAATGTTATTGCTTAATTATTACTTATATCAGAATCGATATTAAAACTTTCAAATTCCGAACGTCTGAAAAACAAAGCAATCGGTTACTTACTAAAGAAACGATATGAGAATTTGTCTTGACTCTAGTTTGTCTCTGAATTTTAAAAAACTGCGGTTGCTCGAAAAACGTTCATTTGCGATTCTATAAAAAAAATGTGTAGATAATGCAGTGTATGCCACTGTACATAGCAAAGTAGTCACAAATATCTAAACAGCGCGAATTGTTAGGCGATAATGCATGTTCAGATTTTTATGACCATCTCCACAGTCCGATATAACTGATGACGATCCGATATATTTTTGGCATTTTGCATTCATATTTGGCACTCATACTTTGCGGTTAAGTGTGCTAAGAGCCTGTTTTCTCCTTTAAGTCTTATATTTAATAAATCTATCTCTTTAGGATCGTTTCCGTCAAAATGGAAAGAGGCACACATCCTGCCAATTCATAAAAAAGGGTCAAAAACCAAAATTGAGAACTACCGCCCAATCTCCATCTTGAATATTTTCTCCAAGGTGTTTGAGAAGACGGTAAATGAAGTAATTAGTCCTTTTTTATCTCGCGGGATCCCTCCTCAACAACACGGATTTTATAAGGGCCGTTCGACTACCACCAACCTCGTTGAATTTATTAATTTTGTCTTGCAACGTATGGACAAACGTAAGCAGGTTGATGTGATCTATACTGATTTTGAAAAAGCTTTTGACCGGGTAGATCATGTCATCCTGCTTCGGACGCTTTATAGACTTGGCTTGCGTGGTGACCTATATCGATGGGTTACATCCTATATCTCCATGAGACAACAAGCTGTTGTCGTCGGGGGTCATAAATCTGACTTTATTTCTATCCCTTCTGGCGTTCCGCAGGGATCAATTCTCGGCCCCTTGCTCTATGGAGTTTACCTGTATGATATCTATATGGTATTTCAAAGTAGCAGATTCTTCCTTTATGCAGACGACAAAAAAAATTATAACAGTATTTCTACCGTGGCTGACTGCCTAGCGTTACAGAAAGACCTTGACAGACTCTCAGAATTCTACAGAATTAATAGAATCACTGTAAATGTTACCAAATGTACCCAAATTTTTTTACACGTAGTCCTCTCCCTATCCTATTTGAATACAATATTGCCGGACAACCGCTATCGCGGGTTAACTCTGCTTGTGACCTGGGTCTGACGCTCGACTCAAAACTGACTTTCGAAAAACATGTGGATACAATCACCAGTCGTGCTTACAAGAGTTTGGGTTTTGTGATGAGAATATGTTCTCCGTTTGAAGATATCACTTGTATAAAACTAGTGTATGCGACTTATGTTCGTAGCGTCTTGGAATACGCAAGCTCAGTTTGGTCCCCTCAGTACGTTGTTCATACTGAGCGGGTCGAACGGATTCAGCGCAGGTTTATTCGGCATCTTAACTTCAGAGCAGGTCTAGGCTCCTCAAACCTGGCATACGAGGATAGTTGCAAGCGACATGGCCTGCCTAGCCTCCTGGACCGCCGCCAGATGATGGACATGTGTCTGTTACACGACATTAACGGCCGTCTGGACAGTCCTGAGCTCACGGCAGAGCTGTCCTACTGCGCCTCTACATTTCGCTCGCGTCACGCATGTTATAAACTATTCTTTGTTCCTTTTGCACATACAAAATACGCCCAAAATTCCCCCATTTTACGAATAGCTAACACTTGTACCAACCTCGTTGAATTTATTAATTTTGTCTTGCAACGTATGGACAAACGTAAGCAGGTTGATGTGATCTATACTGATTTTGAAAAAGCTTTTGACCGGGTAGATCATGTCATCCTGCTTCGGACGCTTTATAGACTTGGCTTGCGTGGTGACCTATATCGATGGGTTACATCCTATATCTCCATGAGACAACAAGCTGTTGTCGTCGGGGGTCATAAATCTGACTTTATTTCTATCCCTTCTGGCGTTCCGCAGGGATCAATTCTCGGCCCCTTGCTCTATGGAGTTTACCTGTATGATATCTATATGGTATTTCAAAGTAGCAGATTCTTCCTTTATGCAGACGACAAAAAAAATTATAACAGTATTTCTACCGTGGCTGACTGCCTAGCGTTACAGAAAGACCTTGACAGACTCTCAGAATTCTACAGAATTAATAGAATCACTGTAAATGTTACCAAATGTACCCAAATTTTTTTACACGTAGTCCTCTCCCTATCCAATTTGAATACAATATTGCCGGACAACCGCTATCGCGGGTTAACTCTGCTTGTGACCTGGGTCTGACGCTCGACTCAAAACTGACTTTCGAAAAACATGTGGATACAATCACCAGTCGTGCTTACAAGAGTTTGGGTTTTGTGATGAGAATATGTTCTCCGTTTGAAGATATCACTTGTATAAAATTAGTGTATGCGACTTATGTTCGTAGCGTCTTGGAATACGCAAGCTCAGTTTGGTCCCCTCAGTACGTTGTTCATACTGAGCGGGTCGAACGGATTCAGCGCAGGTTTATTCGGCATCTTAACTTCAGAGCAGGTCTAGGCTCCTCAAACCTGGCATACGAGGATAGTTGCAAGCGACATGGCCTGCCTAGCCTCCTGGACCGCCGCCAGATGATGGACATGTGTCTGTTACACGACATTAACGGCCGTCTGGACAGTCCTGAGCTCACGGCAGAGCTGTCCTACTGCGCCTCTACATTTCGCTCGCGTCACGCATGTTATAAACTATTCTTTGTTCCTTTTGCACATACAAAATACGCCCAAAATTCCCCCATTTTACGAATAGCTAACACTTGTACAACAAACGATTTAACCAAATAGATCCCTTTCTGGTGTCAAAATTTTCTTTCAAATCAGCCGTTATAAAATGTTTGCGCTCGTAGCTCAGTTGATACTCTCACACTCACACACAACACACACAACACACACACACACACACACACACACACACACACGCGCGCGCGCGCGCGCGCGCACGCACACACACAAGCACGCACGCACGCACGCACGCACACATACACGCACACATTCGCGCATTTTTAGTGTAATTTATTCTCTTACTTCAATTCTGCATACTAATCAAATATGTATAATACGTCGTATACATTTGGATTTGCATGTATAGTAATTCTAAGTTTACAAATACAATGTATTTAACTCTTTTCATGTGACTTGTGGTCTGCGTGCTCAGTCATATTTAATTGGTGGATATCTATAATTGGCTATGTGTGCTGCTGTTATTTATAGCTGATATAAATTGTATTTGCTGTTGATGTCCTTAATACTCAAAAAATAAAAAAATAAGTTAAAATAAAATTTTCAAAATCATTTCGAATTTCAATTTATAAGGGAACTTGAAAATTACCGCGACAAGCTGCAGGGGGATTTAATTCCATAAACGATACGCTTGCCAGGCGGGTTGGCGATCGCCTTATTTTGTGTAATACGGTTACATCGTAGTGTTTCAAATAAATAACATACTGCCTTCACAGTCTAACAATGTTGCAAGCGCATCAACTCCTGCGCATCGTGGGAACACTTTCACTGCATCGCTTGCACATGCAAGAAGACAGTAAGCGACACACATGAGCTGACCAATTATGAACCTTACGGCGTTGTAATAGAGTTTAAAATAAATAGTGAGTGTATGGTAGACATTAGATTTAAATATTTTAGATGTTGTTTGAGGTTTTTAGAACATCGTGCTTGAATAAGGTATGTTTATAACTTACCTTAATTTTATTAGAAACTCGGATGGTCAGTTTCTGTCTTCTAATGTTAGGAAGAGCCCTTTAGTTGCAATTAGTTGACGACCGGTCTGGCCTAGTGAGTAGTAACCCTGTCTATGAAGCCAATGGTGCTGGGTTCAATTCCCAGTCAGGGCATTTATTTGTGTGATGAGAACAGATATTTGTTCCTGAGTCATGAGTGTTTGCAATTATATATATATATATATATATATAGTATATATATATATATATATATATATATATATATATCGTCGTCTAGTACCTAGATACAACACAAGCCTTACTGAGCTTACCGTAGGACTAGGTCGATTTGAGTAAGATGGTCCCGAAATATTAATATTTGAATTCTACTTAGGTTTTTTTTTTAATTCTAACTTCTTTGTCAAGTCAAGATGGACAGAGTTTGGCAAAAATAAGTCATCAATAATTCATTTACATAGATGAAATATGGTGCCGGTTTTAGGATGGTACCACACGGTCTCCTCCCCCTGGTGTCGTAAGAGGCGATAAGTGGAAAAAATTACAGGTAGGCAGAATTTTCAGCAGGTTGGATCACATTTCCAGGCCATTTCAGACCACTAACAAGAAGGTGCTATTGGAACTTAACTTAGATTAGAGGGAATTAGAGATCTAAATAATTGTTGTAGTCTGAATAGTTAACCCAAGTTGTTTTAATGTTATTTATACTGCCAGTATATCTTAATTATACGAAGCTGCCAGTCCGCAACGTGTTTACATGTGATGGCGCTGTATTGCCAGGTCACATAATTTCAAAGCTACTAAGAAAATCATCTCTCGCATAGCTAAATTACATAAAAGCGTCATTTCGTTTAAAGATAGAGATAATAACAACTGCAAGTTTGGTATAATACTGGCCCGGTACCGTGAACATCGAAGTTCGTATATTTAGAGCATCTTTCTCTTTTACTCCAACGGCGTCATGAGATTAACAGAGTCAATCGTCCGAATTTTACTAATATCGTTTTTGTGGTCGCTGTGTACCTATGAGTGGGTGGGTTTTTGGGTATCACTTCTCGGACTGGCAGTTTCGTATAATTTAGATAGAACCTCACTTCACGTAAGTTCGTTTAATCTTTTGTTAAAGTTTTAGTCAGTTATTTAAAGTGTTATTAAAGACAATATATTATGTACGAGTACCTTATTGATTCCATATTGTTCAATAACTTACTAAAATGTTACCGAATTTTTTATCCAACGAACGCTACGGCTCGTAGCAATAATTTAACGATTACTTATTTGCGCAATGTAAACCAATATATTCATGCGAACATTTTAATAACTACTAATAGTAGTAAGGGCCAATATAATTTTCGTGCACTAAATTCTAAGCATTGAAAAGTTAACAGATTAGCGACTTTATGTAAAGCCATTTAAAGTTCAAACTCCTTAAACTAGTTTAAATGGAGAAGTTTGAACTGAAGCTTGTATATAAAATTGAACCTTATTCCATACGATTTACGATTTATATTACATACATACGTATGATGGCTGGCATTTCTTAAACACGCTCTATTGGTCAAACATTTCTACTAAAATGGCGAATTACACGAATTCATCAATTTCATAATTGAGGTAACGGCTTTAGTAGTCCAAAAATGTGTGTTCAATTTTATACCTTATCTCAATGTGTGAAGGTGATAACATGTTTACATATTAATGAACTGAGGATTCCTAAATGTGTATTCGTGAAATGTTATTATGAAACATGTTTGAAATATTATGAAAGCAGTCATTATCATTAGATATTTATTAAGTTTGTTAAAATAGTTAATACATACGGTATACTGATTTTAAGTTTATTGATTTCACACGTGATTCCATGCGATTTTCACAGCCATCAGATATATCGGAGCTGTGGAGGTGGTCATAAATATCTGAAGCGCTCATTGATTGTGGGCTCATTATGCAGACTTAATTCATTATCTATGTATATTATCAATTGCTGGATTTGCCAAAATGTAAGCAACTATTATGGAAAACTGTTTATTTCTTGGGCTTACAAAAGAAAGTTAATAAAAAACCATGCTGCCTCCGCCAAATTGACTACCGCCTTGAGCAATATCAATTCTCAATGAAACAGCATTTCAAATATCAATATAACATTATTTTTTTTTTATACCAGACTGCCTAGCGTTTGACCTCAGTCACACCTGATGGTAAGTGTCGATCGAGGGTGTAGCACGCTGGTTTACTAACAGCCTATTCACTCTTACCTTGAAAAGACCCAAATTATATCTTTCTGGGAATACAGACGAAAGGAGCGAATTCCATTCCTTAGCAGTCCATAGTAGGAAGGTAGAAGCGAATAGTTTAGTGCGAATGAATGGTATATTCATAACATAACGTAAGAATGAAACCGCTCCCCTCGCCTGGACGTCCGGTGATGGAACGGAGATGGCGGAATTAAATCGTGCAATTCCTGTGCACACTCTAAAAAATGTATCCTGTAAAACAGACAAATTAGCAACCCTGCGACGGTGCTCAAGGCTCTATAATCTTACATTCACTAGCTCAGGATGGCCAATGAGTCTGCAAGGTCCGTCAAGAAACAAGCTGTACGAATTCCTATTACTTTAGAAAAAAAAACTTGATATGAAAACCACTTCGCACTGATAGGAAGTGTCAACACACTACAAGTGTTCCCCAAGGCACTACACTGCATCCGAATAGCGTAGCTTAACGATATCCACACAAACCACACAACTCGGTTCAAATACCAGTGAAAAACTAACTCAAACACATTGAGTTAGCGTTCATATTTGGAGAGCACGCGACAGTAAACTACGAGTTTTTGAAAGTTACAGTTAACGTGTGTTAACATTATCTATTATAAGAACTTATCTCAACTAACAAATTTAGTGAAAACCCAACCGTCACGCTTGGATCTAGAGTTCAAACTCGAATGACACTTGGCGCTTTCTTACGAGTTTCTGAAAGTTACAGTGAACTCTTCACAAGTGTCATGTGGAGCACTCACCTCTATTCACACAGGCAATTCAAAACCAACCTTAACCCTTCTGACTAAAGTTTAAACTTGGTCAGCAAACTGCATATTTTTACTCGCTTGCGTAAGTTTAGCTTCTTGTATGTCGCGTGGTTCTAAATTGGACTTTAATGCTAAAGTAATAAGGTGGTGGGTGTGTTACAGATAAGTGGTGTCGGCTAAGAAGGTACGCTCAAAGACATGCATTTTGCTGAAGAGTGGGTATTGTAGCGTGAGTGGTGGTCTTTGTTTTGCGTATGTCGTTGAATATTTAATGTAGTCGAAATAAGTGATATACAGAGTGGCAGAACACGTCGCTTTAACATAACATTTGCTCGCGACTTCGTCTGCATAATAATAGGCGAAATGAATGATTTTTAATTATGGTATGAATCGATTCGTTTCGTTGTGGGGATCAAATATCTGTATGGGACCTATGACGTAAAAGCTACCCAAAAGTCAGAAATGAGAGTCAAAGTCTTACATTTGCACTACCCGCTCGAAACGCTCCCTACAAAATGATACTTAACGGTGACGTCACGGCTACGTTGTCGCCCTCTTTAAAGTATGGAAAAGTAATGATTTTGCTATTTTGACCGTGAAATATTTATGTTTATAGTTTTTATACAATTTTTGTTTAAGTATAATGTAAGAAATTAAATGGTACCTTTATTTTTTTAAACTTTGCATTTTGAAAAATCAAAAAATTTTGAAATTTTGATGTCTCGTATCTTTGGATCATTTGAATCGATTCTTCCAATTTGCACTGTTTTAAGATACATTGAAAATTTTCTATCCATTTAATTAGAAATCGAAGCAAATTTCAACATGTGTCATCATCCCAATTGTAAATATCGCAAATATCGTAATTGGATTAGGGTTATGCGTCACAATATGTGGCCCTGCGTACTACTAACGCGTTTGGTAGGTGACCCATTATGGAAGGGACATATAGTTTATACAACTATCTTTGTTTACGTGTATTCAGATGCACTTAAACTGTGGTTTGAAGAGTGACCCAGGGGAACGTATCCATGACAACGAGGGACAAATAATAGTTGATTGAGCCAGGTAACAAACAGACAAATTTCTGCTTTTATAATCATCATCGTCCTCGCGTTGTCCCAGAATTTTGCCACGACTTATGGGAGCCTAGTTTTACGAAAGCAACTGCCATCTGACCTTCCAACCCAGAGGGTAAACTAGACCTTACTGGGATTATCCCAGTTTCCTCACCATGTTTTCCTTCACCGAAAAGCGACTAGTAATTGTCGAATAATATTTCGTACATAAGTTCTGAAAAACTCATTGGTACAACACGGGGTTTGAACCTGCGACCTCCGGATTGCAAGTCGCACGCTCTTACCGTTAGGTCAACAACGTTTTTTAAATTTCGCTAGAAGAGGGGATAGGTTCTTAAAGAGTAGACAATGCGCGTATGAACCCTCAGGAGTCACAGGCGTCCATAGGCTACTAACTGCGTACTAACGGGCAGCCCGTATGCTGCCGCCACAGCAAAAAAAAAATGTCACCAGTGCAAATACAAAATACAATAATATTCAAATATTGTATATCATTTTATTTTTATCATACTTAATCCCTTTTGCTCGTCGTCATATAGTTAGTTACAGCCAGTATGGCCAAATATATCAATACAGATCTTTATTTATATAACAGTTAGAATATGTATCAATATTGGCCATCCTAACTGTAAATAACTATATGACGCTGACTGTACCATATAATCTTGTTATTTAGACCACGGAAAAAGAATCTTGATAGTTTTTTAGCCCAACCGACTCTACGGTTTGAGTGTTTTAAGTTGTATTCATGTTTTTTCTACAGTAGAGATCATTATAAGCAACCGAATACTGTCAGTAGAAGCAATTTAACACCAAATCGTGATTTTTCCTAATTAACACTTTATACCGCATCTAAAACCCACCCTATTAGCACTTCAAACCCCACAGAGTAAAGCCCGAGGCAACTTCGTCCAGTGTTGTTTTTAAACTACAAAACATTGAATTAGGAATTAGCTCTTTTAAAAGTTGGTTTAAGTTTATAATGCTGTTAAAGTTTATGTTGAGTTGGACTAAATAAATGATGAAGTTGGTGTTTTTTTCAGAGGTTTCTAGACTAAATAGATTTAGCGTGAAGTTACACAACTATACTAACTATATAGTTAAGTACCGACGACCGGTCTGGCCTAGTGGGTAGTGACCCTGCCTATGAAACCGCTGGTCCCGGGTTCAAATCTCAGTGGGGGCATTTATTTGTGTGCCGAGCACAGTTATTTGTTCCCGAGTCATGGGTGTTTCTATGTATTTAAGTATTTATATGTATAACTATTATATATATCGTCGTCTAGTACCTACAACACAAGCCTTACTGAACTTACCGTAGGACTAGGTCGATAAGACTGTCCCGAAATATTTATTTATTTAACTAACAGCGGGTCATTTTTTTATAGGCAAGACGGAAAATTAGTTCAGCCGGGAATAGCCGAACATAACCGACAGATGGACAGATGCTGCGGTCGCCAACCCACCTGCCAAGCGTGGCGACTATGGCAACTACCCTTAAAATGATACAAGTCATATTTGTGGGAGGCCTATGTCCAGCAGTGGACTGCATATGGCTGAAATGTATGTGTATATGTATGTAATCTATCAATAAATATTTCTCATTCTGCCGAGGGAAATGGAACAATATAGATCAATATTACTAACGGAAAAATAATAGTTTCACACATAAATAAGGAATAGCTCCCCTACCACGAATACGTGTTATTGTAATAAAATAAATGCATGCTCAGTGTAGAGTCCGTAGTTTTCGGTCCGTAACACAAAAATGATACAACCAATCGAGTTCAAAATATGAGTAATTTTCCTTGTACAAGTCTTTTTTAATTTTATTTAAAGTTGTATAGGCACTCAACTTTTTTTTTAATTTTTCTAGTGGTTTCTACTCAGAATCATGAGTTCTTTTGAGCCTGGTAGGAGAATAAATGTGTCCCATGCTTTTTTATTCCATTTGGTTGCCATTTTTCATTTCGTATGGCGGTAACGGAACGGAAGTAATAATATAAATTGAATATACAACTTTAAATAAAATAGCCAACTTTCATTTTTTTTAAATATTTAAACCTGTATGTTAATTTTTATTTAAATAAACATATAGGGTTTATTTAAATAACCAGAAACTAACTAAACCGCCTAGCAATTAATTCAACAATTGTATGTACTGCTAGATTATGTAAATGATACAGTTCAAGTAAGAAAGCATATTAAAGTATGTCTATATTGTAAAGTCGAATTTGTTTATACATTATTATTTTTACTTTTATATTTTAGTATTTTCAGTTATATCTTGTAATAAACTGTTTGACATGTTTTCTTATCTACGCATAATTATGTAAGTACTTTAAGATTTGATGTATCACTGTATTGAAAAAATAAGTCCCGTCGTAGTTTCTTGCCGGTATCTTCTCGGGTCAGAGGTGTAGGGTTTGAACCGGTGTAGATTTTTCTCTGACGTTCATAAGTGCATTTGTAATGTGCCTAAATTGAAAAATAAAGATGTTTTACCTTTTATATATTTTTTTATAGAAGCTTGTAGTGAGAATAGTTACCATAGTAGTATGGTAACTATTCTCACTACAAGCTTCCTTGTACCTACGTACAACCACAAAAACCACATGAACACCGGCTTGCCGCGAACCCGAGCGTGTAATAACATGATGTTTCCGTACCTGAAACAATCAAGAATAAAAATGTCATCACAATGGCGAGAGATAAGCTGAAATCAATACCGATTGTAATGGAAATGTATACCTGAATCTATAAAGCTGGGGTTGTCTATTGACATGAGGGTTGTCTTCGTCTGTATTCCCGGAAAGATATAATGTGGGTCTTTTCAAGGCAAGAGTGAATAGGCTGTTTCTGAACCAGCGTGCTCCACTCTCGACCTCGTCGACACTTACCATCAGGTGTGACTGAGGTTTTTATGACAAAGGGGGCAAACGAGCCGACGGAATGCCTGATGCAATTACGGTTGCCCATAAGCACCCGCAACATCAGGGGAGTCACAAGCGCTGGTCAGTCTTGTATTAAAAAGAAGGTTTGTATTTCGATAAATTCGGATCAGGGGCGCCACCGCGATAAATATTCGTAAATTTCGAACAGTTGTCTCTGTCACTCTAGTTTGAGTTCAAGAGAATATTCCGAAGCGCCTTAACTGGAATTAAAGAGAAAGATGCTCCGAAGAAGAAAGAGGTTGGAATTCTAAAACATTGATTACGACATTCTTAATAAACAATCTAATTTAAAAAAAGCAAGATCACCTTAAAACCACTTTCATCTTAAAAATTATTGTGTGTAATTTTTAAGATGAAACACGAAACTAATCGCAAATTAAAGTTTGTCGACTATTCACACGATTATTCCTGTTGCTAAATTACCATTTTTTCGTTAGTAACAGAGTTTGAAAATGTAAGAGAAGAGTGCACGATTCTCAAAAATGTTCCCACTGATAGGAAATGGGCCATAGCCCAGAGAGTCGATGGCTGTAGTGTAGACGCAGTGTCGGACGTAAACAAACTAACATGGACGGATGACCGCGTACGGACCACCGGGCGTCGGTGGCTGCAGTGTGCTGATCGCTATTTGTGGCAGTCATGAGGAGGCCTATATCCCGCAATGGATCCTGATAGAAATGTTCCCCAGTACATATCTGCCCAGGACTCGAAGCGGACACGTTCAGCTTTATAGGCAGGGTTTCCACCAACTGGTTTGGACCCGGGTATGTCCTTAAACTACGTCCAACAATGAGAGGTAGGGCACAGCGTTGACCATCACGCTTGAATCTGGGGCAGCCCAACTGGGGAAGTACCTCCTCCTTACAGAAGACCACAGCCAGAATAGCAATGCCACCTTTCAGGTATGTAGTGTTGTGTTCCTGATGGTGAGTAAGGTTCCCAGAGCTCCAACCCCCTTTAAAGGCCGGCAACGCGCTTGTGACTCCCCTGGTGTTGCGAGTGCCCATGGGCGACGGTAATTGCTTAACACCAGGCAATCCGTCTGCTCGTTTGCCGCCTATGTCATAAAAAAAAAAGAAATTAGGCCAGGAGACCATTAAACGCAGGCGTTCTTCGATCTTTGATATATAATGAAAATATATCAAAAGTGCACCCGGAGACAAATCACAGTATTAAAGAGTTGGATGTAATGGCGATGGCGCATCGCCCGCGGCAGGCATTGCACTCGCATTAGATAAATGTCGCACACCTATATTTTATACGACGAATAGGCCGGGAGCTAGACGGAAAGTTTCCCATAAAAACTTGATACAAAATGCCTGCGGCTGACATCGCGAGGATTGATGTTGAATGTTACACAATACAATTCCATTTACACTAGGCTGTACCCTTACCATGAGTTGTGACATTGACGTTTTCGATAACGAGTAGGTATCGAGTTTACTATCTGTGCATCTCGTTCGCACTAAAATAGTACAAGCGAGATGCATAGATAGTAAACTCGATACTCGTTATCGAAAACGTCAATGTCACAACTCATGGTAAGGGTACTGTAGTGGCGGTGGGGCTCACTTACTCACGAAGCTAATATAGTTTCGCTTCTTCGTGAGTCCGCGGAAAACTGGTTTGTATGGATATGTCACAGCTTGCTATGATAAGACCTAAGTTTTTCATGTAGACAAAACCATGACACTAATTTGATTTCATAATTTTGGATTCTTTCCTTAGCTCGGGTCTCGGTATCAGCAAGAGATGTGAACAAACTTTATTGCCGAGTGAAAAACAATTTCTAACGCTTTAACGTTACAAATTCCATAACTCCAATTAATTAAGTTATCAATAATTTTTCATTCAAAGTCATCATTTAGTTTTAAACGTCTACAAACCAGCTAACGTTAAAAAAACTCATGAATAAAGTTGCTTTCCACTCTTGTGAGTAAAAATAGTGAGACAGGAATATTTTTTACAAAAAACAGAGTAACACTTACAGGTTTATTCAAACATAAAATGGCATTTAAATCTGTATTGTATAGTATAGTGTACGAAATATAAGTGCTAAAAAAGCCAATTTTTTTATGACAAGGGTGGCAAACGAGCAGACGGATTGCCTGATGGTTAGCAATTACCGTCGGCCATGGGCACCCGCAATATCAGGGGAGGCACAAGCGCTTTGCCGGCCTTTAAAGGGGTTGGAGCTCTGGGCACCTTACTTACCATCAACAACACTACATATCTGAAAGGTAGCAGTGCTATTACGGATGTGGTCTTCTGTAAGAAGGAGATACTTCCCCAATTGGACTTCTCTAGACTCAAGCGTGATGGTACTTCGCTGTGCCCTACCTTTCATTGTTAGACGTAGTTTAAGGACATACACGGGTTGAAAAATAATAAAAATGTAGATTTAAAAATGTAAATCAGTCGAAACAGTGCAGCCTTTTAAACGTAGTATTTATAATCGTCATAAAACTATAATCTACCGGTACTACAGACCGAACTGGTTATGGAAATGTGACATCAGTCCAGTAAGTGTAGCTAATACTTAATATGCTAATATTTTATGGACAGACCGGTTTGAGTAAATCGCATTTAGCTTATTGTTTAGCTATTTTATTTAACTTCTTTCACTCTTAAAAGATATTTGATAACTTGTAGAAGAGTTAGCAACAGTAAAATTATTTGTTGAACCAAAATTAATTTTACATCACAAGGTATTGACAGGTATGGCTTAGTGGGTGACCCAGTCTATGAACCCGAAGGTCCTGGTTTCAAATCACAGAGGGGCATATTTCAATGGTGAGGGCAGATATTTGTCCCTGAGTTATGAGTGTTTTCTATCTACTTAAGTATTTGTATATTATATAAAGGTATCGTTGGCTGTGTCACACAGACCTTCTTGAGCTTACCTTTATTGATTATTTATTTATATTGGAGAACTGTACTGTACTGTATTGTATTGTACCTTTGTACCTTTTTATAGCCTTTCCGTACCTATTATCATTTTGTGCAACAGAGAGTTAACTTTCTACATAAGAACTTGTTTTATTCGCAACATTGCTACATAAAACCACTGGCTTGTAGAGAAATTAATAGTCTCAAAATAAAATAAAACATTTTGCCAAAAAGTAACGAAAATTATATAAGAAAGAATCTATTATTTGTATGGAGAACATTGCTTAAAATTACATAAATATAACATTAAATTTATTACAGGACTTATGTTCGGACAGCACCTTAGTTCCAACATTTCTAAATAATAACGATAATTAAAGTTATTCGTAAGAAATTAGTTTCTAAGAGTTTTTGTAATAAAAATGCAATTATTACACAATTTATGTATTCCCATTAAAAAGCTACTTAAAATCGATTTGACGACGCGAGAGCAAGACATATTCCCTGGTCATAAGTGTTTATTTAATTATGCATTTAATTTAAAAGCCACAAAAAATCTTTAGTATTAAGTATACCAGCCATTATGAAAAAAAATGCATAAATTCTCGTAATTCTTAGAAATAAAAGAAAAATGGAAAATTCATCTGCCCGGGCGGTACACGAACTTGCGACTCTGGGATTCATGCCCGTCACTCTACCAACTGAGCTACGGAGGCTTGCCCAGCAGTTACTACTTTCTCCAACATATACTTCAATGCGGTTAGAATTATGGTTTCGTTAACAGACGCTTTTGCTTAAAAATAAATTATAAATATTTTTTTGTCAAATTCATTTTGATCTAATAATGCATGCATGTGGAGGTCCAAGGGGGCGGCCTATGTTCAGCAGTGGACGTCTTGTGGCTGAGATGATGGTGATGATGATGAATTTATGCACATCATCATCATATATCGAAGGACGTTCACTTCTGGACATAAGCCTCCCCCAAAGCGTTTCGCAATTACCGGTTTTGACATTCAAAAGAAATACATAACATTCTAATTTAAATAACCGACAAGTTACAATTTCTACAAAGGAAATTAAAAAAAAAAAAAAAAAAAGTTCCAGTCACATCTACAACATTTCCAGAATGTAGGTACTAATGTGATGAATTCCGAAATTTATGAAAGTTACTGATTTAAACTTTCACGGTTTTTACACATTATTACAAATAAATGGAACTTAACCGCGTATATTAACTTAAAAAAAATACACCTCCGACGTTGTCCTCGTGGTCTCGTATAAAGACTTGCTAAAATTCCATCAACATCTAGCGAGTTTTTCGAACTACCCGCACTTGACCCCGTTCACTAAACTTATGAAAGTTTCAGTCTACTATTCAGTACTACCTCTTAGACTACCTTCGAACCCACGCGATTCTGCTATGGCAGGCAATTATTTTTATCTGGCGCGGCGAAACCAGCTTAGCTACGTATCAGGAAATATTATAGGCCGTTGCCCCGACATTTCTATTACGAAGATCGCTTTTTAAGTAAAACTATATTTTATATCTAACCTTAACTTATCGCCCTTATAGGTGACACTTTTTTTATGATATAGAAGGCAAACGAGCAGACGGATTGCCTGATGGTAAGCAACTGCCGCCGGCCATGGACACTCGCAATACCAGAGGAGTCACAAGTACGTTGCCGGCCTTTAAGATCCCTATACGCTCTTTTCTTGAAGGTTTGGATGTCATATCGGTCCGGAAATACTGTACACGACAATTTATTCCAGAATTTTGCTGTGCGAGGCAGGAAGTTTCTAGAAAAACTCACAGTTGGACAGCCAACAGAGGACTGCCAACCATCTAAGTGGTGATGATGGAAGTGTTGTCGTGTAGAGCGCTGGCGGAAGGACACTTAATGATTTGATACTGCAGTGGCGACTCCTCCATGCGAAATGATTCCCTTGATTGAAAAACAGTACCGTACCTCAAGAAGAAAGGCAAAATCATTCGACTCGTACTAGGAGGAATCATGACTGGAGAACGCATCCGCGTGCGCCAGTAAGGGATAAAGATATTCTGGCTTTTGTAGCCCAAAATGTCACAATTCACTGTTTTGCTTTACAAGACATTCTTTATAACAAAAATATTAGCTTATTCTGTATTAGTTAGCGCAACTTTCGTTGAAAACCCAAGAAAGGTCCAGTTGTATTTGTTTGTTCCCCTCCATCTTTGACTGTTTGGAGGGGAACAAAAATGTGTGAGACCATGACAAGGACGGACGAAAAATAGCGCCGTCTCTGTCACACCTGACCATCCCTTTCGATCGTGGTATTATTATCAGCACGCTCCGTCTAGTTAAATGGTACGTATATGGACTCGTATACGTTAGAAACTTAGGCCGTGGTTTACGATAAACCCGGACGCAAATCACAGGCATCACAGCCTTAATAACGGACTATATCCTTGACATTTAAACAAATAGTTTTTTTTATTCTAAAACAATTGAAACAAAAGCCTTTGTTGATGTGTCATCGTAATTGTCAATCGTTAATTAATGACAATCAACGGATTGTGATTGTGGGTAATCGACGTAATCGTATAATGTGAATGAATCAATGCAATTGACACATACAAATAATGTCATTACAAAAATTGGCAATTTTTCATTTATTTACAAATCTATATATCGTAGGTATGTCTGTTAGTTTTTCTAGATGATTTCCTAATTACCTTTTCACAGATTAACTACCGAATCGATTAGCAAATAAATATTCTTAACTATTATAGTTAGGAAACACAATTAGAAAAAACAATTCCAAAAAAAATTTCCGAACTACTTTATAGTAAGGAAAATTTATTTGGAAATGTTTGGTAAGAAATTTGTCGTAGAGATGGAATAGTTTCTAGAGTAAACTTAATTGATAATACATACTAGCATTAATCATCTTCATCAGCCAAGAGACGCCCAATGCTGGACAGAGGCCTTTCCCGACGATTTCCACTACGACAGGTTCTGTGCCACTCGGGTTCAACAATTTCTCGCTACCCTGATAAGTTAACCTTCTTATCAACCTCAAAATCCAGTACTCAAGTCAGAAAATCGCATCAGAATCCCCTATTAAACAGCTAAACAGTGCCATAGAAAGCCACAGACTCACAACGGTAAAACTTATACCACCCCTTATTACATCATAAAAAAAACATTCAATTTAATATCACGACAGCACATCGCTCCCCAATAAAATCAGTTTATATATATTAACGCTGGCACCGCGCCATTACCGTATTGTATCCTTTAAAATTACCAAGTTACCCGGAATTCGCGCACGTTAATCAACTGTCATTTATTAATCAGGCGCCAATCAGTGAGCCGGTTAACCCGTCCGGATTGTCGCTGGAGCCATTAAGCCCGGGTTGATTAAGAACCGGGTAACCCTTTGCGCTTGCATCGCGTTCCAGTTGCACATTTCAATAAAATGCAAAAAAGCTGTTTTGTTGTAACCTATTTTTTTTTGTCAATTGTGTCGTGTTTATTTTTTTTTTATTTGTTTGCTAAGCTTTTATAAGTAGATATTTATACGCAAATTATCTGTTTCGTTATATAAAACTCAGTTAGAAAAAAAAATACATATTGTTATCGCGAGTAACATTTGTCTTAAATTATTTATGACAAGACAATCAAAGACTGAACCGGCTTATAAATTAATATAAGAATAATAGATAGCAGCACCATCTTTTTCGTATTCCGTGATCGGTTCGAAGATTACGTATACTTGTGAAATTTGGACGGGTTCCGCCTTATCCGGGCTGCCTAATGGTCAAAACGTCAGGTTCAAAATTGGCCTCAGACACTGAGCTTAGCCATTTATGTATGCGGCATCTGTTACAAATAATAAAAGTAGCCTAGAAATTATTATCACCCAGACCTCTAGTAGACACCCACTCAGACGTAGGTATAGCAAGCTTTTCAGCTGAATGCACAAATAGGTTCGATCCTGCAATCGAGTGAGGGAGCGACGGCTGTAATTGAAAACCTCCCTGTAATAATGAAAAGACACTAGTATACTTGAAACTGGATAGACATACGCCTTTTTAAAAAAATGTCAGGGATGCGCTGGGTTAGGTCAGGTACAAAGGGACATTCAATTAATAGGAACTGTATATTTCTTCGGTACGTTCTATAGGCTAAACCGCTTGAAGGATTTGATCGTCTGGTTGTCGCGGGCTTCCGAGTTTATTTATAGTAAAAGTCTGAAGCCAATTTGTAACAATACGTCAACGCGAAGCACACGGATGTAAATTAAAAAAAAATACAGATGTCGAGTGATAAAAAAATGTTTTTACCCCTACTAACTTGTCTGTTAATATGATTATCTACTTTTTAATACTCGTATCATTATATACTATAAATGCCTGCTTACGTTCCAAGACGATCTACTGAAGTTGATTGAAATTCGGTGATTTGCATATGCACACGTCCCGCGAAATTGAGAAAGTCAAACTGCGACTTATCAATCTAAAATGGCGTATGTCGTTATATAACTTGTATTAAAATAAGACGTTTTGTTGAATGATCTGCCGAAACTAGAGTACGTTTGTTTTTCAGCTCTCGCTGGCAATTAACTGCTTCATTTAAAGTTTAATATCCGGGCCGTACATAAGTTATTAATGTGCATCATACGAGTTGAAAACATGGAACAGTAGTATGGAATGTGAGTATGGGGGATTTCTACTTATGAACTAATACGACCTTGTGTGTTACGAAAATGCTTTTATGCCACCTGTCTAAGTGGGGAGTGAGACGGGTATGATGCGCTTCTTGTCGAATAGTGAAATCAACCATAAACCCGTCGTATCCCTCGCTTTTTTCACCTACCCCTTACGTGAACTGCAAAATAATCTTAGCGTCTAATCACGTGTGAAACGTAGAACGGATTCCATTTTCCTCCATTCATATTTCACCTGTGTCCCCAGGGGGCAGAGTTTGAATTCGCTTGGCAAAGCGAGTCCAGTAGAGCAGTTGAATTTAATGGTTCTCTTGAGAGCATCCATCTACGAGAAAATAATATTTAAATGCAGGTATTGCATTTCTGGAGCGGTGTTGTTAGTGAGAATCGCCAGTGTTTGTGTATTTCTATTTGTGTGGAATAGATAGGATTTGATACCATCCGATAGGCACTAGCCGTAAGTGTTTTGTTTCTGAATAAAAAATCGGAAGTTATAAAATTCGAATTGATAACAGATCGCATGGTTGCCATTTTATCGTCTATCACGCTATCGGTCACTTTCACACTCACACATTTGTTGAAATGTGACAGATATTGTGACAAATGATAAAAATCCAACCATATTACACTAACAGTCGCGGAAAGGGATTACCACTTAAAAATTTCGAGCATATTGTTTTAAATGACTGCTGAGAAAATAGGAAAAACTTTAGCTTTTCATAACTAAGCACACGATTTATCTGGGAATTTACGTCAGTTACGATAGCATCATCATCATAAATTTAAGAGCCGTGCTCAAACGTAACCGCCATTCAGTTCCTTATTCTGCTTTTAACCTGACGTTGGTATTTTCATTAGTTTGATCTATAACCCGCCGCGGTCTCCCTTTGCCTCTTTTTCCTTCTACTTTTCCCTTAGTTTTATTTAAGTTGTCATGCCCCTATCAAATATCTTAACAAAATCCAAATCCAAGACTTCTTCGATTGTTCTTCTTTATCCCTTTTTATTCTACATACGGATAACACCGGAATGTACTTGTTATGAAGAGTACACTGATTTTCGTAATGGTATTCAAGATCAAAAAGCAAACCACTTACTAATCTCCTAATCCTATCCGCAACCCCAATGGACTTTTCACGTTAAACTCCTTTAAACTAAAAGGTTTCGTTAAGTAAACCAATCCAAAACTAAGAGGCGATTAAGAGTTAAGATTAAAACCGCATTAAGCGACGCAGGTGCGAGTAACTCTGTCCAGTAACTAACTAAATTAAACTACCGAACTAAACTCACGGCTTGACCTTAATGTTGTTTTCCAACTAAATTTAGTTTCGCCCAAGTTGCTTTTTGTTGGACCTTTCGGACCATGCGGTTGGTTTGTCGGTGGAAATGTTATTTTTTAACCCTCTTTAGGGCAAGTTGAAAATTGCAAGGCCAATATTACCACACTACAACAACATCTTTATATTGCATTTTTTCATAACCATAATCATTATTTAAAAATATTCAATTGTGAAAATTACATAGTAGTTGTACCTATCTGTTAAAAATTTGACCAAGTACGAGGCGAATCGAATCCTAAACCTCTGACCTGATAAGATTATTACGGGGAAGAAAGTCAGCGGGAGTTATTTTTTCCAAAACAGTAATACATACAATCTAAGTAGTACCTACGTGGTTATACGTGGTCTCACAAGAAAACATTTTAAAAGAGTATTTTTTATTTGTATATTACATAATTATAGAAATTTATTTCCGTAATTCTTTATTTTATTTCGTATACGTAGCTTTTAGTGAATCAGTAAACTCGTAATGTTGTAATTCTCACTATTATTCGCAAACCGCATGTTCACACATGAAAATAATAGTTATATGTATTATCTTGGTTAAATGAATACAAATTTACTTTTAACATCTAGTCCCTCTCATACGAGTATGTGCAATACTAACCAACAAGGAAGTCTTTATCCATATTCGCACACGACTCGACTAGTGTAGTGAGATTTGGTAGAAATTGTTATCCGGTTACCCGGGTAGTATTTATACGTATGACCGGGTAACCCATTAACCCTTTTTAAGTTTCCATTATCATATTACCTACTAAGTTATACAGAATCCATCATATAAATGGCATTGGCTTGATTGCGAAACTCACAAAGTAAATTGGCCCAAATTTAAAAACAGGAACAGCTGTACGAAGAGAATTGCACTTATACAAATTGGACATTCATATGTACTTCTGAAACATTATTGTTTTAACTGTTTCCAACCATCTTTACTAAGGTCTTTTGTCAAAGCTTTAAAATTTATTCATCCATACTAATTATTATTATCTTTATTCATTTTAAATCTTAGGTTAGGTTTTATAACATTTTTATAAAAGTAAAATATAAAAATACATCTAAAACGTATCAAAACAATAAAAACATTATAAAAAACCTAACCTAGAGTGCCGCCGGCAACGGGGCAGGGCCCAGGCTGCCGGTGGTTAGGGCTGCAGAGAGAGGAACCGCCGGACTATGCGCGCCGTGTCCAGGATTACCGCCTTCTGAATCTGACCCTTGATCCAACCACAACCACGTAGCGAGAGTCTCTCAAGATGTTGGTCGAGACTCTTCGCTATGAGACCGTTCGCGGAAACAACTATCGGTACAATGATCGCCGAATCAACTTCCCACATGGCGGTTACCTCGTGAGCCAAGTCTAAGTACTTGCTGGACTTGTCCTTCTCGGCCTTCACGAGGTTCTCGTCACATGGGACGGTGATGTCAACGAGCATTGCGCGACGCTGCGAACGATCTATCACCACGATATCAGGCTTATTGGCTACAATAGTCCTGTCCGTGATAACAGATCGATCCCAATAGAGCGTGGCACGACCATTTTCGAGAACTGGCGCAGGTATGTACTTGTAGTACGGCACTTCGTGGTCCGCAAGACCATACATAAGAGCAAGCCGCTGGTGTATAATCCTGGCTACAAGGTTATGTCTGTGCAAGTACTCGCCGTTAGCAAGATGAGAACAACCGGAAATGATATGCCTGAGTGACTCTCCGGGACGGCGGCATGCCCGACAAATGTCGACCGTACCGTCCTTCAGGATATACTTCCGGTAGTTATTCGTCATGATAACTTCGTCCGCACTAATTATTATATTATTAAGTAGTTCTCTCCATCTCTCTCTCTCTCTCTCTCTCTCTCTCTCTCTCTCTCCCCCTCCGTAAGTAAATCAAGTAGGAGGTGTAAGCAGCTATTTAAGAAATGTTAAAGGGTTCCGCTGTAACCGGGTGGTCTAATTGGTCAGGGCCTCAGTCGCGATGGTTCAAATCCTGCCTCAAACGTGGTCACTTTTACTTTACATGTCAACTGGTTCAGTGCGGATGGCACGACAGGCGAGTCATCCATGTTTCCAACGTTTGGCGTCATGAAACAGTTGTCACAGTCAAGACTTTTTGAAGACGCAACGAGTTGGTTAATTTAGTGAGACAGTATTTACACTTTACAGGGTGTAATTTTATACATGATACAAAATATATTTTTCGAACTATTTAGCAAGTGAATTTTTATTTTTATTTTTAATATATTTTCATTTTGTATTTAAAAAAAAAAAAGATAAAAGATCTTTATTTTTCAATTTAGGCACATTACATGCACTTATGAACGTCAAAAAAAAATATATCTACACCGGTTCAAACCCTACACCTCTGACCCGTGAAGATACCGGCAAGAAACTACGGCGGGACTTATTTTTTCAAAACAGTGATACATCAAATCTTAAAGTACTTACATAATTATGCGTATTCCGGTAAGAAAACATATCAAACAGTTTATTACAACATAAGAAAATACTAAAATATAAAATTAAAAATAATAATGTATAAACAAATTCGACTTCACAAAATAGACATACTTTAATATGCTTTCTTATCTTTCTTCTTTTACTTGTAAAGGATACTTATACAGCTTTTAAAAGATATTTAAAATGTAAATTTAACTTAATTACTTTACAAACTGGCATAAAACACAAATAAATATTATTGACACTTATGATTCAAACAGGCCATGCAAATCACTAATTTAGATAATAAACCGTTATAATATCCAGAAACAGCTGTTAAAAGTAAAATAAAATATAGAAAAAAGAAATATTTTAAATATTTTGTCTGATTTCAGCGAGAGTAGAAGCATTCGATTGCAAATTGTTTTTGGAGTTAGAAAAACATATTTTGTATCATGTAAAAATTATATTTATCTATTTAAATTTCCCGCAAAACTTACAACGTATAATTTATAATATATAATTTCGTTCCTGTACCCTGACCATGAGTTGTGACATTAGCGTTTTCGATAACGAGTATAGAGTTTGCTATCTGTGCATATCGCTTGTACTATTGTAGTGTGAACGAGATGCACAGATAGTGAACTCGATACTCGTTATCGAAAACGTCAATGTCACAACTCATGGTAAGGGTACTGACTAAATCCTTATCTACCGTTTTCATACGCATCTAATTACTGTTTGCTAGTACGATTTTAATTAACTAAGCTATCAAATGATATTAACATGTAATATCAACATTTAACTTTAATTACTTTTATCATTAAGTTAATCATTGACATGTAGTTGATAATGATAAACCACATGTACCTATTTCATAAAATCTTGTATATAGTGTACAGATAGGTATAGTCTACCAACTTGATTTCTAGGCCACTTCGAACCTTGTCACAGTGACGTTAATAAGAGATCTTCTGCGTCTTTCATATAGATTTTCACTGTGACAAGGTACGAAGTGGCCCATAAATCAAATTGGTTGACTATACATATAAAAATCTTTTATAAATAAAATAATTAAAACTACAATAACATTACAATATTTTCTCTAGATCGTATCTAAAAATAATTAATAGGCAATTTTTAAACACAAAACGATTAGGTATTAATGATTAACACGGTTCTACTCACGTTTATTTAGTCACTCGCGCGACATGTTTCTGAGAACATACACCTTGTGAGAGGCCTGCCTACCGGTGGACGGCCAGCAGCATCCTACAGCTTCAAAGTTATACTGCAACCGCCAACCCGCCTACCAAGTGTGGTGAACAGGGCACTACCCTCTCCAGGACGTTTTCATTGATGATAATGATGTAACTCATACATATAACCATGAACAAACGTGTGCGCTCCGTACATTTCGGCCGTATACAGTCCACTGCTGGACATATGTAGACCTCCCACAAATATGACTTGTATCATCTTGGGGGTAGATGCCATAGTCGCTACGCTTGGCAGGCGGGTTGGCGACCGCAGTAGCTGTAGATTGTTTCGACGGACGCTGCTGCCCTGATAGGATTTTTCCCTTTGTCGCCTCTTACGACACCCACGGGAGGAGATAGGGTGGTGCTTTTCCACTCAGCCGGCATCACACGGAAACGCACGGCAACAATTGGTGCGCTCCGTAACACACCAATAAATGGACATCAGGTTAGTGTATGCCTGTGTCGAAAGCCTCTGAAAAATGTAGCTAAATCTGATTTTTGTCAAAGCCGGCAGAGTGCTCCCGGTTGGTGTAGTTTTACATTTGAAACCGGACAATAGACAGTCCATATTCTAGCCATGCTCGAATAAATAGAGCCTATAGGGTCCTCCCACATCTATCCACGCGGATTCGGCTAAAGTAGTTTTGTAAAAACTAGTATTGAGTTCCATGCTTTTTATATGAAATCGCGATATTTAAATTTTTTCTGATAACATCATCATCTTCCTCGCGTTACACCGGCATTTGCCACGGCTCATGGAAGCCTGGGGTCCGCTTGGGAATCCTAGGATTTGGCGTAGGCACTAGTTTTACGAAAGCGACTGCCATCTGACCTTTCAACCAAGAGGCTAAACTAGGCCTTATTGGGATTAAACCGGTTTCCTCATGATGTATTCCTTCACCGAAAGCGACTGGTATCTAAATATCAAATGATATTTCGTACATAGGTTCCGAAGAACTCGTTGGTGCGAGCCGGGGTTTGAACTTGCGGGTTTGATATGATTATTTCTGATAACATCTTATCAATTAATTTAAAATGATTAGCTATTGGTTGCGGTGACTGATGGAAAAAAAAATTCAATAAGTCTTTTGTAGATCCGAATTTTCGTTGCTTTTTGTTTTCTTAATTGATACGTACTTTAAAGTATTGATTGTTGTGTACTAATGTTAAGATTTGAAATATACGATGTTTAACTGCATTAAGAAAGAGATGGTCAGTGTTAGAAAACAGCGGACACTCAGTACTTTTAGTGATTGCAAATGGAGGCCTATGTTCTCCGAAACGTCGCGCGGGTGACTAAATAAACGTGAGTAGAGCCGTAATAATCATTTATAAAATATTACAATGAAAGTTTAAATACAAAAGTTATTCAAAATTGACGTCAATCAAGCTTACAGATCTACTCCTAAAGTAAGTAAAAAAATACTAATTAACATCGTTCAAACCAACGGTACATAAGTATCCTCAACTTACAAAACACTAAAAATAGCAAATTACCGAGCAAAAAACTATAAAGTCTAAAGTTACACTTAAAACGAACATAACTTTAAAAAGATATTGAAATCCAGAGACTTAACTACGAATTAAAACCGCCATTACACAGACAGACAAAATTAAAAAAAACGAGCACAAAAACATGCAGTTTTAATGCTCGGAGCAATTAAATTAAAATTTCTTTAAAATAAGTCTCGCAGTAAAATGCATTTAGCGTTCAGTCAAGATCGGTTGCACAAAATGGTCGAGGTTGCATTCTGTGCTTTGGTTGGCTTTGAAAAAAATAAGTGACGAATCTGCTTAATGTAAATTAAATGTTATTACTTGGTTACAAAAGGATAACCCGTGTAGGTACTTTATATTTCCATATGTGTCATGTTTAGGGTAAGCAGACACTATAACTAAACCGCCTAGCATTCATTCATCAATTGTATGTACTGCCAGATCATTTAAATGACACAGTTCATATAAGAAAGCATGTCAAAATATGTCAATTTGTGAAGTCAAATTTGTTTGTACATTATTAATTGTACTTTTATATTTTAGTTTATTTAGCTATATCTTGTAATAAACTGTTTGATATGTTTTCTTTTGGGACTATGTATTACATTATGTACAGTCGCCATCATATATATCAGAGCTGTGGAGGTCGTCACAAATATCGGAAAACGAATTTTATCGCCTTGACAATAGATGCGTTGTTCAGATATTTGTGACCACCTCAGCAGCTCCGATATATCTGATAGCGACTGTAGTTTAAGATTTGATGAATTACTGTTGAAAAAATAAGTCTCGCCGTAGTTTCTTCGTGATGTAATGTGTCTAAATTGAAAAATTAAGATCTTTTATCTTTTAGGCCCCTGTACCCATTTTAGAGCCGAGGCACACCGCTCTGGGTAAGGTTGCATCACTCACTCAATTATTACATTCACTACTATTTGTAATTTTAAAAATGGTATACATTCGTTTATGTTTTTAGTAAGTTTGAATAATTTTATTATTGTAGTGTACCTAGTGGTTAGACATAGACATGAATCTCAATCACATCGAATCGAACCTGGGTTGGTACAACTAAGTTTCTTAAAATATTATATAAATGTAAAATCCACGCTTTTTTCAAAAGGAAACCTTCGTGAGTAATTCATACCTAACACCCCTGGCTAAATTGACTCATGGCAAAATGATTATAGAAATATGAATATAGTTATTCATATCGAAATATCACCATATGGGGTTTTATAAGAAAATATTTATTTGTATGATGAACACAGGTGTTTGTTCCCGAATCATAGGTGTTTACTATTTAAGTATGTGTATATATCATATATATCATTGGATGAGTACCCATAAAGCCTTGTTACCGCGGGGCTCAGTCAATTTGTGTAAGTATGTCCTGTATTATTTATTTATTCACTCCGTCCAACTAATCCCTTCCATTTTACGCCAACAATTTAAAATGCACTTAGTCTTGATCTGTCTAGCTGGCTTAAATATACACATACAATCAACCTATAAGTATAGTATAGTTACTAACCAGTTTCCATCTTAAACTCTTTACCACTTGCAATAAATGCATTCCTGCTTTAATAAAGAGAAAATGAAAAGTATTAAGTAAGCTGGATTATTCTACATAGATTGCAACCCCCAGATACTGCATTATAAGGCCCTTCTCGCCACCCCCGACGAATAAAAATATTTCTCACTTACGAGCTGTATTCAAAACTCTGTACTTAGTGTTGGTTACAAAACTCTGTACTTGGTTAAGCCAAGTATAAAGAAAACTCCAAATGACTTTAATACAACAATTATATCTCAGTTTCACACATTACTAGGTATACCAGAATATCAGCTATGTATAATTCAGAATACCTGACAATTGTCAAGACCCTTTCATCCAACTACTACCTATCTGTTGATGATTGTTGGTGGCAAACAAGTACAAGTCCCACCCGATGGTAAGCGGTCAACGTAACCAATGGACACCTGCAACGTCAGAAATTTACATATGTCGGGAATCGTGACAATTGTCGCTGAGGGGCCTGATTGATTAAAATAATGTCAAATCTCATTAAGCGTCAAACTAGACTTGAAAGTTGAAGGATACTTAAGTTAGACTCCGCCTTCTGTGGACACATTTTTGTTGGGTCATTATACACACTTTATACGTCATCTATTTATATAATCATTCGCTATGCGTTAATCACGAAGAACCTAGGTTTTTTTTTTATACAAGACTGACCAGAGTTTGACCTCAGTAACACCTAATGGTAAGTGTCGACGAGGTCGAGAGTGTAGAAGCCAGAAGCGCAACCGCCAACGATATTCGTATATTTCGGGCATCTTTCTCTTTTACCCTAATTACGACGTCATGAGAGTGACAGAGACAATCGTCTGAAATTTACGAATATCGTTTTTGACGGTAGCGCCTCAGTTCAGTATCAAATCATTTCATCCTTTCCGTATGTATGTATGGTTATCGACGTATATATGTATTTAAGTATTAATACGAAAAGGTGAACGTACGAATCGTACGATAATGGCAAAGACGGAGCTATGCAGACGGATTAGTCTTAAAAGCATTTCATTTCATACCGAGTCTTACCTCTTTTGAAGGCATTTTAGCTTTGAAAATAAGAATGTGACGCGAGCGAATCGATAAGAGCTTGCGTTCTTTTTTCAAATTCGTTCGTTCATCAGTTTTGTTGGAAATGCTTTATGGCTTAAATCTGACTATTAAGCACTGCAATTAGCGCTTTGCAAACTTGGTAATTGTGTGATATTGCATTACTACTTAGTTACAAACGGAAAAACTCACGTGTAATTATATCGCACTAGGCGACATGTTTGGGGTAAGTGCAAGCAATTTCTCAGCGGGCGCGATGTGCAGAACGCCGTGCAAGGCAGCGGACAGCAGTGAGTGATACACCCTCATCGCGATCGGTGTGTCCTGACTCGGCTTGAAGATGGGTACCAGAGCTTACCCGAAACATGTCGCCTAGTGCGATATAATTACACGTGAGTTTATCCGTTTGTAACTAAGTAGTAGTAACATGGCTCACAACAGTTTTAATTGTATGATATAATTTATTGATATTGCATTGGTAATACACAGATTTCATGTATCACCAAATTACCAATTATCACCGCCGATAAGACTTGCTTAAACAATTACATTGGTTTCAAATGTAGCTAGATCTGTGGTCGCCAAACCGCCTGCCAAGCGTGGCGACTATGGCAACAACGTACGTCTTACGGCTGAAATGAAAATGAACCGGCAAATGTATCAAATTGCCGTTATCTCTGGATACCAATAAAAAAGGTTCAAACAACCGTTTATGGTATTTTAAACTACTCCTACTTAGATTAGCGTAAACCCTATTCCTTTAAACATACTGTCTATTTTACAACAGCCAGAGATTTTATCAGAACATCAACAATGCATTGTTTAGGTCATAAACTGCATGTGAGTTTATAGCAGTTGTTACTAGACTAGAGGGCGACAAAGATTAAGCAGTACCCTTACCATGAGTTGTGACATTGAGGTTTTCGATAACGAGTATCGAGTTAACTATCTGTGCATGTCGCTTGTACTATATTAAATAGAATAGAAATAGAAGAAGAAATAGAAATTATTTTATTCGTAAAACACATACTATTTACACAAAACATGCAACAGACGATAAAAGACATTACAGGAAGTGCCACGAAATTGCCCCATCTCAGCATATTGCTAACATGTATATTACTGCGAACTAAGTACTACTACTACTACTAGTAAACTCGATACTCGTTATCGAAAACCTCAAAGTCACAACTCATGGTAAGGGTATAGAGTTAAGTTAGTACAGTCAGCGTCATATGGTTAGGTTAGGTTAGGTTAGGTTAGCGTCATATGGTTAGTGGCAACCAGCGTGGCCAAATATATCAATACACAATAAAAAACTGATAGTTGTATAATAAGTATTGTATGACTGCTAGCAGTTGTATAATGTAGCCTCGGCGCCTTTCCCCGAAATGTAATGAGTTTAGATACCGCTATCAGCTATGTAATTGGCACTGGTGGCTTAGCGGCAAGAGCGTGCGACTTGCAATCCGGAGGTCGCAGGTTCAAATCCCGGCTTGTACCACTTTTTCTGAACTTATGTACGAAATATCATTTGTTATTTACCAATCGATTTTCGGTGACGGAAAACATCGTGAGCAACCTGTACTAATCCCGATATGGCCTAGTTTACCTAGTATGGAAGGTAATATATGGCAGCCGCTTTCGTAAAACGAATGCCTACGCCAAATCCTGGGATTAGTTGCCAAGCGGACCACAGGTAAAATGCCGGGAGAATGCGAGGAATATAACGGCTATACTGGGTGTTATTAAAAACGTGATACAAGATTATCAAACCGGCATCTGTTCATGATTTTGAACATCTTTAACTATGGGGTCAAGATTGTAAAATTAAATAAAAATTAAGCTGTTCCATAGAAAAGGTCAAGTATAAGTTGACGAAAATCTATCCTTAGTAAAAATTGTTCCAAATCATATAGGAGGCAAACGAGCAGACGGATTGCCTGATGGTAAGCAACTACCGCCGCCCATGGACACTCGTAACACCAGAGGAGACACAAGTACGTAGTGTATGAAGTAGAAAGATGTTTAAAAAAATACGGATTCACGCCTGGTTAACTAACCTCGCACTTTAACGGATTTCCTCGGGATCATAAAGAAAAAGCAAAGACATATTGGCTACGCCTTGACTGAAAAAAAAAAACAACCACTTCAATTTGCCAATCACAAATTTTGACGACCGGTCTGGCCTAGTGGGTAGTGCCCTGCCTATGAAGCCGATGATCCTGGGTTCCAATCCCAGTCAGGGCATTAATTTGTGTGATGAGCACAGATATTTGTTCCTGAGTCATGGGTGTTTTCTATGTACTTAAGTATTTATATGTGTCTATTATATATATCGTCGTCTAGTACCTACAACACAAGCCTTACTTAGCTTACCGTAGGACTAGGTCGATTTGTGTAAGATTGTCCCGAAATATTTATTTATTTATTATTTATTACAGGTAGGTCACGAATTTAATATTTTTACGTTAACACCCATTACGAAGCTTTAATTAAAAATCTAATACCATTTGAGCCTTTTATCCGGTAATTATCTATAATGAAGTGTAAATTGATAAATATTATGACGGGGCACGCGTAACCCCCGCCTGGGTAACCGGTCCGGGTAACCCACGGGCTAGCGGGCTGCCGATATTAATTGCCGGCGATGATCGTGTAACGGTTTATCCGGGTCAAAGAATATTAAGTGCGGATATAATAAATTTTAATACCAGCGTTGCGATACGAGGCAGTCAGCATCCTTGGTACAATGCCTCAAAGGCCTTTCAAGTTAAAATGCTTTTTTTAAACATTGCTAATCTCATGTTTAAATATTTAGTTATGTTGAGGTTGTATTATTTTATTATTTTTGCTTTAATTCCATGTTTAATTTATATATTTATTTATTTACTATTAGTATATCTTCGTTGCTCACCAAAGCTATGTGGTTTTTATGTTTCTTCTTTTTTTAGTTACTCGCATGGTATGGCTAAATAACTAAGAAACAAATAAATAAATGTGAAGGTTTTAGAGTTTTTGTTCCTTTACATTCGTCTCTCATGAAAAAAGTTTTCAATACACTATATTAACAGTATGTAGTAAATCAAACAAAATACAACCTAAAAGTTGAAATAGATAACATATACTTAAGAAAAAAACGACGAGGACCTCCGGTGTTCGAGACGGGATTCGAACCCGCATCTCCAGCTATCGCGGCTGACGCCTTAACCAATTTGGCCACCCGTACACAGCGGACCACGTCGAAATTAATCAAGTATATGTGATCTTGTTTATTTTTAAACGGTTTTAGGCACCGTTTTACCAGCTCTAAGGTGAAACACTACGTGTTTGCACCTCCTATATGAATACCTTTCGGGATTCTGATATAGCTAGAGAGGTGGTGCTGCCATCTATGAAACTAAGTACAAATCAAATTATTTTTTATGAAATATTTTTTTGATTTGCTTTGATTTTTAAGTAGTAATACTACTATATAAATTAAAAGTTGAAATAGATAACATATACTTAAGAAAAAAAACGACGAGGACCTCCGGTGTTCGAGACGGGATTCGAACCCGCATCTCCAGCTATCGCGGCTGACGCCTTAACCAATTTGGCCACCCGTACACAGCGGACCACGTCGAAATTAATCAAGTATATGTGATCTTGTTTATTTTTAAACGGTTTTAGGCACCGTTTTACCAGCTCTAAGGTGAAACACTACGTGTTTGCACCTCCTATATGAATACCTTTCGGGATTCTGATATAGCTAGAGAGGTGGTGCTGCCATCTATGAAATATTTTTTGATTTGCTTTGATTTTTAAGTAGTAATACTACTATATAAATTAAAAGTTGAAATAGATAACATATACTTAAGAAAAAACGACGAGGACCTCCGGTGTTCGAGACGGGATTCGAACCCGCATCTCCAGCTATCGCGGCTGACGCCTTAACCAATTTGGCCACCCGTACACAGCGGACCACGTCGAAATTAATCAAGTATATGTGATCTTGTTTATTTTTAAACGGTTTTAGGCACCGTTTTACCAGCTCTAAGGTGAAACACTACGTGTTTGCACCTCCTATATGAATACCTTTCGGGATTCTGATATAGCTAGGTGGTGCTGCCATCTATGAAACTAAGAACAAATCAAATTATTTTTTATGAAATATTTTTTGATTTGCTTTGATTTTTAAGTAGTAATACTACTATATAAATTAAAAGTTGAAATAGATAACATATACTTAAGAAAAAACGACGAGGACCTCCGGTGTTCGAGACGGGATTCGAACCCGCATCTCCAGCTATCGCGGCTGACGCCTTAACCAATTTGGCCAGCGGCTAGCCGCGATAGCTGGAGATGCGGGTTCGAATCCCGTCTCGAACACCGGAGGTCCTCGTCGTTTTTTTCTTAAGTATATGTTATCTATTTCAACTTTTACTTTATATAGTAGTATTACTACTTACAAATCAAAGCAAATCAAAAAAATATTTCATAAAAAAATAATTTGATTTGTACTTAGTTTCATAGATGGCAGCACCACCTCTCTAGCTATATCAGAATCCCGAAAGGTATTCATATAGGAGGTGCAAACACGTAGTGTTTCACCTTAGAGCTGGTAAAACGGTGCCTAAAACCGTTTAAAAATAAACAAGATCACATATACTTGATTAATTTCGACGTGGTCCGCTGTGTACGGGTGGCCAAATTGGTTAAGGCGTCAGCCGCGATAGCTGGAGATGCGGGTTCGAATCCCGTCTCGAACACCGGAGGTCCTCGTCGTTTTTTTCTTAAGTATATGTTATCTATTTCAACTTTTAATTTATATAGTAGTATTACTACTTAAAAATCAAAGCAAATCAAAAATATTTCATAAAAAATAATTTGATTTGTACTTAGTTTCATAGATGGCAGCACCACCTCTCTAGCTATATCAGAATCCCGAAAGGTATTCATATAGGAGGTGCAAACACGTAGTGTTTCACCTTAGAGCTGGTAAAACGGTGCCTAAAACCGTTTAAAAATAAACAAGATCACATATACTTGATTAATTTCGACGTGGTCCGCTGTGTACGGGTGGCCAAATTGGTTAAGGCGTCAGCCGCGATAGCTGGAGATGCGGGTTCGAATCCCGTCTCGAACACCGGAGGTCCTCGTCGTTTTTTTTCTTAAGTATATGTTATCTATTTCAACTTTTAATTTATATAGTAGTATTACTACTAAAAATCAAAGCAAATCAAAAAATATTTCATAAAAAATAATTTGATTTGTTCTTAGTTTCATAGATGGCAGCACCACCTCTCTAGCTATATCAGAATCCCGAAAGGTATTCATATAGGAGGTGCAAACACGTAGTGTTTCACCTTAGAGCTGGTAAAACGGTGCCTAAAACCGTTTAAAAATAAACAAGATCACATATACTTGATTAATTTCGACGTGGTCCGCTGTGTACGGGTGGCCAAATTGGTTAAGGCGTCAGCCGCGATAGCTGGAGATGCGGGTTCGAATCCCGTCTCGAACACCGGAGGTCCTCGTCGTTTTTTCTTAAGTACATGTTATATATTTCAACTTTTAATTTATATAGTAGTATTACTACTTAAAAATCAAAGCAAATCAAAAAAATATTTCATAAAAAATAATTTGATTTGTACTTAGTTTCATAAAATACAACCTACTTAAAACTCAAGAACTACCTACAAAACTAAATAACTTACGAAAAGTTTAAATACAGATCAGATATAAGCCTCTGTGAAGGCCGCTAGTAATAGGCACATACATCCCAACACAACACTGATTACATTTATCAGTCCTACTCAGTGAACTGGCTCGGTTGTGATACGCTATGCTGTTCTTCTCGATCGGCAAAGCCGATGAATCTTACACCTACGCCTAATGCGCTTTGGGGTTCAGTGGGGCGAAAATATTACATCAAAGGATGATTTAATAGGCATGGCTTATTTTATTTGCCTATAATATAGTTACGTTTTTTACAAGCTTTTATTTAATTTGCACAACAAATCGACAAATTATGCATTGTCCCGAACCAGGAAGTAAAACAATAACTAAACCGCCAAGCATTTAATTCATCAATTCTATGTAACTGACAACTTATTTAAATGACACTTAGATTCAGCTAAAATGGTGTCAATGTTAAATGATGTAATTATTATAATTTTTCATAATAATATAGAGTCTGAGTAAGAATTTCAGTAATTATTGAAATGTAATTGTTGGCACCCATCAAAAATATTTTATAATACCTACAAAATCTTCTAATTGGCTATCCGTTATACCCACAAGAAAAGATCACTTTGACCTGTCTCCACACGAATTCCGAGATGCCCTCTCAATACGATACCATCGAACACCGATCTCAATGCCAAAATCTTGCGATGGATGCGGCAATAGCGACTTCAACATCGATCACGCCCTCTGTTGTAAAACCGGCGGTCTAATAACGAGACGTCACAACGAAATAAGGGATCTCTTTTGCGAATTATGCCAACAAGCGTGGGGAAATGTAGTAAAAGAACCAATTGTCACTGAAGGTGAAACCGGCCTACGAGGAGATTTAGCATGCCGGGGCGTGTGGGTTGCACAGAGGGAGGCGTTGTTTGACATCCGTGTCGTAGACACTGACGCTCCCTCTTACACCTCACGCCCTGTTGCTTCTGTCCTGAAATCAGCAGAGTCGGAAGAACAAAACAAATACGCCAACACCTGCGAGCGTCTTCATGCCACTTTTACACCTCTCGTCACCGCTGTGGATGGAGTTTTTGCACCACAACTAGCAACATTCGTCAAACACCTCGGGGAAGCACTTGCATCTCGCTGGGATAGATCCCTGTCTCGCGTATTGGGCTGGCTGAGGGCTCGTATAATTACTTCAATAATTAGAGCGACCAGCATGTGCATTCGTGGCACCCGCCACAAATGGAAGACAGCAGCGAAGTTATTCGGCTTCGATGATGGTGCCGCCCTTCCACACGCCGACTGACCTACGAACTCTTTCTGCCACTATTTTATTTTACGACTACCTATTTGTTTAAATTTTTTGTGTTCTTCATCATGTTACAATAAAAATAGTTCTATTTAAAAAAAAAAAATAATAATAATAATAATACCTAGATTAATATTTAAAAATTATATGTTAATTAATTAAATGTGCAATAACTTTAAACTTGTTCAAGTTTTGTTTAAACAACTATATACTTAACTTAAAACGCTTATATACATACTTAATACTTCGCACATCGTAATGATCTGTACACAAAATGTGTTTAAGAGTATTTCTATTTTTTTACATCACCACTTCAATCTGTTGTGCCACACAGGCACTAATTTATAGAACCACAGAGACCTGTAAACTACATACCGTTAGAGGTTATAGGTTCACGGATGGCCGCACTATATTGTTATGTAGGTCTGCGTACCGGTATTTATTACACGGGGTATTCGGGGTATTCATCTGGTGTACCCGGTTTACGGCAGTGGTAGGGTTAAGATTTGTAGTTTGATTCCTAGTTTGTTGTTTATTTGATTGTTTGATTATTTTATAGGTATCTAAAAAGAAGAAATATGAGTTTCTAGCAATATAAGTAGTGACCCTGCGTATGAAGCGGATGGTCCTGGGTCAGATTCCAGTCAGGGCATTTATTTGTGTTTTGAGCACAGCTATTTGTTCCTGAGTCATGGGTGTTTTTATGTATTTAAGTATTTATTATATATATCGTCATCTAGTACCTACAACACAAGCCTTACTGAGCCTTATTGATTTGAAATTCATCCTCTAAGGGGTCAAAAAGGGAGTTAAAAGTTTGTAACCGAGAGACTTTATATGTTGCATTTAAACGCCTTATTTAGTAAAAGAATTCAGCAATAATAATTGCAACCGGTTACAAATATTCTTCTGCGCGTGCGAAGCCGCTGGCAAAAGCTAGTTAAATATATTATTCATGTACGGTTGTGTCTACTTAAAAAAATCTGACGAGAATATATTAAAATTTACCATTTTATCACCGCACTGTGGTCTCCCTAATGGAGGGCAATTTGCAGAATTAACGCGACCCGCGTTGCAAAAATTGCCACCAGAACAAATTGCAACGCAGCTCAGAGCACAAATGTCGTAACTACAATACCAAAAATAATATAATATAGTCGCTTTTCGGTGAAGGAAAACATCATGAAACAGGACTAATCCCAATGAGGCCTAGTTTACTCTCTGGATCAGAAGTTCAGAAAGCAGTCGCTTTCGTAAAACTAGTACCTAACCCAAAATGGGATTAGTTGCCAAGCGGACCCCAGACCATGAGTCGTGGCAAAATGATGACATTTTTTTACTGCTACAGTGGCAAGCAAGCCTGATGGTAAGCAGGCACCGTAGCCTATCAACCTACCCTTTAGGCTCTTAACTCTCTGGGGACATTACCCACCGGCAGGAACACAATATTGAGTAATATCTGTTATTTGGATGTCAAAGCATGAGAAGTTCAATGCCATATTCACCACGCTTAGCAGGCGGGTTGGCGATTCCAGTATCTTCCGCAGCTCTAAAGAGACACTACTACCCGTCCGCCAGTGGTAACAGTCACAGTTGAAGAATAAATAAATATTTGATACCAGGGGCGCATCGACGCTAAGATATCCTTACAACTTTACCCTGAATTTCTACACGAAACAGTTGTTTTAAAAACTTTCCTCACTACTCGCTACATTCAAATTTGTCACCATTACTGTCATACGCAAACTTCTATTTCCCAAGAACTTGAACAAACATTTCAAACAAACTAAGCACTCAAAACTACGTCATATTCCCATTATAATACAGTCGTCTACGTCGGCAAATACTTGTGTTTCAATGCAAACATAACATAATTTTCTTTAAAGGAAATTGAATCATATTTTCAAAGGCATAGAGCCCAGGTGATATCCGCGGGCATATTGGTGGAAAAGTCTCTGAGGTGTCGAACATGCATTTGCGATGCGAATGTTCAAGAAGACTCGTCCTACAATTTTGTTAACAGTTTTCACATATTTTCACATATATCTGAAGAAATGTACCTAACTCGAATGGCATTTATAACGGCAGAAGTAGCATATAATATGATCCGCTTTATCGCATATCCACAGTGACAGACGACAAAACTCAACCATAGAGAGAGACACCAGGTGTGGATTACAGTTTCACAAAATTGTATAAATGGGTGGAAAACGATTTTCCATCGGGAAATCTCGGATCTCGATGGAAATACGACGGCACCCGAACTGTACCCTTACCATGAGTTGTGACATTGACGTTTTCGACAACGAGTATCGAGGTTACTATCTGTGCATCTCGCTTGTACTATTTTAGTGCGAACGAGATGCACAGATAGTAAACTCGATACTCGTTATCGAAAACTTCAAAGTCACAACTCATGGTAAGGGTACTGTCAATCAATGATTGTATTCAATTAGTAGTTTAATGACAATGATATTTTCCACTTTGTTTAACATTAAACAATGAAGTTCCATTTATAATATTTATGTCACACATAGAATAGAATAGAATTATAATTTATAAATAAATCATTTGATATAAATCACATAATCGGCCGACGACCGGTCTGGCCTAGTGGGTAGTGACCCTGCCTATGAAGCCGAAGGTCCTGGGTTCGATTCCCAGTCAGGGCATTTATTTGTGTGATGAGCACAGATATTTGTTCCTGAGTCATGGGTGTTTCTATGTATTTAAGTATTAATAATATTTATATGTATCTATCTATTATATATATCGTCGTCTAGTACCTGCAACACAAGTCTTATTGAGCTTACCGTGGGACTAGGTCGATTTGTGTAAGAATGTCCGAAATACTTATTTATTATTTATTTAAACCAAGATTTACATAATCACATTAAGACTTAATAATTCATGTTATATAATGATTTAGCGATAAAATGTGCTCTGAAAACATTCAAAATACGAGTTAACATGGTTTCTTAGAGGGACCTCAGTTAACCTAAAGAATCTTCCCTTAAAGTTAAAATATAAATGTATACATGTTTTTTTTTTTTTAACCGAAGTTTGAGCCCGATGTTATTGTGAAAATATAACTGCAGATTAGGTTAGGTCAGTGTATCGCCAAACTTAAGTAGCAGTGGTCGGGGCAGTTTGTACTTGAACCAATGGCCGTTGGGGCGGAAAGGTTCTTGAGTGGCGACCACGTACCGGAAGGCGAAGCGTGGGCAGACCCTCCAAAAGGTTTACGACCTGGTCAAGATTACGGGAATGCACCGGATACAGGTGGCGCAAAACCGATTATTGTGGGGATGCCTATACCCAGCAGTGAACTTCCTTTGGGTAATATGATGATAATGATGATGAAGTACAACAAAAGCCATAAGTAACACTCAGAACGAAATAGGCAAGGTCCAAATAACCAGGTCCTTATATACTCGTAACCACACTAATTTTTCCTCCACGGCAATACAGCAAACAATGGCAAAATTCAAATATACCCTTTGTTTTGTGTACAATACACATTTGTTAAAAACATGTATTGTACCGAGAGCGGCCATTTGCTTCCGCCATTTTGAAAATTGCCTCTTAAAGTTAGGCCGTTTCATGCGAGTTTTTACAAGCGTTTTATGAATATTTCCTCCCAAGAAAACAATTTTACACCGCTTATATTAATAAACGAAATTTAGGAGAAGAGTGTCCTGAAATTTTAATGTCTGGTACAGTCGCCATCAGATATATCGGAGCTGTGGAGGTGGTCACAAATATCGGAACAACGCCTCTATTTTCAAGGTGATAAAGTGCATGTTCTGATATTTGTGACCGCCTCCACAGCTCCGATATATCTGATGGCGACTGTACGAATACAAAACGACAACGAAGTTAGAGAATTCAAATGACTTGCCCACTTTTTCCTTTGATGATTTTATATGGCTTGCCGGGTTTTTTGCTTGTTTTTTCAGTTTTGAGATTACCTGCAAAGAATAAAGTCGGTTAGACAAATCAATGTCAAAGACATATAATAATAATAAATAAATAAATATTTCGGGACAATCTTACACAAATCGACCTAGTCTTACGGTAAGGTCAGTAAGGCTTGTGTTGTAGGTATTAGACGACGATATATATAACTATAATAGATAGATACATATAAATACTTAAATACATAGAAAACACCCATTACTCAGGAACAAATATCTGTGCTCATCACACAAATAAATGCCCTGACTGGGAATCGAACCCAGGACCATCGGCTTCATAGGCAGGATCACTACCCACTAGGCCAGACCGGTCGTATACGGATGGCCAAAATGTACTTTAAGGCAAAATTTACATTATATGGAATATGAGTATGACATTCTATATTAATATTATGAGTATTTGGCTCCCCCCTTGGGTGTGGCGACAAAGAGAAAAAAGAAGAAAGAAACTGATACGGAACAGCGTCCTTTGAATCCTGAAGAACAGCTACTGCGTTCGCCAACCCGCCTGCCAAGCGCGGCGACTGTGATAATCAACTCCCATGATGATACAAGTCAAATTTGATAACTCCACATTTAAAATATCAAGCAGAATACATAACTTAAACATTAACAGCCGAGTGGTACGAGAGCAAATTGAACGACCCATATATCTCGCCGTGATCGCATATTACCGGATTTCGGTAAATCTCCCGGAATCCGATTAACCGGTAAAGTGGGCGTCAATAGCCCGCGATTACCGGACACGACTGGCGCTGGGACTAGCTTAAAACAGTGTGAACACAAAGTTTGGATTTTTAATGTCTTTTCAGTTTTCGCTTTATTTTCGTTGTAAAGATAAAGATAAAAAACATTTATTTGTGACAACACATATACAAAAACAATGACAGACAAAGAAGGAAAAAATACAACTGGTGTGCATCACAAAATGGACTCAACTCAGCATATTGCCAGCTTAAGGGCCAGCGCTGATCTTCCACAGATAACACACAAGATTTACCAACACAATACATACTTACAAATTCATTGTCATTATTCTCTTACTGTTTTCGCTTTGCATCGATGGAAATGTCTCTGTTTAGCCCAAATGGTTAACTTTTAGAGAAATCCATTAGGCACGAGTATAAAAATATATGTACAAATGGTAGACTTACCATTTGTACATATATTTTCCGAGGGTTCCGAAGTTTTTTTTTTTCTGAGAGCGATGATACAATTATATGACACACTTAAGGTATTAACTAGGCTTGTTAATCCTTACATACCGTTGATTGTTTGTCCCATACGTCTTTTTTAATTTTCTGCTTGTTAGAATGGGAAGCCCAACTGGGGAAGTACCTCTTCCTTACAGAAGACAACAGCCATAATAGCATTGCTACCTTTCAGGTATGTGGTGTTGTGTTCCTGATGGTGAGTAAGGTTCCCAGAGCTCCAACCCCTCTTAAAGGCCGGCAACGCGTTTGTGACTCCCCTGGTGTTACGGGTGCCCATGGGCGACGGTAATTGCTTACCATCAGGCAATTCGTCTCCTCGTTTGCCACCTTTGTCATAAAAAGATAAAAAAAAGACTTAATATATCTTAACTAAGTGGTTCGCTGTTATAAGCTGCGTAGAAGTTAATGCGCCGACCGGTGAACATTTTCACTGATTGTTTCTCAGGATAATTGGACAAAGCTTGGCTTTGTTCTCGAAACAGAGACACTGCACATATAAGCCTCCACCATACCAGCATGCCGTGTGATGCCGGCTGACTAGAATAGCACCACCCCATCTCCTCACGGGGGTGTCGTAAGAGGCGAGAAAGGGCAAAATTCTACGGACGGACAACAGCGTCCATCGAAACCCAATCTACAGCTACTGCGGTCGCAAACCCGCCTGCCAAACGTGGCGACTATGGCAACTACCCCCCAAGATGGAGGAGGAGGATGGAGGCCTATGTCCAGCAGTGGACTGCATACGGCTGAAATGTATACCAGCATAGGGGGCTTAACAAAATCGCCACGCTTGTCAGGCGGGTTAGCGATCACATGTTCCACCCGTCCCCATGTGGTTTCTGGTCACTAGGCACAATACCCGGGTCCGATACAGTACACGGCATCACTATTCGACTTTGTTCTTGACAAATAGGTACATTGAACAGCAGAAGTTGCTAAACGGGCCAAGTGTTCAAAAGGATCTTGACACGCTCTTAATCTATAGCCTAGCCAATCTTTTTTTAACTATATTAATTAACGAGAGACGGGTAGTCTATAGACTATAGAGATACTGTCACTCTTTTCTCTTACCAGTGTTCGTAAGCTCGGGAGACATCGATTATTTCGCGGCAAATTTTCTAACTTCACGAACAAGGTTGATCAACAATCCCTGAAGCGGTACCGCGAACATAGAAGTTCATATATTTCGGGCATCTTTCTCTTTTACTCCAATTAAGGTGTCTGGAGAGTGACAGAGACAATCGTTCGAAATTTACGAATATCGTTGTTCGCGGTAGCGCCGCTGTATGTACATTTTTATCGAAATCAGTAGAATCTTAGCCTAGCCAGTATTAACCTTACCAAAGAAGCAGGGTCCCGGGTTCGAAACCTAATCCTATCCAATATTCAATCCAAATCAAAAGTACCTAAGACCACCTGTATCTAAGACCAAATCTTAAATCAAAATATCTTTTTTTTCCTAGTTACAAAAAAAAAGTCTGAAAGTAACTTTCACTAATATTTCAAGTTGTTATCCATTTGAGACCAGTAGTAAAAAACATATTATTTGGCTAATTAAAATTATGAAGTATTTTAATTTACGTCAAGTCGATCTTGAACAAAAAAAAAACATACCAAACGTATTAAATAACCAATCAGTTACATTCATGTATTTAACTACCATTTCGATTGCAAATTGTAATAAGCTTGCAAAATACAAAAAAAAATATGGCCTTGACTTTAAATATCTTGACTAAAAATACAAATATCAAAGGAAAAACACTCGAAAATATCCAAGGACTTGCTTAAAGTTGAATATTTTATGTAGACTGTATTTTTTCTTTTTTTATAAAAACGAATATCAAAGCACGAAACAATAAGTTATTCATTTGCATATCAACTTTAACTTTTCTGAATTTATAACAAAAAAAGGCAATTCGTGTTTAACTTTTTATATAAGTTATGTTGACATAAATATTTCATGTTTCATTTAGACGATTAAGAACAAAACTGAACGCAGAATATTAAAATTCTTTTGTTTGAACTCGTTGCATTATTTATTTGGTTTTAAATAATGTCGTTCTCAAATCAGAAAGTTACTAATCGCAAATAAAATGTCTAGATTTCTTGTTTGAGTATTTTATTTCTGACTAAATCAAATATTAATTCAGAGTCAAAAATCCTTCGCCGGATTATTACGAAACAAATAAAATAATCTATTCAAAATATGAATGTCAACATCAAAGCAATAGTTTTAGAAAAATAACACTTATTTATAACCCTGAATGTAAGCACAGCAGATGAAACAAATCTTCCAACAGCATTCTATGAGCTTACATGAATTACACCCGTCCCTACTTCATAGCAAATAGTCCTTTTTAACCTAACTAAAACAGTCTTAAATCGCTATGGTTCCTTACTTTCTTACGGCATTGTCTTACTGGAGACTCACGAATGTAGTTTCTGGTACACAAATCATAATATCTGTAGCACTTTGTCTCAATATTAGGAGGCGGGTTGTAACGCAGATATTAAAACGAGGGTGAAAGGGTTGCTTCCGTACCCGTTAGCAATAATAGTTGGATATAACTAACTGATGACACACTGAATGGCTTGTATATATTGTCGCAATTGAACCCATGAATAATTTAAATATTCTTATTTTAAAACATTATTTTTAAACAGTCCGTTTCACTACGAGTAAGGACCGTTTCAGTTTATGCGAATGCAGTTCGGACTTCGCATAGCTCCATTTCTTGCAAGCTGATTTATATTTTAGTTTTACAATGCTTCATTTAGGACATGTGTGCTGAATATGAACTAAACAGACTTCGCTAATCCTGCTAAATTCGGTATGTACATATACATCGATTACATTAAAGGTGAAAACCCTCATTTCAGTATTTTTTTAGATTTCTAAACGCAGCATCGCATGTATGTCTCCCCCCTAACTTTATTACTCCTCTAAATGAAGATTAATACGCACAATATGGAGAAAGACGTGGGTAAGACCTCACCTCGCGTGATATGCACAATACAAGATGAGATTTGTCACACTTTGTTTTCATCTCAGAGATTCACATTCGTTTTACTTTCGGAATATTGTTAGAGTAAATAAGATTGTTGCCTTGAATGATTTAAATTATTCGTGAGAACCAGTTTTAAGATATATAGTAAACTAGCTTTTCCTCGCGACTTCGTCTGCCAACCATGCTCGTGTTTAAAGTATGGGTGCGGGGTAAAAAATAATATATATATGTAATCTACACTAATATAATATATACTAGCTGTGCCCGGTGTTACCCGCGGTTTATCAGGCAAAAAATGTAGCCTATGTGTTAACAGGGTATCAGCTAACTCCATACCAAATCGCTCCAGCCGTTTAGACGTGAAGCAGCAACAAACATACATACTCACACACTCACCAACTTACGCCTTTATAATATTAGTGTAGATATATAGTTTTTTTTCGACCGTTCCCTATATTTCGCCTGTAGCAAGCGCCATCAAGCGCAATAACTGAAGTACTGCGAGATTTAACGGTTTTTTTTTATTTATTTTTTATGACATAGGCGGCAAACGAGCAGACGGATTGCCTGGTGGTAAGCAGTTACCGTCGCCCATGGGCACCCGTAACACCAGGGGAGTCACAAGCGCGTTGCCGGCCTTTAAGGGGGGTTGGAGCTCTGGGAACCTTACTCACCATCAGGAGCGCAACACTACATACCTGAAAGGTAGCAGTGCTATTATGGCTGTGGTCTTCTGTAAGGAGGAGGTACTTCCCCAGTTGGGCTGCCCCAGATTCAAGAGTGATGGTTATCGCTGTGCCCTACCTCTCATTGTTGGACGTAGTTTAAGGACATACCCGGGTCCAAATTGTTCTTGAACATTGAGTTGTTTTTAATAAATATATACTTCAAAACGTAGTGACTTTTAATAACAACGTGGTGTTCCTAACGTCAGTCTTCCGACACCTACGGCAGAACAGTCAAAGGACGGTTGTAAGTGGCGAGATATTCAAAGGTGTGAGACCAGTCAGGTGCGAAGACGATAGTGCGACCAAGTTCAATAGATTTAAACCTGTGGATATAAAATCATATTCCATTAAGGGACCATCGTTATCATTTATTTATATCTTTAAGGTTGACTTACGTTACACCGACCCGCGTCCGAGCCGAGGCCAACGTCGCGACATTTTGTATGGAATGAATCACGTGACCACCGAGCCGCCCGAGCCAGTCGGCCCGGGCACGGTCCGGTCGTGCGACGGCTGTTACAGCTATGTAACAAGGCTCTGCTCTGCTCAGTGATGGGAAGGCAACGTGATGTGGACGCGATATCGACGGGCGTGCGATTATCGTCTTCTCGCAACAAATGGTCGGATAGAACGATGCTCGTGTTATTGTCAATATTAAAGAGTCGGGCCGCTCGAGCTCGGGCTGCCCCGGTGAGTGCCGGGTGGGTCAACGGAAGGCTTGTGCTCGGAAGGGTCTAACGTGAGTCATCCTTAAGTTAATATGACATTACCAATGCGTCATATAACTACATAATATAACATAAAACAAAAGTATATAGGTGTTGGCAACGCAGCAGTGGGGCTTCGTTGCACATATTAGCATTGGAGCAGGATTCGGCAGATTTCGGAACCTCTGAAACACTATCCCATTCAGCACATCAAGGGTTGGTGGGCCAATTTTTTTTAATTTTTCCTTTAATTATAAGAATTATGATTTAGTAAGCAGCAAGCTTAAAAAAAATGTTACGCCACTATTTTTATTTCGGTAACATTAGGTATTCACCCTATTTAATCTAATTGCCCCATAGCCGTTTCATGCCACTAACATCAACCCGGATTCGAACCCGCTCCTGGCAACGACAGGTTGACATGCTACATTCATGAATGTGTCTAAACTCATGAACCGCGTATCAGAGTGTTATCGTGGCTAATGCAGCGTGAGAAGCCGTATTCGAACACGAAAATATAATAACTTAAATAAATATTTCGGGATAATCTTACACAAATCAACCTAGTCTTACGGTCAGCTCAGTAAGACTTTTGTTGTAGGTACTAGACGACGATATATATAATAGATAGATACATACTCGTATAGTTACTTAAATACATAGAAAATACCCATGACTCAGAAGCAAATATCTGTGCTCATGACACAAATAAATGCTCTGAATGAGATTCGATCCCAGGACCATCGTTCTCATAGGCAGAATCACTACCTACCTAGAACCATTACTATATTTAAAATAAGTAAAACCAAAAATCTAAATTTAAGGTAGGTCTTTGTTGGTTCCAAGGGTGCTGGCAGCATTATGTCGATGTATCGCAACGCTTAGGCGATAGGCGAGCAAGCTGCCAGCTCTTTTATCTCCAGTAGCGTCTAACCAGCTTGGCCAACTCTTTAAATGGGCGCCGAGCTGCTGGGACCCACGGACCAAGAGTCTCAACTCCAAAGGCAACAAAATTGTAGTTGGAATAGTGATTCTTTTACTTCCGGATTTTATAACCTAGTACATCAATGCAATATGCGTACATCAATGCGAAAAACGTAACTAAATCGCTAGCCTCATATGGTCAGGTTTTTATCATTTATCACTATATTTGCCACGCTCGCTCCAACAAGTATATGAGTGCGATAGTGATGGATAGCGTGTTAGACGAAAAAGTGGTTTCAACTTCCGGTTGAACTTCAAAATGGCGAAGCCTTCTTGAGAATATATTTTGTGTCTTTCATTTATTAAAATTGTTGCTATCATTTAATATTTAAACTAAACCTACTTAATATGGTTAGTTTATCCTCTGTATTGGAAGGTCAGATAAATAAATAATAAATAAATAAATATTTCGGGACAATCTTACACAAATCAACCTAGTCCAATGGTAAGCTCAGTAAGGCTTGTGTTGTAGGTACTACACGACGATATATATAATAGATGGATACATATAAATACTTAAATACATAGAAAACACCCATGACTCAGGCACAAATGTCTATGCTCATCACACAAATAAATACCCTGACTGGGATTTGAACCCATCGGCTTCATAGGCAGGGTCACTACCCACTAGGTCAGACCGGTCGTCAAAAAGAGATTATTATTTCATTATCTTAAATGCACAGTCCGGAATAAGGCTTCAGGTGATCGCTGACGGCTGTAATCTGGGCTCAAATTAGCCACATTGTGTTATAGGCGTACCTGTTGAGCCACTGAAAGGGCGATTATTTGAAGCGATTTTACACAGCACACATGACGGCGAATTCAAACTAGGTTAAACTACGAGGACGCAATATTTTGGTAGTGAGCCTGCCTATGAAGCCGATGGTCCTGGGTTCGATTCCCAGTCAGGGCATTTATTTATGTGATGAGCACAGATATTTGTTCCTGAGTCATGGGTGTTTTCTATGTAATTAAGTATTTATATGTATCTATCTATTATATATATCATCGTCTAGTACCTACAACACAAGCCTTACTGAGCTTACCGTAGGACTAGGTCGATTTGTGTCAGATTGTCCCGAAATATTTATATATTTATTTATTTTAATATAGTTTTGTGGAAGGCCTTTTATCAGTATTTCTAAAGGCATATTTTTAGTTGAATTGTCATATGATTCATATATTGACGGTCAAATCTCACTAAGCCCTGTCCGTTTTGCTAAGTTAAAACCTATTAGGCTATAGTACAGTCAGCGCCATATAGTTAGATACAGTTAGTACAGCCAAATATATATTTATTTACGATACACATCCTCACTGTTATAGAATAATTCTTAATTCGTTGAAAAATATATTTTGAATTGAATTGAATTGAATTAAATCCTCAGCCACAAACCCTAAGAGATCTGACTAACGATAAGATCACCCGTTGCTTACAACGGGTGTTCTCAAAAGGGTAAAGGTAGGGTAAAATTCTTTTATTTTATTTTATGTAGGATCACCAACATGAAGCTTTAATTTCCACTTCATTCGTAGCCTAGGTTTAATGGGTAGATGCTTATCCAATTACAGGTAACCATAGCTTATTTTATTTTTTTGAAATATAAACATTTTGGGACAATCTTACACAAATCGACCTAGCCCTACGGTAAGCTCAGTAAGGCTTGTGTTGTAGGTACTAGACGACGATATTTATAATATATAGATACGTAAAATAATTAAATACATAGAAAACATCCATGACTCAGGAACATGAATATGTGCTCATAACACAAATAAATGCCCCGACTGTGAATCGAACCCAGGACCATCGGCTTCATAGGCAGGGTCACTACCCACTAGGCTAGACCGGTTGTCAAATTTATTGCCATAACAACATAAGTGTACGACAAGAAAAGAAGAAGAAAGAATCGTACCCACCCACAGATAATACTCGTAAGTTTAGTGAGATGTGCAAAATGAAGTTTATTGTAAAGTACTTATTATCGCCGGTTTTATGACCCCAACACCGCCATAGTTCGCCAAGACAATAAAGCGGTTTAGCAGCCGTCAGCGCCACTGATTGGAACACACACATACAACGGCTAACGATATTAGTACTTGTAACATGATGATCCTATTTACATTGCAGTCGTATGCAGTCCACTGCTGGACATAGGCCTCCCACAAATATGACTTGTATCATCTTGGGGGTAGTTGCCATAGTCGCCACGCTTGGCAGATGGGTTGGCGATCGCAGTAGCAGTGGGTTTCGTCGGACGCTGCTGCCTGTCTGTAGCATTTTTCCCTTTGTCGCCTCTTACGACATCCGCGGGGGGAGATGGGGTGGTGCTATTCTAGTCAGCCGGCATCACACGGCATTCCTATTTATTATGCTGGTACTGTGCCCAAGAAAACTAACCGTCACCTGAACTCTAGTGATAGGTATACCAAGTGACTCCTGGGAGAAAACTGCGTGGAACGGAATGGCGGACGACTGTTCATAAAAACTGAAACTCAAACTGAAACTCAAGTAACTCGGTGGGACTTCTTTTTTCTGAACAGTATTACAAAAAAATGCCTTATTCTATAAGAAATAAATAAATATTTCGGGACAATCTGACACAAATCGACCTAGCCCTACGGTAAGCACAGTAAGGCTTGTGTTGTAGGTACTAGACGACGATATATTATATAATAGATAGATACATATAAATACTTAAATACATAGAAAACACCCATGACTCAGGAACAAATATCTGTGCTCATTACACAAATATATGCCCTGACTGTGAATCGAACCCAGGACCATCGGCTTCATAGGCAGGGTCACTACCCACTAGGCCAGACCGGTCGTCAAACAATTACAAAAATTAACTACTCAATTGTCACGGCTATAAAGTCCATGTTCAGATATTTGTGACCACCTCCCCCGCTCCGATTTATCTGAAGGCGACTGTACCTTGACTGTACAATTGTACAAATGAATTTTCTGTCTATATTCAGCATGGAAATGGTTATCGTTACTAGAAACCCGCAATGAGGTCAAGTAAGATAAGGTTTCACGGGATATTTCCAATTTCAGATAAGAGGTTTTTGCATAGATAATTTAATCATGGAATACAGGTTGGCAATGGGAAAATCGCTAAGACAAATATATTTGGTCATACAGTATTATAAAATAACCGGGATTTAATCGCGTTAGCACCATGCTGAGTTTTTCATTTTATTTTTTGTAATTTATTATAATTGTAATTTATTTGTATTTGACATGTGTTTTTATGACATTAAAATTTGAATTTAATTGAATAAAGTTCATAATAACAGCTTATTTATGCAACTGGGCCATTTTATTTAAAATTGTGTACTCATTTTTTTTATTTGCATTTTTTGTTTGGTTTCTGTTCAGAAACATGAGTTGTTTCGAGCCTGATGGGTTCTCCCATCTAAGTTCCAAGCTTTTTTATTCCATTCTGTTACTATTTTTCATATATGTCATATGGCGGTAACGGAACGGAATTAATAAAAAATGAATGAAAATTTTGGGACACATTTTTTCTCCTATCAGGCTCGAAAGGAATCATGATTCTGAGTAGAAACCACACAAAAAAAGTATAAATATATAAAAAAAGTCGAGTATAAAATTTTAAATAAAACGCCCCAACTGATTCATAATGAGAATACCCCAAATTTGGAAAGCTGCTGTCCGCCATTGGCGATAACGAATCAGCACTATTAATCTGCATTAATTCGATATCCATCGCAAAAACACAAACCACTTCATTATCGTTAAAATCAGCTTTTCGGTCCTACCACAAAAATCGGAGTTCGAACAAAGGGCATCTCTCTCCTTTACACCAAAGTGAGTGACAGTGACAAACGTTCGAATTTGCGAATTCCGATATTCCCGGTAACCGGAAAAGCTTAATAATGCAATTAAGTTTCAACCACATCTACCCGTTCCAGTTCATCATATCTGCCGGAGGACGTCCACTGCTGGACATAGGCCTTCCCCAAAGCGACCCACAGTGATCGATTTTGCGCCACCCGTTTCCAGTGGATTCCCTCAATCTTTGCCATGTCATCGGTTCACCTTGTGGGGGCCCATGCTGTGGTCTAAACTCGAGAACCTTTACGCCCCAAAGGTTATCAGTTCTTCGTGCAAACTGCGCCGCCCACTGCCACTTAAGTTTAGCGATCCAGAGGGCTATGACCTTTCCAGATTTTCACAATTACATCGACTCGAACTTCGGTTAAGGTAATTAAATTAAAAAAGTAAAACGTATCGATAACACTTCGTCTTACTCTACAACACCTAATTAAAAACTTACTATGTTCTGCAACAAGTTAAAACTAATAACTGTTTTAGTTAAAACACACAACCATTGCTTGGCGAACACATATTCGTTTTGTCTTTTTGTGCGAAAAGATTCAATGTATACGAGCTAAACGATATGAGTATATGATTTTCTAACGTAATGTTGTTTGGTGTATCGAATCAATGTTTATGGAAATACAATATTAATAACATTTCTATTTACGATAAAACGTTAAAACAATATTATACTATTAATTATACAGAAGTAATTAATTATATTAATTTCACGTGTAGTTTAAATAAATTAGGCAACGCGAATTATTTATATTATTGTTATAGTTTAATTAATAATTTAAAAAAAGGTTATTTGACTCAATCAATGCTGTGTATATGTCACTCCTTGCCATGGTAACGGTCCCCTAAATCACTCTTAAAACTACCGTTTTAATGCATCTACAGAGAATAAACATACACTTTTGTGGTAGCTATATGTCCATTCCATGATTCTTCCGAACATTTATTATAATTTTGGACCCGGTTATGTCCTTAAACTACGTGCAACAATGAGAGGTAGGGCACAGCGAAGTACCATCACGCTCGAGTCTGGAGAAGCCCAACTGGGGAAGTACCTCCTCCTTACAGAAGACCACAGCCATAATAGCAATGCTACCTTTCAGTTATGTAATGTAGTGTTGTGTTCCTGATGGTGAGTAAGGTTCCCAGAGCTCCAACAACTTTTAGGGTAGGCCACGCACATGTGAATCCTCTGAAGTTGCAGGTCTATAGGCTACGGTAACTGCTTACCATCACGCGGGCCGTATGCTTGTTTGCCACTGTCGATGTTTAAAAAAAATCTTTTAACAAACTAAGCCAGTGTTTTCCCCTGACTCACGGGGTAATAACAACGGACGAACAGTTGAATCACCCATTTGTACAGTTACTGAATGACCGCGGTTATTAAAAAAAATATATATATATATATATATATTTTGGATTTTTATGGATTAAAAACCGGACGTATTAATTTATTATTATATATATATATATATATATATATATATATAATAATAAATTAATACGTCCGGTTTTTAATCCAATAACGCAGTAGCTAGTCCATCCTTTCCACCCAATAGCCTAGTACATTCTAGATTCCATTATAACTCAATAGTCCTTACACCATGGCGGGTGCTGTCTCTGTGCGCGTCCCATGATACGGACAGGGTCAACATCCCCTTAGTGTACCCCTTACATTTCATTAAATTGTCGAAAGGGCCTCTGCGCGTTGGCTGGATCTGGCTCCGCGTAAGCCTCCCAAATGTCCGGAACACCATTGTTCCGTGTACGGAAGAGACATACAAATAATAATAATAAATATATATAAATTGTATGAAGCGTTTAACAAGTTTAGTGGCAAATAGCATAAATATCCAATCTTTCAGAGAAACTCCAAGCATAGCTCTTTCCAAATCTCGCTGAGTGACTCTGAACTGGTGGGCCAAACCTCCAGTGAGTGTCCATGTCTTGGCTCCGTCCGTTCCAATGTCGTCCAGGGGGGTGATTTTTGAGCCATCGACGCTCGAATCGTCACATTTTATACTCAGTTAAACACGAAGTTATGGTATTTAAGAAGCATGAATGATAGAAATTAATAATCGTGGGTATTGAAACTATAGACCAAGGCTCGGATACCGGTTAAATTTCCAAACCGCTATCATGTACCTACTTGGCGCAAAACCTTTTCATTTCGGTTTCACTCGTGAAACCGTTATTTTTAAACCGGTTTTTAGGGGAACATTTTCATAAAGTTCTTGTCAAGTTAATCGGTTTGGAACTTAAAAACCGGTTTATTCAAAAAAAGCATAACTTGCTAGTAGCCATTTGCTACGTGTCTGTATTTACGCGGCACATGCTGCATGCCGGCCATCGTCAACCGTCGAATAAACCGGTTTATTTAGGTTTCAATAAAGTTCTTCAAACGTTCGCTTTCTCATAATAGTTCGGAGTAAAACCGAAATAAACTGGTTTTAATCGCTATATACTTCGTAAAAAAATAATGGTGAGAAACTTTTCAGTGCGATTATTTTCGTCTCTAAAGTTTTTTTTGAATTCGAACGCACGACTCGAAAATCGGCCACCTGTTCTAATGCATCTTCCAGAGCCTATAGCCTTCCTACCAGAGCCTATATTTATACTGATCAGCATGGGTCAGTCTTCACAAATTGGCCAGTTAACTTTATAACAGCCCAAAACAACCATTACACTGGTAATGTTGGCACTACACGATCATTAAGTGATGCCGGCTGCATTTTAAAGTCGACGAACTTGGCGGTTTAACTACCTTTATCTATTCTAAATGCGCCCATTAAAATCATACGGCAGATGAAATTCAGAAAGGCTGCGCTGATGACTTGGAACCCGGAGGTCGCAGGTTCAAACCCCGGCTTGTACCAATGAGTTTTCCGGAACTTATATACGAAATATCATTTGATATTTACCAGTCGCTTTTCGGTGAAGGAAAACATCGTAATGAAACCAGACTAATCCCAATAAGGCCCAGTTTACCTTCTGGCTGGAAGGTCAAATGGCAGTCGCTTTCGTAAAACTAGTGCCTACGTCAAATCCTAGGATTAGTTGCAGTTGCCTGTATGAATATACAGCTTCACTCGCAAGCATTGGTCTCCATTTTCGTGCACTAAGTATGGCCCTTGACCGGTTATATTCAATAAATTGTTAGAAAGACTCGCAAATCGTTGTACTTTGGTGCTTTGGTTGTTACTATTTGTCGCTGACTGTACAAATAAAATCTCTCTGAATACCACGACTGTTTTATAACTTTTAAGGGACTGTTTACTTAAAATCTGGCCTTCGCCGAACGCTTTCACGACCGGCTTAGGACAGCTTTGTAAATTAATGGCCGCAGTGAGGACACAAGTCACATACACGTTGTATGAATGTTACGCCGTTTTTCAGTGGCGCTAAATTAATCCAATAAAAGGATTTTACGCTAATTTACTTCGGTTTTAAAGTACACAGGCATGTGTTCTGTTTAAACAGTGGGGTTCACAGAAAGGTCTGATTTACGTACAATAGAGGTTGTTACGAATAAAATAAAACATGAATGCAAATTAAAGTACATATTTTGACATTTTGTCTAGCTCATGATTGACGCGACAGAATCTAAAGTCACCCGTCTTGTATTTACTATGTTAATTAAAGAGGAACGGGTAGTCTATCTCGCCACGACATACCGTGCCAATCGTATGCCAGCCCGGCTGGTTGGCAACTCGACTCGACTCCCGCGCACACCTAGTAAAAAACCGGCGCGCGCGCAGCGGACGCATAAACTGTCGCTCATCGTGTGACGAGGCCATCGACCCGGCCAGGTGCGAGTGACGTCACCAAGTCCGCTATGACAGCTAGAAATGCCTACCGTAGAACCTCCTAATGTCTAAAAATACCGGACTTTGAGTCGGCCTTGCCCGCGGGTTACGTACTTGGTGGTTGAACTCTTGTAGATGCGAGTTCGAGTCTCACTCGAGGTTATTGTATGTTTTTGTATTTCAAAGAATTTCAGATTTTTCTCTATACAGTCATAAATATGTATAGGTCTTTTTTTTATGACATAAGGTGGCAAACGAGCAGGCGGATTGCCTGATGGTAGGCAATTACCTTCGCCCATGGGCACACGTAACACCAGGGGAATCACAAGCGCATTGCCGACCATTAAGGGGGTTGGAGCTCTGGGAACCTTACTCACCATCAGGAACACAACACTACATACCTGAAAGGTAGCAGTGCTATTATGGCTGTGGTCTTCTGTAAGGAGGAGGTACTTCCCCAGTTGGGCTTCTCCGAACTCAAGCGTGATGGTACTTCGCTGTGCCCTACCTTGGAAGTAGTTTAAGGACATACCCGGGTCCAGAAAACTGACCTTGTGCGGAGAATTAATATGGAACTGACGTCAAAATTTGAATATAGAACGCCGAAATGCGTGTACAGACACGTTACTACTACATAAATCAGGTGCTTTAGCTAAGTTTTTCACCTATATTAATGGCATAAGGTGATGAAATCCATATACTAATATTATAAATGCGAAAGTGTGTCTGTTTGTTTGTCCGTCGTTCACGGCAGAACGGAGCGACGAATTGACGTGATTTTTTAAGTGGAGCTAGTTGAAGGGATGGAGAGTGACATAGGCTACTTTTTCCAGCGGGAAAACATCTCATTCCCACGAGATGACTCAATATGTTACGACATGTCTTGTAGTATATATATAAGATGATATTAAAATTCATAGGTAGTTCTAGGTCAACAAAAAGTACCCAATTTTTTAATCTCTTGAGAGTGTCGAGACGTTTTTGCGGCACAGACAGCCGTATGTTTCTAAATATCAATTCAGAAGTTTCCCTTGGGAACTGAGAAATAAGGTTTTAATTTTAAATCGATATCGATACACGTTCCCGGGAGAGTCAGACGAATCTTGAGAGTCAGACGGACATAGTCAAAGGGACCTAGGGTATGTGCTTAAGCCACGTCCAAATTATGGGCACTTCGAATGTCATCTTGTTAGTAGGGAACGTTCAGAGAATATCTCGCACGATTCTGGAGCAGCGGCGCTACCGCGAACAACGTTATTCGTAAATTTCGAACAATTGTCTCTTGGTTGTCGTTGTTCTCTTGGTTGTTGGTGTCTCTTATTTGGAGTAAAAGAGAAAGATACCCGAAATACACGAACTTCGATGTTCGCGGCACCGCTCCAGGGCCAGACTGGAGGAAATCACATCAATCGATGTTTTATGAGACATGCTAGCGTCTGGCGCACCCTGGGCAACGGTCTTCTCTTGTGTTGACCGGCGAATCCTTCCGCCACGATGGTTTCAGTGAGTTCCAATGCAATGAATCACATCCAAATAGCACTAGTCCTTACTCAATAGTGTTGTGTTCCTGTCGGTGAGGTCACCAGAGCTCAGAGCTCCTTAAAGGGTAGGCAACGCGCGTGTAATTTTTTGAAGGCGTCGTCGCAGGCTACCATGACTGTTCAACAGACGGGCCCGGACCGATACCGCAAACATCGAAGTTCGTATATTTCGGGCATCTTTCTCTTTTGCCCCAATTAAGGCTTCATGAGATTGACAGAGACAATCATCCGAAATTTACTTATATCGTTTCTCGCGTTAGCACCGCTGAGTGCCACAGTGAAAAATGATTGCAACAAAATGGCACTCATAAACACAGTAAACACAAACATTGCACCCGACAATGTGTGGTGTAATCTGCACCAGCCTCCGTCCGTTTACGACTGTTTCGTGATAAACCCGTGCGCTGGACGTGAGCCAGCGGACATAATGCGGTATAAGTGGAAAAAGGAGGTACATGTAGGTATTTAATTTTAACAGCCTCTTAATAGGCACTTGGCTTCTTTAGCCACGTTGTTTGTTTTTTATGACAAAGGTGTCAAACGAGCAGACGGATTGCCTGATGGTAAGCAATTACCGTCGCCCTTGGGCACCCGCAACACCAGTGGAGTCACAGGCCGTTGCCGGCCTTTAAGGGGGCTTGGAGCTCTGGAAACCTTACTCACCATCAGGAACACGACACTACATACCTGAAAGGTAGCAGTGCTATTATGGCTGTGGTCTTCTGTAAGGAGGAGGTACTTCCCAGTTGGGCTTTTTCAGACTCAAGCGTGATGGGACTTCGCTGTGCCCTACCTCTAATAAAACTGGAATACTCCTACTAAGTTTACGCTTCGAACGAGATTGGTTGAGGCGGTCTCAACCGAATCTGATAAGCTGTGTAGAGCTGACTGAACTTTTGTCGCCGATTCGCTAACCGCTTGGAAGACTCCAGCAAGAAACTCAGCTAAACTCCACCGATGTCGGAGTGAATTGATATGCCGGAAATCGAACCCTGAGCTTCTTCAGACGTACTATACGGTCATCAAATCTTTGCCTGGAGAAGCAAATTATTGTAAGGTTTTATGGCAGAAGGAAGGGCCTACTAAATGGTCTAACACTATCAGGAAGGAAAAAACCGGACTGAGTGGTAACAAATTTGTTGTCAATAAGGGAACAATGAAGATTAAGAATCGTTAGCCCTGTGGCTAGCTATTCCGTTAGTAGGAATGTTTTTGTGGCAGAAACTGGACGTTTGATTCCACTCGTAAATTCTCTAATAAATTCATATAAATCAATTTAAACCAGTTCCATCCATACTTGATTGGGAAATGTTCACAGGAAATCATAAATCACAATGATATGGTAATTTTCTGCGTAAACTCTAAAAAACAAGTTATTTCCCGTTACGATCATCATCATCAATCGAAGTCCAAAGGTTGACAAAGGCCTCCGCGAATGATTTTCACAACGACCGTTACGATTATTTCTCGCGAGCCTGACCAAATCATCAGTCCACCTAAGGGCCTTTAAGTGCAACATCTATGGTACAGTCACAGACTTTAATTGTTGAGCCACTTGCGGTTCAAGCTTTTTTCTTTTGTTTAATACTTACAATATGAAATGCCCAATGTAAATGGCTCAATAATTAAAGTCACTGACCGTACTTAGTACTCGGGAACCAGTTTCGTGTCATTTATCAAAATATAGTATTTTTATGCCTTATATTATTTTTATGCCGTGTAATGCCGGCTGACTTGAATAGCACCGCCCCACCTCCCGCGGGTGTCGTAAGAGGCGACAAAGGGAAAAATCCTACGGACGGGCAGCAGCGTCAGTCGAAACTCAATCTACAGCTACTGCGGTCGTCAACCCGCCTGCCAAGCGTCGCCACGCTTAACTTCTTGGAGCTGTTGTCACGTTATCTTGGCTGAGTCCATTATGCAATAACATGTAACATTTGTTTCATTTTAACATAATAATTGTGCCGTGTGATGCCGGCTGACAAGAATAGCACCACCCCATCTCCTCCCGCGGGTGCCGTAAAAAGCGACAAAGGCGAAATCCTACGGACGGGCAGCAGCGTCCGTTGAAGCCCAATCTCCAGCTACTGCGGTCGCCAACCCGCCTGTCAAGCGTGGCGACTATGGCAACTACCCCCCAAGATGACACAAGTCATATTTGTGGGAGGCCTATATCCAGCAGTGGACTGCATACGGCTGAAATGTATGTATGTTTGCCTTACATTATGTAGCAGTAACATAAACTACTTTTATTATATTCCTATCTAAAAGCCAATGTCTCTAGATAAACCCACTCACATCGGAACATTCGACAAATGTATTTGTGAATGCTATTTCCAATTGAATCCCACCTTCCAGCTACAGTACTATCTTTCAGCTGCGCTCTACCTCGGATGAGCGTTCACAAAACGTACCTCCTTCGACTATAAATAAATATTACAGAACATACACAACTTGACTGAGCCCCACGGTAAGCTCAAGAAAGCTTGTGTTGTGGGTATTCAGCCAAAGATATATATTACAAATAGTGAAACACCCGTGAATCAGGAACTGTATATGAATATGTGCTCATCACACAAATAAAATGCCCTTAGCAGGATTTGAACACAGGACCGTCGGCTTCATAGGCAGGATCACTTTCAAGAACGACGTTTCTCCGTCAAAATCTTATAATACCTACGACACAAGCTTTTATGTAGGACTAGGTCATCCAAATATTGTTACAAATATGTAATTATTAATTTATGTAAAAACTAACTTTTTCTCGCGATTTCGTCGGCCAGCCTGTCTTTGAAATATGGTTGTGGGATAAAAAATATCCTGTACTTTCTCGTAGCTTAAACTCTCTCCATATCAAATTACATCCCAATTGGTTCAGCGGTTTAAGCGTGAAGAGGTAACAGATTAGTTTGGTTGTGAATTTATTTTCGCACCAAGAAACTTGATAACTGGCGGTCTCTCCACTTCCATTTATTTAAAATTGATTGCACACTTCCAAATTTAACATATACAAATATGGGCCTTAACGCCTCAAAGCATTTTCAACCAGTTAACGATACAATCCACCACCAAGTTTTCATGTAGCGCTTTGTGAATACTACTTCACCCGTGAACGAATAATGTTGGAAAAGGGTTGTCCCCATATTCGGCGACAAGCAGCACGGCGGGTTGGCGATCGCAGGATTAACCTGCCCAGAGGATGCTGCCGTTGCATTTTGGTTACCGTTAAGGGGCAATACCCGCCTCCATGGTCTTTGTGAATGCCTCTGGCAAACCTCCAACAGCATTATACAGATGAGCGCGTGGCATATTCTTACAAAATTTGAGCAAAATTGTATATTTTCTGAAAAATAACCACTTGACAGCCTAGGGAATAATGTGGAATACCCAAACTAGAAAATTTGGTCAAAATCGCTGTCAACGGGCTACGTATCAAAATTTGGTCAAAATCGCTGTCAACGGGCTACGTATCCAGAAATAAAATATAAATAAAAATATTTCGGGACAATCTTACACAAATCGACCTAGTCCTAAGGTAAGCTCCATAAGGCTTGTGTTGTAGGTAGGTACTAGACGACGATATATATAATAAATAGATACATATAAATACTTAAAATACATAGGAAACACCAATGACTCAGAAACAAATAAATTCCCTGAGCCCTGAGTGTAAGTTTTTAACGTAATATTACTTTACCATCGCGTTAGTGTTTCCCATATTCCTGGCCAGTCATGGCTATCCGTTGTGTAAAATAGTAGAGAGCCCTTTGGTCACCCGAGGCCTCCATACATGTTCTTACATCTTCAAGCGTTTTCAACATAACAGAACAAATCAAATTAATTTATATTACATATTTTGATTTGCTTCGATTATTAAGTAGGGATAATACTATATAAATGAAAAATTGAAATAGATGACATGTTTTTCACCTCACTAGCTCAGAAAGCCCGAAATAATGGATAGAAAAATTGCATTTTATTCACAAGGCAGCAAAGTAATTTCACACAAATTTTGTTGGCTGTAATTTTAAATGGTGATTTTGAATGATAAATAATGATAAATTTGGAGTATTTGAATAGATTTTAGAGTTAGTAATTTCCTAGTATTGAGTTACTAGTAGTGAGGTGAAAAGTTTTCCAACTTTGCTCCTCTGTATAACAAATAAATACCCGGACCCGGGTATGTCCTTAAACTACGTCCAACAATGAGAGGTAGGGCACAGCGAAGTACCATCACGCTTGAGTCTGGAGAAGCCCAACTTGAGAAGTACCTCATCCTTACAGAAGACCACAGCCATAACAGGCCCGGTACCGCGAACATCGAAGTTCGTATATTTCGGGCATCTATCTCTTTTACTCCAATTGAGGCGTCATGAGAGTGACAGAGACAATCGTCCGAAATTTACGAATATCGTGTTTCGCGGTAGCGCCGCAGCACTGCTACCTTTCAGGTATGTAGTGTTGTGTTCCTGATGGTGAGTAAGGTTCCCAGAGCTCCCACCTTAGGCCGAGCGAGAGAGAGACCAACCCCACTTAGGCCGGCAACGCACTTGTGACTCCCCTGGTGTTGCAATCCGTCAGCTCGTTATAAAAAAAAGTAACTAGGTATTAAGCCAACAATAAAATTTTATCTTCAAATGATCTAACCATAACAAAAAAATAATCAGTAACAATGAATATACATATTTCATTAATCATACGGCAAATACATGATTAGCATATTATCTCCCGGTGATTACTGTCAGCTTTCAATGGCCATTCCGTCCCGCTCACACTTACAGTGGACGCTAAGGAGTGAAAGAGAAAGTTCTATGCGCGTGCGCACCGGTTTGTTAGGCGGTGGTGGGAGTCATGAGCGAGGAGCGGTTATAATGCGGTGTTTTGTCTATTGTTTAGATTGGATTACTGTTAAGAATTATGTATGTCAATAGTCTTATTAGTGAAATACAGACCAATAAAGATTAACTGTGACGCCTACGCTTAAGTTTGTCGTAGGCGCTACGTAGAATACGCTGTCGGTATATTTAACTCTTGGAGCTGTTGTCACGTTATCTTGGCTGAGTCCATTATGCAATAACATGTAAAGTTTGTTTCATTTTAACATAATAACTGTGCCGTGTGATGCCGGCTGACAAGAATAGCACCACCCATCTCCTCCCGCGGGTGTCGTAAGAAGCGACAAAGGGAAAATCCTACGGACGGGCAGCAGCATCCGTTGAAGCCCAATCTCCAGCTACTGCGGTCGCCAACCCGCCTGTCAAGCGTGGCGACTATGGCAACTACCCCCAAGTTGATACAAGTCATATTTGTGGGAGGCCTATGTTCAGAAGTGGACTGCATACGGCTGAAATGTATGTAATGTAATTGTACTTATAGAAGCACGTTTTATAAGTCGAATATTGCTTGAGATGTTTCACTCCGTAACGAGGGGCATAATCATGAGCAGTTTGCGTTGGCGTCGAGACGGTCACGGACAGCTGCGGCCCGCAGTCTGCATCAGTTTGCCAGCATGAACGGATCATGATTATACTCCTCGATTAAAATCCCAGTAAGGGCATTTATTTGTGTGATGAGGACAAATATTTGTTTCTGAGTTATGGGTGTTTTCTATGTATTTAAGTGTTTGTACCAAGTATTAACATTCTACTCTTCCCGGGAGGTATAATTTGGGTATTTTCAAGACAAGAGTGAATAGGCTGTTACTGAGCCAGCGTGCTACTTGACTTCCTCGACACTTACCATCAGGTGTGACTGAGGTCAAACGCTGTTCAGTCTACAGGGTGAACGATATGAAGTGTTACCAAATTCACACTGGCCAGCCTGGTGTCAAAGTAAATGCGACATACTATCGGGAAAATGTTTTGGAAGCTGCATTGGAGCCTTGGGCACGAAAGCTTTTCGGGTAATAGACCGTGGACATTTCAACAAGACTCGGCCCCGGCTCATAAAGCTCGTGTAAACCAAAAATGGTGGAAAAACCACGTTCCACTTTTTATTTCGTCCACCCAATGGCTTTCGAATTCCCCAGACGCCAATCCGATGGACTTTTCTATCTGGTCCATTTTGGAGAGCAAGGTGAGGACAAGAAAACATGCCAGTATGGAAGCACTCAAGAAAGCTATCGTACGTAATTGGCACAATATACCACAGGAACACATTCGTGCAGCGTGCAACTCATTCTTTGAAGGTCATAGTCAAGACAAAAGGTGGCCACATTGAGTTAAAATAAATAAATTCCAAAATGTTGATATATTTCTGTTTGTTTTTCCTTAATAATAAACATTTTTTTTACAAAATAAAAAACGTAGCCTTTTTTAATTTGGTAACACTTCATACCGTTCACCCTGTAGTATAAAAAAAAACTCATCTGCTTAACACTTGCGCCACCCACACAGCACCGTTAGTTCGTGCTTTTCGAGTACTTTGTCTGCAAGCGGGTCGCTCGCTGAACCACTGACCAGAACTGTGTCACCGATCCAAAACGTGCCCGTGATGCGATAATTGTGTCACTTCCAGTTGCCAACCAGCTATGCATACTTGGGTGAATATCGGGCACACTCGAAAACTCATAAAGGCTTGGGCACATAGCTAGTTCAAAATTCATTTTTATGAGAGGTAGGGCACAGCGAAGTACCATCACGCTCGAGTCTGGAGAAGCCCAACTGGGGAAGTAACTCCTCCTTACAGAAGACCACAGCTATAATAGCACTGCTTCCTTTCAGGTATGTAGTGTTGTGTTCCTGATGGTGAGTAAGGTTCCCAGAGCTCCAACCCCCCTTAAAGGTCGGCAACGTGCTTGTGACTCCCCTGGTGTTGCGATTGCCCATGGGCGACGGTAATTGCTTATCATCAGGCAATCCGTCTGCTCGTTTGCCACCTTATGTCAAAAAAAAAAAAAAAATTTTAATACAAATAGATTTTAATTTGATTGAGTGTACTTAACAAAAAAACGCGTCTTTCCTGTGGATCTGGCCAAAGAAAAAGTGACGAGGACCTCTGGATTCCGAGACAGGATTTGAACCTGATATACAGTCAAGTGTAAAAATTCGTTCACTACCAAAATTTCAAAAATATGTATCTATTGTACAGTAAATAAGGTTGTAGGACGTATTTATGAAAGGATTCTTTCGGTACGTATTTTTGCACTTGACTGTATCTCCAGCTATCGCGGCTGAACGCTTTCTTAAGTATATGTCATCTATTTTATATTTTTAGGACTAAATCTCTTAACGTTGCGTCTTAAAAGCTTCACAGGTAAGACTTCAAATAAAAAATATGTAATAAAAAAATAATTTAATTTGTTTTAAAAAAAATGAGTTACATTCAGTCCTAATTTTTTGAATGATCTCAAGTCTGAATAGACCATATCCTGTTCTATCTGAATGGGTCATACACAAAACTTAGGACACGCGTAAATCCATTGGCCTCAGGAAAGACAAGACAAAGGAATAAAATGTGTGTAACCTAATATGTTTTACGACAGTTAACTGCTACAAAAGCTACAGAATATGTTTTGGACCCGGGTATATCCTTAAACTACGTCCAATAATAAGGAGGCACAGCGATGTACCATCACGCTCGAGTCTGGAGAAAGCCAACTGGGGAAGTACCTCCTCCTTACAGAATACCACAGCCATAATAGCGCTGCTACCTTTCAGGTATGTAGTGTTATGTTCCTGATGGTGAGTAAGGTTCCCAGAGCTCCAACCCCCCTTAAAGGCCGGCAACGCGCTTATGACCCCCCAAGTTTTGTGAGTGTTGCGGGTGCCCATGGGCGACGGTGATTGCTTACCATCAGGCAATCCATCTGCTCGTTTGCCACCTTTGTCATCGGACAAAGTGACATCGAAACTAAAACCTTTACAAATTGTCACTGTAAATTGTGTGCGTACTATTAATTATTGTATTTTAGTATTAAATTTATTATGACATTAAACTGATTTGATTTGACCGATCTCAAAACGCGGTCTATTTCTATAAACGTTCACTTAATTACTTATACTATGGATATAATGAACCTTCAAATATCATCTGTCCGTCTTTTACTGCCCTATAAACCACAGATGCTGCTTTAAGAGCCAGACAGGGTAAGGGTCTGATTGCGACACTAGATCTATAAGTATGTAAGTTTGATTTACGAATGATAAATCGATCGAGTAGGCCTGTAGTTGACTGTAAGCAAAATATTTTTTTTTTATACAACGACGGTGGCAAACAAGCATACGGCCCGCCTGGTGGTAAGCAGTTACCGTAACCTATGGACGCCTGCCACTCCAGAGGATTTACATGGGCGTTGCCTACCCTAAAAATTGCTGGAGCTCTGGGAACCTTACTCATCATCAGGAACACAACACTACATACCTGAAAGGTAGCAGTGCTATTATGGCTGTGGTCTTCTGTAAGGAGGTGGTACTTCCCCAGTTGGGCTGCTCGAGATTCAGATTCTGAGTTTTGTTAAGAAAAATTAAATGGCGGTCTGTCGCCACGCCCGGCATGCGGGTTGGCGACCGCAGTAGCTGTAGATTGGGTTTCGACAGATTTTTCCGTCGATTTTTAAATTATCTAAAATCGTATTTAATTTAAGTAGTTTGCGGAGCTGAATAATATTAATAATCCCAATAAGGCCTAGTTTACGTATACCCTCTGGGTTGGAAGGTTAGATGGCAGTGGCTTTCGTAAATCTAGTGCCTACGCGAAATCCTAAAAACAGTTGCCAAGCGGACACCAGGCTCTGTGCCGTGGCAAAATGCCGGAACACAGAAAGATGAGATGCCACAAAACTGTTTTAAGTGTGACCCGGGGGACCGTAACGAAGGCAACGCGGCATGAAATAGTTGTGCCAAATAAACCTTTCTTAATACTAAATACGAATACTGTAGGTACTTTGGACCCGGGTATGTCCTTAAACTACGTCCAACAATGAGAGGTAGGGCACAGCGATGACCATCATGCTTAGTTCTGGAGCAACCCGACTGGGGAAGTACCTCCTCCTTACAGAAGACCACAGCCATAATAGCACTGCCACCTTTCAGGTATGTAGTGTTGTGTTCCTGATGATGAGTAAGGTTCCCAGAGCTCCTACCCCCCTTAAAGGCCGGCAACGCGCTTGTGACTCCTCTGGTGTTGCGGGTGTCTATGGGCGACGGTAATTGCTTAATACCAGGCAATCCGTCTGCTCGTTTGCCGCCTATGTCATAAAAAAAAAAAACTTATTTCTAAATTTATTAACTTTAAGATTATAGGGCATTCCCCGCTAGTATCTTGGGAGACAATTAAACTGTTTGCTTGGATATTTGCGGAGCACAGTCGTCTTATTTGCTGAAATTGTTATCAGTATCTAAGAGATCGGACAAAGTACAGTGGCGTTGACACAGAATACATTCAGTTAATGCACTAAGTAATAAACTTGAATAACAGAACAAAGCGAATTTCTGATTCAATATTTTTGTTGTTTTTATATTAAGCAGAAACGTCTGCTAGCATATCAAAGATATTTAAATCGAAAGACAAATAAAAAATTTGACTCGCAGCGGGACTCGAACCCACAACTACTGGATCACTAGCCCAGTGCACTACCAATTGTGCTATACGAGTACCGCTTAGACGAGACGTGTCAATATGTACATGAGATATTACTTAAGAAAAAGTGAACAGTTCCCGCGGCGTCCGAGGCAGGATTTGAATTTGAACCCGCATCTCTACTCTCAGCCGCAATCAGTACCCTCACCATGAGTTGTGACATTGAGGTTTTCGATAACGAGTATCGGGTTTACTATTTGTGCATCTCGCTTGTACTATTTTAGTACTTGGTGGATTGCTTTGCTTTTACTGCGAAAAAAATAACACAGAAAAAAAATTGTTTTTTTTTTTTAATTCAAATATTGTGCTTATACAACTATATTAGTACTTAAACTTAAATGCAAAGATGCTCTTATCAAAATTGGAACCTGAGACTTTCTGCTTCGTAGGCAATATTACTCTCACCAGGCTAGATCTTAAATTACAATGATTTACATGTAATGCTGTAGCTGTGTTACTCTGCGATCGCCTCGAGCCGCGATTAGCATGGTTGCGAGTGACTGACCCAAAACAATGCGTCGGCCATACTGCCAACGACCTCATGAGGTTTTGTGTCACATGCGTGGCTTGCGGATATGGAGGTGAGGCTCGCCTAGGCGTTTGTTGAGCCTTGTTGAGGTGAAGAAAATTAATCGCGATTGACGATTAAGGCACTAGTAATGGACACGGAACCAATTATGAACATTAGTGCTTATTTCAAAGGAGTTAAGTGTTGTGCATGACAAATTAAATGTATAATTGTATGATTTTTGAAATAAGAACTAAGTGTCCATCATTGGTGCCTGTCAGCTTAAAAGTGTCCGACATTAGTGCCATTACCTTAATTGGAATATATATATTGACCCAAAAAGGCTTGACTCCAATTGTTTGAAACTGTCGCGATTAAAGATTAACTGTTATGTAATATTGGACGATTAATAATGCGTCGGTCGCCATACTGCCAACGAACTGATAGGATTTTGTGTCACATGCGTGGATTGCGGATGTGAGGTGAGGTGATGCTCGGCTAGGCGTTTTTTAAACTTTTGTTGATGTTCAGAAAATTAATCGCGATTGGAGCTGGGACGCTACCGGTAAGTTACCAATTTTAGTATGGGGAATGTTATCATTTGAGATTTTTACCGTACCGTCTCTTGAAATATACATTGACGACTAATTGAAATATACATATTGATCCAGAAGGCTTGGTTCAAAAAGGTGTATTTGTTTGAAAGTATCGCGATTAAAGATTAACTGTTATGTAATATTTGACGATTTAATGCGATGGTCGCTATACTGCCAAGGAACTGACAGGGTGTCACATGCGTGGATTGCGGATATGGAGGTGAGGTGAGGTAAGGCTTTATTTTGAGGAAATTCAATCGCGTCTGGGGAAAACTGAGGTATCCAGTTGATTGATGGAATTAAACGGTATTAAAAATTATTTGTTCAGCTATGAGCTTTTTAGTCTTATTAATCGCGATGACGATTAACTGATGTATGTATTATATTTGACGATTAATGAAACATTTGGTCAAAGAATTGCGGTTGATGTGAAGGTGAGGCTTGATGCAGCTAGGCGATTATTGGAGACTAATTGATATGCAGTTTTGAGGAAATTCAATCACGATTGACGACAACCTGACGTGTTGAGATTGATTAATGAAAGTAAACGTACCTACCTAAAAAATGCTTACCAAGCTGAAGGAGTTCGTTCAAGTTATATAAATGTTGAAGAATTTTTTTATGCGATGCGATTGACTAAATACTTTTTAAATTTAATTGGCTCGCTGTAATATCCGTTATTCCGTTCTCGCCTAATAGTTGAATTTAACATTTAGTATATGTATAATAGATAATTTGTTTTTTACATGTCTATAAAATTATGTAGTTGAGTTATTTTAATGCGAAATTCAAGTTCATCCTGCCAAGCATTTCTACCAGTAAAGTTTTGAAAAGATATATATGGATGATGAAATGTAATTCTTACATCACGTATTTTTTGTTTCTGTCTTCGTTTAAAACACACCATATTAGTACGGATGTATTGCTAGTCAAATCCTTGAGGCTAATCAAGCCGAGTGCTATCATCTATTGATATTCATCATTGAACATCTTTTGGACCCGGGTAGGTCCTTAAACTACGTCCAACAATGAGAGGTAGGGCACAGCATTGACCATCACGCTTGAATCTGGGGCAGCCCAACTGGGGAAGTACCTCCTCCTTACAGAAGACCACAGCCATAATAGCACTGCCACCTTTCAGGTATGTAGTGTTGTGTTTCTGATGGTGAGTAAGGTTCCCAGAGCTCCAACCCCCCTTAAAGGCCGGCAACGCGCTTGTGACTCCCCTGGTGTTGCGAGTGCCCATGGGCGACGGTAATTGCTTAACACCAGGCAATCCGTCTGCTCGTTTGCCGCCTATGTCATAAAAAAAAAACTCTATTACTTAGGTGTTAAGGGCGATAACGGGTAACAAGGTACAGCCGGATTTAAGCGTTGCTAACTGTACTAGCGATCATACCCGTATCACTCTACTGGACAAAGGATTTTTGTTGACTGTATGTTTTTTAGGACACGGGCTGAATGTGACACTCTGTCGACTGGAAATGTCGGTTGATATTTCATTAGGGTTTTACGTAACCAATGTCGCTGATTGACAGATGATTGAAGGGTAAGAGTGACAGATACAGAAATGGGTTTCGGGTGGAATCTGGTGGAACTTATTTTTTTTAATTAAATGTTACGATTTTTTTTGCAATGTTATATTGTTAAAATGTGCTCTGGATCTAGGGAACTGTAAAATGCAACCATGAACTATAGATTAGTTAGTAAAAATAATAATACGGCTGCGGGCCCAGGTTCTCAAACGCCGCAAATACTCGTTCTTACTTAAGGATTACAAGTTCGCGGCAATCGCAGTTGAGACCCTGGGCCCCTGGTCAGACGACACGAAACAATTCGTGAGGGCTCTGTCGGCGCGGCTGGTCAACACCACAGGGGACCCAAAAGCTGGCTCTTACCTCTCCCAGCGTATCGCCCTAGCGGTACAGAGAGGTAACGCAGCCAGCGTTATGGGGTCCATGGCGCAGGGGGACTTGCTGGATTGGGTATTTTTTTTATAGTTAGCAGTAATTATTTATTTTATTTTATTTTTACAATAGGTACTTACTATTTTTTCTTATTATTATTAATATTACGATAGCTTTAATTGCTATTTAATGTTTTAAATTTTCAATCAATTAAATTGTTCAGAGACTAGAATATAGTTTAAAAACTATTTTTTAACAGTTTAATTGTTCTAAGGTAGGGAACCAAAAAACAGGGCTGGGGGCCAGCAAATTATTTTGGCTGAAATGATGATGATTAACGATATCAATCGAGGTGTTATCAGCCTCTTAACGTTTTATAATAATGAAGAAAGCCTCATCAGACAGTTAGTCAAAGTGGCAAAAAGTCTTGAGCGATTGAATGTAGGCAAATTGGATCAGTGACGCGTTAGCGCCACTTAGTTTGATGAGCTGATTTTGTGTTTCGCCATCAGATATATCGGAGCTCCGGAGGTGGTCACAAATATCTGAACATGCACTTTATCGCCTTGAGAATGATTTAGATGCTGTGACAAATTTATATTGATTGGCAATTAAAAAAGAGGATCTTTGCCGGCCTAATATCAACCTTAACGACCTCTCGTGCCTCTCGCCAAACCTGCGGCGCTACCGCGAAAAACGATATTCGTAAATTTCGGACTCCGTCACTCTCATGACGCCTTTATTGGTGTAAAAGAGAAAGGTGCTCGCAATATACGAATTTCTATGTTCGCGGTACCGGCCCTGTAACCACATACTTTGAAGCCTATAAGAAACATAATGTCAACATATTAGTGCATATTTCAGAAGAGTTATTTTTTTTTTTTTTTGTTATCTCATGCCGGTAACAAAAGGAGAAATTTCAAAAATGTATGGATTTTTCTGGTGCTAATGTTTTTTCTATTAGATCGGAAGGAGCTCGTGAATCCATGCTTCGTTTTTTTTGTTTTTGAAACGTACATAATTGTTAAAGGTAGCATTTTTTAGAAAAATGTTCAAATAATTTCATCATATTCAAAATGAGAAGTTGTGTTTAAAAAAAGTGTGAAAATATCTCGTGTCAAATATGCCTTTCACAGTTATTATACTTAATGTATAATTTGTTTCTTTCGTAAATTTTAAATTTTAAACTTTCCCGTATATAAATTACCGTAGTTATGAATCAAACTTTTTACCAAACGAAATTAACTTGATTTCCCCAAATCCTAACTCCCGTAGAAATAATAAAATATCTTAATATTCGAATTAATCTAAGGAAGTGGCGCGATAAATTCATACACAGTAAATTATGGCACTGATGCGCAACCCTATCTGCCGGACCCTATTTCTCTCTCTGCTCATTCTCGTTTATAAGACAAGGATAGCGTGATAGCATGATAAGCGGAAGGGAGTCACTACAAATGTTACAATCCAAACTGGCGTATAAGACATAGTTAGTAAAGTTATTCCAATGTGTTTAAGAGCGATTGCTTTTGTACAATCCAGCGGTGCACCGCGAAAAACGATATTCGTTTTAGGATGAATGTCTCTGTCACTCTCATAACGCTTTAATTGGAGTAAAAGATACAGTTGCCCGAAATAAACGAACACGACGTTCGCATTAACAGGCCAGGTACAAAAATAATTATAGATAAGTACGTCTCTATAAACCATAGACATACCATTTAACTAGACGAAGCATGCTAATAATAATACCACGATCGAAAGGGATGGGCTTATGTAACTTTCCATAAATACGTCCTTGTCATAGTCTCACATATTTTTGTGCCTCTTCAAACTGAACCGTTCAGAAGTGTCAAAATTTGAGGGATACAAATAAATACAATTGAAGTTTCATCGTGTTTTCAACCGCAGTCGCGGTAAATAATACAGAATAAGCTTATATTTTTGTTATAAAGAGAGTCCTGTAAAGAAAAACTATAGTACTATTACATTCTGAGCTGCAAAAGTGAGAGTAACTTTGTTTTTTATCGGCGTATACGGATACGTGCTGCAGCCATTATTCCTCCTAGCTATAAACTGGTTAAAAAAATACCCAATTGCATATTACGCCAGTGGGAATACAGGGTGGGATGTATTTAGGGCGTTTTGGAGCGGGCACGAAGTTCGGCCATTAAGCACAAATGCTGTGGCCACAGACGGCCTGGATGTCGAGCGGATTATGATGGTGCAATCGGCGGGAGAAGGAAATATAATGTGTTTTTTAATGCAGTTATATTATCAAATTTCTTTTTTGCATTTTGTCAACAATGTGACTTAATTACAATTCAAACAGTAGATAAGATAGTAGAGGCTGACACGCCGAGGTATGTATATTTGTATAGCGCTTTTCTCAGACATACAATACAATAATAAAAAAACTCCAAGTAATAGAGGTTTTATTTATAGAAAAACCTAAAGTAAACTTGCCAAATAAAAAGCAAAATTTAGATAAAGATAAAGATAAAAAACATTTATTTGTGACAACACATATACAAGAACAATGTCAAACAAAGAAAGAAAAAATAATACACCTGGTGTGCATCACAAAATTTACGAAAAACTATTTTTTTTTAATAGGCAGAATGTTATTGAACGATTCAGGCAATAAGATCAATATTTTTTCAATGGTCAATGGCCATGATGCTATGTTATAAAATAATAATATAGAATGGCAATAAAAAAAGAAGAGCTTGCCGTCCTAGGCCGGCAATGTTAACCTTAACGAGCTCTCTTGACTTTCGTCTAGCCAAATCTGCAACGGCATACTTCGCAATCTATTATAAGGATCGTAATGTCAAAATTGTAATGCACGTTTGAGAAACTAAAAAATATTACAGAATTGGCTGAGCCCCACGGTAAGCTCAAAAAGGCTTGTGGATACATACAAGCCAGCAACATATATAAACTGTCCCCATGGAAGACCAGCGCTGGCTCCCAGGTTGCAGATATCCATGAAAAGATCGTCATTAAATATCGTTATGAATTTTCGTTACGAATTTTTATAATATCGTTATGGAATGCAGTTCTGATCAGAACTGGTTTTTTTGTTAGCTTGGCAAGCTTTGATTTCTGAGCTATGTTGAACACCAATCCGACGCGACATATGCAATGAACCGCAAACCTGACGAGAATTTTTTTCTTTGAAAACAGTCGCGACTTCTAGTCTCATCCGGTAGGTTTTTCCTTTTTTAAGGATCTTACCTTTTTCTAATAACGTCAATAGTATGTGGCCCGCATCTTGCATACTTGCTTGTTGCTTGTATTTGATTGAATAACTAATCTTACCTGCAATGAGAAGAATTTTAAAATTAATTATTGAACATAAAAACATGAAGAAAGAAAACAATGTCAAAGTAGCTACAGTTCCAAAGAACACATTTAAATAACAGAAACTCTACTGTGTTTACAAAATAAGACATCAGCTAAAGCTATTATTATTATTAGAAAAAACACAAAAAATGCACCTCAAAGAGTGCAAGATCAACTATGCCGCTTCTTGCTCGCAAATTGGCGCAAACTCTCAAGTTGGCGTAAATAATCTAATGAATATAAATAAGCACAATACAAAAATGTGCACGCCATCCATACTTTTGTCCATTTGTCGCCAAGATGGCGCAAACTGCCAAGTTGTTGTAATTTTCGTTGCACTTTCATCCCTATTACATAATTATAATTTATTTTTGTTCGTTTCTTTTTGTCTGAGTATATTTAGGGTGGTTGGTAGTAGGTTACCTGAGAGAGGGCATAATCCCCTCTCCGGGTCATACCTGGTGCACTATCACAGCGCGCATGTTTATTTAAAAATATGGTCGCTGTGCTCAACGTTTCCCTGCATGATCAAATCACACTACATACCTGAAAGGTGGCAATGCTATTATGGCTGTGGTCTTCTGTAAGGAGGAGGTACTTCCCCAGTTGGGCTGCCTCAGATTCAAGCGTGATGGTCAACGCTGTGCCCTACCTCTCATTGTTGGACGAAGTTTAAGGACATACCCTAAAATAAATATAAAATTACTCGGTGACTATTTCAAAAATTGTACCCCTAATTGACTGTATTCGATATTTATAACTGTCGCCCTCCGATGTGATTAAAAAGAGGTATCAATGAATTATGTCTCGGGCTTTCACTAAAGAAGAATTTAAGTTTGCTAAATATCTTTTATAGATAAATATGAATTGACCAGTTATGTGAAGCAACATCACTATTTTAGCTTGCCCCCAAAATTAGCGTTAGATAACGGGGTGTATCTGTGTGGCAATCCTTTAGCTGATCGTTGGAAGACCAACTAGGTGGACCCACACACAAGGTCCCGAGAAATCGTGCCGTTCGCACAAGGGTCACTAGACCGATCATTATGGAATTAAGGGGACGTCTTCATGGTGATTATGATGATGATAAAACTTGTACACACATTGAAAATCCGCGTATTAATTATTATTGGTAATGCTTCCATATTTGAAACGGTTTTAATCAGCCATGTAACCGACCGCGTTTGAAACTGCCGACCACGCGATAACGGATAGTTTTCATTATGAATGAGCGCGGTCTCAGCCAAATCGGATTTGTTATCAAGCAATTATTTTAGCCGATACAAAAGTATTAATGTGTTATTACGACTTAACGGGAATTATAGGTGAAAAACTTAACTTATTTATATTAAGTTTCATATTATTTCTGTTTCATACTATTTTTTGGACCCGGGTATGTCCTTAAACTGCGTCCAACAATGAGAGGTAGGGCACAGCGATGACCATCACGCTTGAATCTGGGGCAGCCCAACTGGGGAAGTACCTCCTCCTACAGCAGACCACAGCCATAATAGCACTGCTAGCTTTCACGTATCTAGTATTGTGTTCCTGATGGTGAGTAAGGTTCCCAGAGCTCCAACCCCCCTTAAAGGCCGGCAACGCGCTTGTGACTCCCCTGGTGTTGTAATTGCTTACCATCAGGCAATTCGTCTGCTCGTTTGCCGCCTATGACATAAAAAAAAATATATATTATTTCTCTGCACTACTACATAGTTAGACATGAACCTTCAGTAGTTTTTCACCTACAACAGCCTCGAGCTAAAAATTGCCTTGGACGACATTGTCCTCGCAGTCTGGGATGAAGACTGGCTAATTTGACAGCAACGTTTTATAGCCGCGCGAATTTTCGAACTACCCGCACTTGATCTTGTTTAGAAACCGCTTGTGTACAATCGCCATCAGATATATCGGAGCTGTGGAGGTGGTCACGAATATCTGAACATGCCGATATTCGTGTATCTGATATTTGTGTATCTGACCAACTCCACAGCTCCGATATATCTGATGGCAACTGTACAAACCGTAAAAGTTCATGTGTTAATCATTGTCAACCTTTAATCACCTTAGCTAATTAGCAGTGATCGGTTTTTTGGATTCACCCTCGCGGGATATCATGTAGAAAAGTTAATATAGATACGACAGTTTCCCGCGATACCGAACAAATTAATCAAAAATAAAACAATTTAAATTGTGTGAAAGGGATTTTTTACTTACTCGTCGAACTTTTGTACAAACGGTACAAAATATGCCGATTTGGTGGCAGCAAATGAGCTGTCAGTGTGAAAACTTGTGCTCATTTGTTCAATTTAGACAAAATAACGGCGAGTAAGTCGCTTGTATATCAGCTATTTAGATGTTTTAATGTATAATAAAATAAACACAATGTATTTTTTTTGTCTTTTCTAACAACCTAAAGCCCGGATTCCCGGGGCATTTCCATACTAACATAATGTTTGAGGTCGTTCACCCCATGTCGAATCCAAAAAACCGATCACTGCTAATTAGTGACAGTCGGGACGAGATGCTTCCCGTCCTTTTTTAACGATATTAATTAAAGAGGGACGAGTATTCTATCTCGGGTCGAAATACAGTCATGCCCTTCATGTGCTAGGCCTACTGTACCCTGACCATGAGTAGTGACTTTAAGGTTTTCGATAACGAGTATCGAGTGCATCTCGCTTGTACTATTTTAGCGCGAACGAGAACAGACAGTAAACTCGATACTCGTTATCGAAAACCTCAATGTCACAACTCATGGTAAAGGTACTGGGCCAATCGTATCCAGAACTGACCAACAACTCAAATATCCATCGACCTAAATGGGCGTCTCTTGTCCGAATGGGGCCACCATTAATATTTTGCTCCACCTGCCATTAGTTTTTCTGGCAACATGTCTTCAACTTGGTTGACTGTACCACATCATTATCATGAAGTGGACAAGAAGACAAGAGACCCCATTCGGACAAAAGACGCCCATTTAAGTCGATGGATATTTGAGTTGCGGGTCAATTCTATCTTTTTGTCATATATTATGTACTTCTGGGTCTACCTCTCTCTTTTGCTACCTTTTCCTCGAACATAATATACTTAAGGAAAATAATCAAAACGTGTCCAAGGCGAGATTTGAACCCGGCCTTCAGCATTCGCGTCTATCGTCCGAAGCGGGTAGACCAATACACAAAAATCCTAGTTGGCTCTATTGCGCCGCGACTCCTTTGATGTGAATCCTACATAACAGTCATCGTTGGACGATAATTTTCTACCATTAACAACTATAACAGAACAACCTCTCTATCGCACGTAGTACCATACCAAAGACTAAGAGATGAATAGGACGCTTGTTTAGTTTATTGAGCATGTACAGCGATCACGACTGGGTCGTTAAATGTGTTTATCGGTAGGAATGTCACCAATAACCTCCTGAAGACTGGTGTCCTATATATAGTACATACGCCCCAATGAAATGATGATCTTTGTCAATCCGATAGAGTGAAAATTACGCTGGCAAACTTTGATACTTAGTTCTCAGGAGGTACACGTCTGTACCTCCACCAGGAAATGCCACAGTTGGCATACGACTCTTACACGATTCGTTAAGGACAAGTTCTACTAATCGGCGCGCATCGGATCGGATCGGAAAGAATTGTACGATCTTTAAACGACACTAAATCACGTGTGCAATGTTTTTAACACACAGTCCAGCCCCATGCATGAGTCACGACGTACTATCTTCACAAATCCGTGCCCCACATGTGGGTCACTATAACCGCCCAGGTACACACTGAATCAAACCACTTCCAACTGCATTCAATCGCGCTCATAATATAAAAGATAATTCTGATTTCTCTATCAATATTTCTGTTAGATAGGCAACAGAATTCAGTACTTAAATATATTCGAGTATATAACTGGGCGTTCCTTAGTGACCTATACGCGGAGCACAGACGTTCGAAGCGATTGGTGGAAAATGTCCTTTAGGCTCTGTATATTTTCTCCATACAAATACGAGTATTATAATTAAAAAGTAGCTAGTAGTAAATATGATAATCAAACAGCGCCTGCACACATTATTTGTGCGCTAGCAAGCAGTGGCGGGTCAAATATTTTCTTAAATAAGCCCGGGTCAAGTCAAAGTGGCTTTCGTTTTCTCTGTAAATAAAATAAAATAAAAATAGATGACATATAGTTAAGAAAAAAGTGACTAGGATTTCCGGCATCCGTGACAGGATTTGAACCTGCTTCTCCAATTATCGCGGCGCTACCGCGAAAAACGATATTCGTAAATTTCGGACGATTGTTTCTGTCACTCTCATGACAGTCATGACGCCGTAATTGGAGTAAAAGACGCAAATTCTCGAAATATACGAATATTGTTTTTCGCGGTAGCGCTCCTGATGCCAAATCCTATCATGGATTCCGGAGGTCTCCTCACTTTTTCTTTTTCTTATCTATTTCAATTTTTTGTAGCATATAAGTTAAACTCCTTAAATGTATTTGTTCTCAACACAATACCTATTTCTTATACTTTCTTATTTAACCTCACTACCATGTTTTAACACCTAAACGCCTGTATATATTAAAACAATGCATAATACAAGCATTATACGATAATTAAGCACACATAACAATACAAAGCAAAACCTGCTTACGGCGCTTACGTCTTTCTATATACTATTCCAATAGACCTGTAACAGTATAGGTCGTAAGCGACATACGTGTTGAATCAGGTTTTGCTGTGAAACATATATGTTGTAATCCAACCTAATACCATAGTTGACATTAACTGATAACATACCTTATTACCGCTACATAAGGTCGAACTACGCTCAGTTAATTATTTCGGTGGAAGTACTATAAGTCCTTTGTGTAAGAATTAGCAATAGTGCCTTTGTCTAAGTATTAACGTGTATATATGTGTGAACCTTATTCGCTTATATATAGAGGTTATTTTGGTTTAACAGGACGAAGGTTAGATTAGAAAATGTTATGAATGTAAGGGAAATAGTTTAGTTGTGATAAGGTGTCCCGTGGGCTTTGTTTACATTGTAAACCGCATATGTATCCATGGTTTTATAAGCGTGAATTTTAACCTATTCCACGCCAAAGACGTATATATTGGCCCGCAGGTTCAGTCGCTATCAGATATATCGGAACAACGCCTCAAAGCGATAAAGTGAATGACCGATATTTATGACTACCTCCACAGCTCCTCCATATTTTCCAGTCGCTTTTCGGTAAAGGAAGACATCGTGAGGAAACCGGACTAGTCCAAATAAGGCCTAGTTTACACTCTAGGTTGGAAGGTCAGGTGGCAGTCACTTCAATCTAGTGCCTACGCCAAATCCTGGGATTAGTTGCCAACCGGACCTAAGGCTCCCGTGAGCCATTGCAAAATGCCGAGACAACGCATTTCTTTTTTTCATTTTCTTCAATCTCAACTTTTGCGAATACATTTGCAAAAGTCGCGATTTTTGTACGAAAGTGTTAACTTAAAATAACATACTATTCATGAAGTTATCTTGATAACTAATTCCCTAGCTACTTTAATTATAAAATAACAACTGAAACGTGACATTTTAAATGATAACACTTTTCTTTCCAGATGGTTTAGAAAGAGTTCCTTGTAACAATAACTTTTTTAACGGAGAAAAGTAAAAAACAAGTAGAATTGTGGAACGTCTGCGTGTCCATTAGCGAAAATAAAAATGCGGGTTAGAAATGTTTTTAGTTTTTTTTTATGACAAACGCGGCAAACGAGCAGACGGATTACCTGATGGTAAGCAATTACCGTCGCCCATGGGCACCCGCAACACCAGGGGAGTCACAAGCGCGTTACCAACCTTTAAGGGGGGAACTCTGGGAACCTTACTCACCATCAGGAACACAACACTGCATACCTGAAAGGTAGCAGTGCTATTATGTCTGTGGTCTTCTGTAAGGAGGAGGTAGTTCCCCAGTTGGGCTTCTCCAGACTCAAGCGTAATGGTACTTCGCTGTGCCCTACCTCTCATTGTTGGACGTAGTTTAAGGACATACACGGGTCTAAAATATAATTATAGTTATGAAGAATTCTACCGAATGTACAGTGCGGGTCAAATATATCGACTCAACCGAATTTCTAAAATATGTATACATGTACCTTAACCATGTGGCAGTGCACAGCGGATGTATAGATACATTCTTTGTATTTTTTATGATTACAATTTTTACGACCCGTCGTATCGTAAAATCCCGATTTTTAGGGCAAGAGTGTTACTGTTTTTAGGGCAAGAGTGTGGGCTGTTACTGAACCAGCGTGCTGCACTTTCGACTTCATCGACACTTACCATCGGGTGTGACTGAGGTCAAACGCTGGTCAGTCGTGTATAAAAAGACCCATTAAAATGTGTCTAGATCAGAATTACACTAACTGAGATTTAAATTAACATTTAATTGGCTAAATACAAATTTGTTCCGCCAAGCCCAAAACGAAAGACACCACCAATATGACTAATTTCAAAACAAAGTACAAGATGGCTGATATGATACCATTGCTAGCCTACTTAATTTGATGACTTTTTGTTACCCTCCATTACGCGGTGGAGGGTGACAAATGTTTATTTCGTTATTATAAAACGTCACAATGACAACGACACTATGACAAGGATGAACCGAGCAGACGGATTGCCTGGTGGTAAGCAATTACCGTCGCCCATGGGCACCCGTAACACCAGGGGAGTCACAAGCGCGTTGCTGGCCTTTAAGAGGGGTTGGAGCTCTGGGAACCTTACTCACCATCAGGAACACAACACTATATACCTGAAAGGTAGCAGTGCTATTATGGCTGTGGTCTTCTGTAAGGAGGAGGTACTTCCCCAGTTGGGCTGTCCCAGATTCAAGCGTGATGGTCATCGCTTTGCCCTACCTCTCATTGTTGGACGTAGTTTAAGGACATACCCGGGTCCAAAAAAACCTTCTCTGTCATACCTATTGAAAGTTTAAGATCATCCCATTATATATTGGTATTATTGTTACAGTCGCCATCTGATATATCGGAGCTGTGGAGGTACACACAAATATCTCAACATGCACTTTTTCGCCTTGAGAATAAAAGCGTTGTTCAGATATTTGTGACCACCTCCACAGCTCCGATATATCTGATGGCGACTGCCATGCCCCCTCTATTTCGACAAGTCTAAATCATCAACAGCATTGACTCAAAAAATCTTTTATCTAATCCACTATGTCATAAAAAACTTCATGTTTGGAAAACAGAATTTTCATTAGCGTAATGTACCTGTCAATCATTTGAAAAAATAAGGGCGTAAAGAACGAAGTTTCCAACTAACATACGCCCTTTTTGCTGTATAGGACCGTACAGTACTAACGAGATAAAGATTTGTGAAACATTTTTATTCGACGCTGGAACGCGGTCAATTTTCTATAATGAAAAATTTTTACCTGAAATGAAAATATAAATATGATGAGATTTTTTAGTTCGTTCTTGGCGAGGCAACGTATTGCTATATTTTTAGGTTAATTTGAGGTTTAGGGAGATTTTGTAACTAATGGACGAAAAATGATTCGTAGAGTCAGGTTATACCCATTCAGTCCAAAATACAAAATGGGGGTTACGTTACGACACATGTAACAAATTTGAACAAAATTAAATTAAATAGAACATTTTTTCTTAGATAATTGACCTTAGAAATAAAATTAAACCACGATATTATGTGATTTTAAACTAGCTTGAATAAAAATAATTTGTCTCGCCTATTTTAACAAGAATCGAGCCTATTTTTAAGTTGGCGACCAAAGTCGGGCTCCCATAGTAAGTGGACGCCCGCAGTGGAGCGTGAGCGCGAGCGGAGCGTCGAGCTTCAAAGGGTTTTGAGCAGCGTGCACTGCGGTCACGTGCATACATTTGCACTTGTTTGATATGTACCTACGCCGGACGCACCGTTGCACGCTAACTTGAGCGTCCACTCAGGTTACACTTTGTAATTTATTTTTCAACCTATTTGAAACGCAATTAAAACTAACATAAAATATAAGTGTATTCGTTAAATCTCAAAAGATAAATTAAACATTAACACGGCTCTACTCACGTTTATTTAGTCACTCGCGCGACATGTTTCGGAGAACATAGGCCTCCATTATCAAGCACTAAGAGTGCTGAGTGTCCGTTCGATTCGGCGATCGTGATTTAGAGTCATTGTTGGTGGACGAATCGAACCCGCGGTCTACCATTACAGCGGCTCTGGTGTCGGACCGCCCTCAACCGGTTTTGACATCAAGAGCGGCGCGAGCAGCGCGGCGCGTGTTAGTGCGCGACGGGCCGGCGACGCGATCGCCGAATCGAACGGACACTCAGCACTCTTAGTGCTTGATAATGGAGGCCTATGTTCTCCGAAACATGTCGCGCGAGTGACTAAATAAACGTGAGTAGAGCCGTGTTAATGTTTAATTTATTAGATATGTCTCACGAAAGTTTGAATACAAATCTTAAAAGATTTATTATAATGAGGTATAATTTGGATGTCACCAACGGATGGACAGCAGCATCCCAATATGGCTACTGCGGTCGCCAACCCGCCTGTCAAGTGTGGTATGAGAACTACACCTGAAGATAATGGTCATTTATTTACCATTGCGTTTTCAATTAAACATTGTTATTAAGCCTACAGCCCCAATAGAATAGTGACACAGCCATGTATAGGTTTCTTTGTAAATTCGTCGCAAATTATCCGGTCCGGATTCCGGTCGAATCGGCTTTCTCTGATCCGGGAATTTAGGGTGTGAAATAAAGGTTTATTGTCACATTTCTGTGTCAAACCGTCGGATAAACTCAGTTCATACAAGACATATATAAGAACTAAAAATATAAGATAAGATAACATACATATTTATGAGACATGGGTGTTTTCTATGTAGCTATTGAAGTATTTGTATATTATATTTATCGTTGACTGAGTACCAACAACACAAGCTTTCTTGAGCGTGGGGCAGGGGGCTCAGTAAATTTATGTAAGCATGCCCTGTAGTATTTATATAGGAATATAGGTACATGTAGAACAGTAAAATATAAATAAATATATAGTTTTGTTATCATCATCGATATTTAAATCGAAAAAAAAATAGAAAAACTTGACTCGCAGCGTGACTTGAACCCACAACCACTGGATCACTAGCCCAGTGCACTACCAATTGTGCTATACTAGTACCGGTTGGACTTGTCAAATTTTTCTATTTTATCTTTCCTGGTATACGTCATTACGGGTGATGTGTAGCGACATCTACCGAAAGAGTATTGAACCGTTTTTACGGCATCGAAGTTTCAAATTTTGATTGAGAATTCATCGATAACAAAGAGCTACCCCTTTCTAAATTGTTTTTTTTATGTTAAGCAAAAACGTCTACGAACCTACCTTATTAATTTTTTGTAATTTGTCTCATGTCAAGTTACATCCATTCATTATTTATCTAATTAATTACGAACGGGAAAACCAATAAGATGTTCCATTAAATTATTGATATTCATAACACGTGTACGAACTGCGCAGGTGTCGCAAATATTACATGTAAGCCTTATTCCTATGCCATAAGGTTTACTTTTCCTTGTATTCTTCGTCAGACTTCTTTTGGAAGTGTTTGGTAGGTCGTAAGGCCTTGGAATCCTTACTGTTGAGACTTGTCTTAAATACGACTAGGACAATTAAATCAAAATATTAATTAGAAAATAATTTGATTTGTTCTTAGTTACGATGAGTAAAGTTAGAGAGAAACCGGTAAGAGGTTACAACCGGTTTTGACCGCAAAAATTATCATATCGGTAATTGGGTAAAATTGTTTTTGTCATTACTCATCATAGTCATCATCTCATCCAAAGAAGATTTGAGCGTTTAAAAAAGTACGGTACGGACAAGTTAGTTCACGGGCGTAGAGATAAAATAAAGTTAAGAAATAAAATTGAATAAAGCTACGTAGTTATAAATAAATATTTCGGGACAATCTTACACAAATCAACCTAGTCTTACGGTAAGCTCAAGTAAGGCTTGTGTTGTAAGTACTAGACGACGATATATGTAATAGATAGATACATACAAATACTTAAATACATAGAACACCTATGACTCAGGAACAAATATCTGTGCTCATCACAAAAATAAGTGCCGCGACTGGGATTCGAACCCAGGACCATCGGCTTCATAGGCAGGATCACTACCCACTAGGCCAGACCGGTCGTCAACACTACATTCGGCTCGTAATTATATTCCCAAGAGTTCCAGGATACTGACAACCAATATATTGTAACCTCCAGTGTCGTAAGAACTGTGGTTCGTCGGGGCTCAGATATACACTAGTTTACTGGTGACTTCCTCTTCCACTAAACCATATTTGTGTCATTTTCTATGAATTCTTATTGTTGATGGCGCTTATGCTCTTTCTTTAAATGGCGCAGGTCAAATTCAGCCCGATTCGACGTAAGCGCCATCGACAATAAGGTCCCTTTTCATAGTGCCACATATGAATTCTAATTAGTATTCTGGTTTAAAAAAGGGTATATCCTGTTGATATTTTAAGCTTAAAGGCTTGGTCACATAAGGCGCGTTTTGTGACGTGGCGCAGCGAGGCGCGACGCTGCCGTCCGAATGTGTGCCTTATTTCGTTACATTAGCCACACCGCTGTCACGCCCCGCTGCGCCACGCTCTCAAAACGCGCCTATCTGCCAAAGCCTTAATATTCAAAACTAAAGTTGTTATGCACTGCCGTACCTACAACGCCAACGATATATAATAGTGTCATGTCGGACGATGTTATAAGCAACATGCCTTCTGACAGATACGGTGTATTTTCGATGTTCAATAGTCGAGACGTTGGCGTGTACGGCACATATCGACGCAAGAGGAAAACCGTTCAAAATGTTTAAGGTCAACAAAACAAATCAATATGTTTGACGGGTCTGGCGTAGTGGGTAGTGACTCTGCCTATGAAGCCGATGGTCCTGGGTTCGAACCCCGAGTCAAGGCATTTATTTGTATGATGAACACAGATATTTGTTCCTGAGTCATGGGTGTTTTCTATGTATTTAAGCATTTATATGTATCTATCTATTATTATATATTGTCGTTTAGTACCTACAACACAAGCCTTACTGAGCTTACCGTAAGACTAGGTCGATTTGTGTAAGATTGTCCCGATATATATTTATTGATTTATGTCAAACATTTGTATTAAAACAGCTTCACTCACGTTTATTCACTTACACGGGCAACATGTTTCCATTCAAACCGTGGTTTAATAAAATAACAATATGCCAAGTAACTTATGAAAAGTTATCAATAATGTATAAAAGTATAGGAATGATGTAAAAAGTAATCTCGGAAGGTCGGGAAGGGACTACAAGTAAACGTTATACAGCTCAATGCTCTTGGGAATTCGGATGGGGGCGGGTGTCAGCGGGAGAATTAGCGGAAGCGTTTTTAACAAAAATAAAATGGGATTCGCATCAAGAGAAGGATCTTCAATTCAAGCAAAGGAACTGGCTAGGCAACGCAACGCCGAGTGTAATTTACACGAATCGCTTGGCCCTTCTATAACTCAAAACCTCTTTAACGTAAACAAATAAAACTACGTGTGTGTAACGCGATGAAACCATTATATTAAGCCATACCATACCATATATTAAGATATTGTATCTATCATCCTGATTATTGTCCCTAAAATGCGATACCACTGGAGGACGGACAGCAGTGTTCTTTAGAGCGGTTGAACAAACTACGATCGCCAATCCGCCTGCCAAGCGTGGCGACTACGGCATTTAACCCCCAATGCTGCTTATCGCAGTCTATTGCGGGAGGCCCACGTCCTGCAGTGGACGTCCATGGCTGAACTAGTAGTATCTATCACGTGTGCAACTTACTATGTTTTAATATATGTGACGCTGCCCAGGGTGCGCGACAGCCGCCATACTCCTGTCCGTTGTGGCGGGCAGATGTGACAGTGGCTTAATCAGGCACTGGTCTTCTTTACATTTAAGTTTACCATTTAAATTATTTTTTTATTATGCAGAAACGCGTCTACTAACGAAGATCTTCGATATTGAAATCGAAAGAAAAATGGAATAATTTGACTCGAAGCAGAACTCGAATCCACAACCACTGATAGTAAACTCGATACTCGTTATCGAAAACCTCAATGTTACAACTCATGGTAAGGGCACGGTTCTAACCCTACACCACTGACCTGAGAAGTATTCAGTAAATATTCGGTTATGTAAGTTAATCTCAGTTATAAGTATTTTAAGCAGGTACTTACAAAATATGGACATAATGGTTTGATTTTTTTAATAAGCGGTACTTGTGATCGCTGACACTCGCCCACACCCAACCTTTGATCATCGGACCGTGATCTCCGTTCAGGTGCCCTACTAATTTGGGACGATCGTTTTTAATATCACAATTCGGACCTCAATCGGCCGCGGGAAATGAGTGATTTCCTTTGTCCCCATCAGACCTTAAAATTGCGATAATGGAGTGAGAAAGATAACCTTTTGTGAAAACTTCGGGTTTTACTGCTATGTAGGGTTCCGTAGTTTTCGATTTCAAAAACGGTTCAACCGATCAAGTCCATGATAATTTTCCTTGACAGTCGCAAAACATAAAAACCCCACCAACCTTTTCAAGTTTATAATAACTTTCCTTATAATAAACTAACTAACTAAACTTGGAATAAACTTAATGGATTTTTGGGGTTTTTATATTTTAAAATTTTCAAGGAAAATTATTATGAGCTTGATCAGTTGAATCGTTTTTGGAGACGCGGTACTATGTGGTACAGCGCCATCTATGAAACAGTTGTGTTGTTTTGACAGTGTTATATCCATAGAACTAGAATAACAGTGAAACCTAAACGTGATAGATGTCGTCGCTAATGTGTTTTTCACAGGTTCTAGTGTAAGTTACTTTTGATGTAAAAAAACGTTTACGAACGCGTAAGTGATAATGTTATTTATATGGGAAACGCAAACGCATTCGTGACGTAAAGTTACGTTAAAAACTTACAATCGGGGCTCAGAACGCCCTCGTTCCCCTGGACGTTTTTTTTTTATGACATAGGCGGCAAACGAGCAGACGGATTGCCTGGTGGTAAGCAATTACCGTCGCCCATGGGCACCCGTAACACCAGGGGAGTCACAAGCGCGTTGCCGGCCTTTAAGGGGGGTTAGAGCTCTGGGAACCATACTCACCATCAGGAACACAACACTACATACCTGAAAGGTAGCAGTGCTATTATGGCTGTGGTCTTCTGTAAGGAGGAGGTACTTCCCCAGTTGGGCTGCTCCAGATTCAAGCGTGATGGTCAACGCTGTGCCCTACCTCTCATTGTTGGACGTAGTTTAAGGACATACCCGGGTCCACTAAACTTAGAATAGAATAATGATTTATTGGTCAGCACATACTATTTACACAAAACATGAAACAGACGATCATATAACATTACAAGAAGTGCCACAAAACTTCACAGATAGATACAACATGTTTCGTTTAATCAGTTGTGTGAGTTTATTATATTGTATATTTACACAGATGTGATGCGTTGTTAATATGCAACCTCGTTCAAGGAGACATGTTAATACTACTGACACATTTAGCGAATTAATTAAAACAACTATAAACTGAGACGCTTTATGGGAAGAGGTAATCTTATACTCCATCTCCTCCACCGAGTGTCGTAAGAGGCGACAAAGGGAAAAATCCTACGGACGGGCAGCAGCGTTCATCGAAACCCAATTTACAGCTACTGCGGTCGCTAACCCGCCTCCTCGCCAAGCGTGGCGACTATGGCAACTACCCCCAAGATGATACAAGTCGTATTTGTAGGAGGCCTATGTCCAGCAGTGGACTGCATACTGCTGAAATGTATGTATGTAATGTAAATCTTATACTGAGCGGCACAATTTAAATCTTTTCATATTTGTATACATATATTTATAAATATAAGCTATCGTACCCGGGTGTTTAAAGAAATAAAGCTATCCATTTAGGTAGGCCAACATAGAGAAGGAGGTATTGTCGAATCCGACTCGGCTGGGCAGTTAGGGAAGCGCGTCCATAGGCTACGGTAACTGCTTACCACCAAGGCCGCATGCTTGTTTGCCACCTTTTTGTATATAAAAAAGTCTCTGAACAAAATAAATTGAACTGATATTGAATACTACTCACTTACAAACGGATAAACTCACACAAAACTATCGTGAGATTGAAACATATTAATTGTATAAAAGCGGATAACTAACAAAACGTGATTCGACTTATAAAACGTGAGTTACCCGCTTTTATACAATTAATATGGATAAACTCACGTGTGTTTATCCGTTTGTAACTAAGTAGTAGTAACATTGCTCACAACAGTTTTAATTACATGATTTTGAATACTTCTAAATTGTTTTGGCTTTTTAAGTTTTTAATTAATTTTGCTGCAACGATAATATTAACCTCTGCATCGTTCAGCAAAATTGGATAATTCCCTGTAAACGCTCGTTCCATTGTCTTTTATTGTATAATAAACGCCAATAACACATTTAGAGTTAATTCAATAATCGTGTCATTAATTTAATGTCGCCAGTCGCCATCAGATATATCGGAGCTGTGGAGGTGGTCACAAATATCTGAACAACGCCTCCATTGTCAAGGCGATAAAGTGCATATTCAGATATTTGTAAACACCTCTACAGCTCCGATATTTTTGATGGCGATTGTACATGATGGTTAATAGTAAGTAGTGACCCTGCATATGAAGCCGATGGACCTGGGTTCAAATGCCAGTAAGGACATTTATTTGTGTGTGAACACAAGTAGGTATTTGTTTCCGAGTCATTGGTGTTTCTATTTATTTAAGTATTTCTATATGGTAAAAGTATTTTCCTATACATCATCATCATCATGTCAGCCGAAAGACGTCCACTGCTGGACATAGGCCTCCCCCAGAACCACCCAAGAAGACCATTTTCCTATACAGTACATGAATAAAAAGCATGCATTTTATGAATGATTTCTAAAATTCTCATTTAACCAATTTCCATTTCAATCGATTGAAATATTAGAAATTGATTGAAATATTCGATATTGATTGAATTATTAGAAATTGATTGAAAAGTCTAAACATTCGGTCAAGATTTTTCTTTGCGTTTGTGGTAACCTGTTGGTAATCCGCATGTTCGTTTTTTTTTAATTAAGTTGGAGTAGTTCCTTAATTAAATATCTTAAAATCTTATATGAAAAGTCGTCTCGTGAGCAATAATGAGGCACAATACACCTTAAATAAAACACACACACACCACTCAGATTCAGTTGAGACCGTCTCACCCAATCTCGCTGGAAGCGTAAACTCAGTAGGAGTATTCCAGCAGTACAAATCAAGTCTGGTGCGGAAGGGTCCTGGATTTTCCCCAGGCTACCTTCCCCCCACACAGTCCGATCGCACTAATAAACCGAATGGCTTATAGACAGTCAGGAACCAAAAAAAAAACCACCCACTTACCATCAATTAAATCCACTTGCACGCAACCTATCCACAATTACCAGTTTTGCTCCACCCGCATCCAGTGGAAAATCGCGATATTTCACCTTGTGGAGGGGCTTCCCACGCTGCGCCTTCCGGTACTCATAATCAGCATACCATTTGAAAATTCGTTGCACACTCAAACGTAATGTTTTGTTATACGCCATACCTGCAACAAACAATTTTTCATCATTAAAATTATATCGGTCATTGTGGGTCGCCTTGGGGGAGGTCTAAGTTCAGCGCCCAAATAAATTGTCCAGACATAATTGAAAAAATTGCGTCCGATCTAAAAGCGACCTATTTCTCCAGTACCCTCACCATGAGTTGTGACTATGAGGTTTTCGATAACGTGTATCGAGTTTACTATCTGTGCATCTCGTTCGCACTAAAATAGTACAAGCGAGATGCACAGATAGTAAACTCGATACTCGTTATCGAAAACCTCAATGGTAAGAGTACAGGCCGGTAACACTTTTATATTTTTAACCGACCTCAAAAAAGGGAGGCTCGAGGTGTATGTGTGTGTGTTTCTATAACAGAAGTGAAATCGTTTAAAAATGTCATTTAAGTCAATTTCTGTCACACTCTCACGGTTCGCGTTCAACAATAGTTTTTCAATGTAATTCTGTATTTTAGTTACACAATGCTTGTTTCGACATATCGTGGCAATTGTACAGGCAAAAATATCGATACGGACAGTGTGCCAGAATATGTATACGTTTACCTTAATATCAAGACAATAATAGCTTGTCTACATATTTTGGCGCTTTGTCCGCATCGATATCTTTGACCTGGGCTGTACCTAGGTTATTTTGACTTCGAAGTTTAAGTGGTAACACTACTCAATGTATATTATATACTTATATAAACGTGAATGTCTTGACTGACTGACTGACTGATCAACGCACAGCCCAAACCGCTTAACCTAGATGGCTGATTTTTTTACACTACCTATAGGTAGTTTATATTCTGTAAGCACCCACTAAGAAGGGATTTATAGAAATTCTACCATTAAGGGGTTAAAAAAATATGTATGGGGATTGTCTAAAATTTAAAACGAGGGACTTGAAATTTTGTGTAAACACTCCTTATTTTAATACAAGTAAATTCAGCATTTTTTGAAATTCATCAACTAAGGGGTCAAAAAGGGGGTTCTTCTGCGCGTGCGAAGCCGCGGGCAAAAGCTAGTAAATTATAAATGGATATAGATGACATATAAATAAGAAAAAGTGACCAGGTCTTTCGGTGTCCAAGGCAGGATTTGAACCCACATCTCCAACTTTCGGGACTGATGCACTTAAATCAAATCCATCTATTTCTTCTTCCTCCTCACGTTATCTCGGCATTTTGCTACGGCTCATGGGAGACTTGGACCCACTTGGCAACTAATCCCAGGATTTGGCGTAGGCGCTAATTATACGACAGCGACTGCCATCTGACCTTCCAACCAAGAGGGTGACATCTATTTCAATTTATATAGTTCAAAACTATTTTCCTTTTTTCTTCATAAGTTGCAAATCGCAATTTATCAATTAAGTTTTTAAATTAATTAAACTAAAGAAATAAACTAAGCCACAATCTCAGTCTGAAACGTGAAAGTTGTTTTTGTTTCAGTAAGCCAACTTTCCGCTGTTATAGCAATTTGTATTCTCCTATTCAGGTAATAAAGCAGAACTTTCAACGAATTGCTCGTTCAAATTTTAAGTATATACATAGTCACGTTTGTAAACTCATTAACTATGAACAAGGATGCAATTAGCTAAAGTAATTAGTAATAATCGCTTTCTTTGTATAATCTTAATATATTTTCCTTGACATTTAATTTACAGTTGTCTAAGTCAAATATTTCATGTCACTCGTTGTAATTGGCTATGTTTTCTGTTTATTATGCTATGTATATATTTTTTGGTATTGCTGTTGATGCCCGAAATAAATAAAATAAAATAGAATAAATAAATACAGTTTTGACGACCAATCTGGCCTAGTGGGTTGTGCCTGCCTATGGAGCCTGCCTTCAAATCCCAGTCAGGACATTTAATTGTGTGATGAGCACAGATATTTGTTTCCGAGTCATGGGTGTTTTCTATGTATTTAAGTATTTATATGTATTTATCTATTATATATATCGTCGTCTAGTACAACCTACAACACAAGCTTTACTGAGCTTACCGTAGGACTAGGTCGATTTGTGTAAGATTGTCCCGAAATATTTATACATTTTAATAGTTTCATAATGAAGAAGATAGACAACTATTGAATTTCGATTTTCTCGGAAAGCGTTCCGTATTATAAACCCCGTACCAAAACCGCTAAGAGTGAAAACATGTTTGTATAAGTAGGCCACTACATACGATCGTTTGTGACGGATACAGTTCATTGCCGGCGTGTGTCGGGTTTTTGTCACACACTGCCGTTTTCAACGGTTAAGGTCATGCGTTGAAAAATTACTCATCTATTCAAATACGAACGGGAATATTTTCGGAAATCCATAGATACTCGTAATATTATAAATGCAAAAGTAATTATCTCTGTCTGTCAGTCTTTTACCTCTTCACGCTTAAACTGCTGAACCAATTGGAATGGAGATAGTTGAGCTACGAGAAAGGACATAGGTTAATTTTTATCCCGGGCAGGGCTGACCGACGAACTCGCGAGAATAAGCTAGTCTACACTTCTACACTAATATTAATAAAGGCGAAAGTTTGTGAGTGTGTATGTTTGTTACTTTTTCACGTTTAAAATGGCTGGAGCGATTTTAATAAAATTTGGTATGGGTTTAGCTAACACCCTGGATTAACACACAGGCTAAGTTTTTCCCTAATAAACCGCGGGGCACAGCTAATAACAAATAATTCCGAAGTTAGGTAAAAAAATGATGGAAAAATTATTGAATATAGTAAAATATATCAAGTAATTATCTCTGAAACCTTTTTCGTATTTCACAATAAGTACACAATTCAGTTTATCTATATTTTTAGTTTATCTCCACAGTGTCTCTTTTACTTCCCTAAAAAAGACAGGGACAACATTTAACTGTTATCAACTTTACTATGCAATAACGAAAGCAGTGTGTCCCTTTCTCAGGAAGACGATTTGGTTAGCGTAATACTCTTCACGTGGAAATTATATTTCCTTCCCGCTCTGAGATGCGACGTTTATTTCAATTGCGCTGTTTTTCTTTTGTGAGTTTGAGTCATGAGATATTTCCTTTTAAGTGGCAAACGGTGTATACAGTCAGCAGACAAAAGTTTTATTCCAGGCTTAGTACAGTCAGCAGAAAGTCTTAACCGGGCTATGTGTTCAGAATGATCTTAACATGCTCTTATTCTCTTAACTATAAAGTTGTGTAAACCTTTACACATTTTGAATAGCTCGCTCGCTTAGCAACTGTTGCTGCTGACTGTACGATATATCAAATACATTTCAACCTAAGGGCCCAGACACACTTGCGGCAGCGACTCGGTGTTTTCCTGGCGTCACCGCACCGTGCAATTTAATAGAGAGAGAGTGACGAGAACGTTAAGAAAAGATATCAGATATGAGATCACATTAGTTAGGACACGCCTAAAGTATTTTTTTTATACAAAACTGACCAGTGTTTGACCTCAGTCGCACCTGATGGTAAGTGACGACTAGGTCGAGGGTGTAGCACGCTGGTTCAGTAACAGCCTATTCACTGTTGCTTTTAAAAGACCCAAATTATATCTTACCGGGAATACAGACGAAGGGAGCGAATTCCATTCTTTAACAGTCCGCATTAGGAAGGTAGAAGCGAAATAACCAAAATATTACAATTTGGTATATCACTTATTATAGTACGAGAGCCCACGACCAAAATTTTTGTATCATAGCAATACGACCAAAACCGCATCAAATCGATAGATACGATTATCCTGAACTCGAAAATACCAATATCAGACATTTTCCGCGTAGCGTTTGATCTGACCGAATTTTCAAAATTGTCAGAGAATTTTACCGAACTGCATCATAGCAATATGTCTGATTTGCAGACTGTAGTTAAATGATAGTTCTGAGATACCGGAAACATATTTTTCAGACGTTAGTGGTGTAGCGCAAACCCGTAAAATCACTTAAAAAAAATAAAAATGAGACAAAAAAAATGTCTCATAGCAATACGTCTGAAAATCTTTTTTATTAGTAAATTTTGGTTATTTGATGCGAACAAAACAATTTTCAGACGGAAATGTGAACGTATTAAATTTTGAGACCGTTTTGAAAATGTTAACAAATTTTACCGATCGGTATCATAGCAATATGTCTGAAAATTGTTGGACATGATAAAATAAGTTGTCCACATGTGCAAAAAATTTATATCAGACAAATTAAGTGTAGCGCCTTCTCTATCAGACAACTTTTCAATACTCAGATATCATTTAAAAATCGTATTGAGGCATCTTGACTTTTCTGTTACAAACCAATGAATACGTTGCGACCCTGAATTTATTAGATGACAATTAACAAAGAATTTACCCGAAACCGTAACATTGAAGTTGAAGGACTGAAATAAATCGCACAAAATGAAACTGGGATGAAGTTGAAAATTAATAGACAAGGGAGATTCTTGAATATCTATGAAGGCTGTAAATTTAAAAAAACATTTAACAGGGGCGTCGGCCAGGCGACTCCGAAACGTTGTTTTCGTTTTTGGGAGTATATGCTACACTTAAAGTGTCTGAAAACAGGTTTTTGGTAATCATGGCAGCAATACGAAAAGTTGAAAAAAAAATTATCCGTATTGCTATGATACAGGTCGGCTAAATTTGTTGACATTTTCAAAAATGCGCTCAGGCTATATGCTACGTGCAAAATGTCTGAAAACAAACTTTTTCGTAATACAATTATAAAATCTATGTACATTTTCACTATCAGACGTATTGCTATAATACCGACAGTCTTTTTTTTTTGACACAGCAGAAATGGCCTCCCACGCAGTTGCTACACTTTCGACCGTTACTACACACCTAGTCGGGTTCAGAATCTTACAATCTAACGATTTTATAGGGTTTTTGCCGTATTGCTATGAGACATGGTTTTGGTCGTGGGCTCTCGTACTATTAGGGATAAGACCGTCGACTGTTAGCCTCTACTGTTTTGTTTTTTTTTTTATTACATTCTCTGTAATGTATCATTTGACACCTCAAAGGAGGATTAGATCCTTCGAACTTACGCAACCGATTATAAAGCAGTTTTCATTCAATACAGCGATTTAAGGAGAAGATATATATTTTTTATGTCTACTGAGATAAGTGATTCAATTCAAGTTGTCTAACTTGTATAAAAGTTATTCTGTTCACTAAAGAGAAACGTATAAAAGTAATACATGTCACATATGCCCTGAGCTGTTGTATTTGCATCTATGGGTCAGTTACAGATTTGCTATAGATATAGAGTTAAAATTAAATTATTTAAAAAACTATTTAAATAATTCGATCCAAAAATATTAAAGATAATTTATCTTTAGGTGTATTTTTGTATGTTGAAATATTATACTGCTTTTATTCCTTTATTAAACCAAGTTTTACTTAAGTTATTGATAATGTTAAATAGCCAAACTAAATGATTAGTACGTTTTTATTATGTAGTCATAAAATTAAAGCATGAATATGAAATTAGAAAAATGTGAACATTATATATATTTCTATATTTTTCTTTCGGTTTTTGTTTTAAAACTATGCTCTTAAAGAGTTTGCATCATACTATTTAAGCTTGATTTAAACCTTCGTATGCTTAGGCACAGATCCGTGCCAAGCATTTTTGAATTCAACGGAATAATTAACTTCAAGGTTGTTTTTTCATTGGAGAATTTTGACATCTGCATACGTGGGGTTAAGCCCTGCTGACGTAAACCTCATAGGCAATTAGGCAGTTCATGTATAGAACTGCTACTCGTAAGCGTTTCAATACCTACAGCATCAAAACAAGTGTGGAGTTTCTGAATTTTATTTATTTAAGCGATGGCACCAGTAATGGACAAGGAACCAATCATGAACATCAGTGCTTATTTCAAAGGAGTCAAGTGTTGTGCATTTGTTGCTACTTATTCAATTTATAACTTTATGGTTTTTAATTAAGAACTTAGTGTCCATCATTGGTGCCTGTCAGCTTAAAGTGTCCAACATTGGTGCCATCACCCTAAGCATTTCATATAAATTGTCAATAAATTAAACCAAACCTACATGGCATATCTATATTTATAGGCTTTATTTACAGCCATAAGCCATAATTAAAACCAAATGAGATCTAAGTTTGCAATTTTTTTTCGAGGCGAACTATTAAATTTAGCTATAATTATATAAAATATTATCTTGTAGCTAGTTGTCCAAATAAGTAGCACAAGCAAACAAACCAGCTTTAAAAGTTTTATAAAAATGAGTTTGACATAATCCAATCCCCATTTCACCTAATTCCGAACGCACTTCACCTTAATTAGCTAACAATTGTCGGTCACACACATACTGACGTAAGCGACATTCCCATGTTTACGTCGAGATGTCAAAGTTATGTTTACGTTTCTGCACCTTATTACAAGGCCGTAAGGTGCATAATCGTAAACAGATTATCGGTGACCGGCGCGACGCCGTGCCTGGTACGGACAACGCAGGCGCGGCCGACGCCATCTTGCGCCGAGCCGTGCCAGTCTAGCTGATCCATTCAAATATTTTATCACACGTTTCATTTAAATATTTAATAATAAATGAACTAATCTATTTACGAATTAACTTAGCTATGTAGGTATTTATAATATTTTACATATGAATTCATACTATAATCATTGAATCATCTATCAATTCTATAAAACTATGTAGCTTCCCGCCATTTATGATAATTTCGTGATACGCAATAGATGACTCAAATAACTATAAAACTGTTAGGTACTTACATATTAACTTGGTGAATGATTGAAATAACATTAATGTTTACACAAAAGTAAATAAAATATAAAGATAGTGACAGATGTTTTTGCACGTTTCGTGGTAGACCAAAGAAATATCGACTCGAGAACCTTTACGCCCCAGCAGCCATCGGTTCTACGTGCAATGTAAAATATTGTCTAAAAATAAAAATCGTACCACGGCGTAATATAATTACATACGAAATTCAAGTACCTAGTAAGTAAAACCCAATAAACGGTAAGAGGTTACCCCGGATCGAGAGTGCACCAGGGATCGGCAACCTTCCTCAAAAAGTAAAAAATGAATAAACAAGCGGCCGAAGTGTTCAAAATGATCTTGACACGTCTTTATTGTTAAGAGAATAAGAGCCTGTTCAGATCAATGTGAACACCTAGCCGGCATAGCTACTTCTGCTGGTTGATGAACAAAATTAAATACTTATGCAAGCTCGTGTAGTTTACTAGAATTCCGCATCGACACTGCGAACATCGAACTACGCAATTGTTTGACAATTGTCTCTTTTACTGTAATTAGTCTTTAATTGGAATGAAAGAGAAAGATTTTATTTAACGAAACCGAGATTTTACTTTCGCGGTAGTCCGTCAGGTCATCTAACCGATATATCCATTCTAATATTATAAATGCGAAAATAACTCTGCCTGTTACCTCTTCACGCTTAAACCGCTGAATCAATTGAGATGAAATTTGGTAAGGAGAGAGTTTGCGCTACGAGAAAGGACATAGGATATTTTTTATCCCGCATATTTTAAAGACGGGCATGGCTGGCCGATAAAGTCGCGAGGAAAAGCTAGTTTTTATATATAAGGCTTTAAATTCAATTGACTAAGATCACGTGTAACCTAGGTAACGGCTGAATGGCGACCTCGCTTTTAATTAACCGTGGTGACAATTCGGGAAACGTGACAACCGCAAATTGGTTCGTAGGTTAAGAAGGCAGCCATTTTGAAAGTCAATATGGTTCGCCTAGTTACATAATAAAATACAGTCAAGGGCATAAATTTAATACGTGTACATATAGTATGTCAACCATATCCAATTATTATAAATCGTATAAATTGATAAACATAAAAAAACAACTGTAACAAATTTGCATCAGAAGTGAATTAATTTAGGTATTTTTTTCTTTTATGTTACCTATTTTATTTTCCTTTTAATTCGTCCTAGTTATTTTTGAACATAACTAGTATTTATAACTAAAAATTGAAAGGTATATACAAATCTTTACAAATAAAAAATGAGGGCCAACTAAGGGTAGAAGGCTGGCAGCATTTCCGCGCTGAATAGCGATACTTATCCTCTGGGCAAGGGATGAGCCAGCCCTGTGGTCACCCGTGGTATCATCGAGGCGCTTAGCTAGCTCCTTGGAAATAATGTGAGTTCCGGGTCCCCATGGACCAAGGACTTCAACTCCGAATGGCTCAAATATGCAGCCAGAATCAATCCCTGCATATTTTAGTCGCTTGAGTTATTCTGCCGCCTTGTATATATCCCCCTCCTCAATTTAAGAGCTGGGCTCTTGTCGGTGGAGCAATTTCCATGCGGTTCTGTAATGACATTTACTCTCCCTTTTATTTGGTCAATATACGTCCTTCTGGGTCTTCCTCTCATCCTCTTCCCTTCTATTCATCCTTCTAAGAAGGTCTTGATCTAATCGTCATGTCGTAAAAGGTATCCTAACATTAAATATATTCATTGTAAATATATTTATATTACACATTACTAGGATATGAAGAATCCTGTCTCAAATCAGGTGTTTGTATATATACGCCTAGTTTCATGTTTTTTTAAGGAGAAACGTCTTCTAACGAAACTATAATTCTTAAAAACAATGGATAAATGGAAAAATCAACTGCCCCGATCAAGATTCGAACTCGTGACTCTGGGATACATGCCCCTCATGCATAAAAAGTGTCAACACATTAACGGTAGATGTCGCTAGACGGTTCCTAAGCGCATTGAAGGATATGTTGGAGAAATTCGCAGCCTATGGGCAAGCCTCTGTAGCTCACTTGGTAGAGCGATTGGCAATCCTGGAATCCCGAATTCGAGTCTCGCCCGGGGCAGTCGATATTTCCTTTAGTTCCAAGAATGATTATTTCATGATGTTAATCCATTCAGCAGTTATTGCGTGATAGATTAACAAGCATCTTCACCAACTTTCACATATTTATAAATATTAAGTAGAATTATTGTAATAGATTTCTTTTACAGCGAACTGGAGTCTAACTGTAGTAATTAACTATATATAAAATAATTAAATATATAAAAAAACCTTAAGGAAACTTTTGAGAGAGTCGGCAATGCGATTATTTTACAGACGTCATTTGCCATCGACAAAATAATCATCACTATCACCTGCCTCAAAACGATCTACAGTGGCCGGGTGACCTTTCGAATCTAGTGGAGTCCCGCGATCTTCACCATGTCGTCCGTCCGACCTTGTGGGGGGCCTGCCTACGCTGCGCCGTCCGTTACGTGGTCGACACTCGAGGAACTTTACGGCAATGTGCCCCGGCACTGCCACTTAAGTTTAGCGACCCGAAGGGCTATACCGGTTATTTTGGTTCTGCTGCGATTGACATCAATTCTGACGCGATCGCGTAGAGACACAGCATAGCCCATTGCCCTTTGAGCCTTCTAATGAGACCCATAGTAAGCGACCACATTTCAGTACCATATACAAAAGACCGACAAAATATTGAAATCAAATTAGGAAAAGGTTGTCGATGCCTGAGTGAGTTTTTCGACTAGCCTCGCGTGTCAGAGGTCGACAAAGAAGCACGTAATTCTGTGATTTAATTCAAGTAATCATGATTGATTGCAATTACCAGAAACGATCAGCAAATCAACTGTAATTGAATAGTGATTACCTATTTGACTCTAAAAATCTATTATTTACCCGTTTTAATAGATATTTTTTATTTCCATAAATATTCCTAACATAGAGGTCTATGTAACTAGGTAGTTAGTATACACTAGACCTTAAGTGAAAGAGTAAATTAGGATAATTCCTTAGTAATTGGTCACCTTAACAATAACTGACCACATTATACTAAAAATGAACTCTATATATGGGCAATACAATTTTACTATGACGTGGGAATTTTACTATAAAGTGGACAGTTATTGAAGGGTGCCCAATAATTGAAACCCCATAATAATGTGTTCTATTTATAGGTAAACAGACTTAATTTCAGTATAAGGTGCCCAGTTATTGATAAATGTGCAATTACTGGCGAATTGAAATGTAAAGTCTGTTTCAGTAAAGTAAACGTACTAGTTAAAGCGGCGCTATCGCGAACAACGATATTCGTGAATTTCGGACCATTGTCTCTGTCACTCTCATGACACCCTTAATTGGAGAAAAAGAGAAAGATGTCCGTAATATACGAACTTCGACGTTCGCGGTGCCAGGCCAGTTGTGTCACTTTCAATAACTGGCCACCTTCTACTAAAAATGAATCTTGTTATAGGTATATAAATAGAAGACATTTTTATAATAGAGTTACATTTATCAATCCTTCAATAACTTGCCACCTCACACTAAAATGAATTTTAATCACTTATAAACAGAGTTCATTTTTAGTATTTAGTTATCGGAAGGTGGCCAGTTACTAGCGAATTACCCTATGTTTTCATTTGTTTAACATAAACGTTACGCCGATCGCTCCTCTTATCGCGCCGCTCGAGCGATCACTACATGTGCACCCTAAGAGCTAGCTAACTGAAGCTTCGAGCGTAAAATTATCTATAAGCGGGGAATAGTAAGTAGACCACGTTTCTAATCAATTGCTAACCAGCCGGCTTTCTGACGGCATACTAATATGATTAATAGCTCTGCTAGAACGCCATAAATATGTATACATTTTTATTTTAAACACAAAACTATCGTGAGGTAATAGCGAGGTAGCGAGGTTGAAACATATTAATTGTATAAAAGCGGGTAACTCGATCACGTTTTAAGTAGTAGTAGCGGGTAACTCACGTTTTGTAAGTCGAATATTGCTCGACATGTTTCACTCCGTAACGAGGAGCATAATCATCAGCATCAGGAGCATCAGTCTGCGTCGGTTAGCCAACGCGAATGGCTCATGATTATGCTCCTCGTTACGCAGTGAAACATGTCGAGCAATATTCGACTTATAAAACGTGAGTTACACGCTTTTATACAATAATTATGCATTTCTATGTTGTGAAAGCGTTATAGACGCCAAGTTTAAAACCTTTCCATTTTGACATTTTATGAAAAGACTTCTCTCACCGACATTTAAATTGAAATAAAAATAGAAAAATTTACTCGAAGCGGGACTCAAACCCACTGTCAAGTAATTATTTTCTAATTTTCTTTCGATTTAAATATCGAGGATATTTGCTAGCAGACGTTTCTGCTTAATAAAAAACAAGGCTTCACTCACGTTTATTTATTTATTTATGTAGTCAAAGTAATGTAAGTAGATTTTTTAATGATATTTTCTTATCATAGATTTGAGGGACATGAATAACTACCTACATACGAGTAGATAAAATAAACTTGTATTCACTCCTGGAATTGAACCCGGTTAAAAATTAAACTTTTCTATTTGTATATCGATTGTGTAATTAATTGACTTAACAGTAATATTAGAGTTTACTATGAGTATTATGATATTATGTCAAATAAACAAACTACATTAACTAAATACCTAAATAATTATTACAGGACAATTTTACATAAATTTACTGAGGCCCACGGTAAGCTCAGGTAGGCTTGTGTTGCGGGTACTGAGCCAACAACGATAGGTGTATATCAGCCATCATAATTCATAGAAAACACCCATGACTCAGGACACACCTGTACTCATCACACAAATAAATGCCCTTACTTCGATTATAATGTCATCATTGTCATCAACCCTAAGAAGAAATAATGAGAAATACAAAAGGAATAATTAACTTAAACTATAAGTATATAAAAGTTGAAATAGATAACATATACTTAAGAAAAAACGACGAGGACCTCCGGTGTTCGAGACGGGATTCGAACCCGCATCTCCAGCTATCGCGGCTGATCATTCAGTCGTATATAGTAGTATTACTACTTAAAAAAATCAAAGCAAATCAAAAAATATTTCATAAAAAATAATTTGATTTATTCTTAGTTTTATAAGTATACCAAAACTATAGGTCCAAAATTATAGGTCCGGGTATGATATAAATTTGTTTAAGTTCCGTACAAGTATAATACCATCAATTATAAGTTATAACCCAAAAAAAAAACCAACAAAACGCAAAGTCAATTAAATTTTGTGCTATTAACCGACATCGAAAAACTGTCAACTATGGAAATAAAATGCAATCACTGTTGTAATATTGGTAATTATAATTAATTATATCAGACAGAAATACTGACGTTACTAAATAAGCAATCTTTTTAAAGCAATTATATAGTAGGTATAACTACTGAACCGTACCCTTACCATGAGTTGTGACATTGAGGTTTTCTATAACGAGTATCGAGTTTACTATCTGTGCATCTCGCTTGTATTATTTTATTGCGAACGAGATGCACAGAAAGTAAACTAGATACTCGTTATCGAAAACCTCAGTCACAATTCATGGTAAGGGTACCGATGGCCGTTGTTCTTCACTAGTCGAGACGTTGGCGTACACATCACATTTTGACGCGAGATGAAATGCGTTCAGGTTAAAGTAGGATATACTCGTAAGATTCATATACAAATGTTTTATTGCCACAGATGCAAGTACAAAAAATTCCATGGAAAACTATAACATGCCTTAGATTCTATGTATTAACATGAAATACTAAGTTATGTTAACTATTCCGATAACACATTGTTACAAGAAACAATGATGTATTTATTTTTAATTTAATCCTTACATAATAGGATATACGGTTTAATTTGCAACATACTTTGGTTTACAAGTAACTAAAATATGGAGTTTTCATATAAAAAGCATGGGTTTTTTTTATGACAAAGGTAGCAAACGAGCAGACAGATTGCCTGATGGTAAGCGTTGTAAGCAATTACCATCGCCCATGGGCACCCCCGCAACACCAGGGGAGTTACAAGCGCATTGCCGGCCTTGAAGGAGACTTGCAGCTCTGGGAAACTTCACCATCAGGAACACAACACTACATATGAAAGGTAGCATTATTATGGCTGTGGTAAGGAGGAGGTACTTCCCCAGTTGGGCTTCTCCAGACTCAAGCGTGATGGTACTTCGCTGTGCCCTACCTCTCATTGTTGGACGTATTTAAGGACATACCCAGTTATTCAATACACAAGGCTGAATTTACATACTGACATTGCACGTTAAATAAAAGCCTAAGCCCGTATGTTCTTAGCCTTACTGTTATCGCATACCGTTACGGGCAAGGTTGCAATTATCAATGGCACAAATGCATTCGCAGTCCATACAATTTAACACGCATGTCATTGACTGGCATTTTACTGGCATTCCCTTGATGTTACACATACCTGGGATATGTACGCAATTTTTTTTTATGACATAAGGTAGCAAACGAGCAGACGGATTGCCAGATGGTAAGCAATTACCGTCGCCCATGGGCACCCGCAACATCAGGGGAGTCACAAGCGCGTTGCCGACCTTTAAGGCAGGTTGGAGCTCTGGGAACCTTACTCACCATCAGGAACACAACACTACATACCTGAAAGGTAGCAGTGCTATTATGGCTGTGGTCTTCTGTAAGGAGGAGGTACTTCCCCAGTTGGGCTTCTCCAGACTCGAGCATGATGGTACTTCGCTGTGCCCTACCTCTCATTGTTGGACGTAGTTTAAGGACATACCCTGGTCCAAAATTATAGGTCCGGGTATGATATAATTGTGTTTAAGTTGCGTACAAGTGTATAAAACTTGTGCCGTTTTTATCATATAATTTTTTAAACCTTTCGACGCAACTTTGATGATAGAATGGTACAAGTACAGGGTGGAACTTGAATACACTCGAAGTAACACAATAGAGTCAAGAAAAAGTTAATCTCCCACCAAGATATCATTACGCCATCTTTCTTGTTCCCCCGTATACTGGTAACGGTAGCTAAATGTCAAGTCGTGACTCAAATCTGAGTGCTATTAGAATCTGATTCGATTTAAATCTCTGCCTTTGACAGTGTAAGAACATGTGCTGTTAGGCTGGCACGACTTTACAATCGCATTAGGATACTGAAACACACAAATAAACACTTAAACCAGGGATAGACTAGGGAACAAATGTCCTGCAACCTGTATCGCTAGCGACGTCGTTGACGTATATTGACGTAGCCGGACATCGCCCGACAAGCCATGACTATGCCTGCAAGTGTCTGGCGAAGTCGCCGGACTTGTCGGTCGATTTCGTTTGATATTTCGCCGACAATTGTCGCCGGACATTTGTCCCCTAGTCTATCCCTGGCTTTAGTTACCCTTTTGAATGCTTTTGATGAAAAGTGACGTGTACGCCAACGTCTCGACTAGTGAAGAACGAAGTTAAAACTTATCTTTTAGCAGCTTTGGCAGCGTCCGTCATAGCAAGTTTAGGGGTCGGTGGTGTGGTAGGCACGACATCACGCGACACTTTTAGAGGTTCTTGGCGATCAAAGGGTTAATGTTAATTAGTTCTTGTAATGTTGACGACAGATCTAACATCAAACACGGATAAATCCATTTTCCTCTAAGGTTGATTAGCGTTCAGAATGTTATACATATTTTTATAAAGTCAACCTTAAAGCGCTTTCGCACTACGTCCGATCCGGATGCGATCCAAATTCGTGAAAATATGGTCCTTAGTAACCGTACAACTATTTCTATGGTATAAGAGCACTTTTGCAATACATCCGATCCGAATCCGATTCCAATCCGTGAAAATGCGGTCCGTAGTAGCCATAGAGCTATTTCTTTGGTAAATTACGCACTAGATCCGATCTTCGTCATTCGATTTCTTTCCTTTCTAATGCGTAAATTACCATAGAAATAGTTTTATGGTTATTACGGACCATATTTTAACAGGTTCGAATAGAATTCGGATCGGGCGTAGTGCAAAACCGCTGTAAATTGAAAATGATGACGAGGACGAAGAGAAGAAGGAGCAGGAGGAAAGAATTAGGATGACGGAGATCGGATCGGATGTAGTGTGTAACCACTCTACAGCAGAATGATTCTATAGGCGAACTTAATTGAATGATCATATCTATGTAGTTGTGCAGAGAATGAATATGGAACTTACATCAAAATTTGAATATAGAACGCCGACATGCGTTACAGTCAACAGCAGAAGTAGCTAAGCGTTTGAGGTGTTCAAAATGAGGTCAACACATCTCTATTGTCAAGAGAATAAGAGCCAGTGTAGGTCATTTTGAACACTTCAAACGCCTAGCCATTTTTGCTGCTGACTACACACACGTTAACTACCTAAGGTGATTTAGTTAAGTCTTTCACCTATACCCAAGTTTGAATTTAAGCGACACAATTTCACAAATCATATCGATAACTAATGAGCTAAAATTATAAATAAGTAATTAGTGGTCATAGGCGGCTGCGCGTTGCGTGCCCACACGCGGATGTTCCTCTTGCACAACCGATTTTCACCGATGTAAAAACGAGACGGCCGTTACGTATCTACTGGTAATGCTAACGGTTTATCCACGCTTCTATTTTTAAACTGATTAAACTTCTGTCAAAATGATTCGAGAACCAAGATGGCTGACATATGGATTGAAGACGTACACTATACAGCCGTGGCCAAAAGTATTAGTATTTTTTATACAAAATATCGAATTTTGAATGGAAATGGCCTATCTTTGTACTTTGAGGATTGTTGTTACACATCTGTTATTGGTGCATAAATAGTGTATGTGTCTATTATGTTATTTGCTTGCTTTGTTTATATACTGTTGGTGATTTTTTATTATGCAGAAACGTCTGCAAGCGAATATCTTCGATATTTAAATCGAAAGGAAAATAGAAAAAAATTGACTCGCAGCGGGACTCGAACCCACAACCACTGGATCACTAGCCCAGTGCACTACCAATTGTGCTATACGAGTACCGCTTAGACTTGGCAAATTTGTTCTATTTACCCCTCGTCGTATACGTCATCATGGGTGACGTGTAAACACATCTACCGCCAGCGTATTGAACACTTAACGGCACCGAAGTCTCAATTCATATTGAGAATTCATCGATAACAATGTGCTACCCCTTTCTAAATTATTTTTTATTATGCAGAAACGTCTGCTAGCGAATATCTTCGATATTTAAACCGAAAGAAATACTTTTGGTGTGGCTTTTAAATAAAATATAATAACTGAATATTTAAAACTACTAGTTATCTTAAAATTAAGTACTTGAATGATGTTTTATAATATTTGTATAGAAAACTTACAATAGCTCTTTGAGATACGGTTTTTTGGTTTAGAATCAATAATCTCAGCAACCAAATATAAAAAATACAACTGTCTCATTCGATTAAAGACAGAAATATTCACTGTCTTTTTCTTACGCCATTACCTTTACCACTAAAATAAGTTTCTGTCAAAAATATAATTTTTTGCACAAGCTTTTTTTGCCGACTGTACTTTGGACAATCGTCATCTACTCATCGAAAGGATTCTAATGAGCCTAAACACCACGGGAATATCTTGTGTATTTTAGGAGTTGCTTTTGCTACCTTCTGGCTCCAGCATCAGATCAGATCAGTGGTACCATAATATTGCGTTGTCACCGAACTTACATATCGCTCGAGTCTGGAGAAGCCCAACTGGGGAAGTACCTCCTCCTTACAGAAGACCACAGCCATAATAGCACTGCTACCTTTCAGGTATGTAGTGTTGTGTTCCCTGATGGTGAGTAAGGTTCCCAGAGCTCCAACCCCCTTAAAGGTCGGCAACGCGCTTGTGACTCTCCTGGTGTTGCGGGTGCCCATGGGCGACGGTAATTGCTTACCAACAGGCAATCCGTCTGCTCGTTTGCCACCTTATGTCATAAAAATAAAAAAAAATATGTGCTAAATTTCAGCTCAATCAAAGATGTCTGCTTTAAAATTGTGTTGCAAGATTCCACCCGGATAAACATACATACATTGCAAGTTAAATAAAATCTTGTAAAAAGGAGTATTTATCCTCTAGCCACCCGGAGCCCTATAAAAAGGTCTCCCATTGAATGCCATTTTGAATTTTAATTATGACAAACCATGGTTGCATTTGGCCTGGCAAATTTGATCTCTAGGCGGCTAGAGGATATAGCTCATTCCTTCTACTGACGACCGGTCTGGCCTAGTGGGTAGTGACCCTGCCTATGAAGCCGAAGGTCCTGGGTTCGATCCCCAGTCAGGGCATTTATTTGTGCGATGAGCACAGATATTTGTTCCTGAGTCATGGGTGTTTTCTATGTATCTAAGTATTTATATGTATCTATTTATTATATATATCGTCATCTAGTACCTGCAACACAAGCCTCATTGAGCTTACCGTGGGTCTAGGTCGATTTGTGTAAGAATGTCCGAAATATTTATTTATTATTTATTATTTATTCTACTGTTATTATTTCCCATTTGTCACTCCATATCTTCTTATTAATCTTTATTCATTATTATACAACGTTCAAATCAGTCACACTGAGACGTAGACAATGAATCGGGATAACAAAGCTGGCTTTTCTGAACTGAACCTTATTATTTAAAGCATAAGGTGTAAAATCGATTGTTACAGTATATAGTGAAGACAGGAAGTGAGTTATTGTGGCAAACACGTCGAGACCTCGCTTCCGGTCAGTTGTGATTCTAACCGCTGGCCGAATTTGGTGAGTCGAGTAGACGAAAAGACGAGTTTAGTACCCTCACCATGAGTTGTGACATTGAGGTTTTCGATAACGAGTATCGAGTTTACTATCTGTGCATCTGCACAACTTATGGTAAGGGTAAAGATAGTAAACTAGATAGGTACTCGTTATCGAGAACCTCAAAGTCAGAACTCATGGTAAGGGTACTGTGCATCTCGCTTCTGCTGTTTTAGTGCGAACGAGATACACAGATAGTAAACTCGATACTCGTTATCGAAAACCTCAAAGTCACAACTCATGGTAAGGGTATAAGGTCTCGCCTCGAGGTAGATCGCATTTATTTGGTCTGTCACAGCAGTCAGTGACAGCTATGGTAGACCTGGCATTGAATGCGACGGTCCAGGGTTCAAATCCCAGTAAAGGCATTTACTTTTGTGATGAGCGCAGGTATCTGTTTCCTAGTCATGGGTGTTTTCTATGTACTATATATAATTTCTATATTATATATATCGTAGGCTATACAAAACACGCCTTCTTGAGTTTGAACTACTCAGCCAACGATATATATTATATTATTATTGTCAGAGTGCAAAGCGGGTGGAGGGGGTAGTCTAAACGATCACAGCGCTCTCTACGGCTAAAATTGTCATTTTTCTCGCTGACTTGAGCTGTCAAATCCACATTGCAGTAAACATTTTTTATTGGCAATAATGTTACTGACTACCATTGTCCAAAATTGTGCAATATAGTAAAATAACACAAGATTTCATTAATATTTTTGACAATATTTACTTGTTTGACAGCGGTGACAATATTGTCCATAATGGCCGCCAGTCACGTGGCGCTGTCGTCGCGCTCGGTCCCAATACAAACACTTAAATATATTCTAAAAACCCATGACTTGGGAACAAATATCTGTACTAATCACACAAATAGATGCCCTTACTGTAACTTTATACAAGACTGACCAACGTTTGACCTCAGTCACACCTGATGGTAAGTGTAGACGAGGTCGAGGGTGTAGCACGCTGGTTGAGTAACAGTCTGCCTCTCGTCATCATAAGATAGATCTAGGTCAACTTAAACTGGTCTTTTGTTAGTCTTACGGTCTTTAGGAATACCCTATTAGTGTCAATGACTAGGTTTAGGGTGCTGGGCAGTTCAAATGGGTCACCGTTTAGCCTAGTTAAGAATGGATTTCAAACTCCGGTTTTGGTTATGGTATTGGAACATGATGTTAAGAGGTCATTTTTTTTAAACAATGGCAATTTATAAAAATCAAACGATTCGTGGCATCTTAATTAAAGTACAGTCAACCAATTTGATTTATAGGCCACTTCGTTCCTTGTCACAGTGAAAATCTATATGAAAGCCGCAAAAGATCTCATGTTAACGTCACTGTGACAAGGTTCGAAGTGGCCTAGAAATCAAAATGGTTGACTATATACTTTTTCATCACACTTGCTCGTCAATGGCGTTGTTACTTGCGAGCGTACAGAGCAGTTATAGCCGATTTAGCTCACACGGGCTGTTAAGTTTAGTTTTAAAAATATACAGAACCTATACTTCACTTGGACTGAGGATGTTTCTAAACAGCCAAGGTGTATTTCATATCTTCAAAAGTTTGCTACAACCAACTTTTAATATGTATAAAACATATCTTTATATTAAATTTGACTGCAATTTAATGTTTAGTATTTATTAAAAATAGTTGTTTTCTATTTGATTTTGATAATTGATACTATTTGGCAGGATGATCTATCAACTTCGAAAACAAAACGCAGTTGTTAACATTATCAGTGGAAGACATTGAACAAAGTTGACATTATTGACAATCTTTTATAGTGGATGCGGTCTGATAGGTAAAACTACACTACACTAGTAACTAATACTTTACCAACGAATTTATTTTATTTCCTCGCAAATGTGATGAAAAACATTGTATGTACCACGGGTGGTAAGTGTATAACAAACTTGAGTCATTAAAAGCCCTCCGACTTCGTCGTCGGGCTTCAAATAGACTCGCGTTTACTATACCTTACTTACCATCCTCGTTGCACAATGTACTATTATTTGACTTATTGCAATTATGACGATGTTTTAGTGAAAGCATATTATTTTGTAATAAGAGATGTTTTGCGTCTCATATAGATTTTCACTGTGACAAGGAACGAAGTGGTCCATAAATCATAAGTCCTTGAATTATGGTACCACTGATCTGATCTGATGCTGGAGCCCGAAGGTAGTCAAAGCAACTCAAACATACAAAAGATAAACACTTCGTGTTTAGGCTCGTAAGAATCCTCTCGGTGAGTACTTGGTGATTGAGCAAAAAAAGTACAGTCGGCAATAAAATCTTGTACTAAGGCTGTTATCACACTTGTGATTTGCGAGCGAGTTTTGTATCGAGGCGAATACGTAGCGAGTCGGGCGCTGTATAGAAATCGCTTGCAAATGGCCCAAGTGTGATAACGCCGTAAGTTTGACAGATTTGCTCACGGTATGATGTTCGCGGTACCACCCCAGATATTTGTGACCTACACAGCTCCGATATATTTGATGGCATACTGTACAGTCAGCAGCAAAAGTGGCAAAGCGTTTGAAGTGTTCAAAATGACCTACACGCGCTCTTATTCTCTTGACAATAGAGACGTGTTGACCTCATTTTGAACACCTCAAACGCTTAGCCACTTCTGCTGCTGACTGTACATATCCTTTATACAAAACAACGTGTTTCTAAGAACCGCCTCGACATTCAATAACAAAAACACCTAAACACGCCCCGTCCCCCTCGCGCCTGCGCCCGCGCACGAACCAGTTTGCAAACCTTGAACCCATAAGAACCGCTATACGGGGCTTTTAAGGTCTTAAGCGACTTTAAATTGATGGTCACTAATGCTTTTTTGTGTCAGTATTATGTTATTCGAAATGAGCTTATGCGACATTTGAATGTAGTGTCTTAAGCTGTTTTAGTATTGAGTTGTATTGATGACGACTCGTCTATGGAATTGAATGAGATATGCATTTAGATGAGTTGACATGTTTTTTGTGGATACTTTTTCATCATCATCATCATCATTTCAGCCGTAAGACGTCCATTGCTGGACATGGGCTTCCCCCAAAAATTACATAATTACATTACAAAATTTGTAATTACATTACAAAATTACAAAAAATTACATCATTTTATCCGTAGTAGTCCGCTGATGGGAATGGGCTCCCCATTATTACATATCATTTGCCACGCTTGGCAGGCGGGTTGGCGACCGCAGTAGCGGTTGATTTCGTTTCTAAGGACGCTATAAAACAGTATAAAGAAATTGATATGCTCGCCGCGCGCGTTGAAATCTTTCCTTCATATACATGTCCGGTCTGACGTCATACAATCACAAACCAATTTGATCTTTATCGCTACAATCTTAAAGTTCAAATCAAACGAGCCCCAGAACGTACCTAGGTACGTACGTAGCTTGTCAAAGTAATTTAGATTCAGATGTCATTAGCTTTAGGTTCAATTTCAAGTGACAACCAGAATGTGTTCATACTTGTTTTAAAAGGGAGTAAGTGCATGGAAAATTGGATGACGTTAGTGTTTTTTTTTTAATTTGAAGTCAATATTGTTTACGCCAATGACAATTTGAGGTCGTTTTGTGTTTCTTACGTTACATTGGGAATATTCCATTTTTAGCCCAACAGAGATGACTAAAGCAGAATGCTAACTTTATATTTATAGTACAGTCAGCAGCAAAAGTTGCTAAGCGTTTGAAGTGTTCAAAATGACCTACACGCGCTCTTATTCTCTTGACAATAGAGGCGTGTTGACCTCATTTTGAACACCTCGAATGCTTTGCTACTTCTGCTGCTGACTGTACATACTTATCAGTACAAACTCGATTACCACCTGCTTCAACTTTCAGAGAGTTTATCGCAGTGGATGTCGATTTTTCATGGACGTCCACTGCACACACGCCTCCCCAAAATGGTTGAACGCTATAATCGCCACGCTTCGCAGGCGGGTTGACAATCGCAGTACGTTCTAATTACCCGGTTCCTATAACCTATAAATAAATAATAATAAATAAATATTTCCAGACAATCTGACACAAATCGATCTAGTCCTACTGTAAGCTCAGTAAGGCTTGTGTTGAAGGTACTAGACGACGATATACATATAAATACTTAAATAGATAGATACATATAAATACTTAAATACATAGAAAACACCCATGACTCAGGAACAAATATCTGGCTGGGAATCGAACCCAGGACCATTGGCTTCATAGGCAGGGTCACTACCCACTAGGCCAGAGCGGTCGTCAAAACCTATAAGACTTGTTTAAATTTTAAATAGTCGATATTGCCTACGTTACATTAATTATTTCAATAATCTCGTAAATGACATTTAAGATTCCATTTTTAACGTTACAGTGAATAAAATAAGTGGAAAAATGGCAGCTTATAAATTTTAAACACAAAACTGTCGTGATATTCAAACATATTACTTTTATTAAGTTTCATAAGTCGAATATTGCTCGACATGTTTCACTCCGTAACGAGGAGTCTGCGTCGGTTAGCCAACGTGAACGGCTCATGATTATGCTCCTCGTTACAGAGTGAAACACGTCGAGCAATATTCGACTTATAAAACGTGAGTTACCCGCTTTTATACTATTAATAAGGTTTTTTTTCCAAAAATCGATCACAATCGCACATTTTTTTTAATCCTAAAAAACTAACTATAAGTAGGTAAGGTACTGCTACCTAAGTATATAGTGAAGAATAGGTTTAACAAAACCAGGTCGAGAAATGCCAACTGCGTATTTATTTACCACAGACTTACTAAATAGACTACGCACATAACATTTTGTTGCTGTAATAACTGAACCTATAGCCTATACTTTTCTGTATTTAAAAAAAGTTAGACAACCTTGACTTATTTTTATTGAAAAACGCTTTTTTAAAATCAGTGACTATTACGAAAGCAAAATAATGTAATTAATCATATGTGATTCATAATTGTCACATACTTGTCATGATTTATTTTTCAACTGATTTTCAATAAAAAGACATGTCAAGATTGTTTACTTTTTTTTAACTACCTAAAAGTATAAAGTATAACTACGAGAATCTTGGGACGGTGTTTTTTTTTATTATATTCTAGGCTTATTTCAAATTCACTAGGTATTGTAATACGATCAACATTACAGGACAAACACAACTTGACTGAGCCCCACTCTCAAGAAGTCTCGTGTTGTGGGTACTCAGCCAACGATATATATAATATAACCATACAAATATTTCATGACCATCAAGGACGCCCACTGCTGGACATAGGCCTCCCCCATGGCGACCCACAGTGACCGGTTGTGCGACACCCGCATCCAGTGGCCTTCCTCACCATGTCCTTCGTCTGATATGACAGTTTTAACCTCGTAAGGCCCAGTGTGCATTACAAAGTACACTCCCTTTCAATGGAGTTTAAATCTTTTATAAAAGGAAATAGGGTAGAATTTCTTTTGTTTCATTAGTTTTCGTACAAAAGAAAATTCAACCCAATTCACTGCATAGTAAGGATGGTTTTAACTATTAAAATATTTTAGTATAGTGGGCGTTACAAGGATAATAATTTCACTACATAAACTTACTAGAAGCAAGTATAAATTTAACTTATTTTCTCCACATACCTGCTCAATTAAAATTCATAAAATCGCAACTTTAAACTTAAATTCTTCGGTTCGTTCAACTTAAAACTTACTTGGAATAGTTAGGAGTTTAGGAATATGTTTAAGTAAACTTTAAATTGCAAGCAAAGTATATATAATACTTACTTGCTTAATGGTCGTACTCTAAAAGTATGTAAAAGTATTTTAAACTAATGTTCGTAAATCCCAATTATTGGAAAATATAAGTTATTGAACTTATTCGATCTTATCAGATATATATTTAAATATTACAGAACAGTCTTCCACAAATAAACTACGCCAAACTACGTCCAACAATGAGAGGTAGTGCACAGCGAAGTACCATCACGCTTGAGTCTGGAGCAGCCCAACTGGGGAAGTACCTCCTCCATACAGAAGACCACATCCATAATAGCACTGCCTTTCAGATATGTAGTGTTGTGTTCCTGATGGTAAGGTTCCCAGAGCTCTAACCCCCCTAAAGGCCGACACTTGGGACTCCCTTGGTGTTGCAGGTGCCCAGGGGCGACGGTAATTGCTTACCATCAAGCAATTCGTCTGCTCGTTTACCACCCTTGTCATAAAAAATGGCTTTTGTCAATAATTTTTTTTTTATTAGGATTTGAACCTATGACCGCCGACTACATAGGCGGAGTAACTACCAACTAGGCCAGACCGTCGAAAATACAGATTTATTCTATCTAAAACGCAGCATCTGTTTATTTAACATCTTTGGTACAAAAGTAGCTTGATCTTGTTTGTAATTTATGTGAGCCTAGCCTGTTCCAAGTTAATCCTAAGTCAGACTAAACTAGTCCTTATTGCAAGTACATAAAGCCTACTGGCATTTAGTACTTAATCTTGTCGTATACAGATATATTGCCATGTCCTAGGTTAATCAGATACCTTCGCTTAAACTTTGTAGACCAATAGGCCAATGTCTTACTTATATAAGCGATCAGCATGCTTAGTGTTATAGGACCCGGGCACATTAGCGGCGGGCACTCGACGTTTTCCTGGCGATTCCACAGTAACCTGTAATATGGGAACGCCGAGAAAACGCGGGAAAGAAACGCTAGTGTGACCACGCTCTTACTGAAAGTGTTGGTTGTACTTAAACTTTATGAAAAAATATAAAAAAATATATATATGAAGGAGAAAGTTTGTGAGTGTGTATGTTTGTTACGTCTTCACGTCTAAACAGCTGGATTTTAATGAAATTTGATATGGACTTAGCTGACACCCTGGATGGACACATAGGCTACGTTTTTTCACAGGTCACTACCCACAAATACGCTTTAAAGTTAGAGAATTAAATGCTTATTGCTTCCGAAAGCATAGGACAAAACTATAAGGGTTCAAATTTAGATACGGAACCCTTATAATTGTAGTACAGTCAGCGTCAAATAGTGCCAACGAAAGTAGTCAAATGTATCGATACATATCTTTATTTATATACCAGTAAGGATGTGTTATATTTGGCCATACTGACTGCAACTATATTGTGGTAGTCCACATGAAAAGGTACTTTATGGCGTAATATAATTAAAAAAATATTAAATCTGAGCGATACACCCGCAACGCGAGCGGTGTGTCCTGACTCGGCTTGAAAATGGGTACCAGAACTTATCCGAAACATGTCGCCTAGTGCGATATAATTACACGTGAGTTTATCCGTTTGTAACTAAGTAGTAGTAATTTATGGCGCTTGGCGCTTACGTTGCAAAGTGTCACATTAGTATTGAAGCGTAATGCTGACTTCTCAAGTCAGCATTACGCTGAGTTGGGTCCATTTCGTGATGTCTTACTTATTCTTCATATTGTATTCTGTTTATTTTATGTGTACGTCATGTATAAATGTCTTTTAACTTTATCATTAACAATAGCGTAAGCGCCAAGCACCATAAGGTACCTTTCCAAGCGACTACCACATTATGATGCTGACTATACGTAAACTAATCACTGAACGAGACAAACATAACCTAAAAATCTTTACCTAGAAAGTTCTTAACCAGTTCAAGTTGAAGCCGTTAATGTCTGTTTAACTGTAGTTTTAGACTTAAACCGTGACAAAGATACGTTTCACGTTTAAATTATATTTTATTGACAAGTCTGGCCTAGTCTGCAGTAGTGGCCAAGTCCTAAGTTCGTCTTTTGGAAACTGTTCACACATTGTATTAATCTTTTTGATTCGTGTTTATTCAGTTGTGGGACATTAAAAAAAGAAGATTTTTGAAATTGAACTATTTAAAGAGCATCATTGTAGCAAAAAATGGACAGACTGTTCTAGATTGACATGAGTGGAAAAAGTGGGGGAAGGCCTTTGCCCAGTAGTGGGCCAGCAAAGTCTCATAATGTTAATACTGGATAAAAAAATTGATACAAGATTATGAGACCGGCATCATTATTTTTTGCACCAGGATTTTGAACATCTTTTACTATGGGGTCAAGTTAGTAAAATTAAATAAAAATTGAGCTGTTCTATAGAAAAGGTCAAGTATAAGTTGACGAAAATGTATGAGAGTTGTTTTTTTTTTACAATTTACAAAGTTGACCCCATAGTAAAAATTGTTCCAAATCATGACCATATGCCGGCTTGATAATCTTGTATCACGTTTTTTATAACACCCGGTATGTAGCAAAGCCTTATTATTAGGGCAAAAGCTTATATATATTTGTAGGTAGCCATATTTATTAGGGTAAAAACGGGAAGGACTTATTACTCAGACTCCACTGTCTGTCACCAAGCTGTATCTCATAAACCGTTATTGCTAGACAGTTGAATTTTTCTCAGTATCTTCTTTATTTTTTTATGACAGGCGGCAAACGAGCAGACGGATTGCCTGGTGGTAAGCAATAACCGTCGCCCATGGGCACCCGTAACACCAGAGGATTCATATATCAATCAACCATTTAGGTATATTTCAAGAAAAAGGGTAAAAAATATATACCTATGTACTTAGGCCTTAATGCGATATATTCGTACAAAGTAAAAGTGGGCAATATTGAATGATTTTGACATGGGGTAAAAAATATATACAAGATCTTTGTTTCAATTTAGGGATATTACCATGCTCATGAACGTCTAAAAAAAATTAGGTACCACCTGTTCTAACCCTACACCTCTGACCCGAGAAGATTACTACCGGCAAGAAATTTGGGGTAAGACGAAATATCTCCCGTATACCGAAGCATTAAGGGCGACTTTTAATATCATACTTACTTTCATTTTTACCCTACTTTATTATAATGTACCTATTTCTTAGTCAGCCATATTTAATGCAGAATACACAAGTAAATTTCTCTTTTATCTTTGTTATTTTAATGTGTAGGTACCTAAACTGTTTTTTTCTGAAAATACTAGATTTTACAAAAGAACGAAGTACCTACCTATTTTCTTTGTTAAATACCTAATACATAATTATGTTTTTCGTAATTAAAACATTTTATTCTCTTCTTTAACTGCTTACTTTCTACTTTATCAGTTTAAAGGCAACGACTTCTTACTCTTCCTACCAATAAAACAAGTTATTTTAACATGGAGTACGGTAACATGAATAATAAAAAATATATACCTATATAGGTACAGGTCGACTTAGAATATTTTTCGTTTTTATCATCAGGAAAAAAATGTGTCATCTACCCGGAATTTAAGTTAACTAACTTTCTCATTCGGAAAAACGTTACGACAAAACTATCAAAACGATTAAAATTTTGAACGATTCCAAATTCAAAATTCCAATGTTACCAGTCCTAGCGCCAAGAATCCCCCAAGTCAATGACCTGCAAACTTTTCACTGTCAACAGAGACGCAGACGGTTAGTTGTACCTGATAGGTGCCTAGTGTCTTGTGCCACGACGCACGCAGCCAAGAGTGCCAGCCAGCACCCGCCGGCACGCATCTTCACTTCACAAACACATCAACACTGTAAACACAACACACACAATTTTCTGGAACTTCGTGGAAAGTTTTTGGGAAAGTTTTGGTGACGTGGCGTAGGGACGAGGTGCGTAGTGTCCCTTGCGGAGGCGGGCGAGTGACTGACGAGGCGAGCGCCGGCCGGCCGCGGCGGGGTTGTCAGCGGAGCGCCCGCGAAGCCTCCGAGTGTGGGGAAATCCGAGAGTCAAGTTTTAAGATGTGTGGTTTTTTTTTCGTGTTTTGTTTTCAATATTGATTTTATTTATGAGCAATTTTTAAAGGCACGCGTAACTGATATTTTTTTTTTTATGACATAGGCGGCAAACGAGCAGACGGATTGCCTGGTGTTAAGCAATTACCGTCGCCCATGGGCACTCGCAACACCAGGGGAGTCACAAGCGCGTTGCCGGCCTTTAAGGGGGGTTGGAGCTCTGGGAACCTTACTCACCATCAGGAACACAACACTTACATACCTGAAAGGTGGCAGTGCTATTATGGCTGTGGTCTTCTGTAAGGAGGGGGTACTTCCCCAGTTGGGCTGCCCCAGATTCAAGCGTGATGGTCAACGCTGTGCCCTACCTCTCATTGTTGGACGTAGTTTAAGGGCATACCCGGGTCCAAAAATTTATTATTTATATGATTTAAACACAGCGTACTGCAATGCATGCCTGTGTTTATGTATAAGCAATGAATGAACTGAATATTATGAACATCTAAACAAACGTAAGAGTATTAGCGAAACATTGTTCAATTAAATATCACAAATCAAACTTTCTCACTTTTATAACCAAAAGGAATATTTGTTATATACTACTTACAAACAGAAATATTTCTTATGTAGGTACGTACTTGTCTCAATTCGTCTGAACGATGATGGAGCCAGTGTATAAATTATATATGGGTCTGTAGATATGTATGAAAAATCTTTTTTTTTTTTTGTTTACGGAGTGGGGAATGCATTTACGCATCGTCCCATAATAGGGGTATGTGGGACTCCCTCTTGTCAGCCCCCATGTATGAAGAATCTAAGTGAGGGTGTGTTTTTTCAATACGCCTAATCTAAAATATCTTAATCCAAATCGGTAATTCTGCTAATAAAAGCTGTAAGGACGGGTTTACGTATCTATAAAATTTTACAGAGCCCAAATTAACGTAGGTACAGTAAACTATTTACAATGCAATATTTATAAATACAATTACAAGAGCCAGTCGGTAACATAACATTACTAAAACTTAATATATCCAATAACTACTATATTTTATTACTATAGAGCTAATTTTAAGACATACTAGATGGCACTACTATAACTAAAAATGTAACTATTTTATTGTATTAAATACATTTGGTAGTTATAAGAAAAGTATTTGGGTAATCATGGTCTGGAATATATTAAGGGATATAAAAAGTATAATTATGTGTAAGTGCAATAATGTGTAATAAGATTTTAATGTGTAAGACTCTCCAACCGTTACAATTAGATCGTGGACCAATGTTCAATTTTAATATTTTCTTAACAACTTCGGAGCAAATGACAATAAAAACGTTAATAGTTTTAAGGTACACCTATATCGATAAGGCACATCAGTACATAGAAAGCAAGAAATCAGTTTTGAAATTATTTTGCCTTTTCTTGCACTGTAAGATTGTTTATATTATAGACAAGAGAGATTGTTTATAGACCAAAAACTTACATAATTTATCTTTTCTACAAGTCACGTGTTACTCTGAAAAGTCCCATATTATAAAGTCTTACTTCAATATAAACAATTATTCTTTCGACTGACATCTCTACAACAAATTAGTCTTTTTTTGTAATAATGCATTACTCCAAATTTATTCACTTAAAATTATATTCGTATGCACTCTAAAGTACTTGGTGCTACATTCTAAATACAACAAAAATTTAAGTAACTATTCCCTCACCGCTATGCCCCGCGTAAATCCCCCCAATTTGTGGGAATCGGCGCACGCTGGCAGCACCGCGCACACAGGTGGTTGGCAGGTAGCGGGTAAACACTTCTTTATCGCCGCGCTCCTACATTGTGGGTCAGATTTGTCGTGCCACGCGGTGCCCGCTCGGCTGGGACTGGACTTCGTGGCCCGAAATCTTATTAAAAAAAAACGTAAATTGAACTTTGAACCGTCTTTTTAGCACCGCGAGGATCGGAGCTTGATAATTTTGGGCGTCTTTCTCTTTTACTCCAATTAAATAAAGTGACAGACAATGGTTCGAAATTTTCGATGTTCGCGGTATCCCTCTGATTCAGTAATTGCGTCGTCCAAGATACTGAACTGTCTTAATGCTGACATCTTAACTTTGTTTTATCGGTTTATAATTCAAAGTCAGTTGTTTTAAATATATTTTATGTCAATCAAACTTTATTGTAAAACAAGTCAAGTGTCTAGTTAGCGTGAAGGTCGGAATCAGAAATAATATTTTATTTACCTCACTAGCTCTAAAAGTCTATATTTGTTCTTTTAAAACAGATAGCAAAATTGCATTTTATTCAAAAGGCAGCAAAGTAATTTCATACAATTATTGAATGTTTATTTAGCTGGGTTAGTAGTAATTTTAAAATAATGACATTGAATGACAAATTATTGATAAGAATTTGGAATAAATTTCAATGTTTTAGACTTAGTATTTTCCTAGCGGTTGTAAGGTGAAAAGTTATGTGTTTCACTCAGCAGCAAAGTTTGTTTCCCTCTCGAGCCTTGAAAGTCTTGACACCCTCACAAGGATTCCACTCTTTCACCACTCGCTATGCTCGTGGTTCAATTTCGAAATCTTTCGCCAGCTCAAATCTCACAACGCACGAGAAGATAAACACTGACTTTGATCCCTTGTAACACAGCAACAGAGGCGCTCAACATGAGGTCACCACATCTCTATTGTCAATTCATTTTGAACACTTCACCCGCTCAGCCAGTTTTGCTGCTGAATGTACCTACCTACCTACCTACATACGTTCTGGTGAAATCTTGCAACTCCATTTAAAGCAATTTTCCTCAACCGATCGAGATGAGATGTAGCACACCTATACAAGTGCGATGACAATGTCATATTGTGGTACCACAGATCTGAACAGATGTTGGGCCCAGAAGGTAACCATAGCATCTTGTAAAATACACAAGATGAAGTCGTGTTTAGGCTCGTTAGAATCCTCTCAACAGCAGCAGTCAAAGGTATGATTGTGCTTAAAAAATCGTTAGTCAAAATCAGTCTGATCAAATCAGAAATAAAGGCCCAAAAATTGTCAGGAGCCAATATGGCTTAGCCTGTTTTGTGGGGCCAAGGAAAACTGTTACTGGTAAATTAGTTAAACTGGAGTGAATCGGCGTCTTGTTGGCAGGTAAAGTCGTAGAGTCAAGGTCAAAGATGATAAATGCGGTCAAAGCGCCAAAATTTGTGTAAATGAGTGAATTAACTATTTGTTGTTGTTATTCTGTTCGGTCAGCCAGGAGACATCTGAGGCATACTTTGTTAGAAGAAATATATATGGTACCGCGTTCTACTAATACGCTTGGTAGGTGACACATTATGGAAGGGACATATCGCTTCAAGAAATATGCATGATTTGTGCATTTAGATGCCATAAACTGTGGTTTTAAGAGTGACCCAGGGGTACGTAACCATGGCAACTGTCTTACTATTAACCGGTTCAGTGCTGATGGCACAACAGGCGAGTGATCAATGTTTTTAACATGTGTTGTATGACATGAGAGGAGTGTCATCACATTCTATGGCGTAAGGCACGCCTGCCGCGTCATGAAATATGTCATAAAAGTTTTTGAAAATGGAAGACGAAACGAATCGGTTAAGATACATATTTTAGCACTTTGTTTGAGTCGATATCTTTGACTACCAATACTCGTGAAACATTATCGTCATCTCTTCTCTAACAATACTGTCATTTATCAGTGACGCCGGGTATTTCACGTCGTTAGTTAATGATAATGACCCGTTATCTGACCTGTGATTAGAAGAACAAGGAACAGACCTCAAACAGTGGCTGGGCGCCATTAATTATCGTCATAGATAGATAAACATAAGAAGTATAGACAGGCTCCATACATATCAAAAACTTAAAAATAGCTTAGATACTAGGAACTAACGAACATGCAATAAATGGAATGCTATGCCTATACAAAAACGCGTGAATTCACCGCATCTTGGCTAACATAGCGACATCTATCAAGTTTAACAGTAGTACATCCCAGTGCTATATTAATAATATCATAGATTAAAAACTAAGCTAAAGCCCCTGGCCTATGTAGGAGTAACGTGTGTCACATGTCGGCGTCCTATATTAAAAAAATTGTCAGAAAGAAGTTAGAAGTCAAAAATGCTTCTCGCACTCCGGTAGCGTAATGAGCAAAGTTATGTCTAATTAACCGACCTCTAAAAAGAATGTTCGGCTGTATGTATTTTTTTTGTAGATACGTTTGAAAACGTCGGATTTGTACACCAAGGTTAATGTAAATACTTTCAGCAGTTATTCCGTGATAGAGGAAAAAACATTCAAGTTATAACAAATCTTCACGTTTAGATACCTATAATAAACATTATAATATTAATAAGATTGCTTTCAATAATTAAAAATGACATCATCATCATCAATTCATCACCATGTCATCAGCAGCCGTAAGACGTTCACTGCTGGACTACTGCCTCTCCCAATGGTTTCCACAACGACCGGCCCTTTGCTTTCCGGTAGATAGTCGCATGTATCGCCACTCAATCTTAAAAAAAACTAATATATACTCACCGAAGAGAGACTCGCACAACGTATCAGCATTGCGATATAACTAGGAAATGCTGCCAGCATCCTTGGTACAATGCCTCAAGGGCTTTTTTAGGCTTAATGTGGTAAGTAGTTATTTTAATATTGTTCTTCTTCTTCTTCTTTTAAAAAAAATATGGCTTCCATCAATAAATCAATCGATGATTTCGCCAGTGTCAAGTAGAATAACAATTAAGTATAATAACATATAAGTTTGCCCTTAGAGCATGACGTTGTTCGGTAGTAGGCCTTGCGTTTTGTAAAGTGGTAGCTTTACAGAAAGCTAAGAGGCGGCCGTGACCCCGGGATTGCCGGGTGATGACCAAAAATAGTGGTGAAACATGTTTTGAAATCTATTCTTCATTAGTTGCACAATTCTGCGTTAGATCACTGCATAATACGCTATCAATATTACACACTAAACTAAATATTGTAATTCATATATTTGTTTGAAAACAAACTATATGTCATATCAGATTGTCAAATTAACTCCACAGACAACATAAAGATGTAATACGGACTTAAGTAATAAGCTTATTTTATAATTATAATACACAAATTAATAGGTAGAATAGCCTCGATTTCCCATAAAAACTTCCACCCCCCTTTTCTCCCATAAAAAAGGCCTAGTATATTCTAGTGTAGAAACTAACATGATGTAAAAGCGAAAAAAGATTGTATAAACACACTGTGCTTATCCTTGATGATTTACAACAGAAGTAAGTTCATAGATATCTCTCTCCTTAAGACCCTTGTAGCGCTCATTAGGAATTAGTTCAAGTTCAAACTCAGCTTACCTACTCCAGCGACTGAATATATACGTACATAAAATATGTAATCAATTCTTCGTACATCACAAATAACCGATCGCTCCATCCAAACCTTACACGAATATCGACCTTTGGCCTGCGCCCTAAATGCTCACCTTTCAACTTTAGCCCTCTTCAAGTCAGTTTTCGCTTTCGTATCTGAGCAGTTCCAAGTATTCAAACACCCTGAACCTTTGCTTCCTAGGAGGATATAACCAATATGGAGCCGACACACGCACTAATTTCTATCGGAAAAATTCTGCCGTTTTCGGCGCGGGGGTGAGGTAACACACGTAAATAATGTTAACACTAATGCATTTTTTAAGTGCGTCGCTACACACGCACACGACAAAATTATCAAACACTAGCATAAACTATATTCACACAAGTTCAAGAACTATGACCGGCGGCCGAGTAATTTTGGCAGAGGGGAACGCTACGCTACTCCATATGGTTATTTATCCTCCTAGTTTGCTTCTATCTAATCTAGGAGTCCGGCCCTAGAGACCTTCGTAAAACTCTATCTATTATTGTTTTTTTATAGGCGTAGTGGCAGAATGTCATAAAACCACCAATATTTCTTCTATGGGCAATCTCACAGATGACATTTCAAAAAGAGTCAACCTTAAAATACTGATTTAAACTTTCACGGTGTGTACACATTATTAAACATGAACGGGACTTAACTGCGTATATTAACTTTAAAATTTACCTCCGACGTTTCGAAGACGACGTTGTCCTCCTGGCTGAAGTTCACATCAACATCTTCTAGCCGCGCGAGTTTTTTAAATAGAGGTAAATTTTAAAGTTAATATACGCGGTTAAGTCCCGTTCATGTTTAATAAAGAGTCAAGTCGTGCCTCTCGCCCTAGCCAAACCTGCAACCACATACTTTGAAGCCTATTACAAAGGAACATAATGTCAACATTGTAGTGTGACATGTTTGAAAAAAACTCATTTAACGTTGTTCCGCGTTCTTTGAAGATTTTAGCATTATTTTATTAGGTATCAGTTTAAGCCTATACTTTAAAAACCGTTTATGAGAGGTAGGGCACAGCGGACCATCACGCTTGCGTCTGGAGAAGCCCAACTGGGGAAGTACCTCCTCCTTACAGAAGACCACAGCCATAATAGCACTGCCACCTGGTGAGTAAGGTTCCCAGAGCTCCAACCCCCGTTAAAGGCCGGCAACGCGCTTGTGACTCCCCTGATGTTGCGGGTGTCCATGGGCGACGGTAATTGCTTATCACCAGGCAATCCGTCTGCTCGTTTGCCGCCTATGTCATAAAAAAAAAACCTTTTATGAGAGGTAGGGCACAGCGAAGTACCATCACGCTTGAGTCTGGAGAAGCCCAACTGGGCCCACAGCCATAATAGCACTGCTTTCAGATATGTAGTGTTGTGTTCCTGATGGTGAGTAAGGTTCCCAGAGCTCCACCCCACTTAAAATCCGGCAACGCACTTATGACTCCCCTGGTGTTACGGGTGCCCATGGGCGACGGTAATTGCTTACCATCAGGCAATCCGCCTGCACCTTTACCACCTTTGTCATTAAAAAAACTTAGTACCTAGTTAGTAACACGTAATCAAATCAGTTTTGGCCAGTCAGTACAATAACAGGAGAACAATTGTACCGGGCACTGGTTTGTACGAGCGGTCACGATCGTGACTCGTATGTTGCAGTGTACTTAGCTGTGAAAACACGTTATTATTTACTATTGTAGTACGCTGTAATAAGTTCCTTGTAACTACATGGCGCGGGAAGTAGAATAAAACTATAGTCTATACTTTTAGGTAGGTATTTAAAAAAGGCAAACAATCTTGACGTGTCTTTTTATTGAAAAACGCTTTATAAAAATCAGTGACCACTTAAAAAATGATGTCAATAACTAAAAAATATGTGATTCATAATAATATTGTCACATACTTATCATGATTTATTTTTCAAAACTGATTTTCAGTAACAAGACACGTCTAGATTGTTTACCTCTTTTTAACTAGGTACCTAAAAGTATAAACTATAGAATAGATAAGGTTAAATTTATCGATAAGACCATGTTTGAGAATAAAATAATATAATTATGTCCCTATTATTTCAACTTTAAGAATGCCTACCGCGAAGCATGTACTTCGTTCGTTTGTCTGTTTGCCTCTTTATCGCTCGTATATGCAAGAGCGATAGAGATGACCGCATTTTTTGAAATTAGATTTTAGCGGGAGGTCTTTATGTTATTGTAGGTACAGTCAACGTCATATAGTTAGTTCCAGACAGCATAGCCAAATATATCGATAAACCCCTTACTGCTATATAAATAAAGTTCTGTATCGATATATTTGGTCATATCATACTGGCTGCAACTAACTATATGTCGCTGACTGTCCCTACATATTGTGCAGGTACATGTTTTGGCACTTTAAGCGTATCGATATCTATTATCTTGACTGTACCTACATTTAAGAGAAACAGATTATAATTTTGTGCAATAAGTACCTATAATAATAAATGATTTGTGAGATAGAAGTCATATCATCAAATACCTAGAATTATATTAAAAATCACCTTAGTAGTGGTAAAGTATGGCCTTGTTTTCGACGCAGCGAAATAAAAAAAAATCTGTTATAAACTTATAACACTTGCGGCCTTATTAAATCTTTAATTTTTGCTACCCAATTGCTACCTAGGAGCTATGACCAAGGAATCTATGGACTTGGCATATTGTTCTATATATTCAATCAGTTATGCAGATATCATGCATTTCGACATAGAATTCTGAAAAATATAGTTGTCTCTTTTTTCTAAAGCTTTATTTTCAGTTATTTAAAAGAGACAACAATACGCCGGTGGGTTTCAAATTTGGCAACACTTGTCATTGTCGGACGTCTAAATGCCTAAATGCGGCCGGGAGCCATTTTATGTTCCACTCAGTTAATAGTAATTGAACTGTCAAAACACCGTGGTTGTTTTAAAAATGATATCTCGCGTTTTACGGAATTTTGCTGTGAAAAAACTTTAAAATGAAGTGAAGAAACATTTTATAATAATGCCAAAGTGTAGTGTAGTGGGCTGTGGTATAACAAAACCAAAAACCAAGGATCTTTATCATTGCACCGGTATGTAACATTTATTTATTGAAATATTGGTTACTATCAACATTATTGAGTGTTTAAAGTACAAATTGCAATATTATTATTGTAAAGATTAAGATGTGTTACGTATTAATGTAATCTTTAGCTAATTTATGGATATTTTACATCTAATATGTCGATCAGTAGATGGCTAGTGTTGTTCTATAAATATCGATATCTCTTATTTAAGTCGGCAATTCCTTAACTTTTTAAATTTCTGTTCATATGTATATTATAGTTTTTAACCTATTCCTTATTGTATTGGTCTAAAAGAAGCAATAAATTCCAAGCTCTCGCCACAAACGGATGTACTGAAAGATGAATGTTGATCATTTTAAGATATAATATACAAGTTACAAGCAAGGAAAGGTTTTGTAAATTGATTTAAAACTGCATCTTAACATTTTTTTTTATCTTTTCAGCCTACCAAGAAGCGACTTTAAAACGAAGAAGTGGTTGGAAGCAATCGGTACAGAAAATATCCGGCCTAATTTGACAGATATTTTTATCTGCTCCTTGCATTTCCATGAAGATTCATTCAATAAAACCCTGGGTGTTATTCGATTGCGAGATGACGCAGTGCAATCATTAAAACCATCACGCACCAGATAAGATCAAACATCAAGTATAGGAAGATACCTACGTACTTTACTTTTTTAGTAAAAAATCTAATAAAGCTAATCACTAATTTGTTTCATTCTATATGTGATCAAAGTAACCCCACGTAATAAAAATATAAATAACTTAAAAAGTACTGAACCGATTTTTGTGTTTCTATTTTTATGGTTTACTTTACATAATGAGAGTAAAAAGCAGTGGTTTCAAAGTAACCCCATTTTCAATGTAACTTTGATCTAATGTAACGTTTTAATTTTTTTCTGAAAAAAACAGTGCTATTTCTTTTCTTGCGAAGATAAAAAACGAGAAAAAAACCGATTACCTATTTTTTTTTTTTTATATATTTTTGAGTTTATTAGGATCGCCAAAAAGAGATGTCAAACTCTAAAATTGATCATAGTAACCTCGGGTTACAGTTTTTATATAAAACATAAATATAACTTAATACTAACTAATTTAAACTATTTTTTACATATCATCTTAACTCCTGGTTGTCCTCTAAAAGATAGGACTTTAGTAGAAGCTTAGTTTTTAATATTTTTTTAAACACAAAACTATCGTGAGATAAATATATTTGTATAGAAGGGGGTAACTCACGTTTTATAAGTCGAATATAAATAAAAACTTTAAACTAAATGCACATACATAAATACAAGTCTTTAAACGTCGTAGCAAGTTTTTGATTCATCGATTAAATTTGTAACATTAGGGCAGCACTAGAATAACTGTCAAGACGCCATTTATTGTTCCAGGCTGGCACGTTTTTCTTGTAGGTATTTCACCTCCTTAGGATTCTTTACTCATTGCCTAGGAGGAATAATGTCTATGTACACAACACATGACATGGCACTTATTTTTGTGAATTATTTGTACAGGTAACTTTTAGTAAACGTCACATTGAGGCGTTTTTGTTTTGATGCTGCCGCCAGACATTCGCACGAGTAGCGAGACGGATGGCGAGGCGAAACGCGAGCACACATGTGTACGCGGACGTCTCGCCATTCCTCTCGTCCCTCGCATTGCGTTTTTGTATAGGAAAAGTCTCGTCGAACGTTTCGACGAATAGCGAGGCGAGTGACGAGTCAGCATAATTTAAACTATTTTTTACATATCATCTTAACTCCTGGTTGTCCTCTAAAAGATAGGACTTTAGTAGAAGCTTAGTTTTTAATATTTTTTTAAACACAAAACTATCGTGAGATAAATATATTTGTATAGAAGGGGGTAACTCACGTTTTATAAGTCGAATATAAATAAAAACTTTAAACTAAATGCACATACATAAATACAAGTCTTTAAACGTCGTAGCAAGTTTTTGATTCATCGATTAAATTTGTAACATTAGGGCAGCACTAGAATAACTGTCAAGACGCCATTTATTGTTCCAGGCTGGCACGTTTTTCTTGTAGGTATTTCACCTCCTTAGGATTCTTTACTCATTGCCTAGGAGGAATAATGTCTATGTACACAACACATGACATGGCACTTATTTTTGTGAATTATTTGTACAGGTAACTTTTAGTAAACGTCACATTGAGGCGTTTTTGTTTTGATGCTGCCGCCAGACATTCGCACGAGTAGCGAGACGGATGGCGAGGCGAAACGCGAGCACACATGTGTACGCGGACGTCTCGCCATTCCTCTCGTCCCTCGCATTGCGTTTTTGTATAGGAAAAGTCTCGTCGAACGTTTCGACGAATAGCGAGGCGAGTGACGAGTCAGCATGTCTAAACGCGGAGTGAGTATTTATTTTTAGGAGAAATATTACTATGCGATCACACATGTACCGTGGTCCGGTTCGATTTTTGAACACTGTGTCCGGTCACGCTAGATCCGATTCATTCTTTCTGGACTTGCAGAAATCTCATGACGTCAAAGATGCCCGAAATATTCGTACTTCGATGTTCGCCGTCCCGGGCCAGGCCCGGTACCGCGAACGTCGAAGTTCGTATATTACGGGCAACTTTCTATTTTACTCCAATTAAAGGAGTGACAGAGACAATCGCCAGAAATTCACGAATATCGTTGTTCGTGGTAGCGCCGCAGGCATGAGCACTGTGAGCGTAAACGTCAAGTTGACGCCTGTCACTATATCCCTACCTCCAATTTAAGCGTCATGAGAGTGACAGAGACAATCATCCGAAACTTATGAACATCGTTTTTCGCGGTAGCGCCGCTGATTCGGACCAGCTGTGAGCACTATAAGCAGTGCGAGCGTCATTCGGACCACGGCTATGTTTATGTCACTCGTTTTGCTATTCGTCGAAACGATCGACGAGACTTTGCCTGTATATAATATTAGCACTGGAAAGTGCTATTATTCGTGAAATATTAGCTCTAATTATCCCCCTTGTTGACATTACTGACAATACCGGAACCATGGTGAATATGTGAACACCTAATTCATCTTATTGCTCGTTTCCTTACTCCGCATTTAGATATGCTGGCTCGTCACTCGCCTCGCTATTCGTCGAAATGTTCGACGAGACTTTGCCTATACAAAAACGCGAGGCGAGGTGCGAGAGGAATGGCGAGACATCCGCGTACACATGCGTGCTCGCGTTTCGCCTCGCCATTCGCCTCGCTATTCGCACGAATGTGTGCCGGCAGCATTAGACTCGCCCGAAAGACTGCTTCCGACGAGAGCGTCCGAATGGCGATGCGGGGGACGAGATGAATAGCGAGCCATCTGCGTACAGATGCGTACTCGTGTTTCGTCTCCTTATTTGCCTCGCTATTCGTGCAAATGTGTGGCCGGAGCATTATAACGGCTTTAGATTCAACATCACAACCGAGATAATTATCAGCTTTATATTTTTAATTAGAACGTGTTGTATTTTTATTTATTTGTACATGTATATGAAAACGACGTTCTGTTTTATAGTTTGGAAAAATAATATTGTCATTAATTATTATTATACAAAGAAAAATAATATAAGATTGACATATATTTTTCTACAAGTACAAGAATATTAAATAAAAGTGTCTTTATCTAATTATAATTATGCTGTAACTGAGTACCTAACTCTACGAAAGTACCAAATCCAAGGAATATAATATAACACAGACTAGAATACCATATTATCACAGTATCAAACAATATCTTCCAAATTTCAATCTTACATTCCATTTGAGTCCCAGGAGCGGTACCGCGAACAAGGAAGTTCGTAAATTTCGGGCATCTTTCTCTTTTACTCTAATTAAGGTGTCACGAGAGTGACAGAGACAATTGTCCGAAATTTACGAATATCGTTGTTCGCGGTAGCGCCGCTGGGTGCAGTCGTTTGACATTTGCCTATTCCTATTGCGTACTACAGTACAGCGAGTATAGCCCATGGTTAGCTAAGAAAAAACGTCTCTGCCGGGACGCAAGACACGAATACTACAAAACAATAAAATAAAAATAATGATTTACTTTCAGGAGTAATACTCCCAAGTGAATTTCAAACAACAAAAAATCGAAATGGCTACAGTCGATCAACCAGATCTTTTATTTTTTGATACTTTCTCCCACGATACTAGCGAGGTTAGTAAAACCGCTATACAGACGTTAAGTTTTTGTTCTTTTTTTTAGGTTTTAACCTCTGTATCTTTTTTCAGGAATTGAATTTAGATTTAGTCCAGTTTCCGAAGTCTGTATATGTGAGCGAAATACGTATTATTCCTCTTGGAGCCCGCGTCGAAGGTGATTTTCCTGGCGGCGTCCGCCTAGGAGCAACGAACCCAACTAAATTCCACATAGATTTTTTTGTGAATGACTTGAGCAAGCCTGGGGCATCCACGTTTGAAGCGCTAGGGAGCTTGGATTACTGTCAGAATGGTCAGATTCACATGGAGTGTGGGTCGAACCTGGACCAGCCGAGGATTCCAACTGATGGACTTGTGCTTCGAGGTAAGTCAAGTTTGGTCCTAATTATATTTACCAAAACCATCAAAAAATGTCTGTCATATCACAACAATATATGCAACAAAGGCATTGCACAGCAACCATGTTAATTACCATATTAAATATATGAAATAATGGAAATTAAAAGATTTTTCCCATTAATAATAACTTCAATTTTCATTATAAACAATATTAGTTCTACTAAAATATACCACGGGGCCAAAACTTTAAGGGGGAAAATAATCACACAAAAAAGTTTCTTATCATTATTTTTGCACAAAAGGAATAGTTTCATACCCACGATTATTTATTTATATCATTCATGCTTTTTAAATACCATTTCTTCGTGTTTGTTGAGAGAGTTTAAAATTTCACAATTCGAGCATTGAGTGCTCAAAAATCAGCCCCCAGAACCAGAAAACTTTATTTTTCCACCTTAAAAGTGCATTTTTTGTGTTTTGACAAAATAATGCATCTAGTTTTAACAAGGAAGCAAATAAATAATTAGATGTTATTGGTTTTACTGATTTTTAATTATTTTATTAGGAGAGGTATGGTGTATGTAAGCTATACAAAGTTGAAACTGTATGATAAACTCTGGCTTTTGCTGAAAGTATGGCTTATTTAACTATTTTATATCACTTGTTGCCATGGTTATGGTGCCCTGGGTCACTGGGAAAGACAATAAATGACGTCCGGTCTGGGTAGTACCCTGCCTATGAAGCCGATGGTCCTGGGGGTTTGAATCCCAGCCAGGGCATTGATTTGTGTGATGAGCACAGATATTTGTTCCAAGAGTCATGGGTGTTTTCTATGTATTTAAGTATTTATATGTATCTATCTATTATATATATTGTCGTCTAGTACCTACAACACAAGCCTTACTGAGCTTACCGTAGGACTAGGTAGATTTGTGTAAGATTGTTCCGAAATATTTATTTATTTATAATAAACATAAATTTTTTGGGTAATACTGTATGTTAATTTCATAATGGGTCACCTACTGAATGTTTATAGAATGAGGCACCACATTTCTTCTAACAAACTACCTATGCCACTGTCCCTGGCACATATGGGACAAAATAACAAAAAATAATAGTTCATTCACCCATATAATAAATAATAATAATAAATAAATATTTCCAGACAATCTGACACAAATCGACCTAGTCCTACGGTAAGCTCAGTAAGGCTTGTGTTGTAGGTACTAGACGACTATATATATATATAATAGATAGATACATATAAATACTTAAATACATAGAAAACACCCATGACTCAGGAACAAATATTTGTGCTCATCACAAATATATGCCCTGACTGGGAATCAAACCCAGGACCATTGGCTTCATAAGCAGGGTCACTACCCACTAGGCCAGAGCGGTCGCCATATAAATAAAATAAAATAAATATAGTCTATTATATAAGTTTTCATACATAATATTATTATTTTTATAATAATTCTGTCCCATCAACTACTTCTACTCATCTTCTTTAGGCCTCATCCAAAACCTTCCATTGTTCTCTATGCAGTTCTCGTCCATGCTCCTTCACATTTTTTCTATATTATCAAACCACCTTGCTCTCAGTCTTCCACTTTTTCTTTTATTGAACCGTGTAGTGTTGACTCTACAGATCCCCTTGTCCATATTTCTAGATATTCTCTTATCACATGTCCAGTCTGTTCTTTAATAGGTTTTGATATTGACTTAGTTTTAGACTGACTTAATAGTGGAGATCTTACCTTGTCTTGATCTGATCTTGTGTCTCTCACACTTCTTTCCATATTGTTCTTGACTAGGACACTGAATTCTTAATTTAAAAACCATAATGTTGTAAATTGAATATGTGCCAACAAATGCACAACACTTGATTCCTTTGAAATAAGCACAAATTTTTATGATTGGTTCCTTGTCCATTACTGGCGCCGTCACCCTACTTTGATTTTATTTTGTTGTTTTTAGGCCCCAAGTTTGATATCCATTGGTTATATCTGCTACTTTAGTATTATATAGATAATAAAACACATTTGTTATTGTATTATACTTATTATTGTGTGTGTGTTATAATTATAAATATAATATATAATATATACAAATGTGTTGTTGTGGTGCCAAGGTCACCTATCTGACCAGGACAAAGCCTACAAATAAAAAATAAGTAAAATATGCCTTAATAAATTACAATTGGTTTGTATTATGTTTATTTCCTCATTCATGGACAGTACATCAACAGACATGGCGTTTTTGTTTGTTTACTATTATTTATTAAACATCTTGAAGGATAATAAGGATAGAAGCACAAGGCATGACACATGGTGATGAAATCATTTTGTTCCAGTTTGAATTTTAAGTTGGCAATGTGAGTGTGAATCCTTTGGTGTTACGGGCATCCATATGCCACTATATGTAAAAAAACATGTAGGTTTGTTGACAAAAACCTAATTTATATGTACAAAAACTGTTAGCTATTGATTACAGAAAAGGTATAAAATGCTCTGGATATGTGAGATAGCTCAATTCAGCTTGACTTATAAATCCAGTCAACATGTGTTTGCAAAATCTTTAAAGTTCAAGTTTAAAACATATGCCAAATTTTTTCTTCTACTTAATATACATTTATATATTTCATTCCAGGTTGGTACACAACCATCACTTTGGCAGTTTATGGTAACCTGAGCCAAGTGATCACAGAGACTCCTGTAGGAGTTAACCCACCTTCGGTCCAGAGGCCTTCCATCCCCCGCGAAGTACCTTCAGTAGCCACTGTTCCACCACAGGACTGGAACCCAGAGGCCTCCAACCCTATACCAACTTACACTGGCTCCGCTGCTGCTAACCCAGATGCCTATGGACCCAACTATCCCCCAGAGAATTATGATAACCCATACAGGACTGACTATTATGACAATGAACCTCCCAAAGATCCGAGAACGTATCATATTGACGACGAATGGGAAAAAGGCCGTCGGGGCATGAGCCTTGATCGAGAGGGAGATAGAATCCGGCGTAGTCCCCGCTCAGCAGAGTTAGACAGGGACAGACGAGAAGGCAGAAGTCGTAGGAGATCTCTAGACAGAGGTCGAAGTCGTGATTCCTCGAGACATCGCGATAGAAGCCGAGATCTGGACCGGATAGATCGAATCCGTTCGAGATCTAGGAGCCGAGAGTATGTTGTTAAAGGGGAATATAGACCGCTCAGTAGGTCTAGGTCTCGAAGCATAGACAGGGACAGACTGCGCGGACCTTCAAACGATCGTGACTGGGACAGAGGCTCCTATAAAAAAGACGACTATAGGCGTCACAGGGATTCATCATACGACAGATCTCGAGGCGGGTCCTACGATAAGCGCTCTGGCTCCTACGACCGACGGTCACCGTATGACAAAAGAGCTCCTTCTTACGAACGGAAACAGTCTTACGAAAAACGGGGTCCTTCTTATGAAAAAAGACAGTCCCCAAGAGCGTCTTCCTATGAGCGCAGGGCACCTTCCTACGATAAACAAACTCCTTACGACAAGAAGAGACATTCACCGTACAGCAGAATCAGAACTTCTAGCTATGGGAGTCGGTCTCCTAGTCGCGACGATCCTAGAAAACGACCCAGGACGCCTCCTGTCGACAGCACTAGAAGACCATTATCGCCAAGGGAAGGAGATACTTCCAGCCCCATAAATTCTATCAGGTCTGAAGAAACTGGAGATTATGACAGGAGCGGAAAGCAAATCCCACGAGTTGACTTCTACCAGAGCTACAGACACAAGAATCAGATCAGAAGTCCTTCTGAAGAAATTGAAAACCCTCCTTATGTGGAACCTCAGCATTCTAGTCTAGTGACTGTTCAGATAGTGGATACACCCAAAGTAATTGAGTCTCCCGCTCAAAACCCAGACGAAGACCGCTCGATGGACGGGGAACAGTTTGAACCAATCCTTTCTGACGAAGACATTTGTGATGATCTAGAAGCACCATACATGGACGTCGACTATGACGTGAACGACTATGATGGTATCGACGATATCATAAAATATTTCAACCCATTTAAGAATGATTGGAAGAAGTACGAACATGTGAATGCTATTCATAAACTCGCCAACGAAAATAAGGATGTTATGACAGCTAGCTTTGACGAACTCTGCGATGCCAGCAATGACCTTTTCAAGATGTCTGAAATGGCAAAAGCGGCTACAAAGAGAGAACAGAGATTCATCACCAATACATTCACCGAAATCGATAATACCGCAAGAGAAGAATGGGTACATCAATGCGAACAATTGACTGCGGCTCTGACTAACCTATGCAACAATACTGATATTATTTTAAGAATTTTCGAAAACAGTGCTAGGATGGAAGGTTCAGAGGAATTTACAGAAATCTACAACCTTTTAGTGACTTTCTGCCAGATTGGTCTAAACTTTGACTATGCCTTATCACAGCATGTAGCTACATACAAAATTAGACACATGAAATGTGGCATTCGTTTAGCCGAGGCTCTGTTCTCGCACAGACACAGTGAGCAAGTTTTCAAAATATTTTTGAATGCCGGAATAAATATACAGATGTTATTGTTGGAAATGTACTCCAAGGAATACATGGCTTTAAGCATTCGCCTGATGATCTTAAAAGCCCTGAATGCTTGTCTGTCATCTAAAGTTGCTATTGAGAATTTCATGCAGGCTGCGGTTTATCCCAAATTCGATAAAAAGGACACTGATAGTGATGGTAAACCTATGAATGGTTATCAGGCTCTCATAACTATAATGCAAACAAACCCTTTGGCCAGAATTAAGTTTTCTATCAGTGCTTTGATTAAAAAGCTAAACATCTATGAATTGTTGGAAAAATTACACGATTTAGTGTCGAATTATAACAAAAATGCTGCGGAAAATAATCAAGTTGAAGATGCAGAGTTATCAGAAAGCGACATAGATTTTATTGTCAATTCTTTAGAAGAAGTATTGTACATGTATCGTTCACAATGCTTCCATATTTCTCAACCAAAACGTTTTTTACCCGTCTCTGCCCAATACGAAATCAGTAAGGACTCTTCCAACGAGATATTACTCGAATTTTTCAACATACATCGTATTTTGGAAGCCTGCTTGTACTTACTGACATGTCCGTCTACTTGCAACAACTTGGTCGTCATAAGTCCGATACACGATTTGATTTATGAGCTCGTCCACTCCCATAATGGTTTGAATTTTTTGTACAGAAACATGGAGATGAGCGAACTACTTTTCAAGACCTTAGTCCAGCCATATGGTCAAAATACTGATGAGTTCCTCTACCCTCATGATTTGAGCAACTACACTGATTTACAAATACTTGGACTGGAACTGGCTTATAGACTAAAGGCGCTATACTATCTGGAGTCCATCTGCGATTTGCAAGCCGGCAAAGTGGATGAGAACGAATTGATAGATAGACTTCAATCTTTATACTGCCTGAGTTTTGGAAGCATCGGGAGAACCGCTGTTCCTGATGTCATAGCTATAGAAGACAAAGCGGAATGTCTTATGGAAGTATTTGAGAAAGAATTAAAGAGTAAGAGTAGAAGTGAGTCTCTGTCTAAGCAAAAATCTCCCGCAAAAGGTTACGCCATCGAATTGATAGTGTCCGCAGTTCGATATTCAGCTAGTGTTCCCTTTTTGAAGAAATATGGAAACAGACTTATAAACGTGTCCAAGGAACACGACAGATTTGAGCCCAGTGTTTCCAGCGTCCTCCAAGAAGTGATTCCCTATCTGAAACCAGTGGAAAAAACTAACCTACTCACAGGGGAGGATATGGGTGAATGTGTGGAAATACTTAAAAACACATTAGAGCAAGTTCCAGATTTACCTGGAGAATTGATGACCTGCTTAAGGATTTTACGGCATTTCTGCATTTCTGACTATGAATCCAACGTGTCCATTGCTAGCGAGTCTGCAACCGATGAATACATCGAATTGAAGTACAAATATAATGTTCTCCAACTGTTTTCGTTAGACGGAGTCGCTTTGCTAGTCGGAGTGTTGGATCGCCTGGCAGTTCACTTCGATCAACCAAGCATGCACACAGCATTCTTTGCGTCAGTTAGAGGTCTTCAACTAGCACAAATTCTCCTCCCTTGCTTGAGACTTTTGGACGAAATGCTGGCACGAGTGGTCCGATGCCGCGGCTCAAGATTTCGTGATCTAACCGCCGCTCCCATGTTGCTAAAAACTTATGGAATAGCCAAGGCATACCCTGTAGGTTCTGTAGGGTACAGAACTGCGACCAAAGCTTCAGAAGCTGCCGTAAAAGCTTTGCTAGCTTACGCTCAACCTATAGCAGATAACGCGAAAGATGGCGACTCCATTCGTCGAGGGCCTTGGACTTCTCTCTGCTCCGAAGTGATCTCATACATTACTACAGCGCCTTACACGTTCGTCCCTGGTCTTTTAGTGTTTTCGGAATTGTTGCCTTTACCTTTGCCGATGCAGACTAAAACTCCACCAACAGATAGAGAATTAGCCGATGCTTCTAACGAGAGACGATTATGGTCTGCCCATCTCCACGCCCTTTCAAATGACCTGACCGATATGATACAGATTATTTGTATGTCGACGTACAGACCTGTAGTCCACATGTTGAGACGCGTGTGTGTTCAGATAGCTGATCTAGCTCCGAATACAGCAGCTACGGTAGCTAGGGCGGCTGTTGGAGCGGTTATGAGGGAACTAAAGCCCGGTGAGCCGGCCACGGCTAGTTCGGCCCGAGTAATGGGCTTCTTAGCTTGTTTGGTGTCTCATGCTCCAGTAAAATGCGCAGTATTACACGCTATGAACAGCGGAGGGCCGAAGTCTACCGACGTTCAAACAGCGTTATGTGGAGTGCTAAGTCTTGCCAATGCTTCTAACGAGCATGCGGCGGCTCAAGAGTTCGCAGCTCATGGTCTAGCCGCCTTCTGCGATGTGGAAGTGACTTTAACGCCTCTCCACGCGTCTACGGATGTTCTCCTTGCCAATTCTCTCCCTGGAAAAGAATCATTAGCGGCGTTTTTGGACGCTACAGCGGACTGTTTAGAATCTACTACAAAAACGTGTTCCGTAGCCTTAGCTGTTTTGAGAGCGTACTTCGTGCTGACAGAGCATCAATACGGGTTTCTCCAGTTCCGGAAATTTGTGACCAAGAAGAAAGAATCTCTCGGGAAGTTCTTCAAATGGGCATTGGAAGGTTCAGGGGATGATAAGGCGGAGTGTTTGAGTTTGTACTTTGATCTGGTCAGGATGTTGAAGACGGAGGAAGGTGACGGTCCTCTGGGGCGGAAGGGGGTGCTGACGGACGAGGAGGTGGCGGACATGGTGGGGTATACTGCAGGCGAGGAGGACCACCCCGCTTTGATGCTGGAGAAAACTTTGAAGGTAAATATTACGGTATTCTGTGCGAATTCTGGGTACAAGCTCATTTTTGACGATATACGTTCCTGCAAACCAAGTTTGTGACAGTAAAATATATCCTCGTACGGTCAACCAATTTGATTTCTAGGCCACTTCGAACCTTGTCACAGTGACGTTAATAAGAGATCTTTTGCGTCTTTCATATAGATTTTTACTGTGACAAGGAACGAAGTGGCCCATAAATCAAATTGGTTGACTGTACATTTTTTGGCGTCATAGTGTAAGAAAAATACAATATGATTAATTGAGAAACACCCTTTTTAACTATATTACATAACTTAAGGTAGGAAATGCTTTGCAAATTTACAAAAAATAACAGACTATATCTTCTAAAAGTAGATGTTTATCAAGTACCCCAAATTATGACATGACATTAATATAAAGTAATCTATTTTTAGGAGCGATCACAAGACGAAGACGTCTCAATCGCCAGTCTCATCACCTCCTGTCTCCAAAAGCTCAAACCTTCGGAGGAAGCCCCAGAAGTCCAGGAAACCATTCTACCAGCCCCGGAAACCTTGGTAGCGCAGTTCGCAGCCAGGACTATATATGCTATAGGCGAGGCTAGTGATGAGAGGCTGACTTCTAGCTATTGGCTGAATCTGCCTTCTGTTGGAGGCGAGGAAGATGTTAATGATAGCGAATTGGTGAGTTTTTTTAATGCTGATGGCCTAGTAAGGGCGTGCGACTTGCGATCCGGAGGTCGCAGGTTCAAACCCCTAAGTAATAGGTTTTGGGAACATTATGTAAGAAATGTTATTTTATATTTACCAGTCGGATCATTTTGAAGGATAACATCGTGAGGAATTTGGACGAATCCCAATAAATCATAGTTTATCCTCTGGGTATTTTGTAAAATTTGTGCAAATGCCTACGCCAAATTCAGGGATTAGTTGTTGAGCGTTGAAAAAGCGTGAAGAAAAAAAATCTGCTTAAACTGAATTCAGTAACTGAGGCTTTTGAACTCCTTGTTTAATTAATTATAATTAACGATATTCTTTGAACTAAGAACCGCTTGACACGTGGTCACTTACATTAATCATTGAAGTGAATTTTGGAGAGTGCACAGGAATTATCTACACAATTTAATTCCGCCATATCCTTTCCACCACCGGACGTCCAGGCGAGGGGAGCGGTTTCATCCTTACGTTGTGAATATTCTATTCATTCACACGAAGCGATTCGCTTCTACCTTTCTAATGCGAACTTCTAAGGAATGGAATTCGCATCCTTCATCTGTACGGAAATATATAATTTGGGTCTTTTAAAGGCAAGAGTGAATACGCTCTTACTGAACCAGCTTGCAACACCCTCGACCTCGTCGAAACTTACCGTCAGGGGTGACTGAGCTAGAACGCTGGTCAGTCAAATATAAAAAAAGAGTTGGTAACTATTAGCTATGACAATGGGGTGTTACTGTAATGATGAATTAATTAGGGCTCATTCAAAAATTTGGGGGTTTTTGGGGGAGTCAAAGAAATATCACGATTGATCACGATCCAAGACCACATCACGTGTACTTTAGTTTTAGTAGTACTGTTTTCGGTGTGATGTGACATGATTTCGTTGACTTTGTAGCGAAAAGTGTCGACTCAATCACAGGAAAAGTAGACGTGATCTTGACTGGGGGGAGGGGATCAAATTAACGCCAAAAACGATCACATGGTTTTCGAATGAGCTCTTATTGACTGTTTGTGTTTCCGGCCGCGTAGTTAGTAGTTGTGGTAAGAGAGTGCACGTCCGCAGGTGATGGTGGACATCATGGAGATCGCGCGCGCGTGCGTGGGCGGCGGCGACGTGGCGGGCGCGGTGCGGCGCCTGGCCGGGGCCCGCGCGCCCGCCGCGCCGCCGCGCCGCCCGCCGCGCGAGCCGCGCGTGCCCGGTGAGTCGCCCGCCCGCCATCTTGGTTGCTGTCGCCATCTTGTTGGCTGCCACCATCTTGTTGGTTAACGTCATATGTCATGTCGCCATATTGGAGTTAAAAAAATGCCTGTCTCGATATCTTGTAGCGCGATTTCAAACGATTATCTCTGTCACTCTAATAGCGCCTTAATTGAATTAAAAAAGGGAGATGCTCGAAATTTTGAACTTCAATGTTCGCAATAGGCCTATTGGAGAGAATATTGCACCAGCAATCGCTAGCGCAAAAAATTAAAATCGAAAAATTTGTAAACAAAATTTGTATAAAACGAAATATTACAAGAAGGAAAGATAACAAACCCTTCTCTGTCACATCTATTGAAAGTTTAATAAGACCATCCGTTCGATCTTAATATAGCACTATAGTTTACTATGTCTATGAGTTTACAATATCAATGCAACTATTTAAATTAAAAAATAATATTATAAATCCTGCTGACTGGTTTTCGAAGTTTGCCAGCGCAATTTCAACTCTGTCAGATTAACAAAGAGTCATCAGTTGCATGAGAGTTAGATTTACGTATGGCACAGTCAAGGTCAAAGATATAGATGCAGGCAATGTGCCAAAATTTATATAAAATCAAATATATATGTATTTCATAAATTGATTAAGGTACAAGAGGTCTTACAGTAATCCTCACACTAGGCAGAGCCAGTGACATGAATGAATATAAATTATATATATATTTTTTAAACAATAAGTTAAGTATGAGTGTATGAATTTGGGAGTGTATGTATGAATTAGTTATGTATGTGTATGAGAACCTACGTGATAGAAGATATTTATAGTTATTTCAAAATGTCCTCTGACTCATTATAGTTCCAAGAAAAAAGTAGGGGTAGAATATGCTTTTTCGCTTCATTTAAATCACAGATTTTTACTAATTTATTAAACAAATATGGAAAGAGGTAAACGAGAATCTCATACCAAAATTTGTTTTAACAAGGGGTACAGGGATTGAGTAGACTCTTTTTGATATCAGGTTTTTTCGATCAGGATCACGATAGACCTTATTGTGTACATAAAGCGAAGCACGAAGTAGAAAAAGTCTACGAACACTTAAGACGTGCGCTTTATTAAAAAGTTCAGATACAAGTACGTTATTGTCTTACTGTTAAGGTACACTTAACTAATTTGATTTATAGGCCACTTGGTTCCTTGTCACAGTGAAAATCTATATGAAAGACGCAAAAGATTTCTTATTAACGTCACTGTGACAAGGTTCGAAGTGGCCAAATCAAATTGGTTGACTATACAGTGTGTACATATTTGAGCACTTTGTTTGAGTCGATATCTTTTGTCATTGTACACGTAGGACGCCGATAATAATTATAATCGTAATTTTCCCAGTGGCGTTGTCCCGCGTTCGGCCCGAGGGCGCAGACGCGTTCAGATCTAGACCACCCAACACGTCCCGCCCGCCGTCACTACACGTCGACGACTTCACGGCACTGCACCCGCCGTACGGCAAACCACAAGCACGGTAAAGACTATTATGAATGAAATATGCTTTTTATTTAAATAATTTTAAAACCTTTTACAATATTAATAGTAATCAACGTATTAACCAGTTCACTGCGGTACGGGGTCGATTCGACAGTAAAGTTACAGCGAGGTGTAACCGGTTTTTAACATATTTATTTCTAACATATTCTCAATAATTTGGTCTATATATGTGTCGATTAGAGTAATAAATAAATACTTAGTGATGTGACAAAGCTGATAGAGAACATAAATGAATATTTATTAATGATCATTAGTACAACTTACATTACAAACGGATAAATTAGACATGTTTCGGATAAGTTCTGGTACCCATTTTCCAGCCGAGTCAGGACACACTGCTCGGAGTGAGTGCGTGTGAGTTTATTCGTTTGTAACTAAGCTCCGTAGGTAATATAATCAGTAATAGTGTGTACTCTGTCATTACCTGTTTTTTTTTTCAAGTAGTAATTGAATGTGTGTGTTTTATCGCAGCGGCATGCGGCGCGGCGCGGCGCCGGACCGCGGCCGCTTCGCCTCCGCCGCGCCCGTGCACGCGCCGCCGCACTACCGCCACGTGTGAGTGCTCTGTGTCCTTATATGTCTGTGGCCCAACCCACAATGCCAATACCTACTCATCATCTCCTTTGCGTTGTCCCATCATTTTGGTCCAATCTCGGGCTAATTTGGCCCTTGCGGCTTATGGGAGCCCGGGCCCGCTTAGCAACCTAATCCGGAATTTGGCGTAGGCACTAATAATACGAAAGCGACCACCATCTGACCTTCCTGAGAGGGCAAACTGGGCCTTACTGGGATTAGTCCGGTTTCCTACCGATTTTTTCCTTCACCGAATATTGGCATATCCCAATATACAATCAAATTGGACAGTAATTTGCCAAAGTTATTTGTATTTTTCTTGATTGTAAGTATTCCTATATGTTAGCTCAACAGGTTAAAGTTTTACACCTAGTGGGTAGCTGGGTAGGCAAGTGACCCTGCCTTCGACGGTTCTGGGTTCAAATCCCAGTAACAGCATTTATTTGTGTGTGAACACAGATATTTGCTCCCGAGTCATGGGCGTTTTCTGTGTTTAAATATTTGTATATTATGGACATAGTGACATTTCCATATCCATTAATGAGTATGGAACTTTCTTGTTTAGGGGTTTGTCTAGACCATAAAATGAGTACAGTCAGCAGCAAAAGTTGCTAAGCCTTTGAAGTGTTCAAAATGACCTACACGCGCTCTTATTCTCTTGACAATAGAGACATGTTGACCTCATTTTGAACACCTCAAATGCTTAGCTACTTCTGCTGCTGACTGTACATCAGCTCATAGTCCAAAAATCGAAATGGCAGGAACACAAAATGACTACAACACAATTAGTCGACGGAGCTCCTATTTTTGGGTGCTTTGGCCCTACGGGCCGATACAAAACGAACATAACCTAAACCTACCTATAGGACAGTGGGTTTACTTTTCCGCACTGGTGTTTTTTTGTATGTGACTAATTGTGTTGTAGTCATTTTGAGTTAGACTATGAGCCGATGTAGTCATTTTGTGTTCTGGTCCGTGTGAGACCTAAGTAAATAGTTTTGCTCTACATATGTACATTATATCGTTGGCTGAGTACCAACAACACAAGCCTTATTGAGCTTACCTTGGGGTTCAGTCAACTTGTGCAATATTTATTTATTGTGTATTCTTGCAGTCGCGGCCGCGGCGCGTGGGAGATGGGCGCATCGCATTTCGGCCACTTCCCGCCCGCTCAGTATATGATGAGTAAGTACTACTAACCTGATAAGTTTAAGTCATCTATATCCAATTTATAATAGATATAGTATAGTAGTGTTGCTGCTTAAAAATCAAAGTAAATCAAAATATTTAATAAATAATGATTTGATTTGTTCTTTGTTTTGATTTAAATATCGAATATAAATTCCTTTTCACTTAATATAAGTGATTATCGCATATTTGAAATAATTTGAACTAAACAAGAATGTAAGTAACAAATGTATGTGTATACATGACATTGAAACTATGTACAGTGGACGACAAAGATATGACATATTTTATTTGTGATAAGTATAAAAAATACAGTATATAAACATTAACTCAAATAATAAAATAATACAAAAATAGGACTAAAAACTAACTATACTAAATCTAGAAAAGGTCCCTTCGGCATGGTGCCGAAGACGCTGGCTGCGTTACCCCGCTGAACTGCGAGACAGATGCGTTGAGCGAGGTAACTGCCAGCTCTCCGGTCACCTGTAGCGTCTCTGAGTCTCTTCGAAATAGCTTTGAAAAGACTCAGAGGCTAGGGCCCCAAGGACCTAGGGTCTCAATGCCAAAAGGGACAAAGCAATATTCGGCGCTGAGACCTCTATATTTGTCAAACTTTCCATTTTCCGCCGCGGTTGCAGCGGCTGCCGCCCTTAAGGAAGTAACTTGGAGATGGGACGGGGCTAGTGTGTCGACGCAGGTTGCATCCCAAACTAGCACCCGATACTATAAGATATTACAATTGAAAGTTGCAAAAAAATCTTTGTTTCTAAATCGAATGAAACCTTGCTTGTCAGTTGAACAAGATTACAGATGGACTCATTTCCTTGCAGGCTCCATGGGCTGGGGCGGAGCGCGAATGCAGCGCGGCCCGCGCCACCGCACGTTCCTGCGGTAACCGCACACACACACACAAGACACATACAAGACACACACACTTGGAATGAAGTATAGGCAGATCCATATTGGCTACCCTAGCCAAGAATAAACTGACTCGCCACCACTGACACACACAAACATACGCCACACACACACAAAAGCGTCAAAAACAAAATTTTGTTCACATGTTTACTGTGGATGGTCAAAGTAAAGAGATAGCAGCCATCGATTTTTCAATGTTCTTCAATCCGTAAAGATAGAGTACAGATAGACAGCTTTACCTGTTCTATCTTTGTGGGTGACAAAAACGTATTATTCGCGGAAAGCCTAGAACGCAAAATGACTAGTGTAATATTTTGCCTACATCGCAAACGGACTACATCTCAAATAGTCTAGAACGCAAAATTACCACTTATTTATATCACTCTTATATCACCAGGTAGGTGAGGTTCGTTAGTTTTCTTCAAATGGCCGAAGGACAAACGGTACAGAATAGGAGCCATGTCGGCGGGGCTCCGTCGACATCGCTAACTTGAAAATAAATCGCCGAAAGTGATGTAGGCATTTTGCGTTCTAGACCGTTTACGATGTAGACCTTTTGCGATATAGGCAAAATATTACAGTAGTCATTTTGAGTTCTAGGCCATCCGCGTATAACCCACAAAAACAGAGGAATCAAATGTTAACCCACAGGCACGTACTATCTATACACTCTTTTATACTCATATTATAAATGCGAAAGTTGTCTGTCTCTTTGTTACCTTTTCACGCTTAAACCTTTGAACCAAATAGGATGAAATTTGGTATGGAGAGTTTGAGCTACGAGAAAGAACATACGATATTTTTTATCCCGCAACCATACTAAGACGGGCATCGCAGGCCGACGAAGTCGCGAGGAAAAGCTAGATTAAATTTCTATCAATATGCTCTAGTCTAAGTATAAACAAACTAGTAAATATTAAAATAAATGAAAGTACTATTAATGTCGTTTTATTTCGATCGTCTTTTAAGAAAAAAATAAGAGGATTTATTTCACAGCATGAAGTAGATTATCGAATATTTAAACAACTAACCAAGCTGGACGCCCATTTTATATTGTTTAAATCGAAATCCGAAAAAACAATCATTAAGGAAAAATTAACTGCCTCGGACAAGACTCGAACTTTCGACTCCAGGATACCTGCCAGTAGTTCTGGACATACCCCCGGTGGCTGCGAATATCTCCACCATATCCTTAAATTCACCTAGTGACATCTAGCGTGTGTTAACACGAATATTCTGGCAATCCTGAGTAGACACAATCCAATATGCTTTGGTCTTACACGGGCCAGAACACAAAATGGCTACAACGGCTCATAGTCCATAACTCAAATGATCGAAACACAAAATGACTGCAATACATTAGTCACATTTTTTTTTAATGCCATAAGGTGGCAAACGAGCAGACGGATTGCCTGATGTTAAGCAATTACCGTCGCCCATGGGTACCCGCAACACCAGGGAAGTCACAAGCGCGTTGCCTTTAAGGGGGGTTTGAGCTCTGGAAACCTTACTCACCATCAGGAACACAACACTACATACCTGAAAGGTGGCAATGCTATTATGGCTGTGGTCTTCTGTAAGGAGGAGGTACTTCCCCAGTTGGGCTTCTCCAGACTCGAGCGTGATGGTACTGCGCTGTGCCCTACCTCTCATAAAACTCACATACGATAAAACACCAGATGCGTAAAAGTAACTGTCCCATAGGTAGGTTTAGGTTATGTTCGTTTTGTATCGGCCCGTAGGGCCAAAGCAACCAAAAATAGGAGCTCCGTCGACTAATTGTGTTGTAGCATTTTGAGCTTTGGACTATGAGCTGATGTACTCATTTTATGTTCTAGTCTGTGTAAGACCAACCCTTAAACAACAAAGTTCCATACTTATCACATACGTAAAAACACCATATGCGAAAAAGTTAACCAGTACCCTTACCATGAGTGTCTCACGATAAGGGTACAGGTAGGTTTAGATTATGTTCGTTTTGCATGGAACCGTAGGGCCAAGCACCCAAAAGTAGCTCGTTCGACTAACCGTGTTGTAGTCATTTTTAATTTTGGACTATGAGCTGATGTACTAGCTAATGATTTTATATTATACCTGGCTTTGTATACTGCCATGTACAAGTTTTGTTTTGTACACTGTGATTTTTTTGTGTTTATTCCCTTTGTTTTTCCGTAATTCTTTCACACATTTATTTTTGTCCTGTTTTTGCCGTGGCTAAATGGGCCATAAGGAAGAACGGATGCTGAAATGTGATACTCATTGCTCACTTAACACGTTCACAATCCAGTGCCACATATGGGTCACGACGAACTATCTTCACAAGTCCGTGTCCACACGTGGGTCACCATAACTGACCAGGTATGCACTAAAATCAAGTGAATTTCTACTGTATTTAATGGTGCTCATAATATAAAATTATTCTGAGTACTCTATTAATATTTCTGTTAGATAGACAACAGCATAATATGTAGGATTGTAATAGTACCAGTATACCAGGGTGTTTCTTTGTGACCCATATGGGCACGGATGTGCGATCCAAGTGATTCGCTGGGACGTATGAGAAAATCAAATCATTTTGTATGAGGAATGAACTTGTCTATTCCTGTCTTTATTGTATGTACAGTCGCCATCAGATATGAGCTGTGGATGTGGTCGTAAATATCTGAACAACGCCTCTATTGTCAAGGCGATAAAGTGCATGTTCAGATATTTCTGACTACTTCCACAACTTCGATATATCGGATCTGTACATGTTTGTAATTCTGTACTGTGTCTGTACAGCCTTTTTAATCTAATCTTAACCTTAACAAACATTGGAGAGGTTTTTCAAAATAAAACACTAGAATTCTTATCAAACTATATTTCACCACGCAACTCCGGGAAATAAAAACAATACGAAAAAATTTAGAAACAAATCAACTTTATTATCAAGATGAAAAATTAAATCATATATTATTATATATAAGCTTATGAAACAGATATGTCACCTGCAGGGAACCGAACCCGGGTCTGCGGGGGCGTACTATAGCGTAAGAGCTAAGTTGGGGTCTCTCGGACTGTGTGCATATTGATTATCGTTAATAACCAGTGGCGGCGCTTATAATAAGCCGATTCCCGCCGGCTTTCCTAGACTTCAGCAGTTTTCCATACTCACGAAGAAAAGGCAAAGCTGTATTGCCTAAGAAAAATGTTGACTCGCCGCCACTGATAACAACTAAGGCATATTATGTTAACCCTTTAAACGCGAACGTCACATATATCCGTCAAAATTAAACGACACTTTAAATTATGACAGAATTCAAAATGAGTTTAATTTTTGATGTTGGCGGTGAAAAGGTTAAAATTAGGGTTTAAGAGCCGTAAATGTTATCGAAATTCATATTCAAATAATAATGAAAGCAAATAAAATCACGCGTTTTCGTTTGCGGTTTTTTTATATTTTAGGATAAAGGTGTCAAACGAGCAGACGGATTGCCTGATGGTAAGCAATTACCGTCGCCTATGGGCACACGCAACACCAGGGGAGTCACAAGCGCGTTGCCGGCCTTTAAGGATAGTTGGAGCTCTGGGAACCTTACTCACCATCAGGAACACAACACTACATACCTGAAAGGTAGCAGTGCTATTATGGCTGTGGTCTTCTGTAAGGACGAGGTACTTCCCCAGTTGGGCTTCTCCAGACGCAAGTAACATAATAGTAATAACATATATTTTGTATACGCACCAATATTTATACACTTGACTGTGCCATACCAAATGTAGATGATTTTTTACATAATTTATGGCCTTATTTATTTTTGCATCGACCCATAGATCAAAGCAATTTATTGCTTTCAATTTGTCAAGAAAATATTGCTATTTTGATTGGCGTTATTTCAGGGTTTTATTAAAAGTGGCGGATTGTCCATAAAACTGGAAAAAGCTCCAGTTTCATTAAAGAAGTTTGGACTGACTGACGTCGCTACTGTTATCTACCACATAAAAATACGAACTGAAATAAATGACAACTTAAAAGAAGAAGAAAAAGTAAGCAAGCCCATTATCTGAGGGATTCGAACCCTGCCGCGGCAGACGTCCTAACTTCTACACCACTCTGCTTCTTGTTTTCAATTTGTGAACGACCAGACGCCCTTTATTGCTCTAAATGATTGCAATACAAGTTGGCACCGTACCGAATAACACTTCCCTGGTATTGAAGAAAGCTGGTTCGATTCCGGCCTCAGACACAATAAAGGCTTGGTCACTTTTTCCGAACTTATATTACAATTCAATTTACATTACCTAAATGCCACCATTTTACAAGTTAATTTTAACATTTTTTTTGATAGGTCAAAACCATCTAGTTTCTACGTAATGTCGTAAAAACCTGTATATCTTCGTCAAATTTCATTTCAACACCACTGAACTAAGATAGTTCAAATTTAACAATCTAATCACAGCCCAAGAGACCACCAACGCTTATACATACAATATAAAATAAAAACAATTATATCACTCAATTTCATAATGCCTTCAACTAAAGAGTAACATTGTAAAATTTACATTTTCTCATTTAAAATTAAAACTTCACCACGAATTTTCTCGTTACTATAACTTGCAAGTCCGTTCGGATCTGCCGAAGACACACGCACTATTCAAACGCGAATAGAATGCACTATTGAATTCGAGGCGCTACGGTAGCGTTCAACATATCCGATCGCACTTTTTTTTTTAATTGGTAAAACATCTCACTTGCATAATATATTTACAAGGCGTTCGCCGCACTCTGTTCATTGTATAATAGTATCACTCGCGACTCGCGCATGGCACGTGGGGGCCGGGGCCGCGCCGCCGCCGGGCGCCGGGCGACTAGTCGCCGGGGTGCTCCGGACACGATCTGTTCACCTCGAACCATTGGTCTATACATCTGGAAACAACATTGTGTTACATTAGCGACGATTGAAAGTATAATAGATAAACTACTAGATGCTTTTAGGATAATGAAATGGGATACTTTACTATAACCAATCTATAAGGGATAACGACTAGATATGTTGTATTCGCCTATCTGGTAGACTATTATCACAAAATATACAGATACAGAAATCAATCTCCATACAAAGCGCGCTCGATCAACGCACACATAGACACTGCTCACAGACACGATATCTCGGACCAGTTCGGACCACTGCAAGAGTGAGTGCCATCTGAAAGAAAAACGAAGATATTTCTCCCCATACAATCTTTATCAACTCGAAAAAACAATAAGCGCCGCAGGATTTCATACATCTTACGCGTTTTGGTAAAATGGTCTCTGCTATCATCGCTCGAGAAAGGCGGAAGCGCCGTAGGATTTCATACATCTTTCGTTTTTTTTGTGAGGATATCGGATATCTTATATTATTCCAGCACTAAAGTTGTTAAGGCGATAGTTTCTTACAAATTGTTAATAAATTAGCCCTTATTCCCTAAGATATGGCTGTCAAAATCTCTATTGAATGACAAGAGACACGTCTTCATGTCTTCAGGAGCGGTACCGCGAACATCGAAGTTCGTATATGTGACATTATCTATGAAAAGGGACCTTAATGTCGATGGCGCTTATGACGTTGTTAGAGATGACGCGATACAAACGTAACGCGGTTCGACGTAAGTGCCATCGACTATAAGGTCCCTCTTCATAGATAATGCCACATATTTCGGGCATCTTTCTCTTTTCTCCAATTATAACTGCGGCGCTACCGCGAACAACGATATTCGTAAATTTCGGACAATTGTCTCCGTCACTCTCATGACGTCTTAATTGGGGTAAAAGAGAAAGATGCCCGCAATTTACGAATATCGTTTTAGGCAGTAGCGCCTAAGATATCCGTTTCTTGGTTACGTTATTTAATGAGAACTTATTACACTTTAAAATATAATAATCGTGCTTATGACAATGTCGAAATCGTCGCAAGATATTTTCAGTGACAAATTTGTAATATAATAATATTTCCCATGATACGGACAGGGGCAACATCCGCTTAGTGTACTTACTCTGCGCGTTGGCTCGATCTAGCTCCGCGTACGCCTCCCAAATGTCCGGAACACCATTGTTCCGTGTACTATTAGTTTTTACCTATTTATAATATTAGTTAGGATAGTTATATAGTCAGGATTCTCCCCGTTTCATTCTCGACAATTAATCACAAACAATTAGATAGGAGCGCCAGTGCCACCATAGTTTTTCGTGTATAAGCGTAGTTGGCAACCCTAGAGCGACCGCCGGGTGTAGGTATAAAAAATGAAGTACATACATTTGATTGACTTCTGTACCTGTCTATTTTGTGCTATTATAAACACACAACACGTAAACACATATTTTTGAAATGTTTTCCTTGTTTCAAGTAATCAAAAAAATATGGATATTTATTCATTTCCTACGACATTACTTACAAGCAATTTTGTAATGTGACGAGCCCCCAGTCCTGAGTTTTGACGCGCTTTGTAATTATAATGTTTTATTCTATTGGAAAAAGAGACAAAAAAGGACACGTGTCTATATTATTTATTTTTCTAACTTTACGACTAAGAGCTCGTCCTTAAACTATATCTAGACCCCGTTACCGGAGGTGCTTGGAGAGTGGATGTTCTTAAACAGGAAAAAAGTAAGAGAATGGATATCGACATCATACATATTTATGCCTATTCCTAGGAATGTCCATGTTTACTGTACAGAGGACCTACCCGCAAAGATCGAAGTTCGAAAAATTCGGGATTTTTTCTCTTTTACTCCAATTAAGACTTAATTTAACAGAGACAATAGTGTAAAATTTGCAATTTCGCGTGAACTAGTTCTTTACTGTGCCTAGAAGATAATGCAACGTGTAATAAATTCTCGACTCGGCCACAAAGGGCCCTCCACAGGGCCTATAACCTGAAATAGGTCGAGGGCTCGCGAACTAAACCCTTTGTGCCCCGACTGCACTTTTACTAGTGGCTATACTTGCACTTAGGTAAATGCAGTCTTATCTGGGTATCTAGTTTATATGAGGAGTCTATTCGACAATATTGGCGGAATTTACGTCTGCCAAGATTATTTGACAATTGACTGATCAATGTATATAGAATAGGTAGCATATCCTCCTGCTTTCCTATGCAATTGTTGCAGCTACTATGTATTGCATTCACTTTGATCGGTGGCTTCGTACTTTCAAAGCAAGAGAGCCCATAAATAGTATTTGAGACTAATAAGGCTTTTAAAAGAAAAAAAAGGAGATTGACTTGATTTTACAACACGACACTTTGTAGTTAAGTACGGTCTTATATGCAAATTTTAGATGAGGAAATTATGACAGTAACCGATTCGCTGTTAGATTCATTTGGTTTTGTGAGCGAGACAACAAAACTAGTTGTGTAGATCAAGACTTTGCCTCACATTGGATATGAATTCTCGCAGCAGCCTCACGAGCAGTAGAGGTACTTATATGCTACATTAAAAGATCTTGTCCTTTATGGTAGATTAAGAGGCAAATCGGCCTCACGACGGGCAGCGGTGGGTTCAGGACTAATCAACAACTCGCCTATAGTCTAGGAGCTTAGTCGAATATTTATTTATTATCTAGTGATCTTTTTACTACAGAACCAGAGGCAGCATCGCAGTGGTGAGCTGTTCCGGACAGAGCAGCTACTCGCTAAGAGCCTCAGAGTTTGATTTAATATTTGTGTCATAATCTAGGCAAAGGGACCTTATCGTCGATGGCAATTACGTCGAATCGCGTTGCGTTTGTATTGTATCGTCTTGAACAACGACATAAGCGCCATCGACAATAAGGTCCCTTTTCATACATAATGTCACATTTAAGCTACTATCTTACCCTTTGTGGTAGATGCAGAGGCAAGGCAGCCTCGCGATGGTGTCGCCGGCGGTGAGCTCCTCCAGACAGATCACGCACTCGCCCTTTGAGTCGGAGAGCACGTCCTCTGAAACATCAAGGCGACACGTTCGTCATTCCATTTTAAATAATTTGTAGGGATCATATGTGTCGCTTAACTTCAAACTCGGGTAAATCCATTCGGCGTTAAGGTTGATTAGCTGTCAAATTGACATATTTTTTGTTTAGATAATCAACCTTAGAGCAAAATGGATTTACCTGAGTTTGAAGTTAAGCGACACATATGAAAATTATAATTTCAATATCATCCGGAACACGCCTAATAATATTAGATGGTTTACCAAGTGTAACTACAAAGAATCAGAAAACTTAGCAGCAACGTACTCCCTCACTTTCAACTTTGATATTTCTTTCATTCCTAATTTGATTTCGAAGTGAAATATAGCAAATCTGGCATAGATTATCTACATCCTAAGAAGTTTTAGGACATCTTCGATAAATGCTCTCATCTAACCTTTTAAGTTTTTGGGGATGTTTTGTGACATTGCTTCCTGTTGGACCATTCTTCAGATATCTATTAAAACAGTCATTTATATGTGTCGGATAATGGAGCAGCATAGAAATTCCGAAATTCATGCCGTGTGATGCCGGCTGACTAAAATAGCACCACCCCATTTTCTCCCGCGGGTGTCGACAAAGGCGACCCTCTGATCAGTGATCACCTATGGTATCTTTGGAGTCTACTAATCTTTACTTTTCTTCTGAATAGAAAACCAATGATATTCTACAAATTGTTTTTTATTATGCAGAAACGTCTGCTAGCGAATATGACGTATACGACGAGGGATAGATAGAAAATTTTGACAAGTCTAAGCGGTACTCGTGTAGCACAATTGGTAGTGCACTGGGCTAGTGATCCAGTGGTTATGGGTTCGAGTCCCGCCGCGAGTCAAATTTTTCTATTTTTCTTGCGATTTAAATATCGAAGATATTCTACAAATGTTAAACTAACCGTTATAGGAAAGGCGAGGCCTGGTGAGACACATAACCAGGTGGCACTCGATGTCATCTGGCAGCACAAATTTGCTGCAAACTGGACATTTGATTCCTGGAACAAGAGATAAATACAATATTAAAAAGCAGAAAAACATATCGTCTCCCATAATCTAAGCATATAAGACGTTAACGCCCATGACACTTCTGTAAACATTATACAAAACATTTTTGTGACACAGTTGGGAAGTGACGGTGTGAAATCGATTTAAACGCAAGCAGAATTCAATAGTTCCAAGTATATCCAAGCCGGCATAAATAGTAACATATCAACAACATATATCAATCTCTCTTTCAAAGACAAGAGAGAGAGAGAGAGAGAGAGAGAGAGAGAGAGAGAGTAATTACCGGTGATACCATTTGATAGAATAGAATAGAATCACATGTGTCATTATCTAGGAAAAGGGACCTTATTGTCGATGACACTTACGTCGAATCGCGTTGCGTTTATATTGTATCGCCTTGAACGACGTCACAAGCGCCATCGACAATAAAGTCCCTTTTCATAGATAATGTCACATGCAAGTATAAAGGTAGGTACAGGTCATAAGATAAATGCAGATGTGACGCCATGGTAGGGCACAAAATTATAGGTATAGCAATATAATATTACATTAAATCTACATATACTTTATATAGTTTAACAGTTAACAGACTAAAAGAGTACGTAATTATATTCTTCTTCAAAGACATAAGATAATGAGACCACAATATAATATAATTATGTATGTATACTATGTACACATTTGAGAACTTATGTATGAGATATAAGGATTGAAATCGTTAATATATTTTTGGAGCCGATCGGAATGAAGAGTCTATCATAACATCAAGATGAATTTGTAAGTTGGTCTAACCGCAAGCATAATTAACCCTTTTCCATTCCAGATATAGTACGATTTATCGACCACATGCCTGTCAATTTAATTTGAACTTAAGCATGCGACTTTAAGGTTCATATTAGATTTGGACTATCCCAAAAATTTACTCTATTTAAAATAAATAACGAAAACGTGTATCTACCGAAACGTGTATCTGGTTTCCAAATATATATGCTCTCATTAGTAAAGCCGTAATTTTTCATACAATAATATACAGACTGACGAAAGTTTAAATACAAATGTAGAATTTTGTAAAATCTTTACTATTTTTAAGCCCTCCATACACCTATCATAAATGTATGTATGTTCGTCTATCAATAAAACAAAAGACCGTGAGCGCGTACTTTCCTTTGACACAGAAAACAAAAGCAACTCGGCAGTTATTTGTGAAATGGAAAGCATCGATCCACGAGCACTCAGAGTACAGTCATATGTAGAAATATCTTGCACGACAAGCGCAATAACATCTGATACGATCTTAAAAACCTGCTCTACAATTTGACACGATGTACTTTTTATTTTAGCTGAGTTTCCCGCTGGAGTCTTCTCAGCAGGCTAGGGATAGCGAATCAGCGACAAAATTCCCATTAGCTCGACATCATCACACATCACTCAGATTCGGTTGAGACCGCCTCAACCAATTTCTCTGGAAGCGTAAACTCAATAAGAGTATCCCGGTTCCCAGTGGTTTTGCCCAGGCTATCTTGTCAAGGTTTATAGAGCCTAATTCAGGTCAAAAAAACAAGCGTAGAATGTGGTGCAACATTTAATCTTACACTATGCTTCTGTTTTCTCCCGGCTGATGAACCGAATTGTTGTTGTTTGAGAATTGTTTCACCTTCAAATTTCATCCTACTCGCATTGTTCTGGAATTTTTCCACGACTCATGGAAGCCCGGAGTCCGCTTGGCAACTAATCCAGGATTTAGCGTAGGCACTAGTTATACGAAATCGACTTCCATCGGACCTTTCCAGAGGGTAAACTAGGCCTTATTGGTATTAGCCCGGTTTCTTCACGATCTTTTCCTTCACCGAAAAGCGACTAAATATCAAATGATACTTGGCTTATGACTCCCCTAACTGACTGCTTACCATCAGGCAATCCGGTCCGTTCTGCTGTCATAAAAAAATGATATTTTGTACACAAGTTACGAAAACTCATCGGTGCGAGCCCAGGTTTGAACCAGCGACCTCCGGATTGCAAGTCACACGCTCTTACCCCTAGACCACCAACGCTTCACCCTCAAACAAAGAACGATAATTTCTTAAACCGTCCACTACATTATCTGTGGTGAATTATCATTCCGTGTCCAAATCGACATGCGTATCACAAGTGATTTATATATTATTGTTCAGTTGAATGATCTATTGTCACCGATACTGTCATTACTAGGAAGCCGTCAGTTGGCTGCGATCGTCGACGAAACATATTAATGAGCTGACGTCTACTATCAAATATACAATACCCTTACCATGAGTTGTGACATTGAGGTTTTCGATAACTAGTATCGAGTTTACTACCTGTGCATCTCGCTTGTACTATTTTAGTGCGAACGAGATACAACTCATGGTAAGGGTACCGGCCGTTCCACAACTATGCCACATTTTTGTCTCATTACCTTGTATATTGTATAGCTGGAACATATTACTGGCAAAAACATAATTTTTAATTAAAAAAAAAAACAATAACTGCCGAAACAATTAATATAAAAAAATATAATATAAATATAAATATTTCGGGACAATCTTACACAAATCGACCTAGTCCTACGGTAAGCTCAGTAAGGCTTGTGTTGAAGGCATTAGACGACGATATATATAATAGATAGATACATATAAATACTTAAATACATAGAAAACACCCATAACTCAAGAGAAAATATCTGTGCTCATCATAAAAATAAATGCCCTGACTGGGAATCGAACCCAGGACCATCAGCTTCATAGGCAGGGTCACTACCCACTAGGCCAGACCGGTCGTCAAAGTCATTAATGAACTCCCCGAGGTTTTTCCTAGGGACTACAGTATGAGGTTCTTCAAAAAAGGAGTGTAGGCAAGCGTAGGCAACGCGCATGTGAATCCTCTGGAGTTGCAGGCGTCTATAGGCCACGGTAACTGCTTACCATCAGGCGGTATGCTTGTTTGCCACCTGTCGTTAAATAAAATAAAATAAAAACACTATTTCAACAAGCATGGCGTAGGGCTTCCGCAGCGCTGGCGCATTACAATTCGCTTGACGCAATCCCGCCATACTGCCCGCTGTGACGCGCTCGGCTACTGGTTATTGCAGAGTAATGAACACCTAATAAAGATGCCGTCGCTTATGTGACTGGTACGCCTCTATGCCAAACAAGGTTAGGCTGTTTACCTGCACGTAGGGTTGCCAGTCGGAAAGCCTAATAGCCGGACAGACCAGCCAGTTTGTACGGACATTTGGGTAGAAAGACGCTATATTAGTGAGGATTTTGAGTCTCCTTGTGTGTCCTGCAGAGGCGACCGACAGGGGACTCGTAATGTGCTCGGCCACGCTCGACGCTCGCTCGTTTGCGAAATGTAAAAAAGCCTAACAAAACCTCAATGTCACAACTCATGGTAAGGGTACCGGACTAACTCCAGTTTGTTTTGGCGTTTATTTTTGCCGGACACTTACTCAAACATAGGTAGAGGATGGCAACGCTAACTACAATGTCTGACGTTCAATAAAATGCATAAATCGTAAGTACTTTGTAAACAAGTATACATAATTGTGATTTGTTCTGTGGAGCCATATTCAAAATGTGCAGTCAACAATGTACAGTCAGGATCATATAGTTAGTTACAGTCAGTATAGCCAAATATATCGATACAGATCTTTATTTATATGGCAGTAAGGTGTGTATCGATATATTATTTGATCAAACTGACTGTAACTAATTATATTATTATTATTTATTTATTTATTTTATTAGGTACAGTAATAACAATATTCTTTATAATATTGCCCCACAAAACTGCATCAACAGTTTGACTGTGGGATCCTCAGTCTCTTAAGTATACATTTTTATATAATACAAATTAATAATTGTTAAATTAACAAAGTTATAATGGTAAGTCCATGTAATACTTTTTTAACAATTTCTTTAAAAAGACGCTGACTGTACAGTTTATTCTAAAGCCTAGGGGTTTAGAACAAACCTAATTAATACACTGTTTAAACCCTGCTTAACAACGATAAGCGTACTTTTTATGCGTTATTACGAAAAAAATATGAATAAATAATTGTATAGCATCGAATTCTTCGAATAAGGAGTGCAGGCTTCTAAAGAGTCTGCGCATATAACACTTCTGTTGTTGCAAGAGTTCATAGACTACGCTGACTGCTAATCATCAGGCAGTATGTATGCTTGTTTGCCACTGTCGGGGTATGGAAAAAGAGGATGATAATGTGACTTAGAGCGGTTTCAAACTAGCGTTTTTTTCCGCGCGTATACGCTCGTCTCTGGCATACGCACTTCCACGCGCGCTACATTAAATCACACGCGTGTACGCGCTTATCACTGCGTGTTTGCTCGAAACATGTAAATGGAGCGGTTACTCGCTCGCACTTATGCGAGCTTATATGCGCGACAATGCTCGAAGAAAACAAATCCGCACCAGTACGCGGGTGCACGCGCTGTAAAAAACGAGCTCATACGCGCCTATAAAACGCTCTCGACGCTAGTTGAACTTTTCTTACCGTCATTGTTATGAAGTTTGCTCTCACTGATAGAACTCATTGTTACGCTACGCCCAAAACTTGAAACGTATTTCACTCTAAATTATGATAAAGTTTAGAAGAACTCACACTAATTAATCTTATATTTTAACCTTATTGCTATTTATATTCAGAGAAACAAAAAATGTGTTTGTGTCACAAAGGCTTTGACATATCATTGTTTGTCATATATTATCTACAAAGTTTCATTAAGATTTTCACTCGAAACCTCAAAAAGTCTAAACTTATTCCAAGAATATTAATACCATGTGGATAAAGCGTATCTTTTACCGAATGAAGAGGAGTTTGGAATTGCTGTCTTTTTCTTCGCATTTTTTTCTATCTCGAAAGTGGTTGCACCGCCACTCCAAAAACTGCCCTACACTTAAACACATAAATTTATACCAGACTTATTGAATTAAAAATTGGATTTATCCGAGTTGGCAATTATCTCCGAGTTATATATTCTTTCAACAATTTTTTTTTTATTCTTATCCTCTAGCCGCCTAGAGATCAAAACTAGCCAGGTAAAATGCAACTATGGTTTGTCATAATTAAAATTCAAAATGGCATTCAATGGGAGACCTTTTTATAGGGCGGCTAGAGGTTATCACTCGTTTTTATACAAAAATTCCAATATAAATAGCTTGTCCAATTATACCACGCAAATTTCGAATTCTTATCTCTGTCACTCTAGTTAAGCCTAAATTGGAGTAAAATGGAAGTAATTTCAATAGTGTTTTATTTTCGGAATTACTTACATAGGCGATGTGGAAGGTGGTCACAAATATCTGAACAACGCCTCTATTCTTAAGGCGATAAACAGCATGTTCAGTGATATGTGACCACCTCCACAGCTCCGATATATCTGATGGCGACAGTGTAATAGGTATGTAATGTATACATCAATTATACTCCTATATATTGATATTAGAACTTACCTGTTCTATAATTGCGACGCACTACCATAAACACGGAATAACTTTTAAAGGTTCATAAAAACGTTTCTCAAATCTAAGTTAAAAAATAAAATAAAGCTGGTACCTACTCCAATGCGAAATACCATTCACCTCTCGATTTGATTGGGGCGCGGCGAACAAAGAAACCAGTCAATTAAGAGACCCGTTCGAGTGTAAATCGTTTCTAATTATTCGATTTTTAAGCGGAATTGTAACGAACTGGTACAGCCTTACTTTATACCACAGACTATATATACCCTGCCTCATATACAATTACTACATTACTACTTAGATACAATAAACTCAAGAGTAATTATTTCGCACTACAATACACTCTCACGCCGAGCGGTGTGTCCTGACTCGGTTTGAAAATGGATATCAGTACCCTTACCATGAGTTGTGACTTTTAGGTTTTCGATAACGATTATCGAGTTTACTATCTGTGCATCTCGTTCGCACTAAAATTGTACAAGCGATATGCACACATGTCACTACTCACCTACCGGTAGAGCCGTGTTTATCATTTATCACATATATAATTTTACCATGTCTCACGAAAATTTAAATACAGATTATTTTTATACTAATTAAATAGATGATTAATTTATCGACCCTAGCTATGTTCAGATTTTTACTCCGCAATATAAAAGGGAAACCAGATAACATTTATTTATTCGAGCGGCATACGTGTTTGGTATTCTGACGCTCACTTACAGTCTGCAGCAGAAGTTGCTATGCGGACCAGGTGTACAGAATAATTTTGATACGCTCTTATTCTCTTAACTATAAAGTCGCGTCCTGCCCTTTTTGAGCTCCTTGCCTGCTAGCAACTTTTTTGGGTGACTGTACATGTAGGGACGTCAATGTGCACAAATATATTTTAAGAGCTGTTTATGCCACCATCAAATTGTACTAAATATGTATGACATATGATACTTGGACTTTGTTATTTTGATTTGAGTCGCCAGCAAAAATAACAGAACACATCAGAATATCTGTGAATTCCATTTATTTGTAAAAAAAAAATGCATTCGAGAAACTACAACTGCATGATCTGCTAATGATAGAGTTTTTATCGATGTCCCTGTCTGGATAACTATCACTTAAGGACGTGCGAAAAAGACACATAACGCAATAGGCAGTGAATTGGATACGATAGGATACGATATCGATAGTCGGGTTTTTTATTTCTGTTGCCATAGCTGTCCATAACAAGTTATACGTGTGAAAGTGATGCAAGACGATAAAATTGCAAGGAACCTATCCATTCTGAGTATTCTGGCCTTAAAGACTCTGCGTTGAGTATAGTGGACGAGAATAAATAAATATTACAGGACAGTCTTACACAAATTGACGAAGTCCCACGGTAAGCAAGGCTTGTGTTGTGGGTATTCAACCTAGGATATAAATATACGGGGGGGTGGCGTGGTGAATGCAAGTCCACCCCATTGCACCCCCCCCTTAACGGCAAAGACGGAAACGCCGCAGGGTTTTTAGTGGGTATTCCCCTCCCATATGGAGGGGCGAGTCCCACATACCCCCTGTAAGACCCTTCCCCAGGGCTGCGGGGATGCAAAATTCCCTTACTGGGATTCAAAGCGAGGACCATCGGCTTCAAAGACAGGGTACCCACTAGGCCAAACCGGTCGTCAGTGGCACTAAAAGGCACTTATTTCACGAACCCTAATCAAGCAGATTTATAAGCCCCAAGGCCGACTCAAGTATGGTCGAAAGAAAAACACACCATCCGTACACTGGTCACGTACCTACTGCATCTCTTGAAAACAAAATGTCTTAACAATATTCGTAGCTCGCACGCACATACGCCCGCTTTGTTATAATGCGGTTAAGGTGAATAAACTAAGGCGGTTTAGGGTAAAACGGGGTATATGAGAGTCGCCACGAAAATTAGTTAAAAAAATTACTTAACGTTTTGAGTGCTTTTCTACTCGCGTCAAATTGTGACTTGTACGCAATTTCTCAACTAATAAAGAACGTGTATACGTGAAAGAGGACTTTTCATAAAAAGTGCCCTCAATTAACGTGACGTAAAAATCGCTAAATTATATCCGTTTTGTGACGATAATTAAGCACGAACTCTGTATGGAAAGTCTTATTTTTTTGCTTTTTTTCGCTTTGTTAAACTGCTTAAAGTTTACGAAACGAGCATCAAATCTAAGTATTTATAGAAATTTAATACTTAATTATCGTCACAAAACTCACACAATTAACTTTTCTAAAAGTCACGCTAATTAGGGGCCTTTTTTTAAAAAACAACCATATTTAAACCTTACCGGTTCTTGGTGTTCAAAGGTTGTGAACGAGAAAATCTAGTATTTCATTCACATGACCTACCTAGTCTACCTACATTTATTCCAATTTTTTTTTTGTTTCCTTTTTTTACAATTCCGTTATTTTATTTTAATGTTTTTTTTCAACATTTTCCTTATTTACTTGAGCTTTTTACACACATTTCCTAAACGACCTTTGAAAGGGCTGAACTTATACATATAATAATTAGAATGAAATCTACCGTTTGTTTTTTTAAATACACATCGACGCTGCGCTGTGTAAAACCCAAAATTCCTATTCTTTGTTTTGGTTTTGTGTGGCAGTTATATTGGTGCGAGCGACTCAACCAAAGAGAGAAGTAGAGAGGCGGGGCCGCTGTCTGTGTCACTAGTGATTGTAGGTTTGTTGATGCGCGAGTGATTCCGCTTGCCCGCTGACTCGCATTACCCCGTCATCCCCTAATGTTGCTGGTTCATTAAAAAAGGACTAGTTGCGTATACTGATAAAACAACTGGAGGAATTATGCGCGGAGTGAAGAATTCTTTCAAACTAAAACATTAATTATGTTTGTAAACACATGTCTATTTATATTTGACTGCTATGTTAATATCTTATACGTGAGACTTAACTAAAGGACCAGAAGGCCTACTGCGAAAATCTAAATTACAAAATTGCCTATCTATATCTCTATCGCCCTTGCATATAAGAGGCAAAAAGAGTACGCGGTCGGCCTTTATGCCTCTGCCGCTTTTGTACCAGTAACATGTCTGTACACGCATATTAGCGTTCTATTAATACATATAACCTTAAATTTAATTGTTAGCATTACTAAAAGCTAATATAACGAAGCCAAAATGGAAAGCAAAGGTAGACAACTAAACCCTAAATAAATTTCAGGAGTATATTAAAGAGAATAGTTTCAAATGGATTTAGATAAGTAAATCATAGTACCATAATATTGCATAGTCACCGAACTTACACAAGTGTGCTAAATTTCAGCTCAAACAGTTAAAGATATCTGCTTCAAAATTGTATTACAAGATTTCACCCAATTTACAGATATAGTGAGAAATTATTTTCCTTCGGGAAAACTCGGATCTTTATCGGAATACGATGACACCCGAACTGTCAATGCATGATCGTATTAAATGAGTGACATTTTCCTATCCATTCATATGGAACTTTATAATTTGGTGTCAAATGTCAAAGTGAAAAATAACATGTGACATTAAACAATAAATTTCCATATTAATAAATATGAAAATGTCACTCATTTAATAAAGTAATGATTGACAGTTCGGCTTCCCTATATCGATCGAGATACGAGTTTCTCGATTGGAAAATAGTTTTGCACTACATCTGTACTTACATACATACATACATACACTGCAAGTTAAATAAAACATCGTAAAAACCATTTACCCGCAGACTGGATAGCAATTTATCATAACAAAACTGCTTGCGTCATGGAATGAACACCTCAGCCCGGGCTGGGGGTAAATTTTAGGATTTCTAGTAAATTTTAGCTGACTGTGGGATAAAAGGTATTTCATGTTCCGTTCCTGTAGGTTAGAAGTTTTAAAATTGATTGGACTGGTATTTTAGGGCCGTACAGAGAAATTATATTTATATTTATATTTGTATTTGATTATTCGAAAGTGCTTGTTACTTCAATAAAAAATTAAAAAAAAAATGTTTGCGAAAGTGAAGGATTTCATATAATTCCTACCTATTTTGCTATCCTATCCTATCAGCCAGGGGCGTCTTCTGCACAGCCTCCCCCATAAATGACCACTGGGAGTGATCTCTGCTCATGAAGGCTCTAATGCAATAATCGCCGCGATTGGCAGGCGGGTTGGCGATTGCAGCACATTCAACTGCTTTAAAAGGACGCTACTGCCTTCTGGTGGTACTGTCTCTAAATTGCAACCCGAAACCTCACGTTCAGAGAAAGCTCGTTGTAGCGATCTGTAGGGGACGCCGCCCAGTAGTAGAAAACACCAAAAACGAATGTTTATTATTGAAATAGGTACATATTATTTATTCAGAGACTTACCTGAGCTTTCAATAACGATATCGAAGTGCCATTGTGGACAAAACAAAGACTCAATGAAGTCCAATATCGCAGGCCCACGGTCCAATCGCTCTATTTGACTAGTAGTCCAATCAACAGAGTTTATAAATTGCAACAATATTAGTGCAATAATTTTCGTCAAAGAATTTGACTAGAATCAGAGACTACAGTCACTATATTGACATTAAAATGCCTTTACAGTTTATTGGCAGTTACTCTTGACGCCTACTTGCGGGCTAAATGTAATATTAATTTTGACACACGGACAAAAAAGGCACTGAGCTATTTAATACATTCATACTAAAACAACTGAATTCGGATTCTATCGCGTATACCAAATCTAAAGTTCATCCCAGCGTTTCAAACCCTTTGGCAGCGTTTGCGGTTTCATGAATAATTATCGCGGCAACTGACAAATAAATTTTACATTCATATTCCTCACAACTCTCTCAAATGTCACGAATCATTCTACTGATACTAGCCAGAGCAATACAGGCAGAATTGTCAAGGTGCATTTTAAAACAAATTATTTTTATTTTTTAACAGTTTTATTGATCGGGCGTATCCGAAGGCTTTTTACTTTTAGTTTTGTGTTCCTTCCGATGAGCAAGTTCGCCAAAGAGCTCAGTACCCTTAACATGAGTTGTGACATTGAGGTTTCCGATAACGAGTATCGAGTTTCCTATCTGTGGATCTCAAATAGTACAAGCGAGATGCACAGCATAAACCCGATACTCGTTATCGAAAACCTCAATGTCACAACTCATGGTAATGGTTCTGAGCTCCTCAAATTGTAGGCAATTGACGTGTGAGTTCTCTGGAATTACGGTGTCCACAAACCATAGTGATTGTTTGCTACCGTGGTAGTATAAAAAGGAGAAATAATAAGTCATTGGTTGGTCTACTTTCCATTTACCATTATTGGAATCGATTCGGCGCTCGTAAACACAAAACTGAACAGTACTTTCATGAGAATTATAATTCGGAATCGGTTTTAATTTATCCCGGGAACGAATGGAAAAGCTATTGAATGATCTCAATGGGAAATGAGCGTTGAATGAAGGTTGAATGTTGTTTATTTTACGATTAATGTCATAATACTATTAAACGCAAAATTCGCTTGATTGTATTTTAATTAAATAACTTCTGACAGAGTAATCTAAAATTAGCTTATTAAACAATGCTGAGCCGCCGGCTGAGAATGGCACCACCCCATCTCCCGCGGGTGTCGTAAGAGGCGACGAAGGGAAAATACCGACGGATGGGCAGTGTTTGTCGAAACCGAATCAAGAGCAACCACGGTCGCCAACCCGCCTGCCAAGAATGGCGACTATGTTAACTCCCTCCCAAGATGATACAAGTCATATTTGGGGGAAGCCTATGTCCAGCAGTGGACGTCTTACGGCTGAAATGATGATGATACATACAATTTTGCACTTATATAATGGCGTCTCTCACACAAGTTGCACACAAAGTTTGACAGTACAGACAGACAACAGGCATTACACATATACGTAATTTAAGTTGACCCAAATCTATTGAAACAGCAAATATTTAGGCACAGCTATCAACGTACGAAAAGGACAACGCTAAAATAACAAGAGATTTTGGCAGACATTCTAACATAATCTTTAACAAAGAATGGACTAACTTCTGGTAACATAAGAATAACTTAAAAACTACAGATCTGGTAACTAAGACTCATCATCATCATCTTCCCCGCGTTGTCCCGGCAATTTGCCACGGCTCATGGGAGCCTGAAGTCCGCTTGACCATACCCATGCTGTTTGCATATAAAACAATCCTCAAGAGGTCACAAAGAGAATTTCAATTTCAAATTTAAATACCGGGTTCAAGGATTGCGAGGAGAAACCATTAGAGGACTAGCAGCAGCGTTAGAGCGGTGGAATGCGATCGCCAACCCGCCTTTCAAATATTCCGGTCATTGAACCCCCATGCTCAGAGATGGCCATGACTTGTGGCGTATGACCTTTGTTCAGCAGTGGACGTGGCTGAGACATAAATATTCTATAAAATGCCTGAATTTATACTCTTTGCCTTTTTTCACTTTGCTCGTAAGGGCCATTTAAAAATGTGTCTTAATTTTTTTTTAATTCTCAAATCACAAGTCCTTTAAAATATTAGTCCCAAGAAGATATTCGAAAATGTTCAGTCATGTGAAAAAATACGTACCGAAAGAATCCTTTCATAAATACGTCCTACAACCTTATTTACTGTACAATAGAGTTGCTCGGTACATATTTTTGAAACTTCGGCAGTGAACGAAATTTTACACTTCTTGTTCATATATTCTTTTATTAATTTCGTTCCGTTACCGTATGAAATTGAAATTCTAATTGATTAATTTATTTCAGGTTTGACATGGGCTCATAATACATATTTATGACTTCAATAGCTTATATAGTATGGAAAATGGTAACGGAATGTAAGAAAAAAAAGTTTAGGAGATTTTTTGTCCTATCACCTTATTCAAAATAATAAAATGGCCAGTATATATACATTTACATATGTACCTACGTAGTTTAATGTTCCCCGACAAGCAAGTCGGTACATATGTGATGTTTGAGTAACATGTTTACGTAATAACGCGCCGAAGCAATATCAATATAATGTTAGTTTGCGCCGAACGCCTCGCTATGCTCAACAAATGTTTGGAGAGCTAAACATTGAACCGAGTCTGGTGAGTTTTCACTTGTTTCTAGTAAATATGTTTATTATAGATAAATTAGCGAGAGCGTGGAATTGCATCTGTAGTGGTATTGTGTGCTTATAGGCATTACGTGTAGTGGTATTCTGTGTTTATAGGCATTCTATATTTGAAATTTCCTTTTTCCCGTACAACGTATGCACAAACTCCCGTACTACAAATGCAATTCCACGCTCTCGCTAATTTATAATATTACTTACGCTTGTTTTTCTAGCAAAGAGTATATTAATTTTATTGAAACAAGAATATATATTTAAAACTGTGGTGAGTCATGTCATGTTACCTACTACTTCATCTTCTTGTGCCATGTCCTCGGCGACCATCTCTCGGAACTTATCTCTATCCTGTGCCTTTCTGCTTAGGTTGGCAGTGTCATCATTATGAGTCCAGCTTTTAATATTATCCATCCAGTCTAGCTACTACTACTTATTAGTTTATTAACAATATTATGAAAACTATGAGTACTTAACCGATTCAGTCCGGATGGCACGACAGGCGAGTCATCAATGTTTTAAACGTGTGACATAGGACACGAGAGGAGTGTCATCACATTCTATGGCGTAAGGCACGCCTGCCGCGTCATGGAGTAATTCTTCGCCGCCACAGACAAAAGTTTTTGAAAATGGAAGACGCAACGAATCGGTTAAGTAGTTATTGCATTAAATTAGTTACAACGGATGAACTAAAAAGGAAAGAAAAAAAAAATCTCAGAAACTAGCTTATTATTTTACCGCCTGCCAAGCATGGCGACTATGAAACTACACAACACTATAAACACCAACACTATAGCAACAGCCCCCAGTCATATTTGGGGGAGGCTTATGTCCAGCAGTGGACGTCGTTCGGCTGATATGATGATGATTGTTAGTATAGATTATATATTGTATTGTAAGCGTATTTATATTTTCAGCCGACGAGGAGGTTCTTAAATCGACACGTATATATATATTTTTTAATGTATGACCACGCATAACTTTTTACAGAGTAGTTCGATTTTGATAATTATTTTTATATTGGAAAGGGTCTACCCCGAAGTTGGTCCCATATAAATTTGGAAAAAAATCCATCCTTAATGCGGCGGTTAAATATTTTTGTTAAAAAGTTTTTATTATATCTGTAATACGAGTAGAGAGGTGCCGTACCCGGTAAGTTCCCAATATTACTACGGGGAATATTCCCAAATGGTAAATTTCCCGTCAGTACATTGGGAATATACCTCTAAATTCGAGTATAATACAAACCAGCAATGTTATAAATTATAATTTCCTTATCTCAAAGCAATTCGAGTCTGTATCGTTGATCGAATTATGGAGTTTTGCGTTCAATTCTGTTACAAGTTTGAAATGAATTATGTAACGAAAGTCAAGATGGCAATTTATTTAAATGTGCAACTGTGTTGCTTAACTTCAAACTCAGGTAACTCCATTTTGCTCTAAGGTTGATTATTATTCCGATTGTCATACATTTTTTTAGATAATCAACCTTAAAGGAGAATGGATTTACCCGAAGTTTGACGTTAAGTGACACAACTTATTTATCTGTTTATAAAGCGTGACTTACGAGTAGAAACATGTACCGGTACTTTGCAAAAACAGATCTGTACCCTTACCATGACTTGTGACATTGACGTTTTCGATAACGAGTATCGCGTTTACTATCTGTCCATCTCGCTTGTACTTTTTTAGTGCGAACGAGATGCACAGATAGTAAACTCGATACTCGTTATCGATAACGTCAATGTCACAACTCATGGTAGGGGTACAGAAGTGTAGAAATGGTTTACTAAGCTATCCTATTGGCGAAAAACTTAGTTAAACCACCTGGCCTATGTAGTAGTAACGTGTGTGTACACGCATGTCGGCGTTCTATATTCAAATTCTGACGTAAGTTCCATAATAAATCTCTGCACAACTACATAGACACGGTCTCTTAGTTAAGTTTTTCACCTAAACAACAATGCAGAAAGTTACCGGACTTAAATAATCAAGTACAGTCGGCAAAATTATTATTACTCACAATTCATCTTCCTCTCTCTCTCACACATGTAGTAGTAGTAGTAGTAATATTCTTTATTGCACCAAACAGAAATTGTTACAGAAAAAAATACTTAAGAATAATAGGTAACAACAGGCGGTCTTATCGCTAAACAGCGATCTCTACCAGACAACCTTTGGGTAGCAGGAAATGTAATTATTAATTGAATTATAAGCAGGCAGTGCACTTATTACAAGAAACACACTTAAATAGCTTATAGAGAACAAATTAGTTTTCATATTTTTATTATTATTTATAACTGCTAAACTCAATAAGTTGCACCCCAAGGTACAAGCCTAGTCTAGTTTGGAGCCCATCTGATATCCGCTGTATGTTTATTACATAAATAAATGCCCTGGGACTTGAGCCCAGGACCGTCGGCTTCATAGGCAGTGTACGACTAGACCAGACCTATCGTCAAAAACAAATAATGATATTATAAATTAATAAATAAATATTTCGGGACAATCTGACATATCTGGACAAACGAACTAGTCCTACAGTAGCTCAGTAAGGCTTGTGTTGTACAGAAAGATACATATAAAACTTAAATATATAAAAAACACCCATGAGCCCATGACTCAGGTACAAATATCTGTGCCCATCACACAAATAAACGCCCTGAACAACAACTTTGAAGATGATTTGAACCCAGGACCATCGGCTTCATAGGCAGGGTCACAAATTAGTTTGCCCTGTGATGCCGGGTGACTAGAATAGCACCACCCCATCTCCCGCGGGTGTCGTAAGAGGCGACAAAGGGAAAAATCCTACGGACGGGCAGCAGCGTCCGTCGAAACCCAATCTACAGCTACTGCGGTCGCCAACCCGCCTGTCAAGCGTGGCGACTATGGCAACTACAAGTCGTATTTGTGGGAAACCTATGTCCAGCAGTGAACTAAAAACGGCTGAAATGTATGTGTATGTGTAAATTAGTTAGCAGTAGCAATCGAGCCGGTGTTTAAAGCCGGTAGCCAATTCAAAGCACGCCTGCTGTAAAACCAACGATCCTGAAAGACCCCGACCCTAGGCCGGTACCGCGAACATCGAAGTTTGTATATTTCGAGCATCTTTCTGTTTTACTCCAATTAAGGCGTCTTGATTGAGAGACAATCGTCCGAAATTTACAAATATCGTTTCTCGCGGTAGCGCCACTGATCTCTTTCGATTGCAGCACCCAAATGCTTCTAATCTGGCTGCTCCTCATACCGTCAGCAGTGGCCACCTTCGACTGCCGTGGCACCTGTAACCTGTGCGATGTGATGAACAAGAATCCTGCAACAGCTGCTTGCACCCTCTGCAGGTAATGTACAGGTCTAGAGTGCCATTCACATTCCACTCGACACTAGGGTGGTCCACGTTTGTATGGGAATAATTCAAAATCAAGTTAAAATTCGCGACACCCCTTCGTTTTGTTACACATGTTGTGGTGATGAAACACACGAAGTTTTGTAACTTTATCTACACTACAAGGGGGTGCTCAACATCATTGAAGTTTTTAATGTTGTATGAAACCCGGAAAAAAAACAGTAAAAATAAAAAAAATGGTATTAATTTTGAACCTCCAATTAAGACAGATGACAAAGCAATATTTGAATAAAATTAGTCGACACTTGTGTTAATTTTCCCAATTTGACTTCTGTCTAATGTCATGATAGATATTAGACTTTTGTCTAATGACACAGCTTAGTGATTTTTATCACCACGAAGTTGTGGTTGTAGTATTCATTTATTTTCTCTAAAGAAATTCAAAACAGTGCCTTTGGTAAAATAGATCTATACAAACTAAGAAAAAAATATATTATTTCTTACTGTATGTGCCCCGCGGTGTTCCCCGCGGTTTATTAGGGAAATAACGTAGCCTGTTTTAATCTAGGATGTCAGCTAGCTCCATACCAAATTTTATTAAAATCGCTCCAGCCGTTTAGACGTGAAGAAGTAAGAAACATACACACTCACAAACTTTCACCTTTATAATATTAGTGTACTTAGATGAAAATATTTTGATTTGCTTTGATTTTTAAATTGTAATACTCCTATAGCTAGCATAGCTAGGATAGCTGGAGATGCGGGTTCAAATCCCGTCTCGAACCTCGGAGGTCCACGTCGCTTTTTCTTAAGTACTCGTACATTGTCATCTATTTCAATTTTAAAATCTATACAATTTAAAGTTCGAGTGGTTCATTAATTAATGATGATGATGGTATACTGCACAAAGAACTACGGGCCGGTGTTAGGAGTTAAACACATACACGTTATTATCAATTATGTATTCCTTCAACTCAAGTTCAGGTCGTCTTGTTACTTTGTCATAATACCTTTTGCTTCGGATAGTTTGAGTCAGGATGGAGAGTGAGAGTTCGCTTAAATTATTTTTCCAACACACCGAAAATTAACCAAATAATATGTTCGGAGAATACTACGAACATACCCTACGGTATGATGATTCTCTCACGTTTTTCTTTATATTTTTGGATGTTACCTAATGTACCAAATGTATGCTAATGTAACTACGCATTGTCCAAAGAGCATTTCTCTAATAAATTACCACTTTTAACTTTGATATTTTACGTAATTTTATGTTCATAATCACGAGCAATAAGAAGAAATATTGTCTCGAAGGGATTTTTCATATTTTGTTACCATCTTCCAAATGGTATGGCGGTAACAAAAGACGAAAGTTCGAAACTGTATGGAATTTTTTGAGACCATTTTTTTGTCTATTGGAATGGAAAAAACTCGTAATTCTGGGTGGAATTTTTTTTTAAATCACTCGTAAGAATGGCATATTTTTAGAGACAGTGTATCAAAAGACTCAGAAGAGTATTATCTAAGCCCTGAGTGTAAGTTTATAACATAACTTTACGTCACGAACGCGTTTATATTTCCCATATAAACAACATTATCTATCACTTACGCGTTCGAAAACGTTTTTTACGTCAAAAGAAACTTACTAGTGTAAGTTGCTTAAGCCTCAGTAAGTATTGCATTAATCGGTTGTTTTGGTGCCACGGAAGACCTTTAAATTTCCGGCTGATATGATGATTCTTTACCCATGTTTACTTTCAGTGAATGCACGAAGAGCCAGAGCCGTCGAAGGTTGAAGCTAAACAAACAAAAGCCGACGATAACCAATCACCAGGAGAACCAGCTGAAGAACTTGGAGAAAATGGAGTTTAAACAGGTGATGAAAGGATACGGATTGAAGGCAAAGGATTTCATAGACAGCGATAACAGCAAGGAAGATGTGGACACCAGCTACGACCCTGGTGAGTCGACAGGTTTTTAACCTCTAGCCGCCCAGAGATCAAAACTGCCACGCTAAATGCAACTACTACTACTATTTGGACCCGGGTATGTCCTTAAACTACGTCCAACAATGAGAGGTAGGGCACAGCGAAGTACCATCACGCTTGAGTCTGGAGAAGCCCAACTGGGGAAGTACCTCCTCCTTACTGAAGACCACAGCCATAATAGCACTGCTACCTTTCAGGTATGCAGTGTTGTGTTCCTGATGGTGAGTAAGGTTCCCAGAGCTCCAACCCCCCTTAAAGGCCGGCAACGCGCTTGTGACTCCTCTGGTGTTACGGGTGCCCATGGGCGACGGTAATTGCTTACCACCAGGCAATCTGTCTGCTCGTTTGCCGCCTATGTCATAAAAAAAAAAAAAAAAAAAAACTAAATTAAAATTCAAAATGACATTCAATGGGAAACCTTTTTATAGGTCTCCGGGCGGAAAAAAAAACTATTTTTTTTTTATGACATAGGCGGCAAACGAGCAGAAGGATTGCCTGGTGTTAAGCAATTAGCGTCGCCCATGGGCACCCGCAACACCAGGGGAGTCACAAGCGCGTTGCCGGCCTTTAAGGGGGGTTGGAGCTCTGGGAACCTTACTCACCATCAGGAACACAACACTACATACCTGAAAGGTGGCAGTGCTATTATGGCTGTGGTCTTTTGTAAGGAGGAGGTACTTCCCCAGTTGGGCTGCCCCAGATTCAAGCGTGATGGTCAACGCTGTGCCCTACCTCTCATTGTTGGACGTAGTTTAAGGACATACCCGGGTCCGAGTTAAGGGAACCACGGATGGTCACTGTTGGACATCTAACTCATAGACCGCTACGGGGAGCTACAGACTCCCAAGAATCCGTACGAGGTAATCCGTCTTATCTATTTAGTGACGTTCGACAAACGAGCAGACGGATTGCCTGATGGTAACCAATTACCGTCGCCCATGTCGCAACACCAGGGACACATTGCGATTATGTCGGTCACGCTAGGACACAAGCGTAAGAAAAAAGCTTACACGACCAGCATCATCACACGGAGAACGTCGCCGGCATAGCGGCAGGACGTGCACATTTCGATCCTAACGTTACGGGTTCGAATCCCGGCACGTAGACACCGGCAGTAATATCTTACGATATTAAGACATAATCTGACAGCACTTCATGACCTCGAAAAACGATAACACTAGATAAAGTTATCTGCAAGGAACCTACCTTTGAAAAACTCATATAAAAAATCCTCCATTTAAGATTTAAAAAAAAAACTGAGCCCGATATACGAAAAAGACACAGAAAATTCCAGAAATTTAGTCGACATCTCCCAGCCCCAATTACCTTGGTCTGATTTCACTTCACCATATTATTTTGAACCTGTGATCTCTTACTAAATCTGAGATATGACGTTAATCATTACCTGTAACAATAAAAATACTGATTAAACATTAAGTATTATATATATAATATGATGGTAGCAGCGCATCAAATAACTTCATCATCATCACTTCAGCCTAAAACTTCCACTGCTGAACATAGGCCACCACCAAATGCGATTTGTACCATCTTTCAGTTGCTACGCTTGGCGGGTGGGTTGGCGACAGCAGTAACAGTTGATTCGGTTTCAACGGACGCTGCTGCACATCCGTTCGTTTTTCCCTTTCTCGCCTCTTACGACACCCGCGTGCACTAGGCACCACTCGAACTTGCCTAGCTATATTAAGTTTATTTAACCTATAACTGAGTATAACTAGTAGGAACAAGACAGCATATTAGGTAATTACGCTAGCCTATGTGTGTGATGCGCTGATGCGTCAACTCTGAATACTGAGGAATTTCAATCAAACATTGGAAGTCGAAATTCTGCTTACATCTCTATCACTCGAATGTGGAAGAGTGATAAAGAAAGATTTCGACAGTTGAAGTTTGCGATTGTTAAACTTAAGATCTCTTGAGGGTCACAGAACGCTCCAATTATGGGTATCGCAGAAGCAAGCAGACAGTGAACTCGGAGTTATTACACGTCGCATTGTACTAATACCTTTATTAACTTCATTGTCTACAGAAGAGTGCATCAAATCATCTGAATGCGTCGGAGTCATTAGTGAGGATAACAGCGGAAAATATTTAAGATATACGCTGACATTTCCTGCCACCACAGCCAGCATTCAGGACAGTACTACTGGTACTCCTAAAGAATGTCCTCCTATAAAACCTTGCAAGAAAGCCTTAAATAAGATAATTAACAAGAGCGAGCCAGAGACAAGTTCGACGTTGCCCGGTTTGAAGAATATTATGACATTGAATTTGGACTACGAAGTTGATGACCAAGGTACTAGTAGACTTGTTTCATTTATTATATTATAAGTAAAATAATAACAGTAGTGAACACCAATAATAAAGAAATATTACAGGGCATGCTTACACAATTTGACTGAGCCCCACCGTAAGCTCAAGAAAGCTTGTGTAGTGGATAGTTAGCTAACGATATATATAATATACATATATTTCAATTCATAGAGACCACCCATGAATCAGGAACAAATAACTGTGCATCACACAAATGAATGCCCTTACTTGAATTCGAACCCAGGACCATCGGCTTCGTAGGCAGGGTCACTATACACTATGATTACAAAACAGTCAAAGGAAGACTAATATCGCTTATTTAACAGTTGAAGATAATATCTTGAAAATTATGCAAAAATCAAATTTGACTTAAAATTGTTGCGTAAAATATATTATGCAAAACGAATATTAAAAGGTGGCAATGGAGTGGAAAGCTCTGATGCCTTTTATAAAAAAGAATTCCAGTAACGATCGTAGAAAATTGCAATAGAAATAAAAAGTCATAGAAATACTCGTAATGCATAGACAATCTCTATGCAAAATAGCTTTTGCCAGAATGAGGATTCTGGCAAATGCACTAGCGCCATTTATGCTGTAGGTATCAGTTTCATACCTATTAGTTTTATGGATATGTCTCGCTATCAAAATATCAATAAACTTAACATGAGCCAAATAACCAGAAATTTTAAAGAACACCTCTTCGTATAGTCGTTGGTAAGTTGGTACATATGATAGTATTTAGTATCTCAACTACTTAGTCACATTATCCACGGACTGTTGCGATAAATCCACCAGAAGCCCGTCTTGCAAAGACCTGGTCAGTTTAATTACAGAATTCTATTCCAGGTTGTCCAATTCAGCCAATTTGCTCCGACGACGAGGACTACGCATCGCCAGTAACAAAAAGAGGATCACTTCCATCCCCAACCACCGCCACAAACTGTCGTCAAAAACGACTATTGAAAAGAAAAGTTAAAACTACTCCCAAGCCTACACCTTGCGTACCTTGCATGCCTTATTGCGCCCTGCCTTGCGGTCTCCAGCAAATACCACCATTTCTGCCAGCATCAATACCACAGGCTGCATTGGAAGCTCTTATAACACTAAAATCTATGACTGATAAACCCAATGTAGATACTACTAAGAAAACTGAAGTGGCAACAAAGAGAGAGACAGAAGGAGTGACCGAAGAAACAACAAAGGAGTTCATGTATTTCTATGTGGGCATACCGAAAGACGGGAAGAATTTACGCAACGGCTGATCGGCGGGTTGGCCTCTAGCCGCCCGGAGACCTATAAAAAGGACTCCCATTGAATACCATTCTGAATTTTAAGTACGACAAACCATAGTTGCATTTGGCCTGGCCAGTTTTGATCTCTGCGGCGCTACCGCGAACAACGATATTCGTAAATTTCGGACGATTGTCTCTGTCACTCTCATTACACCTTAATTGGAGTAAAAGAGAAAAATGCCCGAAATATACGAACTTCGATGTTCGCGGTACCAATCCTGGACGGCTAGAGGATAGGTGAAAAACCAGGCCTATTAGCGTGGGCACATTAGCGTTTTTATTCCGCGTTTTTTCTACTGTCCCATATACAATTGCCCATTATAGTAGAATCGTCGGGAAAACGTCGAGTGGCCGTAGTTAGTGTGCCCGGGCCCAGTAGTAACGTGTCTGTAGAAACATATTGGTATTCTATATACCAGTTTTCATAAAGTTCCATATTACCCTTCTAGATAAATTGGACATAGGCATGGTCCTCTAGGGATTTCACCTGTAATTTATTTCTTTTTATATTATACTTGTATTTAATGAAATTACCATTATTAAAAAAATGTTTTGCGATGATTATCAAATAAAAACTCTTTGTTATTAAAAGGATTTTTCTGAATTACTTCTTAATCTTAAGTAAGATGATCAGAAAAAGCATCTAAATTGTAACTTACTGCTCGGGCTGAGTGACACACCTCGAGTAGCGTGTCCTGAGTCGACTTGAAAATTGGTACCAGGGCTCACCCGAAACATGTCGCCTAGTGCGATATAAGTAGACACGTGTTCATCCGTTTGTAACTAATTAGTAGTAACACGAACATGACTCACAACAGTTCTAATTATATTAAATATTATATTTTTAAAATCAATTCCGAGAAAGGTCTTAAGTTACTATATGAATATAATACTTTTAAAAGTACCGGTATACATACGTTGAGTGCAATATTCTATTACAAATAAAATTAATAAATATTATAGTAATTACAGGAAATCCTTACACAGATTGACTGAGCCCCGCGTTAAACTCAAGAAGGCTTGTGTTCTCGGTATTTAAGCCTACGATATAATACACAAATGTGACATTATCAATGAAAATGGACCTTATTGTCAATGGCGCTTATGTCGTTGTTCAAGACGATGCAATACAAACGCAACGCGATTCAACATAAGTGCCATCGACAATAAGGTCCCTTTTCCTACATAATGACACAAATACTTAATACATGGAAAACACCCAGGACTCAGGAAAAATACATCTCATCACACAAATAAATGCGAGTACTGGCGATTTAAACCTAGGACCGTCGACTTCACAGAAGCGGTACCGCGAACATCGAAGTTCTTATATTTCGGGCATCTTTCCCTTTTACTCCAATTAAGGAGTCATGAGAGTGACAGAGACAATCGTCGGAAATTTACGAATATCGTTGTTCGCGGTGGCGCCACAGGGTCACTATCCACTAGGCCAGACCTGCCGGTAAATATCGTCTGTGTTATACAAACTAATATTATAAATGCGTAAGTAACTCTGTCTGTCTGTTACCTCTTCACGGTAAAACCGCTGAAATTTGGTATTGAGCTACTAGAAAGGACATGGGATAATTTATCCCGCAACCATACTTATGCCGTGTGATGCCGGCTGACTAGTACCCCATCTCCTCCCGCGGGTGTCGTAAGAGGCGACAAAGGGAAAAGTCCTACGGACGGGCAGCAGCGTCCGTCGAAACCCAATCTACAGCTACTGCGGTCGCCAACCCGCCTGCCAAGCGTGGCGACTATGGCAACTACCCCCCAAGATGATACAAGTCATATTTGTGGGAGTTTGTCCAGCAGTGGACTGCATACGGCTGAAATGTATGTATGTATGTACTGTAAAGACTGGCATGGCTAGCTGATAAAGTTGCGAGGAAAAGCTAGTTCAATATATAGGTTGAAAACTTAACTGAAGGACCATATCTATGTAGTTGTGCAGAGAATTAATATGGAACTTACGTCAACATTTGAATATAGAACGCCGACATGCGTGTACACACGTTACTACTACATAGGCCGGGTGCTTAAGTTTTTCACCTATACTAGCTTACATTACTAATCTTCCTATATGACAAATTGATAACTGCAATATTATGAGTATATTACTTCATCGCTTATCTACAATATTAAAATACAGGTATAGCGGCCCTTCAGTATCCACGTGCCATTTAGGGCATAAATATCTATACAATTTTACACCTTATCAGGAAATAAAGTAACAATTTCAATTCACTAGCGCGGAAATTTCGTTATTATTTATAAACAGATAGCAATAAAATAGCATTTTATTTACAAGGAAAGTAATGAATGTTATACTTTAGAATGTTTTGTTTTGCTAATAAAATTATTAATACTTTTAGAGTAAATTCGAAATGTTTTGTTAGTTAATATTTTCCTCGCGTTAAAAGGTAAAAAAAATGTATTTCACTTGGCAGCAGAGTTTATTTCCCTCTCGTGTCTTAAAACCCTCCCAACGTACAAGATTCCATTCGTTATTCTCTTATCATATCATATTATATATCTATGGTGGTGGTTTTGGAATCTTTCGCCAGCTCGGGACCGGTACCGCGAACATAGAAGTTCGTATATTTCGAGCATATGTCTCTTTTACTCCAGTTAAGGCGTCATAAGAGTGACAGAGACAAGCGTTCGAAATTCACGAATATCGTGTTTCGCGTTAGCGCCGCTGGTCTTATAGCACGAGAAGGTAAACACTAACTTTGGGGTGCGTGTTGGTTCGCATAATTTTCATTGTTATAATTCACCATTATAACAAATAAATATTGAACCCTTGATTGTAACATTGCCAAGGTTTGCTGACCCATTGTAGACCTTATTACACACACATAAGGTTTACAAATGGTCATAAGGAATGTTTCAGTTATTACTTAAGTATTTGGTTAATCAGCTACGTAGCATACGTTGACAAGTAAACTTCCTCGTGCTTTTATCTTATCAAAGACCTAGTGTGACCTTATGTGCTTCGTTTACACTATACGAGCTAACGGGCAAGTGCACAGTACACATAGGGTACTGTCAATTCAATGCGTTCATCATTTCAACCGTAAGTTGTTCACTGCTGGACATAGGCCTCCCCCAAATATGACTTGAATCAGCTTGGGGGTAGTTGCCATAGTCGCCACGCTTGGGCGGGTTGGCGACCGTAGTAGCTGTAGATTGAGTTTCTACGGACGCTACTATCAAAACATGAGTCAAATAGCCAGAATTTTGTAAGAACACCACTTACGACACCCGCGGAGGAGATACGGTTATGTCATTAAACTGCCTTCACGAATTAGTTAATAATTCAGTTTTTAGAACTATAATTAGGGTTAAGTATATTTCTTTTTTCAATCAATTAAACAAAGTTAGTTAAAGTCAAAGGTAATTACTTCGTTCTTTTAAACTACGCAAGGTATTTTAATGCGGTTTTCAATAATAACTTAACAGAATATTCAAGAGGATCGTTCATACGGACAATAATTATATACATACTTATACATTTCATCCATGCAAAACAGGGGCGAGGTGCTAGCACTTTCTTTGTTGTTTCATTATAAGGGAAGCAAACTCATAATGAACCTAAGTGTCTTTGGCTGCCAATGCCTTTCAATATCCTTAATCTAACTCCATTTTGCAATAACTGCGAAAACTATTACAAAAAGATTTATAACTAAGTATCGAACTTACTCACAAAATTTCAATAGAACCGGTTGAGAAATTACACCAACAACCTGTATCTCATAAACCGTAATACTAGCTATTAAGCGTAATAAAGCAGTTGATCTTCGATATTTAAATCGAAAGAAAAATAGAAAAAATTGACTCGAAGCGGGACTCGAATCCACAACCACTGGATTCGAATTCAGAGTCAAAATTCGATTCAATTTTTTCCATTTTTCTTTCGATTTAAATATTGAAGATATTCGGTAGCAGACGTTTCTGCATAATAAAAAATAACAATTTAGACAGATGATATTTTCACAGATCATATATTCCTGTTGCTGCTACAACAACAAATACTAAAAACAAAATAAATAAATAAATTTATTTATTTATTTACAGCAGAGACACTATACGTACGAGTTCCTATTGTCTGTCTAAACAGACCTTAACTTTTAAATTTGTCCGTGACCCCAGATAAACTAGTTACGTTAAACTTATGTAACATTAACAAATAAAAGTAAGTTTTTTATTAACGCGCGAATATATTGCGTATTATACGTAGGTCATTATTAAATGCGTACGTTTGTGGGGCGGTTTGGCAATCTTTCATTTCAAATGGTCATTCTAAATCGACATAAAACCAGTCTGAACCGGTCACAAGAGCATATGAAGGCTTTCAACTTCATCCTACACTACTTTCTGCCCGCGTATTTGTCTACGTAAGATAAGTGCTATTTTAATTGAGCAGTACTTCAGAGGCTCTAGTGTAAATTTCTTTTGACGTAAAAAAACGTTTACGAACGCGTAAGTGATAATGTTATTTATATGGGAAACGCAAACGCGTTCGTGGCGTAAAGTTACGTTAAAAACTTACAATCTTCTTACCATGAGTTGTGACATTGACGTTTCTGATAACGAGTATCTCGTTCGCACTAAAATAGTACAAGTAAACTCATGGTAAGGGTACAGTGCTCTGAGGAAACATTTTAGTGAGTCATTATGCAGACTTAATTCAACATCTATGTATCTATGTATCAACAGGGATCGGAAACTCGTTGTAGGTATAATACTACAACTAGCAAAATTCCGAAAAAAGCTAAGCAAGTATGGAGTCGGCTTCTTAAAAATAATATTTTTTATTATTTAAATCCCGGTATTTTTTAGTGAAAAGAATTATGGTATAGTTTCGGCCAAAAGTCTAGTTTTTCTTATCAGAACATGATGCCCGTTATCCTCTTAAACGGATCACCAGTACTTTTGTCACACTTTGTTTGTGCTTAATGCATAAAGTATATAGGAACAACTAAAATAGTCTATTTAAATACTTTAATACATTTGTATGGCAGTTATTCTAATTTTCGGTATTTTGGGTAATCCCGGGAAATTTATTATTAAAATTAAATTGAATCCACCTCCATACTAGTCAACATCGACGCGGCGTAGGTACTGAGTCCGAAGTTTAGGTATAATATAATAACTTCCGTAGTTTCCGATCCCTGATAATCAATCGCTGGCTAATAGCAATAAAACAATGTATAATGACTTAATAGACGACGTGGGCGTATTGCTTGTCACTAACCCATAACTCAGCAGTATTGCATTGCTCATGACGCACGCATTAGCATTGATATGAATTATCGCTTCCCAGAAAGCCTGTCACAAGCACTCCGGCCATCGGATGCCTTGATAGTAAAGCCTCGTACCGCGAACATCGAAGTTAATTTTCTCTTTTACTCCAATTAAAGCGTCATGACCAGGGATCGGAAACTCGGGAGCTATTATATCTACAACTAGCAAAATTCCGGAAAAAGCTAAGCAAGTATGGAGTCGGCTTATTAAAAATAATATTTTTTATTATTTAAATCCCGGGATCCCGGGATTGTATGCAACATCAGAAAATGGTTAATTCGTATCAATTGTCGCTGGGTTATGCCTTTTCTAGAGCCTCAGAAGGCGGAGTCAAAAGTGTCCTTCAAGTCTAGTTTGACATCGCCTAATATTGTATAATTGTACCAACGCGCATGAGACTCATACAAATACAACTATTACTTAAAACGAGATAGTTACCATGTGTGTTAGTTTGAATGAGTTTGCGATATTTCGACGAAGATGGCGCTTGTGCAATATCGGAAACTCCTTCAAACTAACATACTTAAAATCGTATATCGTGTTTTTTTCTTAGGCTACGGTTTTGCGTTTTCTTCACGGAAAACTGGGAACCGGCTGATATTAACGCTCCACCGCTGATACGAGAATAAATGACTGACCTTTTGACCATTGGTAGTCTTTATGCCTTTGTTATTAAGGCTTATTATTGATCAGTGAAAGTGGCTTTAGTTATTTGCAATATAGTTTGTAAAGCTAACTCGTAGCGTGCCGTTTGGTGCCGGCTGAGAATGGCACCACCACCATTTACGGCTCCAAGTACGAGGCGACAAAGGGAAAAAAACGAGGGAGAAAGTCAGCTACTGCGGTCGCCAAACCACTCGCCAAACGCAGTTACTAAGGCAACTACCAAGTCATATTTAGGGAGGCCTATGTCCATCAGTGGACGTCCTCAAATAAGCCCCAAAAATCCAAATAACTATCATATTTTATTATCTTGTAAGTGACAATACCCGATTATTATCTAAGTTTTGCGTAGAATTGATAGCAAATAATAATTACAGCAGGCTACCAACACAAAATACAATTAGTTACATTTTAGGGATTTTTGTCAATTTCGGTAAAATATTTTTTAATTTCTAGAGAAAAGGTCGTGTATATTCGACGCCAAACGTCTATACTCCGATTTTATTAATAGCTTAAGGTTAATAGCACGCTCAGAGATGCCCCGTGGCGGTTTATGGGGGAGACCCATGTCCAGCATTGGACGTTCGTGGGTGACCTATGTCACAGTCACGTACGTACCTACCTAGTACGTAGGTACCGTACGTAGGTGACTGTAGAGTCAGTATCATATAGTTACTGTCAGTATGGCCAAATGTATCGTAACACATAATTACTGCTATAGAAATAAAGATCTGTATCGATATTTCTGACGCTGAATGTATAGGTCATTAGATGGGTTACTAACTCTACAAACTTGACTGCTGATTACTTACATTAAAATAAATAAATAAATATTTCGGGACAATCTTACACAAATCGACCTAGTCCTACGGTATGCTCAGTAAGGTTTGTGTTGTAGGTACTAGACGACGATATATATAATAGATAGATACATATAAATACTTAAATACATAGAGAACACTCATGAATCAGGAACAAAATATCTGTGCTCAACTGTTCATCACACAAATAAATGGCCTGACTGGGATTCGTACCCAGGACCATCGGCTCCATAAGCAGGGTCACTACCCACTAGGCCAGACAGGTCGACAAATATATTATACATTATAGTATAGTTTTGTAGCATTTTTAGGAGCTTTAAGAATGTTCTCAACGAATAATGTAAGACAGCATCTGCTCCGGCTGTCAAATTTGAGTTAGGTACGCCGAAAATATATTTTTGTTGGTTTTGCCATAATCCAAGAAAACATTGGGATTCATATAACACCTAACCTTGACTTGTTTTGAGACAACCAATTTTCTGTAAAAACATTTTTTTTTTATATTGCTTTATCCCATAATTTCGTCAATCTGTCACTGAAACATTAACCTTTTTTTGCGTTTCATTTTATTCGTGTCGTAGTTTCACAACGTAAACGTAGTATGGGACGCCCTCCGACCAGAGGCGCTACGGCCAAAAACGATATTCGTAGATTTCGGGCATCTTTCTCTTTTACCAAATTAAGAAGTCATGAGAGTGACAAAGACAATCGTCCGAAATTTACAAATATCGTGTTTGACGGTAGCGCCTCAGGTGGAATGACGATCTGCGGAAGATTGCAGGCAGATGATGTATGCCGCAAGCTGAAGACAGGGTGTCTTTAGGGGAGGGTTTATGTCCAGCAGTGGACTACTGTAGCCTGAAGATGACAGTTCCACATGTAAACCTTTACCGTAAAGTATCCTCCTCGGCGGACGCCGCAACTGCGCGCCGTACGCCGCAGCGTCCGGCTCGGCGTCCGGCACGCACGTCCCGATGATGATCCCCATGGCGGCCCACGACCGGCCCACGGGCCGTTACTGGCCCACGTCTCGCGTCCGACACATCACTTAGTCACTTAACTTTTCATGGGTACAGTCTCATGAGCGTTTTTATCGGCCACTTAACACTTTTTGGTTACAACACGCCTTTAACGACCTTTAAGAGTACGTTCAGCTTTTTATGGCCAGTTAAAAACTGTTTATAACACTCAGTTTAACGTTCAAACAACCAAAACACCAATGAAGAGGTTTAATAAGAAACATTTGGTTCAGAGTGTACGTACAAAAACACAAGAATGCATAAACAAACGGTTCTCGTTCGCAAATGACGTCAATTCAATATTTAAACACTGCACTGTTTCACTGCACTTAAATTTTAAACCAAGTTTGTTATTATTACATTTATTACAAATCGCTCCAAGGCTTGCTTACTCGTAATTTGCTCCCCAATTAATACTGGAAGAATCGACAATGACCACAAAGTTAGACAACAGTCTCCAACAAAACGCGCGCGAGTGTACGTCGAGTCTACCACTTTGTGTAAAGTGTCGGAACAATTTGTGTAATGTGTCGGAAAATATGTGTAAAGTGTCGGAACAATTTGTGTAATGTGTCGGAAAATATGTGTAAAGTGTCGGACAATTTGAGCGGCGCGTGATTCGTCGACGCCGTTCGGAAGGCGAATGGTGCGTGTATATGTTTATGACCTGGTCTGATGTTGCGATCGGTTTCCGACCAGCGAGTCGAAGGTTCTGACTAACCAGTATAAGTGTGATTTGAATAAATGATATAGAACATAGTCGCACTGCACCGACTACCGTCTTGGCTTTTCATGGATAATATATACATTCATATATTTCAAATAATCATTCTTCTTTCATCACCGTCTATATTGATAGTTTTCATTGGAAAACCGCAATAAAATAGTTGTGTAATTTAACCCTATAACTAGCTCTGTCAAGTCGACGTGACGTCAGAAATGAATGGCGCTGTACATTAGTGCATCACCATGCACGGCCGTGGTATCGATTTATATCAGTGGTGCAAACGAAGGGACAGTCAAAGTGTTAAAAAGTCTATGGTAATTCCTATTGGAGGTCGCATATGCGTATGCTGGCTGAATAATTCGTACGACATATCTCACAGGTTTGAAATGTAACAAACACTTCGTTGATAATTTTGTATCGTCACTCGAAATATATCTCATACCACGTTAACTTGTTTAAACTATCGAAGTCCCCTAAACCACTGCCAAAGCCCTGGCTATTTCCCCTATAAATTAGCCAGGCGAAGAGATGGCCAATAAAAATGATTCATGCATGAGTACGTGACAGGCCGGCGACGCGAGCGGCGAATCGATCGAACACAGCTTAGCACTCTTAGTGCATGAAAATCCATTTTCTCCGAAACATATCGCCCTTCAAATAAACGTGAGAAAAGCCGTGTTTATCATGTATAACATTCATGCTACCGTTGCTAGCAAACTGACTAGTGATAAGTATAGTTTCTCAAAGGGTAGGCAACGCGCATGTGAATCCTCTGGAGTTGCAGGCGTCCATAGGCTACGGTAACTGGAACTGGTGGGCCGTATGTTTGTTTGCCACCGTCTTTGTATAAAATAAAAAAACAGTTACGGTGACCAAAGAGGTTTTCACAACGTATTCGACTCGGCTCACTCTCACAATGAGCACCCGGCACGCTAGGAGTGACGTGTTGAATGCGTCACGAACGAATGTAAATATGGCCGACCTATTTTGATCCGCGAAACGACCGGTTGACCATTAAGGAATTACGTAGGGCCAAATGTAAATTACGCGGTTATACAGTTCCTTTGTTGCCTAGTGTACAGACAAGGATATAATCATGTAAATATAGTTTGAGTCTAAGCCATAGCTATGACGTCAAAAAATTTATATCGTCAGATGACAACCAAAACTCACTAATTACTACCACAAGTTAATAGCCATAGTGAATCATATTATTTAATACCTAAATAAGATTTATTTTTCTTTAATTATTTTTTAGTAATTAGTAAGATTTGGTTGTCATCTGGCGACATTCGCGGTTAATAGAAAACGAAAACAATGTAAACAAATATGGCGGATTGACAACTGAATTATTAACAAAAAAAACCTTTGACATAAACAATTAATTCAGGCTCATTTTTGCTAAGTAACAAAAGTCAACCTTATCAGTAACCCTTTTAATCTGCATCATATTTTTTTTTGTCACATTTGACCGATTCGAGTTCCGACTAGGGCTCCTGGTATCCGTGATGTACGCCGATCCGTAGCTACGTGTTCTTAACACCGCCGGTACTAAGATCACGAATTTCACGAACACGGCCAGGTACGTGTCACGTACCTACGTTCGCATCCGGATTCACGTGACACGCCGTGACACGCCGTGACACGTAGCCCGTACCTGCGTCCGTGTGTGGAGCTTCGGGCTCGATTCCGTTGGAGACTTATCGCACGTTTCGTAATTTCGCCACGCCCGGGAATATAATAAATAAGGACTAAGTTTTATTCTTAAGATACGTGAAGGCGTGATCACGCCTACACGGATCTACACGGATTCACGTACCCTAATTTCACCTACCCGATTGTCACGTGCGGAACGGACCAGAAAACCGTTGCCGTGATTCACGAAACCGGGCGCACGGCTACGGGTTCACGAATCACGGACACGACCGCGAGCCCTAGTTCCGACTAAATCAAGCAATTTTTCATAAATCCATAAATACTGTTTTTTGCCCCTGAAGTGTATATTCAATAGATAAGAAAATACTTATTCTAATTCCCGCAGATAACTGACTTTATAAACTTTCATCAAATACGAGACACAAAGGTTTAACAAACTCGAAAATACTAGCAACAATTATTATTCATACAGTCTACGTCTAAGGTAAAAGAGTCGGTTTATGATTTGTATTTTTAAACTATACAAAACTTAATGCATGTTTTTTATTATTGACAATGGATGCAGGATAAATTATATGTCCTCGTAGCTCAAACTGTCTCCATACCAAATTTCATCCCAATTGGTTCAGCGGTTTAAGCGTTAAGAGGTAACAGAGAGACTGAGAGAGTTACTTTCGCATATTAAGTAGTATGGGTATGAGCAGGGTAGTTTTTTTTTATGAGTTTAAGGGTTGTCTGTGTGATTAAACTTGGAAATGCCTCGACTTAAACATACTTCAAATGAAAACCGAAGCAATTGTGAATATATTGACATACTTCCTAACTTTCTTATGCTATAAAATCTAATGACAAAGACATGATAATATACAACTGTATACATTAGGGTGTCCCTTATATGAGCAAAAAAAAATTTTTTTTTTCTTTTGGAACGCATACCCCTCAATATTATTAGAAATGAAATTAAAAACGTACCTGTGAAATTTCCACACTTTGTTATAACGGGAACCCGTGCCGACTTGGTTTCAAAGTTTTGTAATGTTTTTTAGTACTACGCACATATACTCATACTTCCCATTTTATTCCATAAGACTAAAATAAATAGGAAAATAAGTAAAAATCAACATAATAATCAAATACAGTTATATTATACTTATTTGGGATACAGTTTTCGCAAAGTAGCTTTTTTACAGTCAGGATAAAGCTTTCTGTGTTCCTGAACACAACGCAATAGAAATTGTTTTTGCTCTTCGTCCGCCGTTATTAATCCGTGAAAGTCCTGCATCAGCTTAACCGCCCTTTCTGCTGTATCATTTACAGCTCGAAGAGTCGAGATTTTAGATAAAGCATTTAAATAAGCATCATCTTGGTTCCACATTAAAACAGGAACACTCAAAAAGCTGGTGTCAATTTTCAAGCGTGTAAACAAATGTTTACTCTTTGTTGACACGAAATCGTCCATGCATTTACTAAATAAAGTGTTTGCCATTTCTTGTTTAGATGGAATATATCTTTTTTCCTGTTGGTACGGGTTCTCGTTATCACACTCTAGTTTAGAAACCATCCTCATTTTCACTTCGACATCTAGTTCTTCGTCGAAAATTGCTAAAATGGCAACCTCATCCGTCAAATACCACAAGTGTTTGCAGAATTTATCTAAAGCTGCTTTTGAGATGACCTTATCAATTGCTTCATACCTCTTCAAGGTTTTCAGAAAGCACAAGTCCTGGTGAGGAGCTTTAACAGCCATATTGCACTGAAGCCATGGTTTTACATATGAAGTCGTGATGAATAAAGAAATATCTTGCAATGCTCGCTTGTCTTTGACACTGATTTTTAGTTGGTCTTGCAGCAAAAACATTTTTATAGCGTAAATAGCTCTTGCCATCCACCGAGCTTGGTGCATCGCACCTGGTGGCTTAATTTTGATTTGTTTTTCTTTATCACCGCCCAAATATATTACTGACAATTCAATTAGTTCGCGATAGTCATCTCGCACAATACTTTTCTTTAACTCTATGCAATAAAATTCCAGAAGTTCATTGCGGACTGTTTTGTTGACGTGTTTTTTCACAAATTCTGTACAGGTATTAAAGGCACAAGGATCAACATTTTTCCAGTTATCTTTAAACTTCTTAAAGAGTGGGATATCAGGGCTACGAGTGATTTGTGGTATTTTGGCTTCAAATACACTTTTCAGAACGAGTTCGTAGACGTGGTGGCGACAGGCAAACAGTAATAACTCTCTTTCCATTTTTTGTTCTAATATGGAACACGCACCATTAAAACGACCTGTATTTGAAGCCGTTGTATCGCAGCACATTATCTGTATTTTATCATCGAGATCCCAATCTTGAAGTGCTTGTAAAACGGCTTGAGCTTGGTCTTTTCCTGATGAACTATCTATCTTAGGCACAGCAAGAAGTTGTTCTTTGTCCTCATAAGTAATCACAATCGGCAGACGTTCTTCTTTTGAATTACGTACGTCTATGGCAGGTAGTAATTTGCCATCCCAGTGAATAGTTGCAATATCGGGTAAATTGTTTTGGAAATCAGTTTTTATTCCTTCGGCCCTAATTTTTCGTGCCTGTGTTCGAATACGTTGTATCGAAGATTTATTTACGGGATAATCATCGATATTTAGGTCCAATGCTTCAATTGTAGCCTGAAGGACGTAAACGGAATCTCTAGTGCTCAATTGACACCTATCTAAGGCTGCTACTAACTTAGGTGAAATAAAATCCTTTCGGCCCCTTTTAACAACGGTAACTTGGGGGGCAACAGGCAATGTCAATGCGGGTTCGTCTAGAGAACAATCCGATAAAACGGAAGACGTAGGGCTCTGGTCCCGCGATACATAATCATATGATGATGAAGGTTCAGAAATGGATGTGGTCTTTAATCTTCTTTTCTCTTCGTCTATTTTCCGTTGGCGAGCTCGCTCTTCCTTTTCTGCCAATTTTTGGTTGACTCCTGCTAGACAACCCTGACGCCCCGGTTCTCTCTGTTGCTGTAAAAATACTCTATCTTCCTCAATCTTTATCATCTGATGAGCATCAGCATGTGCAATATCAAACAAATTATCCAAGTTCATTTGAAAATCGTGCTCCCGGCGTTTATGAATGTCTGTGCTTTTTTTACAATTTTTTTGTAAATCACGCCACACTTGGTAAAGGTCTACAAGCTTCTTAACACAGTCAGGTAGTGCCCGTGTAGGTATTCTAGCCTTTTCCCAAAAGATAATGCACTCACGAATCGCAAGATTAGCACTTTCGTTTACTTTTAAATTCACTTCACGAATGTTATAAAATAAAACTGCCAGTACCTGCCTATTTGAAGGCAATTTCGCACCTGTTATCTGATATTTTATATCACCCACTAAGAAAATATCCTTTTTGGAACTTCGCAGTTCAATATCCATTTTGAAAAACCAAACTTATGCTTTATAGATACCAAGAATTGTCGATACACTAAGAAATTACGCAGTAATGTGCCGATCGTTCTAAGCAACTTGTATGGACAAGATTCAGCTTCAAGTCGGCACGGGTTCCCGTTCATAGATCAAGCTAATTTTTGTTTTAGGAGTATTTTAGGACATATCGAACAAATATAGGGTATGCGTTAAAAAAAAAATTGGTCGAAAAATAAGGGACACCCTAGTATACATATCACTCAACTAGACCATTCAACTGTTTTTGCAGACCGCTACTTCGGAAAACCCGGCGCCATGCTGACTCATCATATTACAGTTCCAAAGAAATATATACCTTAAAGTCAGGTCATAAGGTTTAAATTCCGTTTTATTTCACATTGGAATTAAAGGCGTTTTTGCCGTAAGTAAATATAGAACACTACCCTATCATTTAACGGTCATTAGGGGACATTTTAAATTGACATATGCGTTTACTTTTTTTTATTGGAGTTCTTGTATTTAATTGTTTTGACATTGCGGACAGTATGGCAGGTCTTCATAATTTTTGATAAATCACTTAATCGATTTAATTTCTAAGCATAAAGCGGCTTTGAGAACATCCATTATTTATTTATTTAGGAGGCAAACAAGCAGACAGGCCGTGTGATGCCGGTATACCGTGCGACGTCGGCTGACTAGAATAGCACCACCCCATCTCCTCCCGAGGGTGTCATAAGAGGCGACAAAGGGAAAAATCCTACGGACGGCCAGCAGCGTCCGTCGAAACCCATCTACAGCTACTGCGGTCGCCAACCCGCCTGCCAAGCGTGGCGACTATGGCAATTACCCCCCAAGATGATATAAGTCATATTTGTGGGAGGCCTATTGTCCAGCAGTGGACTGCATATAGCTGAAATGTAAACAAGCAGACGAATTGCCTGATGGTAAGCAATTACCGCTGCCCATAGACACCTGCCACACCAGAGAGGTCTGCAGGGTTTTAAGATGGGAGTACGCTCTTCTATTGAAGATTTGAAGGTTATATCGGTGCGGAGATACCGCAGTCAGCGGACTATTCCACGGTTTTGCTGTGCGAGGCGGGAAGTTTCTAGAGACACAGTTGAGGACTGCCAACTGGCATCCTGGTGAGGAAGGAGATGTTGTCGTGTGGGACGATGGCCGAAAGAGACGGCAGGGATTCAGGGGGCATATAAGGGCATCACTGCGCCTTATAAAGCTGTAGGCAGTGGACCGGAGTGAAATACTCGATACAACCACCTCTAACTAAATATGGCTTGTAACAGTTTGGGGGGTAGTTGCCATAGTCGCCACGCATGACAGTCGGATTGGCGACCGCAGTAGCTGTTTTTTCCCTTTGTCGCCTCTTACGACCCCCGGGAGACGGTATCCACAGCCGGAACACACGGCTAATATAATTTTATCCGATTAATGTTATTATAAACGTGCTCTGAAGACGGCAGAAAGTACTAGGTAATACATGTTAGGTACCCTTACAATTTTGAGTTGAGTATCAAAGTAAATTCAGGACCGGATGAATATTTAAATAAAACCATTCCACTTAGCGAGTCCGACATAAATTTTTGTCCATTAAAACGTAAAAGGGTTCACAAGTGTAATTCTACTAACACGAGTAGAGAAACCTACACTTAGTGTATCAGGTGTGACTAAGGTCAAGGCTGGTCAGTGTTGTATAAAAACAATGTTGTCATATTACTAACTTTACATTTCATCTTTTAAAAAAGCTTAGCGTTAGATAATAATGATTAATGAAGTACCACCGTATTACCAAGTATCACCGATAAGTCTAAATCAATTGTATAAGTACAAGAACATCTAAAAAAATACTTAATTTTCAGATTGCAATAAGAAATCTGTTAAGATGAAAAATAGTCTTAAAAATATTGGAGTATTTTCAAACCAAATTCATTACCTATTACAGAACTCACTTATATTACATACATACATACATTTCAGCCGTATGCAGTCCACTGCTGGACATAGGCCTCCCACAAATATGACTTGTATGATCTTGGGGGTAGTTGCCATAGTCGCCACGCTTGGCAGGCGGGTTGGCGACCGCAGTAGCTGTAGATTGGGTTTTGACGGACGCTGCTGCCCATCCGTAGGATTTTTCCCTTTGTCGCTTCTTACGACACCCGCGGGAGGAGATGGGATGGTGCTATTCTAGTCAGCCGGCATCACACGGCACTTATATTACTTGAAGTGTAATTTGGAAACTAAGTCCAGCAACACAGGCTTGTCTGGCTCAGGACACCGGGACGTAATTTAATTATATAAAAAAAAATAGTAAACCATTTTCATTACTTAACACAAAACTATGTCTGACCGAAAATAGTTTCTTTCGTACAAGTAATCACGATATAGTTATTTTTACTTCGAGCGTCATAATCGCAAATCCAATTAAGAAAATCGATATCTATTTCGGTTGCCATTCGCGCTAGATTGATACGTAAGTACATAAAACAGTTAATGGCTAATATTTTCCTCAAACTATGATAAATAAACAGATAAATGTATTGGGACAATCGGCCACCTATAGATGAAAAACTGAACTGATGGACCATGTATATGTAGTTGTGCGGAGAATTAATATGGGACTACGTCAAAATTTTAATATCCCCTCGCCAGTGGCGGCAGTGGCAACAAAAATGGCGAAAAGTAGCTGTTTATGCAGCCCGAATACGAACCTACTGCTAATAAACACAATTTCTTTCGTTATTATTGATTTGCGAATCGCTGTTTAGTGGAAAACGAAATTGTAATATAAATTTTCTAACTAGTGACAAACCTATGCAGTTCACCTTTTTTTTTTGGGGGACAAAAGTATGAGCAATACAACAACGTAAATCTCTTAATGCATAATTTTAGTATTTTAGTTAAAATTAAATAAACTGGTTGAAATATAAATATTCAATTTGGCTTTATTTACCACCAAGCATCACTAAACATTAGCAGGTACATACTCTGCTATAGAGAAAAAATACAGAAAAACGGTTTTAAGTGACAGGCCATTATGGGTATATCTGTAGAACTACCTTAAGTAGATGTTACCTACTTTACATGGTTATATTTCGGTGATTTACTATTTTTGAGATATTTTCTCTTTTTAACAGGTGAGTGTTACAAACAACACAAGCAGCTACTGTTACTCGTATGTTCAATGATATGTTTACAGTTCATGGTATAAAGAAAGAGTATAATCAATATCAAGTCCGTTCCTTATGCATTATCTTCTTATCTATAAACTATAGCTGCTAGCCTAATATGGTCGGGTTTTTATCATTTGTCACAATATCTGTCACGCTCCAATAAGTATGTGAGTGCGAAAGTGACGGATAGCGCGATAGACGTTAAAATGACATCCATACTATCCGTTCTGGAAAACTAACACTACTTAACTAATTTATTACCCCAGCCATGAAACTAAAGTCTCATCCCGCACAAATTTCTATTAAGGGTGGCGTTTGAGTGTAAAAGTTTGAAGACCTGTTAAACACGGTAACAGAATGGACAGATAAACAAAACAAACGCAAAAAAAGACGCCTCGACCTTTGAGTAATCGAATAAAAGGGAAACCCTGTGGCAGCTGAACCGCTCGTCGCGTGACGATAATCTTCGGGATAATTGCGCTGCCCTTGCCGATAGGCTATTACGCTATCTGATCTAGTGGACTAACTTGTACCTGTGTTACCGACGTGTTTATATGTCTTCTACAGCATAAGGGTTTGGTCATCTTGCTCGCGTGTCCCGGCATTCAGCCACGGCTCATGGGAGCCTGGGGTCCGCTTGGCAACTAATCCCAGGATTTGGAGTAGGCACTAGTTTTACGAAAGCGACCTTCCAACCCAGATGGTAAACTGGGCGTTATTGGGATTAGTCCGGTTTCCTCATGATGTTTTACTTCACCAAAAAGGGACTGGTAAATATCAAATGATAATTCGTACATAAGTTCCGAAAAACTCATTGGTCGTCGAGTCGCACGCTCTTACCGCTAGGCCACCAGAGCGCTTCAAAGCGTAAAAGCTTGGGCACATAGGCCCGTTTTGTGAGCGTGGTGGTAGCGCAGCGTGACACCGGTGTGGCTAATGTAACGAAATACGGCACACATTCGGACGGCAGCGTCGCGCCCCGCTGCGCCACGCTCACAAAACGCGCCTACGCGCCCAAGCCTTAAGGCTTTGGTCTCCTGTTTTATGTCGACTGAGGACTTCCGCCTTACAGATATACACGTCCAAAATAGCAAACGATGCTACTCATAGTGTTGTTTCTGCCGTTGAGTGAGGTTGCGAGGGTTCAGAGTATTCAAGCGTTGGTAAAGCGCCAGGGAATCCTCTAAATTGAAGGTCCGTCAAATCCCGAGTTAACGGATACTGCAGTCGCCAACCCGCCTGCCATGCGTGGTAACTATGGCAATCCCCTCAAAGATGATATAAGTCATTTTTGGTGTATCTTCAGCAGTGGCTGGAATGATGATAGCCCGTGGACGTTTGACGCGGGACGCAGCACGTGTTTAATTACCTACTTTTTTTTTAAAGCTAGCAAAATCTAACGAATCTATATTCAAAAAACGTGTTTAATATTTATATTGCGGATACCTTACCGCTGACGTAACCGACCGATAGTTATGAGAAAGGCAACAATAAACTACAAAAGTTGACAAACAACAACAAATGATGTAACAACTAGAAGTGTACAGCTGCCCTAATCTAATTGGTATTAGCTGTATAAGGTAGCGCGCACACTGAATGACGTAAGAAAAAAAATGCAGTTTATTTTGTTTATAAAATATTATGAGAAATTTCTTCTATATTGTAATATATGAGTTCCTGTAATTGGCTCTGTATTTAAGTTTTTTTTTTGTATGTTACAGGAGGCAAACGAGCAGACGGATTGCCTGATGGTAAGCAACTACCGCCGCCCATGGACACTCGCAACACCAGAGGAGTCACAAGTAGGTATTAAGTTGCAGTCAGGGTCGAATGTATCGATGCGACCGGCATTGCAGTTGCCGGCAATCCGGGTTGGCAGCAATTTATCGATTGCAATTCGCATTTGTCGCAGTAAGATAACAATGCAGTATCACCAAATTGCACGTAACATTGAGCCTATTAGAGCGATCGGGCTCGAAGAGTATAGCCTGGGAAAAATCCAGAACCCTTCCTCATCTTGTACTACTAGAATACTCCTACTGAGTTTACGTTTCCAGCTATATTGGCTGAGGTGATCTCAACCGAATCTGAGTAGCCTACCGGTTCGAGACCAGATTTTTTTTAATACAACGACGGTGGCAAATAATCATACGGTCCGCCTAATGGTAAGCAGTTACCGTAGCCTATTGACGCCTGTAACTCCAGAGGATTCATATGCGTACCCTAAAAGTTGTTGGAGCTCTGGCAACCTTACTCACCATTAGCAACACAACACTACATACCTGAAAGGTGGCAGTGCTATTATGGCAGAGGCATCAGCATCTCCTCTTTTCAAGGTTCACACCATGATAACTAAACCACCGTTACGTAGGGACCTGACGAAATTTCCTAGTTTCAAACGTATCAGATGAAACAGGCAAAGTTGGGCGTCGGGACCTTAGGCGCTACCGCCAAGAACGATATTCGTAAATTTCGAACGATTGTCTCTGTCAATCACGTGACGTCTTAATTGGGGTAATAGAGAAAGATGCCCGAAATTTACGAATAACGTTTTTGGCGGTAGCGCCTCTTAATAGAAGGGTTAGTCACGCGAGCCCTTTACAACAAATTGACTGATAGCACTGATAAAAGGTGACCTTGGACATTTATGGCTCCACTCCACTTATTTCATATAACGTCACTTCACTTGCCAGGAATTTTTTTTTTTTTTGCAAGGGAGTTTTTTTTGTTATTGCTCAGTAATAACAAAATAAACTTAATATTTAATTACAAGCTTCGCCAAACTGCAAAACAGTTTGTTGGCGAAAATATATGCGTTGTGCACTTGTTTTTACTTAACCTATCTATAACTATTAACTATACTAAGGTCCGATTTTTCAATCCTCAGATAAGCACGTATCTGACAGATACCCATAGAGTTATTCGTCGAATACCTAGGGCTTATCTGACGATTGAAAAATCGGCCCTAATACATATAAGACTATGAATATTCACAGCTTGGTGAGACTCGGGATATTAACAATTGGTGGGACAGCTTAGGTATTAGAAAAATAAACTAAGAGTAAAGGAAAAGCTAACAAAAGGTTAAGTATAACAAAAACTTATTAGGTTATCTGAAATTTAATGTTAAAAGTAGTGCACAAGTGCTACCGAAACGAAGCGGTGTGCAGATTTTTATATCAACTTGATTTAATTAATATTGGTATGCTCATCATCTACATTTCAGCCGTAAGACATCTAATGCTAGACAGTAAAAAAAAAACTTGTACAGTCAGCAGCAAAAGTGGCGAAGCGTCTGAAGTGTTCTAAATGATGTACACGCGCTCTTATTCTCTTGACAATAGAGATGTGTTGACCTCATTTTGAACACCTCAAACGCTAACCCACTTCTGCTGCTGACTGTACTCTGTTAAATACCAAACCCGACACTAAGAAGCCCTTCGCTTCCGCCGTATATCGTCCACTGCTGGACATAGGCCTCCCCGAAATGTGACTTGAATCATCTTGGGGAAATTGGGGGGGTCATTCTTTACTATAAATACCAGACGTTACATACCAGATAATATTACAAGGAAAGTAAGAATATATTGTAAGTCTTCGACGCCATTTCTACACAAACGCGTGGCATTATTCGTACGCCACTAAATATAAGTGCTTTATTACGCTTCCTAAAAGGAATATCACGTTACGTTCATTTTGTGTAGTGTGTACATAAAAACATATTAGAGCACCGGCTTGCCGTCTCGGACAAAAGTATGAAGTATACAAATATTATTATAAATATAGAAATTATGTAAATAACGACTCAGGTCACTAAACGTAATAAGTGTGCTATAATTCAGCTTAATCGGTTAAATATATCAGTGGCGCTACCGCGAAAAACGATATTCGTAAACGGACGATTTATCTTTGCCACTCTCATGACACCTTAATTGGAGTAAAAGAGAAAGATGCTCGAAATATACGAACTTCGATGTTCACGGTACCGGGCCTGCTTCAAAATCAAGTAGCAAGATTGATTCATCACTCATAACCCGAACTAATTTACATACTTACATTGGAGGTTATATGATAGCTTGTAAAAAATAATGTTTCAGAGCTATAAGACCTTACTGTAAAAACTTTATCAATTTATCATACATCTCTACAATCATCATTCAATTCATAATTTTACTCGTATATTCATGACGGAGTTGACTGAATATTTAAAGTTATAAATATTCGATATAATAAATAAATACTATAGGACATTCTTACACAAATTGACTTAACCCCCCGGTAAGCTGAAGAAGGCTTGCGTTGTGAGTATCTACTCAGCCAACGATATATATAATATACAAATACTTAAATACATATAGAAAACACCCATGACTAAAGAACAAATATCTGTGCTCGTCACACAAATAATTGCCCTTACTGGGATTTGAACCCAGGACCATCGGCACCCACTAGGCCGAACCTGTCGTCGTACACGTACAGTCGCCATCAGATATATCGGAGCTGTGGAGGTGGTCACAAATATCTGAACAACGGCTCTGTTGTCAAGGCGGTAAAGTGCGTGTTCCGATATTTGTGACCATTTCCACAGCTCCGATATATCTAATGGCGGATGTATAATATTGGACCCGGGTATGTCGTTAAACTACGTCCAACAATGAGAGGTAGGGCACAGCGATGACCATCACGCTTGAATCTGGGGCAGCCCAACTGGGGAAGTACCTCCTCCTTACAGAAGACCACAGCCATAATAGCACTGCTACCTTTCAGGTATGTAGTGTTGTGTTCCTGATGGTGAGTAAGGTTCCCAGAACTCCAACCCCCCTTAAAGGCCGGCAACGCGCTTGTGACTCCCCTGGTGTTGCGGGTGCCCATGGGCGACGGTAATTGTTTACCATCAGGCAATCCGTCTGCTCGTTTGCCGCCTATGTCATAAAAAAAATAAAAAATACATCACAACCCTTCTTCAATTAGGATACAAAAAGGGAAAGCACGATAAAAGTCGCAGCTCGCGGACCAGGACCGCATTTAGGGCGAGAGTCGGGAAGACGTATGGCGAGCGATCGACATAAGCGATGGCGGTCGACCGCTTGACAGTTTCTCGATCTGGGTTACTAATGTAAGGGCTCTGGACGTTTTAAGGTATCACTGATATCGTTTTGGATCTTAGCAATTTTAAAAAATAAACAGATTTTTTATAGAAAAAAAAAACAAAATAAATTACTACTTAGTTACAAACGAATATCGCACTATTTAGGCGACATGTTTCGGGTATGCTCTGGTACTCAAGCCGAGTCAGGATACACTGCTCGGGGTGAGGGTGTATCACTCATCTAGTGTGATATAATTACACGTCAGTTTATCCGTTTGTAACTAAGTAGTAACATGGCACACAACAGTTTTAATTATATTAAGATTCATATTATCTCAACTGTATCTAGATGCAAGATATACCTTTGATTAGATAATCTCAGTTACGCTTCAGAAACGTTTTAATCTCAAAATTAAATATTGAAAGCCTTACGGCCCGGCCACGACAATGTGCGACTTGCGGCGCGGCGAGCGTTTTATCTGTTCGTTGCGTGTGATCCCAACTAACCGCAGTGTATTGCGCGTCTTGACCGCGCAACGTACAGATAAAACGCTCGCCGCGCCGCAAATGGCGCATAGTCGTAGCCGGGCCCGTAAGCGTTTTATTACATGTTTTTAACTAAATAATTTTCCTCGCGACTTCGTCGACCACCCATGCCCGTTTTTAAAGTATGGTTGCAGGATAAAAATATCCTATATCCTTTCTCGTAACTCAAACTCTCTCCATACCAAATTTCATCTCAATTGGTTAAGCGGTTTAAGCGTGAAGAGCTAACAGACAGAGTTACTTTCGCATTTAATATGAGTACGGGTTTCTGTACAAAGCCATGTAATTAATATTACTAATTGCTTTATTATATAAACATGTCACCAGTAAACTATTCATGTAAGTTTGAATAGACCTAACGTAATCTAAACGTCGCCGAACATACAAACATCTTAACAAGACAAAACACTTCATTGTATAATCGTAATCTGGGTACCTATTATTCTACTTAGCACCTAGTTATACAAGGCGTACCACGGCTATGCCACATGGGGAGAATGTACATCAGTGGCGGCGCATCTAGAGCCGATTCCCGACGGCTTGACTAATTTTCATATACTTGAGCGATTTGCCATTAGCTCCTACAGGAAAGGAAAGCCATAATGGCTATGGTTTGCTTAAGAAAAACCCGCTGCCACTGATGTACACTCGGCGTCAGAATTATGGGACCCCCCTAACTTTAAAATATTTATTCTGCTGGTTCTCGTTCGGTTTGGAATTGCTACACAATCATTCAAATCTTACAAAAATGAAATTCTGCTGTCTGCTAGTGAGGATCGATCCCGGGACATCGACGCAAGTTCGTGGCTTTCAAATATCGGTCTGCCCTCTTAACCGCTAGACCAAGGAAGCATATACGACATGGAACGAAAATATGAACCAGTTCCTAGCTAGATGTAAAAGCAATATTGTTGCGATGAACGGTTTTCATATTGTCCTTGTTTATCAATATTTTGCTACCCTATTTTTTTTTCGAAAGAGATTAACAGCGACTTTATCTACAAGTATTTTAAGGTTGAATTTACAGGAGGAATTGAGTTTAGTCAAATTCATGTAAAGAATCATTGGTTTTGAGGGCAATGAGATAATTATTTGTGCTAGCTGATTATACCTGTATTTGGTGTGTCTAAGCAAGCATGTTCTTCCTTTTTGAGATTTTTAAGTATTTTAGCTTGTGAACTGCGCTCGTTGTTAAAGATATTTTTTATTCAAATATAGTGAAGTTAACTTCCTTAATCCTAAGAACTAGAATCATCGTTCTCTTTGAATATAATTATAGCATTAAAAAATTTGCTCGGGAATTTAATATAACGGTAAGTAATTTTGAAAAATATATTTTGGGTTTTGAAGGTAAAATGCATTAATAAACTTAGCTACCAACAAGAAATTAAATGAAAATTAGCTTTAGTTTTGAATTAGCTGCCTCGTTGCAATTTTATAAGACATATTATTATGTATTATTATGTATTTTATCAAAATAACATTTGTGATTACGTTTTTAGAGATTACAAATACTGAAAATTTATTATATGATTGTAAAAAATAGATTTCATCCTCATGAAATGTTATGAGTTTTATAATGTTTTGTCTGCGTGCATCTAAAAAGATATACTTTTATCCGTCATTGGTAGGTATAGAATTAAGCACATATATTTGACGGTTAATAATATAATATTTTAACTTGCAGAAAAACACTGTTCGTAGATGGGTAAGGCGTTACCAGAGACAGGGGAACGTAGACAGTAACCGCCCTGGACGAAGTCCTTACGCATATACTGACCAATCGGAGCGACACCGTGAAGTAGTGAAAGTCCATAGTGGTAGCTTCCAGGTGTCACTTTCAACAGACACTTACACGCTGCCGGTCTTCACAATTATAAACCAGCAAAGAAAATAAGCCTAACGAAAACGCACCACGACGAACGTGTAGCGTTCGCTAGAAAATATAAAAACTTTTGGGAGAACCAGATTGTCATTTTCACGGATGAAAAATGTTTTAAGTCCGACAAAGATGGGCGAAAAATCTTATGGAGAAGAAGTAGAGAGCGGTATAACCCAAAAAACCTGCTTGACCTTAGAACCAGTGGACGGATATCGTTAGGTAAATTGTATACTTTCATAACAAAAAAAAGTTTTACTAGATAGTATTCAATTGTGAATTCTTTACAAATGTTGTATAAATTATACTTATGCGGTTTTTTTTTCAGCGTACTGGGGTTGGATGTCATCGATGGGGCCGGGTGAGCTTGTGGAAGTAGGAGGCCGAATGAACCGTGCGCGGTATCTCGAAATATTACGCGACGTTATGCTGCCATCGGTTCGAGTCGCTTACCCCGAAGGCCAAATTTATTTAGTGCAAGACAACAGTGCCGTGCTGCCGTGCATCGTTCTGTGACACAGTGGTTGTCCTCTCTGACTGACATCACTGTATTCGATTAGCCTTTTAAAAGTCCTGATCTTAATCCGATTGAGAATTTGTGGGTCCGAATGGTGCTAAACTGGGAGCAAGGTCAAATCAAAGAAATATTTAGACGACGAAATTCACAGGTCACCCTCTCCGCTACTAAATATATATTAACTTTTTTGGTCGGTTTTGATACCTACCTGCTCTGTGTTTTTTAATAGGTATTTCTCCACGCAGCGGCGTAGCTAATAGCATGAGTGACATCCGGTGCGGATTTCATGGTGTCACTCTAAAACGGGGGGCAGTGCAAATAATTTCCAATAAAATTTGTCTGGCTATACAATTTGCCAGTTCACTGACTAATACTGATATTTACAGTTCGGATGTCACTTCGCCAACTCACCTTAGCTACGCCATTGCCTCGACTATAATATTATAAATTATAAACATACTTTTTGCAAACAGAACTTGTTGCAAAATTTAATTGCAAAAAAATGGAAATACAAAATATAAAACAGCCACGCTAATGAACAAGTAAATAGCTTTGGTGTTTCTTGTGTTTTTTTTTAAGAAGTTCACTGTATTTTATGTATTTAGACAGTATCTACAGTTCCCTATCCACTCATTATCTCAGTATCACTTATATACTTGTAGTAGTAAAGGCTGTTGCAGTTAATTACACCCCGTTTAGTGGAGAAATACCTATCTTAAAGTTGTGGTTAGTTGAAATTGATAACATTTAGGCAAACGTTTCAAGAGATGAATTTTGCTTTCATCTGATAGCATATGATTTCTCTTAGTAACGTTAAAATATATAAGTATACTATAGGCATATATTATACTTAGTGTTGGCATCTAATATTTGGTGGTCTAGTTTATGTAACTAAAATTACTTATATATAATAATTAAATTGTAAAAGTTTAAATATGTAAATTCCGGAAATATTTTTAACCCAAATAAATTGTTAATTGAGAGATGTCGCCTGCGATTCGATAAACTTGCCACACCTGCAGGTGGGTAGTTTGGTTTTACAAAGAAGTTAAGAAACTAGTTTTAGGTCTAATAAATCCCAAACTATTACTTAAATAAAACTCCACCTTTATTAATGCCACTAAAGCTTAATACATATCTACCACAATTTTAACCCACCATTATTTAACAAAGCAATATCGCCATCCATCGAACTTGTAAACAATGTAAAAAAACATTGTTAATACAGTGTCTATAATTTGTATTCTACTTCATCAAATGCTACTAAATACATGTTTATTATGATATGATATTATTCGCAATTTTTATCGACCGTGCGTGGTATTTTATAACATATATTGTGTTTTTGGACCCTGTTGCACTAGGTCAGTTTGTAGTGGGTAAAACCAGATTTAAAATAGGTAGGTTAGTAGGTAGGTTAATATTATAAAATAAAAAATTTAATAACAATTTTGGAAGTTTTTTTGTAGTGCCTATCAATAGTAGATTGTGTCACGAGGTAGCAAAATTACATATTTACGGCGAGGTCTTATATTGAATCCTAAACGAAGGGAAGGCGTCTATCACAATAAACTCCTGAGCGTTGTGAGGAATTAAAGTGGTTAGGCCTGGGGTAGAATAGATTTTGCTACCATGTGACACATACTGCTTTTCACACCACCATTAAAGAAAATAAAATATTATATCGGACACCGTGTTTTAGAACAAACACTTCAATTCACATTTATTATATAAATATAATTTGTTTTAATTAGATATCACACCTAAGTTGGAGCGAAACAACAGTACCGAAACTTTTAATTTTTATAATTTTTAAACTCGTTCAAATACTATCTGTTTCCATAGGTCAATCTATTCGTTTCTTTAACACAATTAATTTCACCACTACAAAGAGGCGGAATGACTATGTCAAAATGAAATAAAAATAACGTTTGCGCTTAATCGATGTAAAAAGGTTCGAATCGATTATGTTCATACATTTGAAATGACTCACTGGCTGAAAAAAAACCAAATGTCATTGAATAGAAAAGTGCCACTTTGTTGCCTTCTAGCGGGCAAGAAAAATGCCATATACAACTTGCTGGTGAATAGTTTTTTTTACTAACTAAACAAACAAAATAAATAAAAACGGACGAGGATGGATGAATAGTATAAAGTCATAATAAAATGTTCCATAATAGACCTTAAGTTTCAGCTCCTAAGATTCAAAAGAGATCGTGACAGTTCATTCGATTTTTTGAAGGCAATCAGATATTTTGTCAACTTCGTAAATGGCAAACTAGCTCATTTGAGACGTGTCTGCTTTAAACGCTAGAGGTTTCAGGATCGAATCTAGAGGTTTGTGAACTTTTTCCATGTTTGTATTTTTTAAAGCGTATTTTTACTACGCAAAACGGGAATAAACTATAGCATAAATCTTGGGATCTGTAACATGATACCATAACCAAAAAACTACCTAAAAGGTGATACGCTGACATGGACATTTTTGATATAACGACGGTGGCAAACACATGCGCGTTGCCTACCCTAGAAACAATAGAAAAATAAACACGTTGCCGTGTCATTGTCGCCCCTTTGAGAATAATTGAGTGTCCGTGAACATATGGCAGATCTTATGGCAAAGTGTTCGTGCGTTCGTTCGATAGAGGGCAGCCCAAGTTTATTGACACCGCAAGTGCAATAGTATTGTTAAAGTTACCGAATAAGATCACTAGATGGCAGGTGACTATCACGAGTTATTTAGGTAAAGAAGAGAATCGATTTTTTGAATACTTGGTTGAAATACATTTTTATTAAAATTTCACCTTTGTTTTTGCTGCATTAATTGGTTTTTTATTATTATATTGTTTTCGTATAAAAAAACCTATATCAGCGTAATAATAACTAAAAGTAAGAAAAAAAATCTTTAAAAAACAAAAAAGTAAAAATAACAGTAAAATAAAAATAAAAAAGTAAAATAGGTAAAAGTAACATTTAAAAAACAATAAAAAAAAGCAAAAAAGTACACCGTCTCGTGGGATTTGATCCCGGCACCAGGCCGGTTTGTTTTCAAGGGGGGGTCTGTTAATGATGATTCTGACTGTACATTCAATATTGTAGATGGAATATTTAACTGAAAGAAGGCATTATTTTAATTTATAAAACTATTTAAGCTGTAATCATAGATTCTTAAATAATTCTATGATTGAACCGGGAATCGAAGCCGGTACACGAGAAAAAAAATACTCTGTAGCTTTATCATATCATATCTATATCACAACGATTATTTTTTGCAAAATAGCTCAACCAACTGTTTTTAGTCACTAGTTATCATGGTTACGTTCCCCTGGGTCACTATTAATACCACAGTTTTGTGGCATCTAAAACATGAAATCGTCTATATAAAACAATATAAAAACATATAAAACATGAATACTTGTGGTAGCTATGTGTCCTGTCCATAATGGGTGACCTACCAAGCGCGTCAGTAGAACGCGAACGCGGTGCCACATTTATTTTAACCAACTAAGTATGCCTCAGTTGTCCCCTGGCTGATGGGACAGAATAACAACAAAAAATAGTTGTGACACTCAAATAACATAGTATTAGAAATAAAAGGTAGACCATGAATTATTAATATTAATCAATTTAATTTGTATATGTGACATTATCTATGAAAAGGGACCTTATTGTTGATGGCGCTTATGTCGTTGTTCAAGATGCTACAAATGTTACAATACAAACGCAACGCAATTCGACGTAAGTGCCATCGACAATAAGGTCCCTTTTCATAGATAATGACACATATTAATCAATTTAATTTATCAAATGCTCAAAATGAGTCGCATCTGTTGATTATTTCGTCTTCCTTTTATTTCTGACACTGTAATAATATTATTTAGCAAAACATAATCCTTATGCCTTTCGAACGGTATGAAACAGCTATGACAGCGTAACATCTTTTGCATTGTGGTTCAACCATGTAACAATAAAAAAAAAACGAGCGACTAAAACTAACTTTTTCTTAACTAGTACGTAAAAAGTGCACTTTTCGCAAGCTTCGCGTGCGTAAATTTCACTTTTTAAGGCACTTGCTATGAAAAATTAGGTTCGATACTCGTGTAAAAACTTCTTTAAGACTCGGGTGATTGTCACCCTCGTTTCACTCGGGCTCCAACGTTCACCCTCGTCGAAAAAAAATTTCACTAGTATCGAAATGTACTATTCTATGACGTCACGTCACGTCTACGTAACTACCTAACCACTCGCACTTAACGTAATTTGATTGCTTACGGCAGTTACCGGGAACATTCCATGTGGTAGTCTAATGAGATGAAAAATTTCCGTTCCCACTTTTAAAGTAACCTACGTTACGTTATGAAATACTGCTATGTCAGCATTCTCACCACTCAGTACCCATACCATGAGTTGTGAAATTGACGTTTTCGATAACGAGCATCGAGTTTAATATTTGTGCATCTCGCTTGTACTATTTTAGTGCGAACGAGATGCACAGATAGTAAACTCGATACTCTTTATCGAAAACGTCAAAGCCACAACTCATGGTAAGGGTACAGATTCGGTTGAGACCGCCTCAACCAATCTCGCTGGAAGCGTAAACTCAGTAGGAGTATTCCAGCAGTACAAATCAAGTCTGGTGCGGAAGGGTCCTGGATTTTCCCCAGGCTACCTTCCTTCACACAGTCCGATCGCTCAATAAGCCGAAAGACTTATAGAGCCTTACTCAGGTTAAAAAAAGCAATTCTTTAAATAATTACCACATTTCAGTGTTGTTATTTTATGTAAAAAACATTGTCCCATTTTTTCCTATTTTGTTTTCATCTTCTATATATTTTGTATTGCGGTAACAAAAGAGGAAATTTCAAAAATGTATAGCTTTTTTGGACAATTTTTGTCCCCTGGAATGGGAAGTGTTAGTGATTCTGAGTGGAAAAAACTTTATTTTAATACAACACATTTTTTTAAAGCGGCAATTATTAAGAGAAACGCTTATGTTATGAAAAACGCTTAGTTTTGTTTCTTGCCAGCTTATAAAAGAAGGTTTTATAATTTCTGTTAAGTCTTATACAAACCTTGAAGTCTAGACGGGGCTTAAACTTTGTACAAAGATAGACTTAGTGTACATAAACTAACTCCATAAGGCTTACACTTACGACAGACCTGGCCTAGTACAGTCGCCGTTAGATATATCGGAGCTGTAGAACTGGTCACAAATATCTCAACATGCACTTTATCGCCTTGAAAATAGAGGCGTTGTTCCGATATTTGTGACCACATCCACAGCTCCGATATATCTGATGGCGATGGTCCTAGGTTCAAATCCCATTTATTTGTTCCGTAACCCACGGTGTGCCGCATTCAGCTGGTTGTTTTTGTATTCTAGATATAAAACCTTCGATAAAGTTGCTTTTTAAAAACATGAATGTAGGTTTCTGCAACCGCCAACCCGCCTCCCAAGCGTGGCGGATTTGTCATTGGATCTCCCATTCTCAACGTCGTCACGTAGTTGGGTATGATATGGTTTCCTCTCAATATTTATCGGCCGAATTTATTATAATTTCATTCTGTTGATTCCTTTGAAGAAACAGTTCAAAGAGAAATATTGCTTCTAACAACGAGACAAGCAGTATTTAATATTATTTTCTAAAAATCATGCCGAAAAAAATCTTTTTTTTATAGCTACTTATTTAGATATTATGACAGCGACAAGCATCAGCTCCGAACAAGGCGATGTCTGAAAACAGGGGGTTCAATACTGTAAGCGCCACGCTTGTCAGGCAGGTTGGCGATCGCAGTATATGCCACCGCTCTAAACGCACTCTGCTGCCAATTCTCTTATGGTTTCTGGTCGCAGTTAAACCTTATAGCATTAAACCCCTCAAACAGTACAAGACAGTTCGCTCTCTGAGGCGGTCTATGGGGGAGGAAGATTGAACATATCTAATTAATATTTCGGAACAATATCACACAAATCGACCTAGTCCTACGGTAAGCTTAGTAAGGCTTGTGTTGTAGGTACTAGACGACGATATATATAATAGATAGATACATATAAATACTTAAATACATAGAAAACACCCATTACTCCGGAACAAATATCTGTGGTCATCACACAAATAAATGCCCTGACTTGGATTTGGACCCAGGACCATCGGCTTCATAAGCAGGGTCACTACCCACTAGGCCAGACCGGTCGTCAAACCAATATCTATATCTTTAACCTGGACTTTAAACGCTTGTCATACAGTCAGCAGCAAAAGTGGCTAAGCGTTTGAAGTGTTCAAAATGACCTACACGCACTCTTATTCTCTTGACAATAGAGATGTGTTGACCTCATTTTGAACACCTCAAACGCTTAGTCACTTCTGATGCTGACTGTACCTATCAGGCTTGATAATTGGTTGTCCTTTTCGTAATCCGTTTGTTAGAAAGGGACAGAATTCATCTAAGTTATAATGAATAACGGATAAGCTCTGCTATTAACATGTTTTATATTACAACGCAGTTCAAGCGAAACGCAACGAAAATTGAACCGAATCAGTTAAGTATTAAGGTTCAATTTACAAAATTACATTTTGAACAAAGATGGAGACTGCTACGTACCCGAAATGGAAGTCGCTACGGCGTAGCGCTACGAATGTGCGTAGGTGTATTTTAGGCGAAAACTTACAGTCTGTATAATATAAATAAGAAATATCATCAGAATCAGATGTATATATGACGACCGGTTTGGTCTAGTGGGTAGTGACCCTGCCTATGAAGCCGATGGTCCTGGGTTCGATCCCCAGTCAGGGCATTTATTTGTGTGATGAGCACAGATACTTGTTCCTGAGTCATGGGTGTTTTCTATGTATTTAAGTATTTATATGTATCTATCTATTATATATATCGTCGTCTAGTACCTACAACACAAGCCTTACTGAGCTTACCGTAGGACTAGGTTGATTTGTGTCAGAATGTCCCGAAAATATTTATTTATTATTTATTTATTTATTATATATATCTCATCATCATCATTTCAGCCATCCACAGCTGGACATAGGCCTCCCCCAAATATGACTTGTATTCGAACCACTGCGGTCGCCAAATAAATATATAATCGAGTATAATTAAGAAAATAAACCTAGTTTTATTTGCAAACTGAATGAATGCTGCTTTGATTTCGAAATTTAAGATCTTGATTTGTTACCAATTATCAAATAATTTCGTTTGCCATCAAAACGATAAACAAATTGTAAACAATGATGCTAAATTAAATATTTTCATTACGGTGAAGACAACAAATATATACGCCGAAATTGCAAAAATGATAGCCGGCATACCGAAATGGAATACCGGTCAATTTGCAAAAAATATTTAATGGTACCGTATTTAATTTACCGGTTCATACACAACATGTTTTCCGCATAAACAATGCGTAAACGGTTTAAAATCTCGTCGCGTCCGCCATGACACCGGAAACGATCCCGCGGCGGACGTTCGAACAGGAAATAGACAACACCTCCTGCCGACTGTACTTACATAGGTTCCGAGTGTACAGTGCGCATCATATACCTAGCAGTGACGGCGAGTCCATACAGGCCGGTTCCCATCGGCTTAACTATCTTAGCCAGATTTCGACAAGTTTCCTTCCCAACAGGCTGCCTAAGAAGTTTTTTTTATTACCACGACGGTGACAAACAAGCATATGGCCCGGCTAGAGGTTATCACTAAACGTAGTTTATGGATGCCTACAATTTCAGAGGATTCACACGCTCGCTTTATGAACCTATAGACTCCTTTTTTGAAGAACCTCATACTGTAGCCACTTGGGCAAAACTCGTCAAGTCGATTCGGTAAGTCGACTAATATTCGCCTCTACTACCTAGTTAGCAACAGATAGACTTATACAGCAAATTCCTGTTATATACACTATATGTTATTTTTGTATACTTATACAGTATACAAAAGGTTAGGTTAGGTAGTTACTTAACCACAACAACAATAATATAGTCATAATTTTGAGAGACTCTCGCTACGTGGTTGTGGTTGGATCAAGGGTCAGATCCAGAACGCGGTAATCCTGGACACGGCGTGCATAGTCCGGCGGTTCCTCTCTCTGCAGCCCTAACCACCGGCAGCCTGGGCCCTTTTTGTTTGTTGCTGGGAAAATGCGATTGCGCATCCCCCCCGGGCCTGGGGTAGGGCCATGATGGTAGTGAGGGGGTATGTGGGACTCTCTCCTCGCTGCTCCTCTTGCTAGCCAAGAGGAGGGGAGAAGAATACCCACTAAAAACCCAGTTGCATTTGCCGTTTGGGGGAGTGCCACTGGATCACGATCACACTCGAAGGTGACACGCCCCGGCAGCCCAGCCGGCAATAGCCGGGTACCCGCTCCTTAGGAGAAGAGAGCCATGTCGCAAATGTCTCTTTTCTCAGACGTGTAGGGCCAAAAGTGTGGGTTCCCCAACCCAAGGCCCTACAATGGGGAGGAGCTAGCCATTTGCTTGGGCGTACTGTGCACGCCTCCTCCCAAGCCGTCTACGCCGGAGCGGTGGCGCATCCGCGTCGTTTTCACGTCGTTTTTCTGCAAGATGACCTCCTCGCAGAAGGTCGCAGTCGCCCTCCAGCACCTGTCGCTGCCCAGCATCGCTCCGACAACGCTTTGCAGCGAGAGATCTGGCACTCCAAGCTCCGCTTGCAGTGTAGCCCTCTCCGCGTCCCAGCGGGGACACTCCTCCAGCGTGTGCTGGGCCGTGTCATCAACTGCCCCGCAGTCGTGGCACTGGGGCCCTTCCTCCCTTCCGATATTGTGCAAGTAATGCCCGAAGCACCCATGTCCGGTCATTACCTGCACTATCCTGTAGCTGAGGGCCCCATGCCTGCGGCCCAGCCATTCCTCGAAGTGTGGGAGGATAGCACCTATGGTGCGGATTCCATAGGTGCTGCCCCGTTGCCGACGGCACCCTAGGTTAGGATTTTTATAGTATTGTTAATGTTTTGGTATGTTTTAGATGTATTTTTATGTTTTACTGATTTTTATAGCCTTAGATTGTAAATAAATAAAGGACATACAAGAGTATCGGAAAGCTATGGTTTTGGCAGCCATTAAAACAGAACAGCAAATAGAGTCTACGCGGATTGTCTATTAAAATTTGGCCATGAAACCCTTACACTTTCGCAACCAAGAACCCGCCAGTCGGGCACACCGCTCGTAGGTGCGTAGCTGATTACATGGGGAAACCCGTATGTAGCGAAAATGTAGTAGCACCGCGTAGAGCCCGGTTTTGAAAGTGTTAACTATAATCGTGTCCACAGTAAAGCGCGAACGAAATTTAATTTGTCACCAACATATTCCTTGGACGACTCTTGAAGTGTATACGAAACTAGCTACACGCCTGTCGTGTGTTCGGGCCTTTAATCGATAATTTCATTGGTTCGGAAACGTGAATTATCATAGCCAGTACCCTTACCATGAGTTGTGACATTGAGGTTTTCGATAACGAGTATCGAGTTTTAATGAGAGGTAGGGCACAGCGAAAGTACCATCACGCTCGAATCTGTAGAAGCCCAACTGGGGAAGTACCTCCTCCTTACAGAAGACCACAGCCATAATAGCACTGTTACCTTTCAGGTATGTAGTTTTGTGTTCCTGATGGTTAGTAAGGTTTCCAGAGCTCCAACCCCCCTTAAAGGTCGGCAACGTGCTTGTGACTGGTGTTGCCCATGGGCGACTGTAATTGCTTCCCATCAGGCAATCCGTCTGCTCGTTTGCCACCTTATGTCATAAAAAAAAACTATCTGTGCATCTCGCTTGTACTATTTTAGTGCGAACGACATGCACAGATAGTTCGATACTCGTTATCGAAAACGTCAATGTCACAACTCATGGTAAGGATACATGTGTGTACAAGTTTATAACCGCTCAATAAAACTAAATAGCTCTCTATCGATATTTTATACAAGTCCAACCGCTCGTACCGGGTGTTTCCTGTAGTAACAGCAAATAACTTTACGGATCGCTTCTACACCACGAACGTAGCAACATTTATTCTACAACTTTAGAAAAATGTGTTATTTATTATTCGTGTTTTTTCGCGCAAACTAAATAGATTTGACGACCGGTAGTGACCCTGCCTATGAAGCCGATGGTACTGGGTTCAAATCCCAGTCAGGGCATTTACTCGTATTTGTGTGATGAGCACAGAATTTGTACCTGAGTCATGGGTGTTTTTTATGTACCTATTTAAGTATTTATATGTATCTATCTATTATATATATCGTCGTCTAGTACCTTACAGCCACAAGCCTTACTGAGCTTACAGTAGGACTAGGTCGATTTTTGTAAGATTGTCCCAAAATATTTATTTATTTATATAAATAGTATTTTCAATGAACAGCATCCAATAGTCTAAAGTTTACTGTCAGCCTACAAACTTCATAATTTTCACAATATATTGCTATTGCTTGCTTGGAAAATCTTTTTTATTCATATTTAGTAAACTATAAGTTTTTTTTTTCATTTTCTTTTTTATTCATATTTAGTAAACTTCAAGCTATTTTCAAAAGTCGTAGAACATCGTGCTATGTTTGTGGTGTATAAACGTTGCCTAAAGACATTGCTCTTATTACAGGAAACACCCGACATAACTTCCAGTAACACGGTCGGTTACCAAATCTTTTTATTATACAAAGTCTAAGACGTCTTTGTGGCGATTCCATAGTTATATGGGGTACGCCAATTTTATATGGGAACGCCGAGAAAACGCCGGAGTAGCTCTAGTGTGCCCACGCTACTAAAGTACTTTACATATTACTAAAATACTTTACCTACTTATTACTTTACTAGTACCTACTATACGCTTACTTATTTTGATAAGAAAACGGGAGAAGAGATTATGTTTTAAAATAACAGAAAACTGAGTTATTTCAAAGCATTATATTTAACTAAGCAACTAATCGAACAGAAGAACAAATCAAATTATATTTTATTAATTACTTTGATTTGCTTAGATTTTTAAGTAGTAACACTACTATATATTTGACTATATACGAGTATTTGTTACATGCAAGAAGTATAACTGAATTCGATCTACGTATGTGCTAATGGGCAATTTCACTTTCAGGGACACCCAATTACCTTAATTGTCAAATAAAAGCTAAATCAGTGGTCAGTTTAGTGACGACAATTAAGCTTGAAATCTTTATGTAAATCTTTATTCGCATTTTTCTATTACAATAACACGTATTGTTTATGGATTGAACATAAAACAGTAGATTATATTGAAATTTAAAGCTTAATTGTCGCCACTAAACTGACCACTGATTTAACTTTTATTTGACAATTAAGTTAATTGGGTGTCCCTGAAAGTGAAATTGCCCTAATAAATGTTTTAACAGTAGAAAAAATACCTTTGGAATACATAAGAACCCTATTTCCTTCTGTCCCCCTCGCCTAGACTTCGTTAAAACTGAATTTTCTGTTCATCCCCCGGAAGGGTTGAATATCTGAAATTTTTTTCATAGATGGATTCGTTGGTATTACAAAAATGTGTTGATTTCTACATTAATGTTGAATCTTTACGTACACTGATACTAAGTACTACTAATTAGACTAAGCCACGATAACACTGTCAAATATCTAATTATTAGATACGCTATTCATCTCCCAACAACCTCTGACATTCGAGCAAACCAAACAAAAAACATTTACAAGCACCAACATTTCCCAAATAACATGTTGCTTCCTCCTCCTTAAACATTACTACACGAAACTGTCGCCTTAATTTCACTATTAAATAATCATACCTTATTATAAAAGGTAGGTATAAAAGTCTTGTTAAAAAGTCGTAAAAACTAAGCTACATTGAACACAGCGCGGGCGTCCGGGCGACACGACCACTCCCTGGCGAGCCCGGTGGCTACTGACGCGGCCTGGGGGCATGGCATGGGCCAGGGGGAAGGGGGATGTATATGAATACAGAATACAATACAGAGTAATTGACTAACTATTCGTATCATAGTAACACAATGTAATATGATTTTACGGTACATACATTACATACATTTCAGCCGTATGCAGTCCACTGCTGGATGCCTCCCACATGACTTGTATCATCTTGGGGGTAGTTGCCATAGTCGCCACGCTTGGCAGGCGGGTTCCATCTGGTCACTTATTGTAATATATATGATTGTTGCTATACATAGAGGTTTTCAATTCAGGATTATTGCGTTTTTTTTTTATTTTAGCTTTTTAAGGGAATAATTAGGGAGCCATAGGCGGAACAATAAGCGGAGGCATAGTTGGAATAATAATCCTTACTAATATAAAATTATACGTTTGTATATATGGGTGGATGTTTGCTGCCCTATCGCGCGAAACTACTGAACGGATTGTAATGAAACTTCCATAATAGCTCATACAATAACATGTAAGTTGCTATTAATAAATAACCATTAGATAATTATTTGGATATGTTTACTATCTCTAAAATTAATAAACCCAGTTACTCGTATTCCTAACTTTGCATAGCCGTAAAACTGAATCGCCATTGCGGTTGTAAAATAACACTAGACAATGTTAGTCTCAAACACTCCTGTTTTGTATTCAGGTTTTAACAATTTAATTTTCGTAGTGGGATTTAATATTCATATTTCTGCAAAATAGCTGCTGTATAGAAGCGCCGGTGGCCTAGCGGTAAGAGCTTGCGACGGCATCTGGAGCTCGCAGGTTCGAACCTCGGCTTGTGCCAATAAGTTTTCCGGAACTTACTTTACTTCATCTCAAGTGATATTTGATAGGTGATTGATCAACTGTTCTTTGTACCTCGTTGCCATGGTTACGTTCCCCTGGGTCACTCTTCAAACCACTGTTTAATTGCATCTAAATACACAAAACATAGATATTTGTAGAAGCTATATGTCCCTTCCATAATGGGTCCACCTACCAAGCGCGTCAGTAGTACGCAGCCACATTTCTTGTAACAAACTATGCTTCAGTCTCCTGGCTCAGAATAACAACAATAAATAGTTGATGCACCCATATGAACCTTACTGTCTTACTATTAAGGTACATGTATACATATTTTGGCATTGTATTTAAGTCGATGTCTTTGACCTTGACTTTACTGTCAAGCGGCTACGAACAGAAACTAGTTAACTTTGGTAGTTTCTAGGTATACTTACCATTTCAGTTTATTGTGTAGATTATAATTTTTCTTACCTGAAACAAAATATATAGTCTATCAGTTAAATCAATAAAGACTTCAACATACAAGCGTTTAAGAGGCGAATTGTAACTTTAAAACATAACATATTTATTACTGTTATATCAGAATACAATATGAAAGACATAACTATTGCAGATTACATTGCATACCAATAAGTGCATGCGAGATGCCACATAAAATTACACGTCGAGGGGAGGCCTCCCATTAACCCATAACATATCATAAATTGAATATATAAATAAACAGACAGTAGTTATGCCGATAAAAATAGAGTTCGTTTTGTCGGGAGTCATTTTAATTCAGTCCATATAATCCGTTTACTTATATGTTTCATTGAACAAACCAAAAGTCCACACTCATTACAATAATATTACAGATCTCAAATTATACAAAATGTATTTAAGTAAATAACGTTATAATGTACAACTTCCAAAATAATATTTATATATGCTTGTCACAAACTGTATTAAATGTTAACGAATCAGTATTCTATTCTATAGGCGCTATCCGTCACTTTTGCACTCACATACTTGTTAGAGCGTGACAGATATTGTGGCTGATGATAAAAAAACTCTACTATATTAGGCTAGCTCATGTACGAATACAATTAAATAGAATAGAGTAATACCCAATTTTCCAATTCAATTTTCATTTTTTTATTCAAGTAGGCCTAGCAACAAGCACTTTCGAATAGTCAAATACAAATATAATCTTAATCGAATAATTAATTAATTAATACAGAGCAATTCATTGGTAAAATTATTACAATATGATATTTATATATACCAATAATAATGAATGTCACAATAGTATCAAAAATAAAATAAAAAATATTTTAAACATTAAACATCTTGTATATGAATACTAGTCTGGAACTGTCTAGAATAAAATCTAAATGTCAAAAGTTAACACATAAGGACAGTCATTATAATTCAATTTTGTTCCCACGGTGTATTATCATTCATGTAGTCATGTGTGCTATAATAAGCTTTAGAAATAAGTTGTTGTTTCTTAACATAATTCTTGAATTTATTAAGTGACAATTCAGTTACTTTCATTGGTAGCTTATTATAAAACCTTACACAATTACCCATAAATGATTTTTTAATAACCCATTTTAAGTAAGTTACTATACCCCATAAAGTAGTGCCGTATCGCGTACATTCTGTCTACAAAGCCGAAGTAAAAAGCCAATTCATTATAACTGCAAGTCTCTCTCATAATGCTCGCCGTACAATGTTATACGCCGCTTCACTATTCCGAATTCACAGTGATGTAGTTATGATATAGCATGGCGACCCAAAAAATCAACGAAGGACCAGAGTAACCGATAGGTGAATTACTCAGCTAAAGCACCTGACCTATGTAGTAGTAACGTGTGTGTACACGCATGTCGACGTTCTATATTCAAATTTTGACGTATGTTCCATATTAATTCTGTGCACAACTACATAAAAATCTTTTTTAGGTGTCAAACAAACAGACGAATTGCCTGATGGTAAGCAATTACGGTCGCCCATGGGCACCCGCAACACCAAGGGAGTCACAAGCGCGTTGCCGGCCTTTAAGATAAGAATATGCTCTTTTCTTGAAGTTTGTTTTATATTAACCCTGCTAGCCCAATATGGTCGGTTTAATTTTTTGTTTGTCACAATATCTGTCACGCTTCAACAAGTATATGAGTGCGAAAGCGACGGATAGCTCGATAAAGGATAAAATGGCAACCATGATATCCGATGTAGTTTACAGTTAAAAAAAAAAACATTTTATGCGAAATGATGAATTATGCCAAAGGATATTTTATGGCAATATTTTTTCTGTAAACCAATAGTGAACTATCAAACACTTATGACGTCTACAAATAAACTTAGATAGACGGATGACATCGTACGGATGGTCCCATTTTTAATTGCCATACCATATGAATTTGTAAGACAGGTTCATGCCGGTCGGCCATTAAAAAAAAGATTGGTCACATTTGCTCGTTGTCTCGATGACATTCTACCATTAGGCCTCTTAAAAACAATAATCAATTCATGGTCAATTTAGCAGTTTTATATGGCAAGTTTATTTTTATTTTTACTAAAACTCTAATTTTTCTGTCTTCTAATATCAACTATTGTAGTGCACGTTTCAGGAGAAACTATTATGTAAAGCCATATCGAAACAGTATGATTACTAGAATGCCGAATTGCCTTACAGCGATTAGCGAGCGAACAATGGCGATATTTCGCGGAATAAGTTGTGTCGGGCGCGGCCGTAAAGTGCAGCCGTCCGAAATGCGCTCCGCAGTAACGATGTAACGGCTCTGGTGAGGTGTGGCTTCACTGTCAGCGGAATATAGTATTTTTTATAACATTGATAAAATGCGTTCTCTTAAATTATACGACATTGAAGATTTTGACTGAAGTGCTGTCTAGGCCAGGGTTTGCAATTACGTCCATCGTATATAATTCGGAGCTTTACACGTCTAGCCACCAAAATTTAATAATGTTTAAAACTGCTCAAATTATGATTTATACCTCGCAAAGTAATTAATTTCATAAAATAAATTGAATTTACAATATTATAATTTAAATACGACATAAATACTTGTACCTAACAAATAAGTAAAAGTAAAATTTTCGGTTTGTTGAGCAACACTCCTTTTTAACTTCGCTTTCTATTAAACAAAACTTTTGAAGGGCCATAAACTTGATTTAATTTAAAGTCTAATTAATTAATACATATTTTTCTAGTGGACACTTAAAATTGTTTTGAAGGCATCTCAGATTCAATTTATTTTAGGTACGAATACTTTAAAAAGTATGTAATAAAAAATTTTTTAAACCTCTGCCGTTTGGTACCCAACGGCATCTTACGGAACAATATCGTCGATAAGATATAAGCGTGGAAGAAAGACAGGAAGGAGCCTTTGTCTAGCAGTGGGATAGTATATACAGACTCTAGAAATACAATTACCTTAATAATAGCTACAGGTATGCTTAAGAACTTATTAGAATACTTCCAAGGATTTTTTTTGCAATTAGTACAGAATTGCATTTGTTTTATTTTGTTCAATTTTGAAACAACTTAAATTGTACTTTAATCCTACATAAACAAATTGGCATTTTTCGGTATCGTGGACCTTAGGAAGGCAGAAAACGCTACCTCCTTTCAACCCGCCTGTGCCAATCCGTCACAACATCAACCACCCGTCGCGGGCACCATGCCAGCACGCTGCGCGCCGCCAGTGCCAAGTCCCGGCTTCGATCCCGGCTGATGCACGGGATAATTGGAACGAGCCGACGGCCCGCCTCTACAATTTGCTGAAGAACCGAATAATGAAGTGCTTTAAGCGGATGTTTATCAGTTTAATGTGATGTTTTAATGATAAGATAAAACGTGAAAATTAAAAGTGTCATAATTCTGTTTTTATTTTCTGACAGTAGGTACAGCTGTAGTAACAAATAAGTGTCTTTCATATTAAACAAACTGAAATGATTTTATTAAATAATCTATTTGCTTTGAATTTAAAGTAGTCATTAGGAAATACTGTATAAATCAAAGTTATGTCGTCTAATTCAATTTACTAGATAATTAAATACTGTGATGCCGATCTATTTGTTTAAGATGTCAAAACAAGAAAGTTTGTACGAAAATCTATAATCAATATTATAGCAATAAGATACAGATTATATTGGAAAAGAATTACTTATTTTAAAATAAACTGGAAATGTTATGTCCTTGAAATCTTCCGGTTGTGGGTTAAAAATAAAATAAGGGGTTAAAAAAGGACTTTGTCAAGCACGTAGTACACCTACAGTAATAAATACTAATTAATAACAAAAACCTAGCCATTTATGGCCTAAAGCTTTTTCCAGCAGAGCACATAAAGAGACAAGCGAAAAAAGAACAATTTACAGTCAAGGCCAAAGATATCGATGCGAACAAAGTGCCATAATACGTATACGTGCACCTTAAAGCAGAGACAATAAAGTGGCTGTATGCATGTTTTGGCAGTTTGGTAGTATACATATATTTGCTATGCTAAAAGGGCATTTTAATTTGCGGTAGGTACACACTGGCGCGGCGGCCACTAAACCAAATTGCTGGCGGGTAACTTTGTCATGGAAAACTGCGGATCTCCATTAGTCCCGTGGAAAGTTTTAAGCTCGGTTATGTTTCCTAAAATTCCACTCGCTGGATTTGGATTGAAATTCACCATTTCAGCCGATAGACATCCTCTTCTGGACATAGGCCTCCCACAAATATGACTTGTATCATCTTGGGGGTAGTTGCCATAGTCGCCATGCTTGGCAGGCGGGTTGGCGACCGCAGTAGCTGTAGATTGGGTTTCGACGGACGCTGCTGCCCGTCCGTAGGATTTTTCCCTTTATCGCCTCTTACGACACCCGCGGGAGGAGATGGGGTGGTGCTATTCTAGTCAGCCGGCATCACGCGGCAACCTCGGAACCACAGTGACCAGAATAAAATGAATTGGAAGGAGACTATCACTAATATTACAAGTTACAACGGAGTGAAACATGTCGAGCAACATTCGAATTATAAAACGTGAGTTACCCGCTTCTATATAATTAATATGTATGAATCTCACGATAGTTTTGTGTTTCAAAAGTTACGCAGTAAGTCCCAAAACGTATTATTCCGATTCACTCTTTTGAGAATCGAATGATAGTTGTGAACAATGCGGACCAAATCAATCAATGTCTCCACTTCGTCAATTCAATTCAATTCAATTCAAATTATTTAATGTCATAAAAACACATGTCAAATACAAATAAATTACAATTAACATAAATTACAAGAATAAAATTCACAAACAAAATAATATAAAATAAAAATAAAATAATAATCAACTACAAATTCAATAAAAATGTCAGAAAGGCTAATTGTGTGTGTCCTTCAAGAACTCCTTAAGACTAAAATATACTTTATCCAATAAAAATTTCTTTATCATGGCAACATACTGCTCATAAGAAGGTGCATCCTTTATTTCACATCCCAGTTTATTGTAAATTTTTACCCCCACTACCCACAAAGAGTTTGACATTTTCGCTAGTCTGGCGGGTACGGGGTTCATGTCATTAGCAGTTCTCCGCTGATCCGGACGGCGCGTTTTAAAATGATCCTTATGTTTCCACATGAATTTCGCAACTTCTAGAATAAACATACAAGGGACCGTTAATATTTTAAGCCTCCTAAAGTGCTCCTCTGTTGGCGTAAACGGCGGCACCCCAGCGAGTATTCTGATGGCTCTCTTTTGCAATATGAAAACTCTATCTCTATCGGCCGCAAGACCATAAAGGTCAATACCATACAAGATGATAGAGTTTACATACGCGTAGTATGCCATCCTAATAGTTTCCTGAGAAAGTGAAGGGGTGAGCCGTGACAGAGCGAAAGATGCTTGAGCCAGCCTACCAACAAGCACATCTATATGTGTGTCCCATTTCAACCCGGAATCAAAATGGAAACCCAAGAACCGTGTCTCCTGGACTTGTGGCAATAGTGTATTGTCTATAACAATATTTAGTGGGGTCGGATATTGTCCCCTTAACCAAAAGTGTATAATGAATGTTTTATCAAGATTTATAATGAATCCATTAGCATTGAACCAGTCTGACAATGACGACAGAGTACGCGTGATATTTTCCTTCAGGTCAGAAAACGAGTCACCGGAAACTATTGCACATCCATCATCAGCGAACATAATGAAATCACCGTGAGGAAACATGCTGATTAGGTCATTTACCATCACAAGAAACAAGAAATTTCCTACCGCTGACCCCTGGGGAACAGAATAATCACCAAGCATCCTCATAGTTGACCTGGTCACGCCCCCGTCCACAGACACGACTTGCCCCCTGTTGTGTAAAAATGATTTTATAAAATTTAAGAAGCTACCACACACCCCGTATCTCTGAAGCTTAACTAACAAGATCTCATGATCGACTGAGTCAAAAGCACGCGATAGGTCACAGAAAACCGCCGCAACCATTTTCTTTCCATCCAGGTAACGGAGTATACGCTGGTGAACTGCTCGCGCAGCATCAACAGTTGACTTTCCTTTCCGATACGCATACTGATGCTCATGAATTAACTTATTCCCTTCAAAATATTCTAGTAGCCTATTGCAAATTCCTAATTCAACGACCTTAGACAACGCTGGAACTAACGATATTGGTCTGTAATTTTTTATTTCCTCATTAGACCCTTTACCTTTATATACTGGGCTGACTTTCACTATTTTTAAAAGAGCCGGGATATTCTCCCAAAATAGCACACTGGTTGAGAATAGCACAAAAATATAAATTACATTATCCGGTAATTTTTATAAGATCTGCAGATATATCATAATAGTCTGTTGAATTTTTTGACTTTATAGTCTTTAAAAGTTGCTTCAACTCCGATATCGTAAACAAACTAATTTCCGCCATTACCGTTATTGAGCTCGTGACTCGATTTAAATACAAACATGCCCGCTTTAAATCTGTATGCCTATTCAAGGAGTTGCCGACATTTACGTAGAAATCATTTATTTGATTAGCTAGGGTATGTAACCGGTACTAGATCCGGTGTTCGCTAACATAAGGGTTTCAATGGGGCTAGGTTTTCTGCTTTTCTTACAGGTCTCCGTGTTAATAATACCCCATAACGTTTTACACACATTTTCCGAACATTCAACCTTTTTATTAATGAACTCACTACGTTTTTTCTGCTTCACCTTATCAAGTACTAATTTATAGTCATTGACGAAGTTGATTAATTTATCATTTGTGGAATGCCGGTCCAATAAATCATAGATTTCTTCATAAAATTGGGACATAAGTGAAATTTGACTGTCCACCCATACAAGTTTTTTATCATTTCTCTGGGGGTACTTTTTTAATGGAAAATGTCTATCGAATGCGTTTTTAATTATTGTTACTAAATTGTTCATCTTTTGGGAGGGTGTAGAATCAGAATAAAATAGACCATCAAAAGATTTATTTGAGAAATCTTCCAAAAACCCGTCTATCTATAAATTACTGAGTCACTAGGAACAAATGGACCTTGGTATTGTCCATAAACTGCTGTCAGGAACCACCGGATTGCGGGCGGCAGCTGCCCTTCAGAGCAGTAGAATATACTACGGTCGCCAACCCCACCAAGCGTAATCATCTTTATGGTGGCATGCTCAAAAAACTGTTTCCAAGTGGACCACAGGCGCCCCGAGTGCCGTGTGATGCCGGCTGACTAGAATAGCACCACCCCATCTCCTGCCGCGGGTGTCGTAAGGGAAACATCCTGCGGATGGGCAGCAGCGTCAGTCGAAACCCAATCTACAGTTACTGCAGTCAGCAATCCGCCTGCCAAGTGTGGTGAATATGCAACTTCCCCAAGATGCAAGTCATGTTTGGGGGAGGTTTATGTTCAGCAGTGGACTGCATACGGCTGAAATGTATGTTGTTGACCCAAGGCTCGCAGGAGCCGTGCGTGGCAAATGCCAAGACAACGCGAAAAAGATGATGTTGCTCCGAAATCCATGAGAAAGAAAGGTTAATCTGTCTTCTGTTCTATTTCGTCTTTATTAAATTTCTGTGTGTATGTAAGGAACGTTCATTTGGTGTTTGCTTTTTAGTCAAATTTTTCAATCCTATATTTTTTTTCATATTATGTCATTTCATGATCAGCTGTCACTTCGTGTAGGACCACTAGAGCCAAGATAAACAAGCAAGGATGAAAAGACCTTTTAGATATAAGTACGTTATAAGGGCGGTTATTTATTACATAGTCCTTTAAACTTTTTAAGTAAGTACTCTGATACTGAAATAAGGAAAAAGGAAAATGGCGAACTCCCGCGTCCGTACCGCATTGTTAAAAGTTTAAATCTGTTTGATGGGACCACACACAACGACCTACTTTAGTGGAGGTTAGGGTTCTAGTCCTGATATAGGCATTCTATCCCGCTGTTATTGTAATATCGTCATCATTTCAGCCGTAAGTAAGACCACATCAATCAACTGCTGGACATAGCCCTCCTCCAAATATAACTTGTATCATCTTAGGGGGAATTTGCCGGAGTCAACACGCTAGGCAGAAGGCTTTGGGAGTAACCCTGGACTAGAAACTCAACTGTAAGATTCACATATATAAGCAAATGGCAAAAGTCATAAAGACACTGTACCAATGCAGAAGGGCAGTGGGAAAGAATTGGGGGTTGAAGCCAGGAAAGATCGAATAGCCCCGAAATAGTTCAACTGATATCTGCAGAAGTGACAAGAGTCATAGACAGACTAAAAGGAGAAAGAAGCAAACAGGCAACGCGCATGTGAATCCTTTGGAGTTGCAGGCGTCCATACGCTACGGTAACTGTTTATCATCAGGCGGACCGTATGGTTGTTTGCCACCGTCGTTGTATTTTATAAAAAAAAAGATGTTTATGGAAGAGATGGATGCCAGGAGAATTAACTAATTAAAGCGGTTTCAAACTAGCGTTTTATAGGCGCGTATGAGCTCGTTTTTTACAGCGCTTGCACGCGCGCACAGGTGCGGATTTGTTTTCTTCGGGCATTGACGCGCATATAAATAAGCCCGCATAAGCGCGAGCGAGTAACCGCTCCAATTTATGTTTCGAGAAAACACGCAGGGATAAGCGCGTACACGCGTGTTCGATTTAATGTAGGCGTATAAGTGTGTATGACTGAAACGAGCGTATACGCACAGAAAAAAACGCTAGTCCGAAACCGCTCTAAGTAAAACGTGATTTACCCGTTTCAATTTCATTGGTAATATCAGCCAGCCCTTTACTAAAAAAATACTTCCTAAAATTCATCTTCTAACTAAATATGAATTAACCTATAGATATTGTTAAGAGTAATTATTTAACAGCCTTCATTTACCGAGTACTTGTGTAGCGGGTCAATGGGCAATTAGCTGGCAATCTCAACCATCAGCAATTGTTGTGAAACGAGTTGGCAGATTGCAACTTGAACGCTAGCCGCGCGGGTTCTGTTCCCATTTAATTTACTTCAGCTTTATAATTAAGTGTTTGAGAGAAATAGGGAAGTATAAGTGACGGTGCTTGACGGTCCACACACGGACGCAGGTACGGGCTACGTGTCACGGCGTGTCACGTGAATCTGGATGCGAACGTAGGTACGTGACACGTACCTGGCCGTGTTCGTGAAATTCGTGATCTTAGTACCGGCGGTGTTAAGAACACGTAGCTACGGGTCGGCTTACATCACGTATCCGTGTAACTAAGCAACACTAGGGCACTACAGCAAAACTAGGGCTCCTGGTATCCCAGGAGCCCTAGTTTTTAACCGGCTTCCTTGACATTTTTTATACAGCTGGAGTATATAACCACCATCTTCTACCGACCGGTCCGGCCTAGTGATTAGTGACCCTGCCTATGAAGCCGATGGTCCTGGGTTCGAATCCCAGTCAGGGCATTTATTTGTGTGATGAGCACAGGTATTTGTTCCTGAGTCATGGGTGTTTTCTATGTATCGTCGTCTAGTACCTACAACACAAGCCTTACTGAGTTTACCGTAGGACTAGTTCGAATTGTGTAAGATTGTCCCGAAATATTTATAAAAAAAAAGTTAGCCATTAGGAGCCACTGCTGAACATAGGCCACCCCCTAGACCTCATAGGCATCGCTTGGAAGCGACCTGCCTGCCTGATAAGGTCGTCTGTCTATCTTGTGGGTGGACGTCTTACGCTGAGCTTGCCAGTCCGTGGTCTCCACTAGAGCACTTTTCGACCCCATCTGCCATCTTCTCTGCGTGTGGCCAGCCCATTGCCACTTCAGCTTGCTAATCCAGTGGGCTATGTCGCCACCTTAGTACAGTACCGCTGCAGCTGAAGTACAGTAAGACTAATTGTTGAGCCACTTACGGGTCAAGCTCAATTATTGAATAGCAAAATTACCTGAAACAAATAGAAAATACAATAAGTTAGTGTATTTCAAATACATGTTATATTAATTTTCGTGTTGCTTAGTTAGTTTCGGTCATTATCAGTTTTCGTGAAAATTAATTTTACTAACAAAAAAGATATGAGGTTCATCTCGATAGCTGTGTGGCAGCTAAGTAAGATTAATCCTAAATGGATATTGATGTCATATACTTGAGAAAAACTAACCAAATCCGCCGGTGTCCGTGTCAGGATTTGAACCAACGCAAAACATCATCTTTCTCGCGTTGTCCCGGCATTTTGCCGCGACAAATGGGAGCCTAGGGTCCGCTTGGCAACTAATCCCAGGATGTGGCGTACACAATTTGAAAAACAGCTTATAATATATCGATTAGAAACACTTAATCAATTAAGAAATCAATTAATTAATTAGTCATAAAGTAGCTATATTCCCAAACCTGCAAACAAACGGTTTTGCGGGACCTGTATAACAACACTGATAAAGATTTGAATAAAGTTATTTATCTATCTATCACTAGTTTTACGAAAACGACTGCCATATGACCTTCCAACCCATAGGGTTAACTAGGGCTTATTGCGATTAGTCCGGGTTCCAGACAATGTTCTCCTTTTTTTTTTTATGTCATAAGGTGGCAAACGAGCAGACGGATAGCCTGATGGTAAGCAATTACCGTCGCCCGTGGGCACCCGCAACACCAGGGGAGTCACAAACGCGTTGCCGACCTTTAAGGGGGGTTGGAGCTCTGGGAACCTTACTCACCATCAGGAACACAACACTACATACCTGAAAGGTAGCAGTGCTATTATGGCTGTGGTCTTCCGTAAGGAGGAGCACTTCCCCAGTTGGGCTTCTCCAGACTAGAGCGTGATGGTACTTCGCTGCCCTACCTCTTATTGTCGGACGTAGTTTAAGGACATACTCGGGTCCAAAACACACAAAAGCGATGGAAATAAAAATATTTGGTTAAAAAAATAATTGGATTTACTCCTAGGACCTTCCTTAAAAATGCAGTACATTTTAACGTTCCAGAACGCGGTGTGTGTCCAGTGGAAGTCCTAAGTAACCAGCCATTAGTATTGTTTGAGCATCCATTAGCTACTTGCATTTACCTGGGACAGATATCATATTGCGCGATGGGCGGCCATAACAAAAATTAATAGCTATCAAATCAAATCAAATCTTCCATTTCAGACGAAAGTCCACAGCAAAATATGTATATATGGCCATCTAGTACCTACAAAACGAGCCCTATTAAGCTTATTATAAAATCGTTCAAAATAGACTTTAAATTTCAGAAAGATCGGGACCTCTTAGGAGACCTCTAATTCATACTCATAAAATCTATGGCAATTAACTAAACGTGTATTACCTCTACTTGAAACCGATGGTCCTGCGTTCAAATCCCAGTCAGGTCATTTATTTGTGTGATTAACATATACATTTGTTCCTGGGTTATGGGTGTTTTATATATGTATGTAAGTATTTGTATTATACGTATATCTCGTTGGCTGAGTACCCACAATAGCCTTCTCGAGCTTACCTGGAGCTCAGTCAATTTGTGTAAAAATGTTCTGTAGGTAATTTATATTTACCTACATCATAAAATGATCAAGATAACTTAACCTGTCGTCTAGAAAATTAAAAGCACTCGTTTAAACTACAAAGGGCTTTCAAGAAAAACGTAAATTGAAGACAAACAAGCAGAAAGTTAAGTTATTGCTTGATACACATGCGAGCACTCGAAAGGGTATAACGGAAGAATGTCAGCTGTTAAAGTGAATAACTTATAAAACAAACTTTTAGGGTGGGCAACGCGCATGTGAATCCTCCGGAGTAGCAGGCGTCCGTAGGCTACGGTAACTGCTTACCATATATGCTTACATAGGCGGACCGTATGCTTGTTTGCCACCGTCGTTAATAAAAAAAATAAAAAAACGAAACCCCAAAGCGACCACCTATAAAAAATATAAAACTAAACCCCACAGTGACTGGTTTTGCGCCACCTATTTACCATGTCGTCGGTCCACTTTGTGGGGGGTTTGCCCACGCCGCGCCTATCGGTACGTGGTCACCACTCGAGAACCTTTACGACCCAACGGCCATTGATTCTACGTAAAATGGTAAGTGTCGACGAGGTCGAGGGTGTAGCACGCTGGTTCAGTAACAGCCTATTCACTCTTATCTTGAAAGGACCCAAATTTTATCTTTCCAAGAATACAGACAAAGGGAGCGAATTCCATTCCTTAGCAGTCCGCATTACGAAGGAATGGAATATTCACAACGTAAGGATGAAACCGCTCCCCTCGCCTCGCCTGGAACGGAGATGGCGGAATTAAATTGTGCAATTCTTGCACACTCTCCAAAATGTATCCTGTAAAACACAGACAAACTGGCAACCCTGCGACGCTGCTCAAGATCATATAAGACGGTGACGATTCATACATTCTGTAAACATAATTTCATATTATCATCCATTATCAGCCATTATCATCACTGTCATCAGTTGACTCACTTCCCGCTGCAGATAACTGATAACACTTTAATTAACTTGTAGTACTATCGAGTTCATTAATATATGAGCAGTACCGGGGGTTCGAACACATCTGCACACTTTTATGGCATTGACGATGTATAAATGTTTAAATATTTTGCATTTAGCTATGTTTATGAGCTCGATTGTACATACACACAGCAACATCATCATCATCATGTCAGCCGAAAGACGTCCACTGCTGGACATAGACCTCCCCCAGAACGACCCAAGAAGACCGATCTTGCGCTTTCCACATCCAGCGGTATCCCGCGACTAACTAGGTCGTCGGTCCACCTTGTGGGAGGCATACCTACGCTGCGTCTTCCAGTTCGTGGTCGCCACTCCAGAACCTTTCCGCCCCACCAGCCATCGGTTCTCCTAGCAATGTGCCCCGCCCACTGCCACTCAAGTTTGGCGATCTGGAGGGCTATATCGGTAACTTAAGTTCTACTGCGGATGAAATCATTCCTGATGGGATCACGCAGGGACACTCCCAACATAGCTCTCTGCATTGCTCTTTGGCTGACTGAGCTTTTTTATGAGGCCCATAGTAAGCGACCAGGTTTCAGCATCATATGTCATCACTGACAACACACACTGGCAACAGCAACATAGTGGACTAAAAATAAATATTAAAGGCCATCCTTACACCACAACACCGTAATAAGAGCTGAAGTTAGTGAACCAGCGACAAAACTCCCATTAGCTCGACACCACACACCACTCAGATTCGGAGATCGCCTCAACCAATCTCGCTGGAAGCGTAAACTCAGTAGGAGTATTCCAGTAGTACAAATCAAGTCTGGTGCGGAAGGGTCCTGGATTTTCCCCAGGCTACCTTCCCCCTACACAGTCCGATCGCTCTAATAAGCCGAACGGTTTATATAACCTATGTCAGGTTAAAAAAAACTATAGTAAGGTTAGGCCTAGTGAAGCCGACGATTCTGGGTTCAAATCCCAATAAGGCCATTAATTTGTGTCATGAGTAGGCTAGGGTTTTGGATGTTCGCTATGATTCTAGGTAGAATTTACTTAATTATAAATATGACATCGTACCTATATGTATATATTATAGTTCGCCTGTGAACTGTGACATGTGTGTGTAATAGATTTATGATAAAACTAATTACAGTTAGAAGAACGTATTTATTTTATTACCGATTTAAAAGCGTAAACATTTTACATCTAACATGTTTTATTTTCTCACTTTGACTTTGACTTCGAAAAAATATTTTAAGATAATGGCGATTCTTTGAATTCTAGAACCATAGCTAGCATCTAAGTCTCAAGCCCAGTGATGAGCATATACATTTGTTCCTGAGTCTGTTTTCTATGTATTTAAGTATCTGTAGGTATATTATACATAAGTATATCGTTGGCTGAGTACCCACAACAACCTTCTTGAGCTTATGGACGTACATATATACGTAAATATATATTTTATTATGATATATATGCAGTTTTTCTTGTCCTTAAACTTGTGACATGACTCCTAAGAAAAAAATCTCTGTACGTCTTATACTTACAGACTTGCTTACACTGACCGATCAAATTGTGCCACCCTCACCAACCTGTAAATTATATATACCTATACATGTCTCTTCCCTTCTCTCGGCTGTCTTTAATGGTCAGCTAAGTGTGTTGTTTGTACCATTATCATGGCTTCCAGTACATCCGGCTCGGGCTGGCGTAGAACTGAGTACCCTTTTAGTTAGGTATTATACCTATCTAAGTATGGTGACAGTCTGCGTATTTCCAAGTCCCTTACCATGAGTTGTGACTTTGAGGCTTTCAATAACGAGTATCGAGTTTACTATATGTGCATCTCGCTTGTACTATTTTAGTGCGAACGAGATGCACAGATAATAAACTCGATACTCGTTATCGAAAACCTCAATGTCGCAACTCATGGTAAGGGTATAGAGTGCCATTTTAAACTCTGTGCTAGGGCTTGTAAAAATTTTATACGCTTCGGCTTATTAGCTGCAGAAAAGGAATGCCATATTCCCTACGACCGTGCCTTCTTTAAAATGATTGCGGGAAAAAAATTGTGCTATGTCCTTTCTTGTGTCTCAAACTTCTCTACATATCAAATTTAATCCCAATTGGTTGAGCGGTTTAAGCGTGAAAAGGTTTGACGACCGGTCTGGCCTAGTGGGTAGGGACCCTGCCTATGAAGCCGATGGTCCTGGGTTCGATTCCCAGTCAGGGCATTTATTTGTGTGGTGAGCACAGATATTTGTTCCTGGGTCATGGGTGTTTTCTATGTATTTAAGTATTTATCATGTACCTATTTATTATATATCTTTTCGGGACAATCTTACACAAATCGATGTATATCGTCGTCTAGTACCTACAACACAAGCCTTACTGGCTTACCGTAGGACTAGGTCGATTTGTGTAAGATTGTCCCGAAATATTTATTTAATTTTATTAGGTAACAGACAGACAGAGTTACTTTCGCATTTATTAGTATGGATAAAGCTACCTCAACACATGAAACTATTCTACGCCATGTCGCACTTCAAAATTAAGCTGTATGTACAGACAGACGCACTCCAGAGCGGCGCGCCGCATCGATCCAGGTGCGAACACTAGTGTAGTGTAGCTTACTAACACTCGTCACATACCTTCAAACGAATTTCTGACTTAAATCCTGCGAATTAAGGTTTAATTTCGCTTGAACTGCCGTCGAATTATACTTGCTCTTGAAATTAATTCGTGTCTCACGAACTTGTGTAAGATATTCATTTTAGAAGTCGTAGTTTGCTACTAACGGGTTAAACTGTACAGGTTTAGTGTAAGTATATCGCGATAAAATTGAGTACGATTGTTGATATCAAACCGATGCCTATGAAACCGATGGTCCTGGATTCAAATTCCAGGAAGGGCATTTATTAGTGTGATGAGCACAAGTATTTGGTTATGAGTCATTGATGTTTTCTGTCTGTTAAGTAGGTTGTTCTGCTAAAAAATAGCTCACTCTGTCCTTCGCTACATCATCACGCTTAAACCGCTGAACCAATTGAAATTTTGTGTGGAAGGAGTTTGAGCTACGAGAAAGGACATAGGATATTTTTTATACCCCAACCATATATTATAGAAGGGAATGGCTAGCCGACGAAGTCGCGCGGAAAATCTAATATTATATAAATCGTTGTCTGAGTACCCACAACACAAGCTTACCGTGGGGCTTAATCAGCAAATAATATTATGTGTGACAGTTTGTGAAGATGTTTTGGTGTTTGTTAGTTAATTACGTAATAACTGCTGAACCGATTCACATGTAACTTGTCGTACAGATATACAAAGACCTGAGGCTCTAGTGTAAGTTTCTTTTGACGTAAAAAATCGTCTTGAACACGTAAGTTATAATGTTATTTATATGGGTAACTCTAACGCGATGGTAGAGTAATATTACGTTAAAAACTTACACTCAGGGCTCTGAATTGAGACATAGGATACTTGATGTCCCATTCATGTTTTCCTTACACAGACAAAGTCGCGGGCAAAAGCCAATACTTAAATAAGATAGTGCTTACTCTTTGTCGATAGATAGCTTCCGCCCTTATAAAGAATCCGTCTGGTGAGCTTCCGGGGTGAATGACCTTGTGGGGAGGGGCCTGCGCTTTGTTTCAATGAGAGGAAATATTCTAGACTAGACTAGACTAGACTAGACTAAAAAATCCGGAGGTCGCAGGTTCAAATCCCGGCTTGTACCAATGAGTTTTTCGGAACTTATGTACGAAATATGATTTGATATTTACCAGCCACTTTTCGGTGTAAGAAAAAATGTAAATAAACCGGATTAATCTGTCGGTAACGGTTGGAAGGTCAGATGGCAGTCGCTTTCGTAAAACTAGCGCCTACGCCCTGGGATTAGTTGCCAAGCGGCACTGGTTGTGGGTTCGAGTCCCGCTTCGAGTCAAATTTATCTATTTTTCTTTCGATTTAAACATCGAAGATATTCGCTAGCAGATAAAAATTACATAGTGTTTATAAAATTTACACTTTCCACAATTGTTAAAGCCATTTTCCAATATTCACAAATCAGAATTAAACAATACCCAAGTCGAAGGCGAACGTAAAACGAATTTTATTGGTCAATTTAGGAACGCCGGACAATAACAATAAATTAACAAATTGCGTACCTGGAAACTCGGTACACGATTTTTTAATTATAAAGCTTTGCGGTAACAAATGTGAAATTCACTTTACATTGCTCGTTTCTAGTTCAGAACGTCTACCATGGTTGACATTTTATCGTCTATCGCGCTATCCATCACTTTCGCACTCACATACTTGTTAGAGGGTGACAGATATTGTGACAAGTGATAAAAAACCGACCATATTAGGCTAGCTGTGATGGTTTGTAAGTTCAAGTGGACAATGACATAGGGTGCACACTATGTATGTATACAATATACACCTTTACGCCATTGTTAACTAAGTACGTTTTTGGTAGCGTTTTCCTAGTCACCTATTACATGACATACATACATTTCAGCCGTATGCAGTCCACTGCTGGACATAGGCCTCCCACAAATATGACGTGTATCATCTTGGGGGTAGTTGCCAAAGTCTCCATGCTTGGCAGGCGGGTTGGCGACCGCAGTACATTGGGTTTCGACGGACGCTGCTGCCCGTCCGTAGGATTGTTGCCTTTTACTACACCCGCAGGAGGAGATGGGGTGGTGCTATTCTAGTCACCCGTAATCGACTATTTTTCTGAGTAAGCACTCAAAAAACGTTCCAACCAAGAAAATGCGGGTAGATTCTAATAAAATGACCCGTTTAGATACCTACCTACCGTCAAAAACACAATTAATCTTCCACTCGGAAAAAAACAAACCACGCAAAGAAGCAGTGTACAGCGTGTTGCCAAACACCGCCTTAAAAGGGAGTTAGAGGAACGATGATTAACGATTTAATAAATTCGCGCCGCGCCATATAAATCACTTGCTGGTTTAAATGTAGCTTATCACCTGGACATACGGGCTAGTATTGCGCACGCGGCTGCTGCGGTTAAAAATGAACGTTTGTATGAAACGTCTTTTTACTGCATAAAATGTGATTTTATGTTATTCATTAATTTCTGTTACATGTTTCATTGGGATTCCTTTTCCGTCTCTTAGGATATTTGCAGTGCATTATGTGTTAAGGCAAAATGGACCACTTACCATCAGTCAGGACAAGGAACAAAAGTTACTAAAGAACGTCAAGAAAAATGTAATACATACAAGTCTCGTACAAATTACAGCATTTTTCACGAGGGTAACAGAAATATTTGTATCAGAGCACTTTAATTTAAAGCTTTTATGTGCAGAATCACGATCTCTTTTAATCTCAATAAGAGAAAATGTGGCCTAATATTTTTGTATTTCTATTCCTATTCAATCTACGAAAAGAAGTAACAGAATAGATGAATAATATTTGGAACACTCTGATCTCGTATCAGATTCGTCCGAGCTAGTGATTCCAAGTAAAAAATAACATAAATCATCTTAATTGTAAAAAAAACGCGGCGTTTCCGCCCAACACCGTATGTTTCCAACGTTGCAAACCTCGCAGGAACAAAGAAAACCTCAACGAGACAAGACCAAACATTTACTTTTGTCGCGCGACAAATAACGCGGGCGCGACGGCATTTATCACCCCTTAAGTTAATCGAGTGTAAACACATTGTTAAGGATGTTTACTCTAGTTATTTGTGTCTAGATCCAGGCCCGGTACCGCGAACATCTAAGTTCGTATATTGCGAACCTTCTCTTTTACTCCAATTAAGGCGTCATGACAGTGACAGAGACAATCGAAATTTACGAATACCGTTTCTCGCAGACACGACTTGACGTTTCACGAGATATAAACGGATACGATAATGATATATAAATGATTAAATACATAGAAAACACCCATGACTCAGGAACAGTTTTTTTAATCCTAATGTCCGTAAAACAAGTTGGACTAGGTAGTTTGTCCTAAAACATTGATTCGTTTACTGCTAGCTGAGCGAGGTCGTATGAGGTTGTCCCTGTCGCAGCGTCTGCGCCGATTCGCTTCAATGGACAGGCCGTGACGACCTCGCTAGGATCTTAGAGGAAGTAGGTACTTAATGTTAGTATTACATGTCAATTATATACTGCGTGTATAAACGTTCAAATCGAAAGAACAAACGATAAGTAAAGACAAATTTCTCTGTACAATACTGGCGTACATCTTCGAGTACTCGATTCGTGACATTGTAAACTCTGTCCGAAACCAAATAATAATATTTTAGATGAATGATAGAAATTAATAAACGCGGGTAAAACCATACATTTTTGTTCAAAAATATTGGGGATAAACTTTTGAGTGCGATTATTTTCGTCGTCAGTCTTTTGAATTTGAGTCCGAAACTCTCAAAATCGACTCCCTGTTTCGCTAGTACTATTGTCTTATATATCGGGTGTTTCCTAACCATCAACTAGACAGAACAAATTGCTTAATGTAAGTAAAAATTTCAAACATTCAAAGCAAAAAATGCAAAATGTAAAGTCGATTAAAAATTGTCAACTGTTGTATAGTCGGCAGTAGAAGTGGCTAGGCGTTTGAGGTGTTCAAAATGAGGTCAACACATCTCTATTGTCAAGAGAATAAGAGCGCTTCAAACGCTTAGCCACTTTTGCTGCTGACTGTAGTAGATCAGAAATAGCACTCTGAATTTTAAAGTAACTTAAAGACAATTTCACGCATGGCATAACTTTAAATCCAAACAACGTCTCATTTGCGGACATCTTACATAACGTCTCCAGTTTCTCTTCACATCGTTACTGCAAACAGCTAATGTAGCATTATCGCATAATGATCATATTATAAAGGAGTTAGTGACTTCGTTGCTGCGACAAGATTACAATGAAGTTAATAACGGAAGTTTAGAGAAAGCCGTCATAATTGCCGGCCTGTCTTCCCCTGTTAGGTGCAAGGGTCATTTGGTAAGAGGTTTTCTGGATAGTCACAAACTAGCTGGAATTGCCTCATAGCACGCGCGTCTTACGTTTCATTCTGACAGGATTCCGACAGCGACAGAAGCGAGTGGCAGTTTTTTTTTTTAATTGCAGTAGGAGGCACATGAGACGAATCGCCTGATGGTAGGCAGTTGCTGCCACCCTGGACACCTGCAGCACCAAAGAGGACACAAATGCACTTATGCCTTTAAGATGAGGGAATACGCTCTTTTCTTGAAGGTATTTTTGCTGTGCGAGGCAGGAAGATTCTAGGGAAACGCACAGAATAGAGGACTGCCAAGCATCTAAGTGGGGAGAATGGACATGTCAAGTAGGACCAAGTCGGAAAGAGGCGGTAGGAATTAATCCGAACAATTCCTCCGAACACTCTCCGTTATAGTGGTGAAATATGTTTAGAGTTATAGAAGTTTTTGAGTGTTTATGCCGCCATTAGTCCTTATAAAAAAATTGGGATCCCTCAATTGTTTTGATCCACACCGCTATCTTACATTCGATGCGACAACCGTGGTTGTTCACACAGCTTGCAAAAAACTCATTTGGAAACAAAAACTCTCCAACCACCACTCTGCTGACGACCGCGCCCACATTTTGTTTAATATTTTTACCAGCATTTTCTACAAAGTCCTGTTTTTATTCATAGGACCTTAAGCGCCTTGGAGCTGGTAACGGTCGCCATGAGCCCATTGTAAAGCGACCTTACGAGATAATTTCTATAAATTATAAAAGCAATTACGTCTGCGTGATGCGGCAGCCTTCGCGTCTCGGTCATGGATTGTTTTGACACTGACAGTGTAAATAGCAGTAGGAAGGGAGCAAACTGATGTTGTGCTTGCTCGTCCAGTAACCGACTCTGCTCCGGCGCGCCGGCGTCGGTCAATCGGTCGAAGGAACCAGTTGGGTCTTTTAGTTCCTTTGCTCCTTTAGTTGGTAGGCGCTTTCGTGACGTTGGCGTCCATCATCTATCACCATTCCTCGTTGCACTAGCACAATCGTGCATTCATTCCGTCCCGATTTTAATAAAATCTACTGAACTGAAAGACCGAAGACCGATTTAAACCTAAAGAAAGGAACTAGTTCGCTTCGCCCGCAGTTCGTAATTAATTGTTTCTAGTTGATAGCTCCTAACCGACACGAAGCTTGAGCAAACCGACGAAAAGACAGTTTGTTACATACGGCATTATAAAGATATCTAGAGGCTTTCTTTAACCTGATTTAACATCGACTGGCGATAAATATTATAATGGCCACAATCAGCTCTGACGACGGATACAGCTCTCAACAAAGGTTGTGGTTTTTAAGCCACAGTAGAAACAGTTGAGACAAGAAACAGACTGTGTAGACTGTTCTTCGTCTCGTCTTGGTGGACGTGGATCTTGACGCTGTCTCAGCGTCTGCAGCAGCAGGAACCGTAAGTGTGATGTCACAAGTGTATTGGGGTAATGGGTAAGCCCATCGTGTCAACAACTCTCGCTAGCGATGATATCGTCCTATTATATTATCGATAATTACATTTATGTTTTTGTTTCAGTAAGGCAACAGGAACAGAAAGACACAGCCGACAGAGGGAGACAATTGATAAGACAGAAAGAAAACTAATTAGTCGTGCAGTGAGAGCGAAAACAATCATTCCTTATCATAGCTTTTTCACACAATCTCAGAAAAAAGAAGACTTCCATAATTTTCCTACAACAGCTATTCCCTAGAAATCCAGCGTTCTAATTTTCTAGGCAGACTAACGAGCCCTAACAGGATTACCTGCCTGCCTAATGAACCCGTGAGTCTTATTCCAGGATCGTAAGGTCTCTTATTGAGCGATTGATTAATACCTCCCTAACGAGGTTGGAGCGGACAAAGGGTTTTGTTCCTATAATGGTATACCTAAATAAGTAGATACCTAAGTCAGGTGAGTAATAAAACTAATTATACCTGATAGTTTTGCGAACGCGGAAATGCTAGTGGCCTAGCGTTTCCGCAGGTAGCAAGTTCGAATCCCGGCTTGTGCCAATGAGTTTTCGGAACTTATGTACGAAATATCATTTGATATTTACCAGTCATTTTTCGATGCAGGAAAACATCGTGAGGAAACCAGATCAAACCCAATAAGGCCTAGTTTACCCTCTGAGTAGGAAGGTCAGAGCCCTGAGTGTAAGTTTTTAACGTACCTTTACGTCACGAACGCGTTTGCGTTTGCCATATAAATAACATTATCACTTACGCGTTAGTAAACGTTTTTTAAGTCAAAAGAAACTTACACTAAAGCCTCAGATGGCAGTCGCTTTCGTAAAACTAGTGCCTACGCCAAATCCTGGAATTAGGTGCCAAACGTACCCCAGGCTCCCATGAGCAGTGACAAAAGCCGTTCTGCTTTGCTCAATGGTTCGGATTTTGTACATTAACTTTTTCTTATACGCGATAAAGTTTAAATACATAAATAAAATATTTTCACGTGATAATTTATCTTGAAAGACGTCACAATAGGACTTAGAGAAAGTCGGATAATGATTCGATACAAGTTATTAATAGAATAATGATACGACAACTGATTATTAAATCGATAACTGATTGGCTCAAATTATTTCTATTTAATACTACCTGTGCCCTGCGGTTATTTTCCCGCAGTAAAACGTAGCTTATGTGTTAATCCAGAGTGTCAGCAACTCCATACCAAATTTTATTAACATCGCTCCAGCCGTTTAGACTAAATAAGTAACAAACAAACACACTCACACACAAACTTTCGCCTTTATAATATTAGCGTAGTAGATAGTGTAGATTACACACAAGAGCAATGAACCGGCTCCATTTGGATAGTGGTTTTTAAAGACTCTTGCACATCTTCACAAAGTTTCACGTTTGTTATATTAGTAGGACGTAACTGGTAGTAAGGGGTAGCTTTGGGGTGAGGTCGTGGTAGAACGCTTGCGACCCCATAACGTACCCCTAAGGCTATGGTCTGCTATAAACGCCGTCGGCCGCTTACGTCAGCGTCACAATGCTGCCTATAGAGATGCACTGTTGTGGTCTCTCTCACACGTCGACGCTGGCGTCTTTTTTGGCGTTCCTCTAGATAGCAGAGGAGGTTAAGGGAGAATAGAACCCCACATACTCCCCCCATAAGGCCTTTCCCCGGGCCGGGGACATGCGTAATGCATTTTCACACCAATTAAAAAAAAGGTAGTGAGTAGCAGAACCGATGGCCGTTGGTGCGTAAAGGTTCTTGAGTGGCGACAACTTTTGAACCCGGGTATGTCCTTAAAGTACGTCCAACAATGAGCGGTAGGGCACAGCGATGACCATCACGCTTGAATCTGGGGAAGCCCAACTGGGGAAGACCACAGCCATAATAACACTGCTACCTTTCAGGTATGTAGTGTTGTGTTCCTGATGGTGAGTAAGGTTCCCAGAGCCCCAAACCCCCTTGAAGGCCGGCAACGCGCTTGTGTTGTCCCCTGGGGTTGCGGGTGCCCCCCCACGGTAATTGCTTACCAACAGGCAATCCGTCTGCTCATTTGCCGCCTGTCATAAAAAAAACTTACCGGAACGAGCATGGTAAAGATCGAATCTAATGGATGCGGGTGGCGCAAAACTGGTCATTGTGGGTCTCTTTGGGGGAGGCCTCTTTGTCCAACAGTAGACGTCCTTCGGCTGATATGATGAACACGTATACATACTGGGATGATATCATACATTACGCATTACTCATATAATTGTGCCGTGATCAAATCATTGTACAATCACGCAGTGTAGCGCTAGTGAGAAACAGTACAAGTCTCAACAAGTTGTATGTTACTTATACCCTTTTAGTAGTACTTGATACTAACATATGTCAGTTGCCTTGAAAAGTGCGATTATAGTAAAGATGATTAAACTAAGCGGTTTAAGAGGAATTTCCTCCCGCGAACGCTCCGGCTGTGGAATGAACTGCCGAGGTTTTCCCTAGGGACTACAGTATGAGATTCTTCAAAAAAGGAGTGTACAGGTTCTTAAAGGGTAGTCATAGCGCATATCCTCTGGAGTTGGAATTGCGTCCATAGGCTACGGTAACTGCTTACCATCAGGCGGACCGTATGCTTGTTTGCCACCGTCGTTATATTAAAAAAAATAATCTTGACAGCAAAAATCGACCCAACTTTATCCATTCAAAACCTTTCTTGGAATCAGGAGTGTTTTCCGAGTGTTTTCAACCAAAATTATACTCTCGAATAAATCCATACTAATATTATAAAATGCGGAAGTTACTCTGTCTATCTGTTAAATCTTCACGCTTAAACCGGTGAACCAATTGGGATGATTGGTCTGGCGAGAGTTTGAGCTCCGAGAAAGGACATAGGATACTATTTATCTCACAATCATACTTTAAAGACGGGCATGGCGAGCCGCCGAAGTCGCGAGGACAAGCTAGTAATTAAGCGATTCAGTGCTGATGGCACGACAGACAAGTCATCAATGTTTTTAACGTGTGGCGTATGACACGAGAGGAGTGTCATCACATTCTATGGCGTAAGACACGCATGGCGCGTCATGAAATAATTGTTCGCCGCCAAAGACAAAAGTTTTTAAAAATGGAAGACGCAATCGGTAAATAAATAAAAAATATTACAGGACATTGACTGCGTCCTCGGTAAATCTACCTGTCTTTGATACATACCGCAAAACAGTCAAACTTGTGAGCCCTAAAGTTTCCATCAGCCGCAAAACACCAGCTAATGGGAACATTATCGGAAATCAGAACAGAGCTGCCACAAACCTGGTACAGTCGTAACGACAAGTTTTCCCGAAGTTTAATATCTTTCGCAAAGCAAAGCGCTAAACTTTTATTGTGCTCTGTATCTTTTATCAAAAGAAATCTGTGAAATGGTGTAAAAATAACTGTTGTTTCTGAGCGGCGGCCAGTTACCGGACGACACAGCGTTGGAATGCCTCCAACTAGGTTGTCACGGTCGCTGTGAATCGTTGAACACGGTGACGCAGGACCGGTCGTTGTACAAATGGGCCTTTGCCTTGTCTTTCGGCTGATGATGATTAACTTTTTATGTAGCATAGCTATATTGATTTCAGTGTTATCTCAATCAATATTTGAGTGCGCGAGTCACGACTCTCGTTTATATTTCATTTAAGTTTGTTTAACAACTAAACAGACGTCATTTTAGTATTTAATAAATTATTAGAACACTTTAATATCATCTACAATAAGGATCCAGTGGCACTAAAAATAACAGGTAGCGAGCAAGAACAATAACCTGCGGCGCTACCGCGAAAAGCGATATTCCTAAATTTCGGACGATTGTCTGTGTCACTCTCATGGTGCCTTAATTGGAGTAAAAGAGAAAGATGCCCGAAATATACGAATATCGTTTTTCGAGGTAGCGCAGCTGGTTAGAAAGAGACTATATGATAAGCTTCTGATGTTGAACATCGGTTTTATTGTGCAGGGAGAATTCTGTATGCACTTCTAGTAATGCAAACCATTTGGTCAATAGATAAAATAGCAAATTCTAAATTACTATTGTATTTTGCGCCATCATTTATAATAAACAAAATCTATTATTATTGCATTTCACTCTAACATCACAAACGCGAGCGAGTGAGCTAAACCGAAACGTTTCACACGTAAATCCGAATTTATTTTTAAGCCATGTCAGTTAGTTACCTCTTCAAATTGTCTATTTCAGTCGATGTCAGATCAGAAAAAATCTATCCGTCTCATTTCTACGCGTAGTGAATGTGCCCTTCGGAACGAGACGGAATTATTACGTCAAAACTTAAAATAAAATTGCTGATATTGGCGCTACTACCACTACTACTGATTCTTACGCCAGGCCACGACAGTGCGCGAATTGCGGCGCGGCAAGCGTTTTATCTGTTCATTGCGTGTGGTCCCAACTAACCGCAGTGCATTGCGCGTCTTTACCGCGCAATGAACAGGCAAACCGTTTGCCGCGCCGCAAGTCGCGCATTGTCGTGGCCGGGCCGTTAGTGTTGTCATACTTTATTTTGTTGTGCAGTCAAAGGTCATTAAGTCATTATCTATACACTTTTCCACCTTGTAGCAAGGACATAGGGTGTAAAATTGTACATATATTTATGGCCTTGCCATTGCGTTTGTCTGTTGGAAACACTATTTATTCTACGATTTATGAAGATGTATAATTATAAATAAACGTGTTAAGCAATCTTGAGATTAAAGACGTATCCACATAATTATGTTGTTACAACACTCGCAAGTCTTTGTTGCTCTGGTGTTGTGCAGTTATAGAAAAAAAATGTATTTACCTAACAGTTAACACACTGTTGTTAGAATTACTTTAAATGCCTCCCACGACAACTTTTTGCACTAGTGATTGCAAATAAATACCTCATTTTTATGAATGCGAATATTCTGTATTAAACTTACTAATATTGAGTATAAAATTCCGACTGGATTCAAATTTACCTTACAGAGAGATATTATATGATATGTATCAGCACGTATTTTACCTGCAACAAAATAACATACAATAAGACATTGTTTACATTTATCATCATTTATGCATATTTTAAAATCGGGGTAATTATTTTATCATTCTAGTTTAACGCTATCATATCCATGCTAAACCATAGTATATACTATATTACTAGATAATAATATATACGCGAAAGTAACTCTATCTGTCTGTTACCTCTTCACGCTTAAACAGCTGAACAAATTGGGATGAAATTTAGTATGGACAGAGTTTGAGCTACGAGAAAGTATGGATATTTTTTATCCCGCAACCATACCGGGCATGGCTGGCCGAAGAAGGCGCGAGGAAAAGCTAACTATTTAGTATACATATAAATACTGAAATACACAATTTCCATATAATTCCTGGGTTATATGGAAATTATGTATTTCAATATATATTTATCAATTCGTGGCACAGGCAGCCATTGCCGATTATTTATTTATTTAAACTTTATTGCACAAAATAAAAATAAAAATACAAATGGCGGACTTAATGTCTAATGGCTTTCTATACCAGTCAACCATTGGACTAAAGAGAAACATTCCCATTGGTGCAAAGCGAAAAATGTAAGAGAATATTGATAACTAAAATAAAGAAGCGAAGTGAAAAACGTTATAATAGACTACATATGAAATACACAAATATTATATTAGTTAGGCGATTAGTTGAGGATGTATCTTTATTTCGAATTATATGTAGATTATTAAAAACAAGACCAGCTTTTAAAATAAAATAAATGTTTATTTATCACTTTTATCGTCGACTGTCCTTTCTTCACCAGTCCACTGGCAACTAAACAAGATAACTTCCTCGATAATGCCGTATCACGCTATCCCGGCCGTAATGGCCGTATTGTTTCATAAACTTATATAATTATCTGTAAATATACGAGTTAGCTGTTGCCAGCGACTTCTTGTTTGTTAATACCGTTAATGACATGATTGTCCGTGAGTAAGGTGACCAGGTTGAAGTTGTTTTTTTTTTATGAAATGCTAGAGTGCCAGGGCCTGGCAGGCCGTGGTAAGGGCCGTTGAAAGAGGAACCGCCGCAATATTATGTGCTCCGTGTCCAGGTTTACCGTCTTCTGAACGACTCTCTCTGACCCTTCATCCAATTACAACCACGTAGCGAGAGGTTCTTAAGATATTGAACGACACTTTTAGCAATTAAGAAAGTAAATTATTTTTTTATTGAAGTACGTAGCTCAAACTGACTAAAGACTAAAACTCTAAAGGTTTTTGTAAGCATCTACTAAACGACGGTAGGTATCATAGACACACACGTTTAAATACTCTGTTTAGTGTTTAGCCTATATATGTGTCCCACGTCCCACTGCTGAGTAAAGGCCTCTCCCGTGGACCCTCAAAACTCCCTGTCTCATGCTGCTGCTGAGGAAAGCATCTAGATCGTTCCGCCATCCCTGATTAGGCCTCCGCCCCACCACTTGGTGGCTACGCATGCCCACCTATCCGGATGCATGCGCCAGATGTGACCGGCCCAATCCCACTTGAGCCTGGCAGTCTTCCGACCAACGTCTGCTATGCGTGTTACATTTAAATACCTATATCCAAATTCCATTTCTTCATTCTTGCTGTGTGATGCCGGCTGACTAGAATAGCACCACCCCATCTCCTCCCGCGGGTGTCATAAGAGGCTATAAAGGGAAAACTGACGGATGAGCAGCAGCATCCGTCGAAACGCAATCTACAGCTACTGCGGTCGCCAAGCGTGGCGACTATGGCAACTACCCCCAAGATGATACAAGTTATATTTGTGGGGGGCCTATGTCCAGCAGTGGACTGCATACGGTTGAAATGTAATCCAAATTCAGGAACACATGGAAGAATCGCGATAGCCAGGATTCGAACCCCAGCTTCGTACCCTTAGTGGCACTACCAGATCCACTACCTACGATTTGAGGCTAACCATATATATAAGGTACATATATCCTCTAGCCGCCCAGAGATCATTGCCAGGACAAATGCAACTCTGGTTTGTCATAATTAAAATTCAAAATGGCATTCAATGGGAGACCTATTTATAAAGGGCGGCTAGAGGATATTTCTTTGCCATTTCCATCACGCTTGAATCTGGGGCAGCCCAACTGGGGAAGTACCTCCTCCTTACAGAAGACCACAGCCATAATAGCACTGCTACCTTTCAGGTATGTATTGCTGTGTTCCTGATGGTGAGTAAGGTTCCCAGAGCTCCAACCCCCCTTAAAGGCCAGCAACGCGCTTGTGACTCATCTGGTGTTACGGGTGTCCATGGGCGATGGTAATTGCTTACCACCAGGCAATCCGTCTGCTCGTTTGCCGACTATGTCATAAAAAAAAAGACATAAAACAAAAACATATTTCGATAAGAATTGCTTTATCCTGCATGTTATTACTATAGCACCGATAACATTGCTACAATGATTCATATTCTATTTCGATAATTGATCGAACGATGAAATATTTACTACCGTTATCATTATCGGATATAAATTGCCATGTTTTCCGATACTTTATACACTTGAAGCACTTAATAAAATACTCAAACTATCCTTGGTTGAGGTCCTTGATCCTAACTATAAATATACGAAAACTGCGCAGGCGTCTTTAAAGCTTAATATTGATTTTTTATTATCAACACATACGATTGCATTTGCGCAAATGTTAATGTCAGGGTCTCAGGGTCCTCATGTCAGGGGTCTCAATAATATGTACTATTGCACTCTGTTGGGCTGAATGAATGCAACAAGCGATCGACAGCCCGCCTGAGTCCGGCCGGGCGTCCCTACACTACATTTACATTGCACTCTGGGCTATTTTATTCATTAACCATATAAAAGTCAACGTTAAATATAGGCAACAAAATGACCAAGTAAAAACATCTTCGTAAACCACGACAGAATCCAAAATGGCGGAGCATAACTTTTGTAGTATGGCGTATAAGCAAATCAAAGATAAATAATGCCGTGAATGCTTGAGGTTTTGTGAGTTGATGGATGATAAGACATCCAGCACCTTAATATAAATAAGTCATATTTTCTTTCCTACTGCTTATTTGATTATGTATTTCTTTTCCGTACATGGAACAATGGTGTCCCGGACATTTGGGAGGCGTACGCGGAGCCGGATCAAGCCAACGCGTAGAAGCTCTTTTGACAATTTAATGAAATGTAAGGGTACACTAAGCGGATGTTGCCCCTGCCCTGTTCGTGTCATGGGACGCGCACAGAGACAGCACCCGCCATGGTGTAAGGATTATATATATATTTTTATTACTTAGTTTCTCAATTTGTTGTTGGTATATATTTTACTGCTGAGTTACATTGTTGTTCTAAATAAATAAGTAATTTATCTCTACCAACAAGGGGTCACAAAAAAGCGATTCCTTATACCGTCAGGGACTTTATTTGTACCCATTTACGGTTCACTTTACGTTGGTCTTTTCATAGTAAGTATTAAATAATAGAAAACAGCTTGAACCGTAAGTGGCCCACCAATTATAGTACTGTACAGTCATGGGACTGTACACACTTTTGCACCTTATTACAATGGAGTAAGGTGCAAAAGTGTTAACATATCTTTGACGTCGACTATACCAGTTGGGCTCCTGTAGCCATAAGTTGTCTGTATTAAATAAATACGTCGCATTAAACGAGAATTTCCTTAACAAGAACGACAATAACACGTCCGTTGCCCCTCGTTCGACCTTGCCTCTCAAATCTCTGTATATTTATACCTTTGTCTCGTTTCCAGACAGTTCTTGCATATAAAGTACAGTATGTATTGTACAATTTCAAAACAAGGAAAAAAATCACTGAACTTGCAAAATAATGGCAGGGAAGTTATTGATGGATGTCAAATTGTATTCGCTCCAATGTTAGTTTCTAAGAAAAAATAAATATATTGTGGATGATGTATTGGAGGCGCTTGTGGCGAGGTATAGAGACTAGTAGTTATATATTTACAATTTATTTACATTAGTATATACATATGTAATGTACAATCATTAAAATGTTATCACGGACACAAGAGTAAAAGCAGGAGTATTAATTTTATATTTTTACATAGATAGACAGCCGTGTTATTATTCTTGTTGCTAAGTAACAGCGCGCCGCAACACCCAGGCGCGGGGACTTAGTATTTGGTAGCGATGGTGGAGGCCGAGCAGGCCGCCACAATATATTAAGGTGACGGCACCAGTAATGGACAAGGAACCAATCATGAACATTAGTGCTTATATCAAAGGAGTTTTCGACGATCGGTCTGGCCTAGTGGGTAGTGACCCTGCCTATGAAGCCGAAGGTCCTGGGTTCGATTCCCAGTCAGGGCATTTATTTGTGTGATGAGCACAGATATTTGTTCCTGAGTCATGGGTGTTTTCTATGTATTTAAGTATTTATATGTATCTATCTATTATATATATCGTCGTCTAGTACCTACAACACAAGCCTTACTGAGCTTACCGTAGGACTAGGTCGATTTGTGTAAGATTGTCCCGAAATATTTACTTATTTATTTATTTATTTATATATTTCTATATTCTATATTTCTATATTCTATATCAAAGGAGTTAAGTGTTGTGCATTTGTTGGGACATATTCAATTTATAACTTTATGATTTTTGAAATAAGAACTAAGTATCCATCATAGGTGCCTGTCAGCTTAACACCTTCGCTGCGGCATGAGGTTGATTCGACCTCAAACAAGTATGCTTAATTACGATGTTAACTAATTGCCGCAACGAAGGTGTTAAAGTGTCCAACATTGGTGCCATTACCTTAATCAAATGTACAAAATCATTCAAATATACAAGCTGAGAAGTTTCTAAGTATATTTTTGTTGATATTTAAGACTAAGCTTACGATTACGTCACATCAAATCAAATAATATCGTCAGGTGACAACCAAAACTCACTAATTAGTACCACAAATTAATAGCCATAGTGAATTATATTAATACTTAAATAAGGTTAATTGTTGTTTAATTATTTTTTTGTAGTTAGTGAGTTATAGTGGTCATCTGACGAAATACAGTCACATGGATATTAAATACGAGTACAGTCTTGAGTAAATTCAGTGTATTCAGCCAGCTAGTGGGTGCAAATGTGTACAAGATTTACTACAGCCACACATGCTGATGATATCTAATTTATTAGGAACACAGAACATAAACACAATTAAAATAGAAAATAATTAAAAAACAAAATGAACTTAAACTAAACCTATTTATAAATAAAAAAATATCACCTAGATCGCTACCAGTGGGTAGTGTGCCCAGAAGGCTGGCAGCATTGCCACGTTGCCACGTTGTATGCTTATTCGCTGAGCGAAATACTGGCCAGCCCTCTGGTCACCTGTAGCTTCGATCAGACGCGACGCTAGGTCTTTATAGACCCTGCGTGCGCCCGGTCCCCAAGGTCCCAACGTTTCGACCCCAAACGCCTCAAATATGTAGCCACAGCCAAGAGTGGCATATTTGCGGCGTTTGAGGTCTTCGACTGTCGATGCTTGACTTAAAAAAAAAAATACTTAATTGAATAAAATGCATTGAGGCATATCAGTTTCCCTTATAGTGTCTGGTAACTTATTCTAACAGCGTGGGTTCAATGCCAAAAACACTTAATCCACATAGGACAGTGACTTACTTTATGCACATGATATTATATCGCTGACGCACATCTGGGAAGTGGTGTTTTTTAAACGCATTTTGTATGTACAGTACATACATCACTATTTTATAAATATGCAAACAGTGTGTTTGTGTTCAATATAGTAACGCTTGCAACACTCTTTTTCTTAGCCCGAAGGCAGAACTTGCACACTTTGTTTGAGCCCTCAAAACCGCTACCCAACGTACTATTTGTAACATTATCTAGGAAAAGGGACCTTATTGTCGATGGCACTTACGTCGAATCGCGTTGCGTTTGTATTGTATCGTCTTGAACAACGACATAAGCGCCCCATCGACAATAAGGTCCCTTTTCGTAGATAATGTCACATTTTATTTAAGTTAAACAATGCAGGCGAAACTGAACTTAGTTCCTTACATAAATAGTCTAAGTATGGGATATTTTCACGTTAATGTATTGTCCAACTTTAGTGCAAAAATGTAGTGTTAGTGAGTTGTAGCAGTTGTAGTCTCTAAACTAGTAGAGAGGAATATTGGAGCATTTCAAGAACCAGTCAATATGGTCACTAGACCGCAGGTAATAATCATCTTTACACCACATGAGTCGCTAAATTTGCTAATATTATGCTAGTAAGTGCTCAAACTAGTAGATAATAAGGTCAAAAATTAGACGTAAATATCCTCGCTCAATAACCATCAGTGCAATTTCAATCGTAAATGGCTGGCGATATTATAATTGATTTTACATAGAAACCTGTAGATTATCTTTCAAAAAGAGACGTTAATCCCTGCTCGATTCCAGAAAATTCCGTAAATTCTCAAAACTTTTGACGAACAAATATTGAAAACCATCATTATATTCATCCCTGATCGATCCTTAGACCTATAGCTAAATTCTCTCATCAACGAAGAATCCCTTTGATCCATGATTAATCTCAACATGTCAGCTGTCTTGTCTCATCTTGGTCCTTAATAATTCCAAAAACCGTTTCGTAATTTTTTTCTCATATACTCATTCTCTCTCGTCTCTGTACTCTAAATTCCTGATTGGGTTTAGAATCTTTCTTCAAATTTCCCATCCGCCAATCAGAGCAACTACAGGCATAGGCAACGAGGTACAGACACAAAATGCAAATGTCTGCACTCAAGTTACTGTGCATTGATCTACGCGAAGTTTGAAAATTGACTTTCTATCTCTCGTTCGCTCTAGCATATTTGTGGGATAGGGAGGGAGATAACGTTACTTTGATTTATGATTTTAGCAGTGAGCCCTTAGTACACGGCCTATCAATTATTCAAGAGGTGCACTTTACGACGGCAGATTTGCACCGTTACTAACGAATCTTTGTGATGAGCCTTTTTAGTTATTTTTATGTATGACATTAATCTTCTCTCCGTTATTAGTTTTTCTTTGATTACGTATTCGTATTTTTACTATGTAGTTGAACAGCCAAATAAACTCAAGTTTTATTTTGTACACATATTCAATGGAGCTTATGTTTTAATTATTTTTAATAATAACATTTTAGTTTTTTCATAATTATAAGTATTATTGCTGTTTAAATTAAAATATGACATGATTGTCAACATAGCTGTAATGAACACTTGAAGTCATATAAAACGAATTGAAATAGATGATGTATAGTCAAGAAACCCCTTTTGAAGCTTGGTGTATCCGTAGCTTAAGGATACATTCGGGGTATCCTTAAGCTACGTCCAACAATGAGAGGTAGGACACAGCGAAGAACCATCACGCTTGAGTCTGGAGAAGCCCAACTGGGGAAGTACCTCCTCCTTACAGAAGACCATAGCCAACTAAACTGCTACCTGTAACTGCTGCGGTAACTGCTTACCATCAGGCGGGCCGTATGCTTGTTTGCCACCGTCATTGTATATATGTATAAAAAAATTACCAAGGCAGGATTTAAACCTGCGACTTCAGTATTTCCGGCTGATATCCTTACCAACTTGCTATTTTCATATGAAGCAAGTATTATTATACTATTATTTACAAGCTTGTACTTGGAGGATAATTTTACCAACAAGCGACGTCATGACGTCATTAGTCCTCATTTCAACCTTCCACTCGATCTGAAGTATTGAATACTCCAATCACTGTCAATTCGCGGGGTTCACTGAACTATCAAGGTGGCGTGGCGGCCCGGTTCCCGTAAATGTACGTGCTCGATATACGGTCCGGTTATTGCCGGCAGTTCTTTAACTTGAGACAACCGCTCATGTATTTTCCCCTAGGAAGATATAACTAATATGGAGACGACACACGCTCTAATTTCTATCGGAATAATTCTGCCGTTTTCGGCTTGGGGTGAGGTAACACGCATAAATAATGTTAGCACTAATGCATTTTTTACGTGCGTCGCTACACACGCACTCGACAAAATTATTAAACACTAGCATAACCTATCTTCACACAACTTCAAGAATTATGACCGGCGGCCGAGTCATTTTCAGAGGGGAACGCCTGTTAATGGCTACTCCATATTGTATCCTCCTAGTTTTTCCCTAAACTTAGATCAGAAATCAATGGTGGATGGCCAGTAGCGTCCCTAATGGCTGTGGAACATAAGTATAAGTATTGCGATAGCCCATCATCCGCCTGCCAATGATTATGAAATTGAACAACCCCATGTTTAGAGATCTCTGCGTGGGGCCATATTTGGGAAAACCTGTAATAAAAGGAATTTTGCCTTGAAATTTGAGCTTATGGCCTGATATTTGAGTACTTTAGTAGAAAAATATAGGTACAGAATTAAGCGTCCTAAAATAGCCCACTATCAAAATTGTATACTTGTAACCGGTGTAATGGTTATGTCGCTTTCCAACACTACGTCTTTATCCCGCTCTTATATAGATTAGCTGACATGTAAACAATTGCTCTAGACAAATAGTTCTTCAGCTAGTTTAAATACTGAATACACTAACCGTGCAGTACTCACAGTGATGTGTGAATGAACTTTATCGCACATTGTTCGTAATTTATTGTCTTATTTGCGAGTGTGAGACGCCCTCCAGCTGGTCCGATGACCTGGTTACGGGAGGTTAGGGAAACAAACATGGCGGCCAAGCTGCTGTTAACAAGATCCGCCATGATATCCATCTTATGTGCATTCAAAGTATCGGCCATGTATAGTCAACCAATTTGATTTCTAGGCCACTTCGAACCTTGTCACAGTGACGTTAATAAGAAATCTTTTGCTTCTTTCATATAGATTTTCACTGTGACAAGGTACGAAGTGGCCTATGAATCAAATTGGTTGACTGTACATCTACATAACTGCATACTAACAAGGTAAAAGAGATCTTCAAATGCATATGAGTTTTGCAAAGCCAAAATAGTCTTTGGATAACTAATCAAAACATTTGGCCTGGAAATTTCAGGTGGCAGTTTCAAATATCAAATACAATTCTTTATTTTTTTTATACAAGACTGACCAGCGTTTGACCCCAGTCACACCAGATTTTTTTTTTTTTATGACAAAGGTGGCAAACGAGCAGAAGGATTGCCTGATGGTAAGCAATTACCGTCGCCCATGGGCACTCGCAACACCAAGGGAGTCACAAGCGCGTTGCCGACCTATAAGTAGGTTGGAGCTCTGGGAACCTTATTCACCATCAGGCACACAACACTACATACCTGAAAGGTAGCAGTGCTATTATGGCTGTGGTCTTCTGTAAGGAGGAGGTACTTCCCCAGTTGGGCTTCTCCAGATTCAAGCGTGATGGTACTTCGCTGTGCCCTACCTCTCATTGTTGGACGTAGTTTAAGGACATACCCGGGTCCGGGTCAATTTACCTGATGGTAAATGTCGAAGAGTTTCAGGGTGTAGCAGGCTGGTTCAGTGACAGCCTATTCACCCTTACCTTGAAAAGACACAAATTATATCTTTAGGGGAATACAGACGAAGAAAGCGATTCCATTCCTTAGCAGCAGCATTAGGAAGGTAGAAGCGGATCGCTTCGTGTGAATGAATGGAACATTTACAACGTAAGGATGAAACCGCTCCCCTCGCCTGAGAAGAGAGAACTAAGAAAAAGAGATAAATAAGGAAAACTCTTAACCGTCTGACAATTGAACAAATACGCACTTTTTAGTTACATTGTTCCATGAAAGGTATTTGGACTCTCCGATATGTATTGTCCTTTAAATTTAAATTCCGTTTCATAATTATTCCCTATCCTTTACATTGCCATTTCTGTTTGTTAGAAAGAGTCAACATTTGCCAGAGCTTTGTTAAATATTAATAAATGACGGGGGTCAAGTTTTTATATTAATGTCAATGGGAAAGAAATTGCTACTAAGAACAAATCAAATAATTCTATATTATTATTATTTTATTTACATTGATTTTGTTAAGTAGTTAAACTACTAAAGAAATTATAAATGGAAATAGGTGGCATAAACTTAAGATAAAGTGACTAGATCTTCCAACGTCTAAGTTAGGATTTGAACCCGCATCTCCAGCTTCCGCGGCTGTCGTCTTTTCGCCTCTCACACGCCGGAGAACCTGCTCACTTTATCTCAAGTCATCATCATCATGTCAGCTGAAAGACATCCACGGCTGGACTTAGGCCTCTCCCAAAACGACCCAATATGACCGGTCCTGTGCCTTCCACATCCAGCGGCATCCCGCGACCCTCACTAGGTCGTCGGTCCACCTTGTAGGCCTACCTACGCTGCGTCTTCCAGTTCGTGGTCGCCACTCCAGAACCTTTCCCCCTATCGGCCATCGGTTCTGCGCATAATGTGCCCAGCCCACACAACTTTGGTTCTACTGCGGATGAAATCATTACTGATGCGATCACGCAGAGACACTCTCAACATAGCCAAGTATATGTCATCTATTCCCATTTGTAAAGAATAGTACGTTTCTATCAAAAAAAATTTTTTCGACGAGGGTGAAAGTTGGAGCTTGAGTGAAACGAGGGTGACAATCACCCGAGTCTTAAATACGTTTTTACACGTGTATCGAACCCAATTTTTCATAACAAGTGAAATGCGAGCAAAGTTCATTGAAGTGCTACGCGCTACACTTATTGTCATATGTATGGCTTTTCAATTGATTTTGGTCGCTTTTTACGATAACTGTCTATGTCATGCGCTTCAACGTAAAAGTGATTTGTGTCTCAAACTATAATTCTGTGGCCCTAGTGAAAACGGGTATAAGTCAAATTAGGACACCGAAAATGGATACAAATGCCGTACATTAAATTTTATAAGACTTGTGGCCTTTTTTACTGAGCCAATTACCCTTTTTACCATACTAGGGTTACAGAATTCCACAAGACATCATTTTCTTTTGATTGTGTACTAGATTTTTCTTAATAATTTCCTATTCTTCATGAAATTTATAATGAACAACAAGGGCGTTTGCCTTAAAAGAAGCAACGAAGCGATGTTTTAAGTGAAAGAAAAAACTTTACAAAATAATATTTCGTTAAGTTATTCTGCTTCCACGGACATAAAAAAGTAAAATTTTAAATGTGAAGCGACGCAGAAGATTCCGAGCTCAGAGAGTTGCGATAATATTTCCGGAGGTAGTCGAGTATTCTTCAATGGTAGACGTTGTTGGAAAGCTACTTTAGACTTTGTATCACGCTTATAAAATGAAATGAAAAGGTATGTTTCTTTGGTGCAAGAAAAAAACAAACAAAAATTGCATGAAATGAAACAACTTCAATTTACCCGTGGTAATACGATATACAATATAGGTCCCTACGCGTTGACTTCAAGACCTCTTCCGTTTTTTAACGTCTATACTGAACTAAAATTCCATAATTCAAATAATATACAGGTATTACAAATACTTAGGTAACTACTACTTAAAATTTAAAAAAGGCCCTTAGGGCATATTTTATCAAGGATGCTGACGGCATTTCCTCGTTGTATCGCAATGCTGATACGTTGTGCGAGGAAGCCGCTAGCTCTTCGGTTACCAGTTACGTCAACCAGTCGCTTCGCGATTTTTACAAAAAGTCTGTGCATACTGGGATCCCATGAACCTACCGTTTCTACGCCAAGCGGTACAAAATGGTACTCTCTGCCCAGGCTCTTATATATTTTTTCCGAACTAGTGCGTAAAAAGTGTACTACTGCGTAAATTTCACTACTTAAGGCTCTTGTTATGAAAAATTGGGTTCGATACACGTTTAAAAAACTTCTTTAAGACTTGGGTGATTGTCACCCTCGTTTCACTCGGGTTCCAACTTTCACCCTCGTCGAAAAAATTTTTTTTTTTACTTGTATCGAAATATACTAATTTAGTTTCGAAAATTTCGGGCTTTCCGCCGCTGCGCCCGCTTTGACATTAGTTTGTTGAACACGTGTGTTGACCCTCAGCATGTATCGTGGCCTTTCCAATTCGACATTAATGCTGGGAGACTTTTCTACCAGAAGGCCTAAGGCTAGAAAGAAAAAATTGGCTACATCTTTATCGATTTCAAATACGAGCGATAGAGATAAAAGGAAGAACAAACAACCTTCAGAATAAACTTGTTGACGAAAATGACATATAGGTATATATGACGGTATAACAAACTGTGTTTTTTCTCTATTTGTGCCAAGTGAGTGCTATTGACCTGAGATATTTCCGTCTTTCCTGCCGTTTTGTTTTCAATATGTTTGCGAATAATTACCTATTGTCATATGTGGCACACTTTCTTCAATACGCGTGAGAAAAAGTCGGATAAGTGCCCTGTCTTGTAGGTTAGGAAGTAGCCTGATCTTTAAGAATGTTAGTCACATTTTCGTGGCATCACATTTCGATGTGGGATCCAATTCTATTAGTTTAGGTTTTTAATCTACAAGTAATCAACTCTGCATCCATGTCTACTTATTTTGTCCGTCATTTTGGTAATACAACAATTTTACATTCAGTGAGCGAGCTTTTTACAATCTTGCAACTCTTTTTTGAAACATAAACTGTAACCGATTGAGCACACTCATGAGTTTTTTTACGACATGCGAGCAGACGGCGGCAAACGAGCAGACGGATTGCCTGGTGGTAAACAATTACTGTCGCCCGTGTCATGGGCACCCGCAACACCAGGGGAGTTACAAGCGCGTTGCCGGCCTTAAAGGGGGGGGTTTGGCGCTCTGGGAACCTAACTCACCAGGAACACAACACTAGATACCAGAAAGTTAGCAGTGCTAAGTTGGGCTGCCCCAAATATGGTCACCGCTGTGCCCTACCTCTCATTGTTGGACGTAGTTCAAGGACATACCCGGGTCCAAATAGAAAATGTGTTGTATGACAATGTTTTCTTTTTTTAAATCATAGTAACCAAGGCATCAGAACACATAAAGAGTTGACGCGTGATACCTACGAATATTGCACACATGAACGCATGATTGAATTTCGCTGCCAAACCGCCGTCCGGCGGCGCAGGCTGGACCAATTACGACCGCATCCAACTAGACCTAATATAGATTGACTAGAATTCGGAATGCTCTAGCTAGACCTGATGCATGACCTTACATGTAACAAATGTCAGTGACGTGATTGCATAAGCGGTGAATTGTGACTGTTAGTTGATAATTGAGTAAGTGGAGTCAGCGTTAGTGTTTTGTTGTTAAGGCCATATTATTTTAAAGAATGACTCAGTGCGATTTGTTACTGCGCTTTTAGTGCTTTGTTTGAGACTACATTACAATAGCCACATTATTTGCCGTTATATATTAGGTCCTTACATATGAAATTGAGGTTTTTTCGAACTAACTGTTTGATCATAATGACAAGAATAGCAAAAGCACGTAAATGCTACAAGATAATTGAAGATGACTACCATCATTTATAAGCAGTTTCTCAATCAACATCTAAATATTTATCTAAAAATTAATAAAGGTAAGCATGGTGAAAAAAAGAGTTTTCTTTTAACGGATCAATTTCGCTGTATTATTTACAGGAGCGGAAAAGTATATTGAACGTGTTGGAAAACAAAAATGTACGTCAACTGAGACCTAAGTGTAATCTTGTAGTGATTTGTCTCTTCGTCACACAAAATCATCTCAACGCAGTCTCTTCTGAGGCGCTATACCGCGAAAGACGATATTCGTAAATTTCGGACGATTGTCTCTGTCAAGATGGTCGAAATACACGAACTTCGATGTTCGCGGTACCGGGCCTGCAAAGACTAATTTTCCTAATAGTTTCTTCAAAAATATATTATTTTCCCATAAACAAAAAGTTACATTGATCTTCGATCGGTTCTAGAATCTTTATTCCATTCTCTCCTCCGCCAATCTGCATCCCTGGTCATGCTGTGGAGTCCAATATGGAATCATCATCAACCTATTTCAGTCCACTGAAATAACCTGGAACAGAACCGGGTCTTCGGCTCTCCGCAGTCATTGTCAGCCACCCTGATCCTCATTCCAATATGGAAATTGACTGTTATTCTTCAGAAATGTCCCATTGAAGTAAAACTCCAGTGACCTATTGAAGCCTACAACAACCCAGTTCCATTCATAACGAACAAAACAAACAGTACAAGCAAGGTCTTTGAACCTGGTCACGACAAAGAGGCTAACGTAACCCAAATAAACAACTAAATTGTGGCCAATTTTGACTAACGAGTACCTACATACCATCTTAAATGTGTAAGTATACTTATATAATTATACTAGATGATGCCCGCGGCTTATGGTTAGAGGAAAATGTAACATATTGAGTCTTCCCGTGGGAATGAGATGTTTTCCCGCTGGAAAAAGTATCCTATGTGACTAACTACCCCAGTTAAAAAATCACATCAATTCGTCGCTCCGTTTTGCCGTGAAAGACGGATAAACAAACAGACACACTTTCGCAATTATAAAATTATTGTTGATCAAGTGTTTTGTAATCAGCAGACATTGGCTTTCGATTTGTCGACTGCCAATGTCTGTCTGCCAGTGTCGAATTTTTATCGCGGAGCAAGCGTCTATTTCGACGAAACATACTCACAATGCAAGTTAAATAAAAGTTTGTAAAAAGTTAAAACAGTCGAAGCAAACAGGTGTGTGTCTTGTGCTAAGTGTCACATTGCCGCTTGCCTTGGCGTCTGACCGCTCGCTGGCCTCTGTCAGACTGTTGGTGTTTCATTGCAACCCATTTTCGACGTTCAAATTATATTAGCTAACATTGGAAATTATAGAATTCTTGTGACGAGGTTTTTTTTTTAAACTAAGCACTGATGGCAAGCGACTTGCAACTCCGAGTCCCTAGATCGACGGTGAGTTTTTCGGAACTTAGGTACGAAATATTCTCATAAATATTTACGTAAGGATAACATTGTGAGGAAACCGGACTAATCCTAATAAGGCTTAGGTTACCCGCTGGTTTGAAATATCAGGTGGCTGTGGCTGTCATTAAAACTAGTAACTACGCTAATTTCAGGTATTATTTGTCCAGCGGACTCCAGGCTCCCATGCCCAAATGCCGGGACAACAGAGGATGAAGCTTACATATACCTACTCAATGAATGTATGCATGACACAGGCTTTATAGCTAAACTGCGACAAGAAACCATCGGAGGACGGGCATCATGGTGCCTTTAGAGTGGTTTCGCACTACGTCCGATCCGAACCCGATCCGAACCCGTGAAAATATTGAGCTAGAAAACTCGGATATTGCTTAACGCACTAGTCCGATCCAAATCCGTGAAAATATGGGTCTAGAAAACTCGGACCGAATTCGGATATTGGTTACGCTCAGCTCGTACGCAGCTCGGCTTCAACTCGGACGCAGTGCGCAAGCGTTCATACAAATAATAATAATATTATGGTTACTTCGGTTCGTCAAAAATCTTATCCGAAATGGAGATTCTAGAATCACGGAAAGAAATCGGATGACGGAGATCGGATCTAGTGCGTAAATAGTTCTACGGCTACTACGGACCATATTTTCACGAGATCGGATCGGACGTAGCTCTTAGAGACGCCCAACCCCTGCCGAGTCTGACGATTATGGTATTGAATCCCCCATGCTCAAAGGTTGCTGCCTAGCGATCCATGGGGGAGACGTAATTAGTGACAGAGAAAATGTGTAGGCCTGCGGCGCTACCGCGGAAAACGTTATGCGTAAACGGACTTTTGTCTCTGACACTCTCATGACACCTTGATTGGAGTGAAAGAGAAAAATGCTTGAAATATACGAACTTCACTTCAACACACATACTTTTAATACATTGCGTGTCCTGTAACGACGTACACTTTACTACACATCACGAAGCGATTATTATGTAAACATACCCATTTAACTATATAATTACTTCAACACAAGGACAACACACAATCACTGAGCAATTAACATAAAAAAACGACATAAATACAAAAGAATTCTTTACCATTAAAGCCTTTTATAATTTCATGTAACAAACGATTAACACTTTTATTCCACGGAAAGAATTAGCAATATTGTACCTTATTACAATAAAGTTAAGGTAGCAAGTCCATGTAATGTTCTGATAAGCGCTCTTTATTCTATTCTGAAACTATTTTTGTCGCAAATATCTACCTTATTTCTTTACGTTAAGGTTGATTTCAATATATGTTAATATTATGATTAGAATATTTTATTCGTGTTACGCTGAATATCCTTGAACGTTGCAATTTGTGCCTTGTTTAATCAAATTAAGGTTTATAATAAGTTTTAATAAAACTAAAAATACGACCTTTCATTATTTGTGTTCCTTTTAAATTGACGGTGGTGTTAAATATTCCAGATATATTTTTTAGTCTGAATTTTTTCTTTTTAATTAAATTTTAATAAACTATTTACGGATATTTTAAAGATAATAATAACATTAAACCAACTTTGTATATTCTTTTTAATTTAGGGAAACAAAAAAGTTGATTTTCTGAAATTCATTATGTATTTGATTTATCAACTTTAAAGAGGTCAATTAAATGATAATTTAAAGAGGTTCCAAAATATTTCAAAAGAGGTCTCATTTAATTATCTTATTAACTGTGTTTCAACGTAGCAAATTTGTTTCCTCATTTTTTTTTTCAAAAAACATAACAACCGCCTATGATATACTTAAATGTACTATTAAATTAGAACCGAGTACTATTAGCGAGTAAAAATATACGTGACTTATTTGTTAGCACCTTATAAATGTAACTATATATGTAGTCACTATTTACACTAGAGATATTTTATTTTTACTCTATCGTGCTGTAATTTTTACTCTTATAAGTACCTTGTTTTATGTAAATGTGTGTTTATATCGGAACATTTTCATACTACAAAGCTACTACACGTAGCGTAGCGTATATACTACAAAAGTAACGTTAGCAGATTAAATATACTTTTGCATTAAAGCAATAACACAAAACCTTCATTCCAAAATAATTGTAAAAAAATATGAATAATGCCTTAAGGTTGACTGATAGAGAATGCCTCTAACTTGTCAAGGGCCCCACATTATCTATTTAGTGCATGCATACATATCTGAAAAGCTGTGCCCGTAAACGCGATATAAGCATTTTTAAAGCTTAAAAACATACCTGAAACAATAAAAACACATGAATTAAAAAAGTCCATTTTACTACTACGATTTTTTTTATTTACAGTCTTTATTACGAGTGCTTAACTATTTACTATATTAAATGTAAAAAGGCCCTTGAGGCACTGTACCAAGGATGACGAAGAGCTGACGGCTTCCTCGCACAACGTATCAGCATTGCGATACAACGACGAAGTGCCGCCAGCTCACCGGTTACGTCAACCAGACGCTTTGTGATTTCTTAAAAAAGTTTGTGCGCACTGGGACCCCATGGACCTAGCGTCTTTACGCCAAACGGTACAAAATGGTACTCTCTGCCTAGGCTCCAACTACTATATTTGTTACGTTTTAAAATTTAGGCGCTTTCTGCCGCTGCGTCCGCTTTTCCATTAGTTCGTTGTATATGGGACGGCGCTAGCGTGTCTACGCAGGTCGCATCCCACACCAGCATCCATCCATCTTTTACTACTAAAGTCTGAGCCTCAAATACATTATAAAAAAAAATTTTGCTCATGCTTAATTAATCGTGACAAAACTGACATAATTTAACGTTTTTCACGTTACTTTAACTGGGGGCACCTTATTTTGAAAACTCCTATAACTACCTAAAGACATTCATAAATCATAATGATAATGAAACATCACTATACAAGGAAGCAGTATACAATCGTATGACAATTGCAGTCTGAAAACCATGGAATTGTCATATCATGCATCCTTTTATATGTAATATTAAATCGGTTCGTTTGTGTAATATTAAACATCAGTATAAACAGATAACAAAAACGAACAGTAGGCCGACTAAGTTTCGGTATCGGCGGCTGAACGAAACTAGTTAAAGCTCAACTTTCGGTTTTGGTTTCGGCATATATTTATTTTTATGATATGAGAGGCAAACGAGCAGACAGATTGCCTGATAGGAAGCAACCACCGCCGCCCATGGACACTCGCAACACCAGATGAGTCACAAGTACGTTGCCGATCTTTAAGATCTCTGTACGCTCTTTTCTTGAAAGTTTGGATGTCATATCGGTCCGGAAATACTGCACACGACAATTTATTGAGAAGTTATGCTGTGCGATGCAGGAAGTTTCTAGAAAAACGCACAGTTGAGGACTGCCAACCATCCAAGTGGTAATGATGAAAATGTTGTCGTGTAGAACGCTGGCGGAAGGAAGCAGCTGGGATTAACCCGAACAATTCTGCGGAGAATATTTTGGTCGGACTTTGGACTGTACAATCTAAATTTTTTTGCAGTATTCAAATCAACAGAGGTGAAGAACTTCCGAATCACCACTTGTAATTAAGCTATTAAGTGTATTATGGGAAAAGATAATGGAAATCGTCTGATCTGTGATTGAAATTTAGGGTATTTTGGGAAAAGACCCTTCTGTGTATTGGCTTTTATGAGTTTCAGTCCATTCGGGATTGGTCCATATTACGAAAAGTGCAAATGAACATCGGTTCATATACATATTAGCAACAAGTTCAATTGGGTTTCATTCGTTATTTTGAGTTTCGTGTCGCGTGTTCCGGACTGTACAGTCCGCGGGTTCAAGCTAGTGCCACCGGCTTTCCGTCTGTAACTAACGACACATAAAATGCACTTGATATTTCGTCGCTATATCGTGAAGAAACCGGGCCTAATTTCAGTAAGGTAAATTTTCCATGACTTGAAAGGTCAGGTGGTAAGTGACCACAACATATTTTGTGGACTATGTTGTAGAGCCGCCCCCTGGCTCCATTGACCCTTGATAAAATGACGGGATTATGATTATTGCGATTTCATTTCAATAAATTACATACATACATTTCAGCCGTATGCAGTCCACTGCTCGACATAGGCCTCCCACAAATATGACTGGTATCGTCTTGGGGGGTAGTTGCCATAGTCACCCCGCTTGGTAGGCGAGTTGGGGATCGCATTAGCTGTAAATTGGGTTTCGACGGACGCTGCTGCCCGTCCGTAGGACTTTCCCTTTGTCGCCTCTTACGACACCCAATAAATATTACAGCATAATTATAATTAATATTATATATATTACACAAATTCACTATCAAGGTAAGTTCAAGATTGTGTTGTGGGTACTGAGCTAATCAGTCAACGATAAATATACAAGTACTTACATACACAGAAAACACCCACGACTTAAGAAAAAAAATATGTGCTCAACACATCATACAAATTGGCCTTGAGAACCAGGTACCATGCAGCATCCCTTCATAATGGTATATCGTACAGCGATAGCCAACCCACCTGCCAAGCGTGGCAATCAATTTTAAAACATACAAATTCACATACTTATCAATCACGCGGAAATAGCGTTGCGATTAGCAATAATGGCGGAATGAGGTGTAATGTCTAGACTTGACAATGATATCAACATCAGGCGTAGTAGTGACGTCACAAACATAAGTCGTGCTGCACTATTGCATGCATGCACTAGCATAAAATATAATTATAAATCAATTTTAACTAGACTCCGGATTCTTGTCACACACAATGACGTCATTTAACTTTGGGATTAAATTGAACAGTAGTCGGATCTATTAAAATAAGATCAGTACCCTTACCATGAGTTGTGACTTTGAGGTTTTCGATAACGAGTATCGATTTTACTATCTGTGCATCTCGCTTGTACTATTTTAGTGCGAACGAGATGCACAGCTAGTAAACTTAATACTCGTTATCGAAAACCTCAAAGTCACAATTCATGGTAAGGGCATTGAGCTCTTTGGCGAACTTGCTCATCGGAAGGAACACAACACTAAAAGTAAAAAGTCTTCGGATATGCCCGATCAATAAAACTGTAAAAAAATAAAATGCAGCTTGACAATTCTGGCTGTACCGCTCTGGCTAGTATTAGTAGAATGATTCGTGACATTAAAGAGAGCTGTGAGGAATATGAATGTAAAATTTATTTGTCAGTTGCCGCGTTATTCATGAAACCGCAAACGCTGCCAAAGGGTTTTAAACGTTGGGATGAACTTTAAATTCGTTCGCACTAAAATAGTACAAGCGAGATGCACATGTAGTAAACTCGATACTAGTCATCGATTACCTCAATGTCACAACTCATGGTAAGGGTACAGATAAAAACAAATCATATTTGCCGTTTAGACGTGAAGAAGTAACAAACATACACTCACACACAAACTCACAAACTTTCACCTTTATAATATCAGTGTAGATGACTATAAGTTCCATGTTCATTATCTATATAAATACAACTTCACATGATCCTTTAGTTAAGTTTCTCGCCACAGTGTACTTTAGGGGACAAATCAAAGTGAACACATGTAACTTACGAGACTGTGACCCCAGATGACCTAAGAGTAATATATTCATGCTATAGGTACTCTAATCCCGAATCTGGGGTATTCGGTGGAATAGATTAAAATTTTCGACAAGGGTTATACGGTGAAGGTAGAGAGGATTCTTTTACATTCATCATCATCATCATGTCAGCCGAAAGACGTCCACTGCTGGGCATAGGCCTCCCCCAGAACGACCCAAGAAGACCGACCTTTCCGCCCCACCGGCCATCGCTTCTGCGGGCAATGTGCCCCGCCCACTGCCAATTTTGGTTCTACTGCGGATGAAATCATTCCTGATGCGATCACGCAGAGACACTCCCAACATAGCCCTCTCCATTGCTCTTTGGGTGTCTTTTACATTGGTACCTGGCAAATCCATACTAATATTATAAATGCGAAAGTAACTCCATCTGTCTGTTACCTCTTCACAACAGCTGAATTAGGATGAAATTTGGTATGGAGAGAGTTTGAGCTACGAGAAAGGACATAGGATATTTTTTATCCCGCAACCATACTTTTAAGGTGGCCATGGCAGCCCCACGAAGTAGCGAGGAAAAGCTAGTTAAATATAAAACAGTAGCGAATATTTGTTGGACAAGTAGAGAAAATTGCTGAACAGAGAGTTTGGTAAATGGGAACAGAGGTATATGGACCCCGCCAGTGATATATATATATATTTTTTTATGACAAAAGGTGGCAAACGAGCAGACGGATTGCCTGACGGTAAGCAATTACCGTCGCCCATGGACACCTGCAACACCAGGGGAGTCACAAGCGCGTTGCCGACCTTTAAGAGGGGTTGGAGCTCTGGGAACCTTAATATGAAGTAATTACCAAATGGATGGATGGTAAACAATTTGTTTTTTATATTGATGTACTAGTAAAATTTAATACAAATATTTTTTTATGAAATAATATCAAAACTCTTTCGTGTGACATCGCTTTCCGTAGAAATGGATTTGCTGGAGATATATATTTAAGACTATAGAACTATAGCATATTTACTAAAGACTATAGTTTTACACAACGAGAAAGTTTAAAGTGGTATATTGTCTGGAGATGTTTGAAAGTTTGCATGTTTGTATTTGTTAAGCCCCATTTAGACCAGGCAAGAACTTGTATACGATTTTCGTTACATTGCGGGGTGTCGGCGTACGGCGAATTCGGTCGCTTTATACAACCCCGCAATGTAATGAAAATCGTATACAAGTTCTTTCATGGTCTAAATGGGGTTTTACTCAACCACGCAATAACAGCTGAACGGATTTACATGAAACTTGGCGTACAGATGGGCAAAGACCTGAATTAGGACATAGGATACTTGGTAACCGGGTAATGCGTTCCCGTGGGGTCTTACGCAGGCGAAGTCCCGGGCAGTAACTAGTGAAAAATTTCATCATCATCATTTCAGCCATAAGACGTCCACTGCTGGACATGAGCTTCCCATGACTGTAACATGTTGGGGGGGATTTGCCTTAGTCACCACGCTTGGCAGGCGAGTTGGCGCCCACAGTAGCTGTTGATTCGGTTTCGACAGACGCTGCTGCCCAACCGTCCTTTCCCTTCAGCCGGCACCACACGGGTAAAAATGTGAAAAATATATTTTAAATGAAATCCAGAGGACACAAGTCCGTTACAGGGGCAAAGCAATTATACGGGTAATTGTTTTCAGACAATACATATTCTAGAATTATGTTAATTTTCGCCTGGAATTGGGTTACCTAAACTTTTAGGCACAGAAATAATTAAAGTCCCTATAGCCTCCCACATTTTACCAAACAATTATACCTTCAGCGCACCAAATGCTTTTTTAATTTAAAAGTGCTAATTGCTATTGATAAACGTAGGTAGCACAAGTCAATTATGATGACAATTTATCACTTTATTTATATATTCTTACATGCAAACGGGATTTAATCTTTACCCTATAATTACCTCTGAAGTTGATAAAAAAAATCAAGTGCGGGAATTTCAAAAACAACTGGCGCGATTAGAAGAAGTTCGTGTCAACTTTAGCCAGTCTTCATCCGAGACCACGAGGAGAACGTCGTTCTCGAGCCGCGGAGGTAAAAAGTTAATATACGCGGTTGAGTCCCGTTTTTGTAATAATGTGTAAAAACCGTAAAAGTTTAAATCAATATCAGTATTTATTTACACAACCTGCAGTGAGAAAAAAAATCGGAAAAAAATAAGATGGAGTGGATGGAGGCCTCATACTCATTTTCCAATAAAATGTATCTAGTTTGCTTTTGATAAAAAGCCGAAATCGTAATATGTACCTATGTATACATTCTTTTACTAAAAAAAAATAGTACACACATTGATGAGTATTACTATAAGTAGTTCTGATGAACATCATTAACTCAGTGCGCGACGGGCCGGCGACGCGATCGCCGAATCGAACGGACACTCAGCACTCTTAGTGCTTGATAATGGAGGCCGCTGTTCTCCGAAACATGTCGCGCGAGTGACTAAATAAACGTGAGTAGAGCCGTGTTAATGTTTAATTTATCATTAACTATTAAAAAGCAAATGGGTCGCAAATTTTACTAATAATCGTTAGTAGGGCCGACCATTACAAATTGCTGCAGTCAGTAATTATTTACTAAAGATTTTTGTTAAAATCTGAACTCCGAAAAACCATACTGCAGCCATAATATTTGAAATGACACAATTAATTCTATTTAACATCATTCGCATCGGAAGGCATCTTGCTCGTATCTACTTATTAAAATGTGATGAAACTAAAGTAATTTAATAAAATTTACTTCTATAACAGAACTTTACGACCTCTTGCGTAGTGCTCTGGGTTTGCCAACTAATCCGAGATTACGTCCATACATACTACCCTTAAGTCTGGTCCGAATGACGCTCAATACCTACTACTCACAGATCTAACAAAACTCACAGTACTGACAGCTCAGTCCAGAAAACATGAATCAGACGAAACCGTGAGCGTGTTCAAAGTGCCTAGAACGCGAATCGGACCACGGCATGGGGTAGCGGCTACGTAACACTGGAACAACTGGGCCGGTACCGCAAACATCGAAGTTCGTATATTTCGAGCATCTGTTTTTTTTTTTTATGACATAGGCGGCAAACGAGCAGACGGATTGCCTGATGGTAAGCAATTACCGTCGCCCATGGGCACCCGCAACACCAGGGGAGTCACAAGCGCGTTGCCGGCCTTTAAGGGGGGTTGGAGCTCTGGGAACCTTACTCACCATCAGGAACACAACACTACGTACCTGAAAGGTAGCAGTGCTATTATGGCTGTGGTCTTCTGTAAGGAGGAGGTACTTCCCCAGTTGGGCTACCCCAGATTCAAGCGTGATGGTCATCGCTGTGCCCTACCTCTCATTGTTGGACGTAGTTTAAGGACATACCAGGGTCCCGGGTCTTTCTCTTTTACTCCAATTAAGGCGTCATGAGAGCGACAGAGACAATCGTCCGAAATTTACAAATATCGTTTTTTGCGGTAGTGCCACTGTAACACTAGGCAAGTCGGCCTTATTTGTTAATTTTCTCCGAAAATCTTCAGCCTTCGTACCAATTACCAGACAGTATCTCAATGGCACAGTCTCATTTGGAATTCGAGACCAAAGGCTCATTGTAATGCAAAATATGAAGAATAACGTTATAGAAACTGGCTGATTGTTATCGCAAACGCTAGCGAATCTAGTTTACAAGCCAGTGTACCGTGACCTAGAGGTTCCAAACAAAACAATTGAGTAAAATATCTGTATTTTATACAGCCTTGGCCAAAAGTATGTACTCTTTTAAGTACTTTTAACTCTAACAACCATCTTTTCAATCACCAGTCACCAACGACCAATACCTAATCAGTTTAAATTAATTGATAATATGTCAGCAGAGAAGAGGTAACTCCAATGAAATATCGAGTTTTCATATGTATATTAGAATAGAATAATTATTTATTCGTGAGCACATATTATGTACACACAGCAACACTCTTAACTGTACATCGGTGGACTTTATGCCTTATATAATAAGGTCTACCAATGTATAGCTAGGAGTGTTGTTGACTGTACACAAAACATGTAACAGACGATCATAGAACATTACAAGAAGTGCCACGAAATAAAAAGCATGAGGGTTCAATACTTCTGACCAAGTCTCTATGGCGTTGGCTAAAATTACCCCAAACACAAGCCTTCTTGTGCTTATGGGGCTCAGTCAATTTGTGTAAGAATCATCATGATCATCATCGCTTCAGCCGTAAGTCGTTACTCCTGGATAAAGGCCTCTCCTAAATATGACTTGTATCATCTTGGGCGGTAGATACCATAGTCGCCACGCCTGGCAGGTGCTAGAGTTAGCTGTAGATTGGGTTACGACGGTCGCTTCTGAGCCCTGAGAGTAAGTTTTTAACGTAACAAAACGTCACCATCCCGTTAGAGTTTCCCATATCATTATCACTTACGTGTTCGAGACGTTTTTTTACGTCAAAAGAAACTTATACTAGAGCCTCTCGTCATCCGTCGGTTTTCCCATCGTCACCTCTTATGACTCCCGCGGTGGTGCTATTCTAGTCAGCCAGCACCACAAAGTGTAAGAAGTTGTAAAAAAAAATATAGCTGATGATATATTGGCAAATTGTTAGATGCTTCAAGAATGGTCTTATTTAATAAACTCTTTGTGTTTTTTATGACATAGACGGCAAACGAGTAGACGGATTGCCTGGTGTTAAGCAATTACCGTCGCCCATGGGCACCCGCAACACCAGGGGAGTCACAAGTGCGTTGCCGGCCTTTCAGGGGGGTTGGAGCTCTGGGAACCTTACTCACCATCAGGAACACAACACTACATACCTGAAAGGTGGCAGTGCTATTATGGCTGTGGTCTTCTGTAAGAAGGAGGTACTTCCCCAGTTGGGCTGCCCCAAATTCAAGCGTGATGGTCAACGCTGTGCCCTACCTCTCATTGTCGGACGTAGTTTAAGGACATACCCGGGTCCAAACATGACATGTCTTATGACTCCCGCGGTAGTGCTATTCTAGTCAGCCAGCAGCACAAAGTGTAAGAAGCTGTAAAATTTGCAAAGCTGAAGCTATATTGGCAAATTGTTAGATACCTCAAGAATGGTCTTATTTAATAAACCCTTTGGGTGTTTAATAAAAGCGACCTTGGCCATGGCATTGACTCCAAACGTGATCTGATAATATCGAGTCGTTAACTAGATAGTATCGCCTTTTGTTATATTTTTAATGTATTTCTGCTAGCCTAATATAGACGGTTTTTTGCCATTTGTCACAATATCTGTCACGCAACAAATATGTAAATGCGATAGACGACAAAGAAGCAACCATGATCGTTCTGCTTTATTAACTATGAGTTATAAAGTAATGTTACATACAGAGACAGCTCAGTCCAGAAAAAATGAATCGGGCCGACCGTAAGCATGTTCAAAATGCGTAAACACGAATCGGACCACGGCATGGGTTAGCTGCTAACATTAGAAGAACTGTAACACTAGGCAAGTGTGCTCGTAATATGTGACATTATCTATGATAAAGGACCTTATTGTCGATGGCGCTTACGCCGTTCTTCGAGATGCCGCAATACAAACGCAACGCGGTTGGACGTAAGCTCCATCGACAATAGGTTTTTGACCCGGGTATGTCCTTAAACTACGTCCAACAATGAGAGGTAGGGCACAGCGTTGACCATCACGCTTGAATCTGGGGCAGCCCAACTGGGGAAGTACCTCCTCCTTACAGAAGACCATAGCCATAATAGCACTGCCACCTTTCAGGTATGTAGTGTTGTGTTCCTGATGGTGAGTAAGGTTCCCAGAGCTCCAACCACCCCTTAAAGGCCGGCAACGCACTTGTGACTCCCCTGGTGTTGCGGGTGCAACACACCCGTCCAAAATAATTTGTGTATGGTATTTGTGTTGTTTTTTCAAAGTAACTACTAATAAAATAGTGTTTACTAACTATAATCTATGCTAACTTTTTAATATTATAAATGCATGTAACTCTGTCTGCCTGCTACCTCTTCACGTGCTTGTGACTCCCCTGGTGTTACGGGTGCCCATGGGCGACGGTAATTGCTTACCACCAGGCAATCCGTCTGCTCGTTTGCCGCCTATGTCATAAAAAAAAAAAAAAAAAGGTTCCTTTTCATAAATAATATCACATATTCGTGCTTGTGTTCATGGCTGGGCAAAGGCAAATAATGGTTTTCCAAGTACTAAGTTAAGACACCTTTTATGACATGACGATTACATCAAGACCACCTTAGAAGGAAGAGTAGAAGGAAAGAGGATGAGAGGAAGACCCAGAAGGACGTATATTGACCACATAAAAGGGAAAGTAAATGTCATGTCGTATCAGGATGTCAAGGCCCAGGACTTAACCACATGGAAATTGCTCCACCGACAAGAGCCCAGCTCTTAAATAGAAAAAAAAAATCTCTTACGCGATCAAAATTGGCGTAGGTACAAACAGACATTTAAATAAACAATTCATTATAAAGAGGAAAATAAATGACACCGATACTTAATAGAACAATTCATAATTAAACAGCTAGGGAGATACCCTTATCGGATACTCCACAATGACGTCAAATACTTTACTTGTGAGGCTATACGTCAATATTTGATCTGATTTAAAACCGTATTGGTTAATTTGAGTTGTACAAGTGGAGGTTAAACACCTTAGAATTTAACTGAAGGTTGAAAAAGGCTAAAGCACTTAAAACTTATTTGTAGTAGCTTTATAACCATTGGCTTTAGATTATCGGCGTTTGAGGGGAGTTCTTTTATTAGCTAAGTCGTAAGCTAAAACTCTATCTACAGGTAACGGTACTATTTTACCCACACAATAGTCATATCGAAAAGTACTCGAGTGGAGACTACGGACTAGCACGCGCAGCGTAGGACGTCTACCCACAAGATTGACAGACGACCTCATTAAGGTCACCGGAAAACGCTGGATGCAGGTCGCTTCCAACCGGTACATGTGGAGTTCCAAGGAGGAGGCCTATGTTCAGCAGTGGACGTCTTATGGTTGAGATGATGAAGATGAAGATGATGATTATGATGATCATGATGATGATGAATAGTCATATCACGTAGGGCATCCCTTTTGAACTAACATACTTGTCAGAGTGTGACAGCTATGGTGACAGATGACAAAAACCCAACGATCTTAGGATAATTAGCTAGGTTGCAGTTGGCAATGCGTGCCGCCATGTTCATTTAAAAAACAAATGAGCACCATAAAAAGACCCCTTATGTGGCACGAGTTGGCAATAACTTAGTCCCTAGCGTCGGCGTGAAATATTTAAAAAAATAAATAAATATTACAGGACATCCTTAAGTACTCACTACTCAGAGTGCCTGAGCCCAGTGAGCCCCACGTTAAGCACGGTAAGGCTTGTGTTGTGGGTACTCAGCAATGAGATATAATATACAAATACTTCAATATGTACATAGAAACCACCCCATGACTCAGAAACAAATATCATTGCTAGTCACACAAATGGTCTTCCCGGGATTGAACCCAGGACCGTCGTCGAAGGATACAGGTATGGAGAAATTGTACAGAATCTAACAACTCAACGTACCTATATAACATGACGTCAGTCAAATGTGGCTACTCAAGGTAAAGGCCTGGGACCGCGAACGTCGAAGTTCGTATATTTCGAGCTTAGATCTCTCTTTTACACCAATTACGGCGTCATGAGAGTGACAGAGACATTCGTCCGAAATTTACGAATATCGTTTTTCGCGGAAGCGCCGAAGGTACTACCCACACGCCAGTTGGCACAGCGGGAGCCCGTATAATGATGTCATCGGGTTCCTCATTCATTAAGACAGCAGTGATCGCTTTTGACGATAAGACCCGCTGGTTTGTTTAATTAATTATAAAATTTCTAGTTGCAATTTGGGGAGCGGCTCTGTTATTAGGGTTCTGTAGGGTAGATAGATAGATAGATAGATAATTTCTTTATTCATACCCACAACATACAATGGCATTGAAAAATAGAACAAAAAATAAACAAAATTCATGCAACTTAAAAACTAGAACAGCACGATTTGCGTCACAAACAAGACAAGAAACCATGTGTCGAGAAAAGAAGAGACGCTATAACTAAGACTCCACTGTCTCTCTGTCAGTCACCAAGCATGAAGTGATAGCTACTCGCCAGCGCGACAGGTATACTCGCCTAAAAATCTCAAATCTGATAAAGGGCCTTGGTATCATTACCTCTAAGTTTGTTACCTTCAAACACACCCGTCCAAAATAATTTGTGTATGGTATTTGTGTTGTTTTTTCAAAGTAACTACTAATAAAATAGTGTTTACTAACTATAATCTATGCTAACTTTTTAATATTATAAATGCATGTAACTCTGTCTGCCTGCTACCTCTTCACGCTGAACCAATGGGGATGAAATTTGGTATGGGAGAGTTTGAGCTACGAGAAAGGACATATAGGATAATTTTCCGCAACCATACTTTAAAATTGGAATATTCACAACGCAAGGATGAAACCGCTCCCCTCGCCTGAACGTCCGGTGGTGGAACGGAGACAGCGGAATTAAACCACGCAATCGTTTGCGGCATTCGACCTCCCATAGCTGCTTATGGCGGTCTATGGAGGAGCATATAGCCAGGAGTGGCGTCAATGGCTGATCATCATTTCAGCCCTAAGTCATCCCTAGACGTAGGCCTCCCACTAATACGACTCGTATCATCTTGGGGGGCATCAGTGGCTTATATATAGATAGTAAAAATAAGAACTCTCTTCTCAGAACGAACGTCAAAAGACACTAAAGTACTTCTTAGAATCTGACTCAGACTTATTACAGGTAAGCATGAGTATTAAGCATAGTAATTTAGATAAAAATGATAATAAACACTCGCTTCTCACAGATTCTAGATTAGGTGTAGGTATCACTGACATTGGACACGAAATGTTGATATAACATTGACCGAAGAGCTGGAGGCTTCCTCACACAACGTATCAGCATTGAGATACAACGAGGCAATTAATAGATAAATATTTCGGGACAATCTTACACCGATCGACCTGGTCCTACGGTAAGCTCAGTAAGGCTTGTGTTGCAGGTACTAGACGACGATACATATATATAATAGATAGATACATATAAATACTTAAATACATAGAAAACGAATAGAAAAGATAGTAACCTTGATAGTGGCCCTACAAATTAGGCTAGGAGGCTATATTAAAAAGCTACCTAGAGACCAACCCGTAATATGGTTATACACATAACCAGGGGCCTATTTCTTCAAAGCGTGTAACTTGTGAAACAAGCGGATATCCCTGTCTAATACAAGCTATTAAAAAGTGAGCTAGCAGAATTTTCGCAAGTTGTATAGGCGCATGTCAGAAGTACAAATCTGTTTACAATCCAGTTGGCACTGGGCGCTGGCATGGCGTTCGCGGGAGTCATTTACCCGTGGTTCAACGGAACTATACATTAACCTATTAATGATATATACCGGGTGTGGCTTGTAATAGAAGCAATAACTTTAGGGATCGCTTCTACACTACGAACGAAGCAACATTTTGTTCAAAAACTTAAAAAAAAATGTTGTAATTTATTACCTACTTGTGATTTTTTTGGAACAAACTTAATCAGTATTTTCAATGAAACGAAAAGCATCCAATAGTCTAGTTGATATTTACTGTCAGCCTACAATATATAAATATATAAACTACGACGGTGGCAAACAAGCATACGGCCCGCCTGATAGTAAGAAGAGAGAAGATTCAGCGTTCAGAGCTCAAAGAATTAAAGGGTAGGTTAATTCTCTGAGTTCTTTTTTGACCTTATTCACCAGCAGAAACGTGTAGGGTCTAGTACCTAGTGCTAGTGGCTGTGGTCTCCAAACAATCGGAAAAGTACAAGTGCGTATTAGTTACAAAAACAACAAGATTTTGTGCCAAAAGCAGATATTTGTAAAAACCTTTTATTCTCAGGATTCTGTGAGACTGGATCGCCGCCTGTCTAATTGACTGTAATCCTGACTAGGAGCGGGAGTATATCGCCGACAACCGTGGGCAACCATTGGCTTTTAAGTTAGCTTTAAAAGTACACTGACGGGTAGCAGCGTCCTTTAGAGCGGTGGAACTTAATGCGATCGCCAACCCGCCTGCTAAACATGGCTAAGGCATCAGTCTATGGGGAGGCCCATATCTTGTAGTGTAGCTGAAGTAGTATTATCTTTATTTGTATATATATCAGTAAGGATGTCTTACTGCTATTTAGCCACTTTGACTGCAAACTATTTGATACTGGCTGTATTTTTTCCACGCTCGCCAAGAAATGACAAAATTTTAAGAAAATTGTTTTCCTTTGGGTTTAGTAAGTTAATGTTATCAGATACATTTTATCGGTCAAACTGTTACCGTTGTCAATTCGGGTCGCAGGAGCACTGAACTGGCGAAGGTCGAGAGTCTGACCATAACAGCACACATGTCAAACCAAAGCATGATGCGTCCCTTTCTGTTTTACGTAACAGACATTGCGAACAAAAGTGACGAAACCGTATACGCGAACACGAATTACTTTAGGTTAAGCAAGAAAATTATTAGCAAAGTTTCTAGAGAAACGCACAGTATTCATGCTTTTTTTATGACATAGGCGGCAAACAAGCAGACGGATTGCCTGGTGGTAAGTAATTACCGTCGCCCATGGCAACACCGGGGGAATAACAAGCGCGTTGCCGGCCTTTAAGGGGGAGTTGGAGCTCTGGGAACCTTACTTACCATCAGGAACACAACACTACATATACCTGAAAGGTAGCAGTGCTATTATGGCTGTGGTCTTCAGTAAGGAGGAGGTACTTCCCCACTTGGGCTGCCCCAGAGTCAAGAGTGATGGTCATCGTTGTGCACCTCTCATTGTCGGACGTAGTTTAAGGACATACCCGGGTCCAAAATGCTTAATTATCGTCGCAAAACTGATGTATTACTTTTTTCACGTCACGTTAATTGCACTTTTTTCGGAAGACTCCCACATATAGTATTTATACGTATTTATAAACTGTAAACCAAAAATAACGCTTCATTATTTTGCCAATGAGGCTATCTGTGGTATCTAGAAAAGACACGATTATTTATCTATACAATTATGACATCGACCATAAGCCTAAAGGAAGCGAAAACCTTTGATTGTATCCGCAACGTGTTGTTTTGCAATCTTGGTGTTATCATATCATAGAGCAAGTCGGCTATCGAACGAGGACATCACAGGCACAATCGGTTGCCAATTGTTATGTACATCTATTGTCAATAGACCCGGTAATACGAGTACTAAGTGCCGTGTGGTGCCGGCTGAGAAAGGCACCACCCTCCGCGGGTGTCGTGAGTGGCGACAAATTGAAAACTGACGGATGGGCAGCGTCAGCTATTTCGGTTCAGATATAACTCATTAGATCTCGAGAAATGTGTGATATTGAGCCTCTGTATGCCGTGTGATGCCGGCTGACTAGAATAGCACCACTCCATCTCCTCCCGCGGGTGTCGTAAAAGAAAAATCCTAAGGACGGGCAGCAGCGTCCGTCGAAACCCAATCTACAGCTCCTGCGGTCGCCAACCCGCCTGCCAAGCGTGGCGACTATGGCAACTACCCCCAAGATGATACAAGTCATATCTGTGGGAGGCCTATGTCCAGCAGTGGACTGCATACGGCTGAAATGTGAGCCTCTGTATCTAAGGAGAGACTTTTCCTCCCTATGTGTGTTCTATCGCTTGTACAATGGGTTGTGCTCTGAAGAACTGTTCCACATGATGCCAACGTCCGCTTTCTACCACCGCACCGCTCGCCGTCGGCAATGCATTCATCCTCACACCCTGGAGACTGGGTTGCGAGTAGGGCTCGCGGTCGTGTCCGTGATTCGTGAACCCGTAGCCGTGCGCCCGGTTTCGTGAATCACGGCAACGGTTTTCTGGTCCGTTCCGCACGTGACATTCGGTTAAAGGGTGAACACTATTAAATTGTCGCAGGTCGAACATGCTACAGACGACAAAATAAAAATCCAAAGTGCTCAAAATTCTTTATATGACTAATTTTATACAGCGTAAAATCATTTTAAAAAATATTAGGGCTATTTCATCGAACGACGAGAAAATTTCCGGACATTACTTTTGACGTGATTCATTGAATTTCGCACGGAATCATCGCTTAACAATTTTGTGCATTTAATCCATTTTCGTTGAAAATCTGGTAATGAAGTGGCAGGTTGGCAAGTTTTTCGCAGTTTAGTTTTTATATTAGCCCAATATTTTTCGATGGGGCGAAGTTCGGGACAGTTAGGTGGGTTACTCTCCTTAGGCACTACCTCGACTGAATTCGCCTTATACCATTCCAAAGTTCGAGACGAATAATGGCAACTTGCTAAATCTGGCCAAAACAATGTTGAGGAAGTGTGTTTCTTTATGAATGGTAACAGTTTCTTTTCAAGCATTCTGATATATAAATATCGGTGTTAATTGTCAGTAGTGATAAATGGTGAGCTCCTCATGCCGCACTGGCATATAGCTTGCCAAACAAGGTATTTTTGCAAATTTTTCTACCGGGATCACCTTTTTCCGATTCGTCAAGATTCGAGATGTCACGAGAGGAATAGTACTGGTTACCTGGTAAAGACTTGAAATCTGCCTTGACGTAGGTTTCATCGTCAATAATTAGGCAACATTTTTCTCAATCAACAAGGTATACAATAACCTAGAACGTCTAACCGCACGATTATATTGATCCACAGTTCTCTTGGGAGCCTTTTGCTTCTTATATGTTGTAATGCCGCATTCTTTTTTAATTTTTGGACATTTGCTTGACTAGTGCCTACTTTTTTCGCCACATCCAGGAAGAGATACTCGGATTCTTATCAAATAGCTTGCACACCTTTGATTGTAACTTAACATTAGATTTTCTGGTGGGTTGACCTTCACGCCGCTTCCTATCTATAGTTTCACCTTGTTTAATTTTTTTTAGGGTTCGTTGAACCGTCCTCCGAGTTGTTTGACAAGATTTTGCCAGATCTAAAGTTGATAAATGAGGATTTTTACTGAATTCTTGCAAAATTAATTCGCGAACATTTTTTTCGTGTAACGCCATTTTCATAAATAAAAAACAAATGAACATTTTATGGTTGTCTAATATATTACGAGCCTTCTAAATTTAAAATTTTAAAAGAATATTCAAAAAAGGTTCGATGCAACACGCTAGCAAAGTAAAAATGTAGGCGACAATTTAATAGTGTTCACCCTTTACGTGAAATTAGGGTACGTGAATCCGTGTAGATCCGTGTAGGCGTGATCACGCCTTCACGTATCTTAAGAATAAAAGTTAGTCCTTATTTATTATATTCCCGGGCGTGGCGAAATTACGAAACGTGCGATAAGTATCCAACGGAATTGAGTCCCAAGCTTCACACACGGACGCAGGTACGGGCTACGTGTCACGGCGTGTCACGTGAATCCGGATGCGAACGTAGGTACGTGACACGTACCTGGCCGTGTTCGTGAAATTCGTGATCTTAGTACCGGCGGTGTTAAGAACACGTAGCTACGGGTCGGCGTACATCACGGATAACAGGAGCCCTAGTTGCGAGCTAAGCGGTTTAAGATGAACTTCTTCCCGCGAACGCTCCGGCTGTGAAATGAACTCCATGCCGAGGTTTTTCCTATTAGGGACTACAGTATGAGATTCTACAAAAAAGGAATGTACAGGTTCTTAAAGGGTAGTCAACGCGCATCTGAATCCAGTGGATTTGCAGGCATCCATAGGCTACGAACACAGCGTCGGTAACAGCTTACTATCAGGCGGGCCGTATGCTTGTTTGCCACCGTTGTCGTATAAAAAAAACGTGGCGACTATGGTAATTCTCCCCCAAGCCATAGGCGAGGCCTATGTCCAGCAGTGGACGTCTCACGGCTGACATGATGAAGGATGACTGAGTTAACAATAAAACATTTCCTTCTGACGCTGCGAATATTGTTTTTTGTAACTTTAGTAAGTAAACTAATCAACAATTGTGACCGAGAAAACCTGTATTATATTTAGCGCAACTGGTATAAACATAGCCTATATTTTTCCTTAATAAAAATAGTTTATTTTCATTAAGGAAGGAAATACTTCAATGTAACAGACTTGTCAATATGACGTGCAACAATTCAAAGTAGTAAAATCATTATCCAGAGTAAATTAGTAAAAAAATCTAAGTACTAAATTGATGTCCTTCACTAAAATCATAAAATTTGCTATTCAATCTTAAAAATGTATAAAAACTTGTTTGCCGTACATAAGTACTTTTGATAGTGCTAGTAAATATATTGGTCAGTAAACATTGGCTTTCCAGAGATCAAAACAAATATGTTTTGAGCAAATATCATACTGTGTGTAGTATCATATGTGATACGGACCTAGTGTAGGTATTTATATCTCTTTTTTTTTGTAGACCCTAAATCCGGTTTCAACCTGTAGAGTACATTTGTACGGAGTTAATGTATTCGCTATATATATCGGGTGTTTCCTGTAACACAAGCAATAACTTTAGGCCTCGTTTCTACACCACAAAAAACGTAGAGACATTTGTTCTACGACTTTTAAAAATAACTTATAGCTTACTAAATATTAATAAAAAAAAGATTTTCCAAGTAAGCAATTTATTGTGAACACTATGAAGTTGGTAGGCTGACAGTAAACGTCTATTGGATGCTGTTAATTGAAAATACTATTTAGTTGGTTTGAAAAAATCATAACTAATGAATTACACATTTAACTAAGTTCTAGAAAAAATGTTGCTACGTTCGTCGTGTAGAAGCGATCCTTAAAGTTATTGCTCTTATTACAGGAAACACCCGGTATACATACATCGTTTTGTATATAATAAAGCCGGTTTTAACCGGAAGCGTGTGCCTACTCGTACTCACTAAAGATGTAAAAACCATCTAGCCTAAAAGTAAATAAAGAAGTAACTGTTTAAAAAAGAATTAAAACTGCCATTTTTTAGCAAGACAAGCTATCAACGAAAAACGAACCTTCTCTCTACGACTTAAGGTTCATCAGTTAAGAAATCCTATTACTTCTATCAAACATCTTTTACCGCAACCTCTTAATTAGCTTCCCAACCGTTCGAGAAACAATCGACACCGCGAGCACTAGAAACACAACTTTAATGTAAACAAATAAGGTTATCTTTTGATTGCGACTGTTTTATGAGGAAGATTATGACGTTTCGATAAGCCTACGTTAACAGAAAAACAAATAAACAAGTGTAGTCGAAAGAAAATTTAAGCCGCAGGTAAAGAAAAGACTGAACATTTTTTCCACGACGGAAAACTAGTATTACATCAAAGGCCGGGAAAATGAGGATTTCCGGCCAAGAAGGCATATAGTGATACGAGGCCGGGAATCCGTTTTCACGACGAGGCAAGTATAGTGCTTTTCTCAAACACAATGAAATAAAAGAAATGCTTCAAAAAATTAAATTTGCAAAACCACAACTAACAATGAAATCGAAATGTATTAAAAATTTACATCAGCTGTTTGCTATGGCTATGACACCCGCCATGTTTGTTGTCGAAAAAAAAGTTACTTTGCAGGCCTCGGCCTACAAAGTTATATGAAATTCCATTTCCGTCCCCTTCAGTTGCTGCGCCCAAAACAACATACTTCTGAGTCTATTATAAGGAAGGTAAAGACAATATTTCATTGCATGTTTGAAAAGATCTTATTTTCACGCTACTTTTTATAAATGTCGACTAGTTCTTCAACGCGTCATGAGAGTGACAGAGATAATCGTTCAAAAATTTACGAATATCGCTTTTTACGTTCAAGATCTGAATTCAAGGCGGAGAGTATTGCCTAGTAGTATACTTGGGGCCTGGTGCCTCCTACAATGTTTTTTTTGTAACATTTCATTGGTTTACGAAACCCACTTAGCCCAGTTGCAGCTTACAAAGTTTATGACTAACTCCTCCACTTAAAATGGCTCAGTTTTAAAGTTACAACCCTCTATTGAATACAATGTACTAATAATTTATTCGGTATGGACTAAAAATACTGTTAGAGTTAGGGCTCGGACACACTAGGAGCGGCAACTCGTCGTTTTCCTGGCGATTCCATAAACGGGGCAATTTTTGGGAGTCATGCACTCGAATTCAAAAAACTTTAATATAATATTTAATATGTTTTCCTTCATGTTTCTATCATACCATTTTTTCGTTTCTGACAGAGTGTATAAACTCACAACTCGAGTATTCGGCCCTCAATAATCAGCCCGCAGACACGTCTCCGACGCGTGCATTTTTTTTTTTATGGGAACGTCGAGTAAACTTGGGACAAGAACGCTAGTGTGCTCACGCTCTTAATTATTTATAGATTTAATATAGATATTTAATAGAACCTATATGTGTAGTTATTTATGGCGTAAAGTCAACCGCTCTTCGATTCTGCTGATAAGTCGGAATGAAAATCAATGTTAATTTCGATCACGGTTTTTTTATTATTTGTCGTGGAGGTCGAGATAAGCTAATTTGCAAAATACTAAACTCTGCGTATAAGTTCGGTGTAAGATGCAAAAATATTTTGTATCCATAAAAGTATGAAGTCATATACTTAATTTGCCGACCGACTGAGTCATGTAATTTTCTTTGTTATCAACTTACCATTCTTTACACAATTTAATCAATAACTTTGCAAAAATAATTTATGTATAGATATTTCTGAACTTATAATATAAGTAGATAATCAAAATAAATAAAAAAGCCTGTCAAGTCGTGTCAAGCAACACTACAATGGAAGATTCCGGGATTTTAAACACAATACGCAAAAAAATCAAGGTGATTACATTCTTTTATCCAAAAAAGCGTTTGACAATCCCGCAAAAAACTATGTAAATTTGTGTTCAAAAATAATAAAATATACAGTTTCAAGTTACATAAACGCAAAGAGAATAACTGGCCTACATTACGCGATTACAAAATCTTTGAGATTTGTTGAAAACAAAACAGTATAATATACAGTTTTCAGGGTGTAAATTAAGTTCTCAAAAATCGAATAGTTACACAACACGGACCATAAGGGAGATATAGATATGATTTTCTTTCGAGAAAACTCGAATCTTTATCTAAATACAACGAACTGTCAATTAATGACCGTATTAAAGGAGTGACATTTTCATATATATTAATTGATTAACGTCAAATGTGATTTTTCGTTTTGACATTTGACACTAAACAATAAAGTTCCATATTAATATGCATGAAAAAGTCACTCATTAAATACTAAAATCATTGATTGACATTTCCGGTGCCGTCGTATTACGGTCGAGATTCGAATTTTCTTGATGGAAAATCTTTTTGTACTACATCTGTACAAAAACAAGTGTAAATAAATCTAAATGTATCGATATAGATTTTTTTTTTGCCTATTTTTGCACCGTAATATAGTTTATGAAACGATCATCAAATCAAAGTAATTATAGATTTTTCAATGCTTAATTAGTTATCGTCACAAAACTTGCATAATTTAACTTTTCTACAATTCACGCTAACTCAGAACCTGAGTAGGTACCTACTACACTTTTCTGAAAACTATCATAAGCGCAACAAACAATTATTTAATGAAAATATGTTGATATAGGAGTCCTGTACTTAAGTTAGCTAAATGACCCCAATACCACCTAGAACTAGTTATTGCTAGTAATATTTTCAGTATACATCTAAAATAAAGTCTAAACAACATCCGTGATAATGATAACGCCTAACATCATAATATCTAGTCACAGTAAGATTAGGCATAAAATAAAGGTTCTCACACCAGCCCTATTACTATGACGAAACAGCTAAGAAATCTAATTGACTGCACCAACATCTATTTAAACATTCGGAAAGCGCCAACTTAACAGAAAACTAAAAAACAAAAACCCACCTATTTCTTTCCTATGGTATTGCCTGTCGTTGTGTGACGTCGTTCCAAACGATTGACCCATACTCGACACTTCACTGACACACAGGGAAAAAACAAAAAAACGATCAGCGCACTGACAAAACTTTATCAACTTTGACAATCAGCTGGCGAACTCAAACAACTGAATGTGACAGCTTCGCCGCGCATGCGTACGTGCGCGCTCGCCGGCAGTGAGAACGGTACTGAGTGAGCGAACTGAACTGAACGAATGAACGGTGACCGATAAGAATGACCCACATAAAGATAGCTGGGGTGTATAATGTTTGTTTGGGTAGCTTGACTTTTGTTGACCCCGTGATAATGTGAAAAATGTAGACCGATAAATATTTAGATTTATTTAAAAGTTTAAGTAATTGTTAATACATATATTTAGATACGGAAATTATAAAGAGCGTGGTATTTTATATTCCGTGCGTTTTACAAACATTTATGTAAGGTCGAGGTTTGAGGAAAGTTTTTCTTTACTTATTATTACGAACCGGATACATTTAAATATTAAGTATCTTATTGTGCCACGTGTAATGGAACTTCCATTTGTGTATGACTATCCTATCCTCGTAAGACCCAGTGTACATTCAAATGTACACCCCCTTTCATTGAAATTTAAATCTTTTATAAAAGGAACTAGAGTAGTACTTCTTTTGTTTAACTATTTTTCGTTCAAAACTAAATTCAACCCAATTCACTGCACAGTAAGATTGGTTTTAACTATTAAATAAATTAGTATGGTGGGCCTTACGAGGCTATATATTATTAGGTACTAGCTTTTCCTCGCGATTTCGTCGGCCAGCCAAGCCAGTCTTTAAAGTATGGTTGCGGGATAAAATTATCCTATGTCCTTTCTCGTAGCTCAAACTCTCTCTATAACAAATTTCATCCCAATTGGTTCAGCGGTTTAAGCGTGAAGAGGTAACAGACAGACAGATAGACAGAGAGAGTTACTTTCGCATTTATAACATTAGTATGGATTTATCTATTTAATTAGAACTCTCGCTGTATGTATAATGTGTCTCATTTGTCGTCCGATGACGTCACAATAATAGCATAAGTTCTAAGTGAACCAGAACGGATAGCATAGCATGGTTGCCATTTTGTCGTCTGTCGCACTATCCGTCACTTTCACACTCACATACTTGTTAGACCGCCATAATCGCCACGCTTGTCAGTCGGGATAGCATTATGTTCCACAACACAACAACTCAAAAGGGACCCTGCTAACCATACCCCAGTGATATCTGGCCGCAGCTTAAGGCTATACAATAGTTTAAGTTGCTTTGTGAATATTACATTCATTCGCACGAAGCGACTCGCTGCTACCTTCCTAATGCGGACTGCTAAGGAATGGAATTCGCTCCCTTACTTTGTATTCCCGGAAAGATATAATTTAAGTCTTTTCGAGGCAAGAGTGAATAGGATGTTGCTGAACCAGCGTGCTACACCCTCGAACACGTTGACACTTACCATTAGGTATGACTGAGGTCAAACGCTGGTCTTGTATAAAAATAAAAAAAACCTAGGTCCATGGCTCAATCAGGTCCTGTACTGGCTTACCATGTACCTCTGTAGATATACCTAACGGTAAAAATTGATTGGACTGGACAAACTCGCGATAATGAGCCATTAAGGATAATTAACGGTTCGCGGCTAATTTAACACCGCGCTAATTACGAAAATCTGTGATTTATTTGATAAATATCGGAGTACCAATCTGAGGTTAGCAGCGGAAATAAAGGTCTTAATTGAAAAACTTTGTTTCACATTTTGATTTATTTGTGTCAAGAGAAATAAACTTGTATTACTTTAAGTAACTGTAGTAGACAGGCTGGCTTGACCTAAGTTCGTACTCGCACGCAATTTTTTTAAACTGAGGACTGAGTGTAAGTTTTTAACGTAACTATACGTCACGAACGCGTATGCGTTTCTCATATAAATAACATTATCAGTTACGCGTTTGTAAACGTTTTTTTACGTCAAAAGAAACTTACACTAGAGCCTCTGTTCTCCACGAGGCAGGGGACGCAATTATACGACGGAACGATATAGTAATATCGTTTGCTTACTTTAACGCATAGCTGTGTCCCTATAAATATATCCTCCAGAACGACCAGTGCGACCCGCGTTGAAACATCTGAACTGTTTAAAAGTTTCTTGCTTCAAAATTCAACCCTACCAAGAAGTCGCACGTCGCGACTCGCGTTGTTATTTTTTTTAATCGATGGTTTAGAAACCCCATATTACTCAGCCCATGAAGGAAATTCAACAGGACATCATTTTTTATAGTCAATAATATTTATTCATAAAAAGTAATAATTATAAAGTATAAGAAAACAAATTACAATAATTTACATCTTGACAATACTACAATACTATTAGTAATAAGTAGGTGAAATTTAGCTGGTATTAGGAATGGCTGCTCCGTCGTCAAACCCTAACATTTCGCTGCAGGTTTGAATTTGTGACGTGTGCCTCGTATGCACATGCTGGTGGCTCGAATTATAGCAGTGCATATTCTTGTTCTAAGCCAACAGGACATAATGGCAAGATCCTGAGCACTATTTCGTTTTTCTCTTCAAGGAAAGAAAATAATCTCATGATATTCACCACCGATGGAACAACAGATGATGATGATGACTTGTAACACATCTGTACACACATTACATAAGCAGATGTGTACAAAACATTCGTTACACACCGTGTCCAATTGAAGAGGTTAGCCCGCGGTATTCCTTTCTTTCGATTTGGAAAGTTCTTGTAAAGCATAGTCCACTTAGACCATACGCATTTATCAATTAAAAATAAACTTTTCCTAACTAGTGCGTAAAAAGTGCACTTTGCGAACGCTTCGCGTGCGGAAATTTCACTTTTTAAGGCACTTGTTATGAAAAATTGGGTTCGATACACGTGTAAAAACTTCTTTAAGACTCGGGTGATTGTCACCCTCGTTTCACTCGGGCTCCAACGTTCACCCTCATCGAAAAAAAAAATTTTTTTCACTAGTATCAAAATGTACTATTTTTTACGTAAGAAAAAAAAGTAACTACAGGTACCAGATTCATGACCATGTTTTGATGTATTTTTATTTCCACATTAAATCTACAGACCAAAAGAGTTATCAAAAGTGTTGTCCAGAACATGATGGCGGGCGTTAAGAAAATAGTTTAGAATTTTTGAAATAAAAGGGAAATGGTAACAGTTTTATTACAAAACCTGGAAGTCTAACATTTTTTTTTTAAATATTATTAAATCAATTATATTTTACTGTTTACTTGAAAAATAGTTTCTTGTCGGTCATAAAAGTCAAAATACTTCTCGGGTCAGAGGTGTAGGATTAGAACCGGTGTAGTTTTATTTTTCTCTTTTACTTTTGTATACTCGACGTGTAAAAGTGCCCTTGTGGCCTACTTACTGAATAAACGTTTGAGTTTGTAAATAAAATGCGTATTTACCCAGTTTTTGATTTTCCATGCTAACTCCATTTTCCATGCTCGTTCATCGGACGGGAAAGTGCTTCTACCCAATGAACATGCCTACTGTTAGCTGGTTCAGGTACAGCAGCAGAACTTCCTAATCGTGTCAGGTGTTCATAATGATCTAGACACACTCTTATTATCTTAATAATAAAGTCGAGTCAAGTGCATTTTGAGCACGCCGCCTGCTTAGCAACTTGTGCTGCTGACTGTACTGTCTTGTTACAGAAATACAGAACCTGTTGAGACAGGGAATTCATTGCCCGCCATCATTTGAACTTTATTACAAAAGTGACAAGGTTACATTTTGTTTAATTTCTGACATTATTATGCCCGTTAAAAGGTTAAGTAAATTGGATGTTTTGAATTCTATAAATCCATATAAGTACATCGATTCTATTCTGATCAAATATGATATTTTTAATAAATTGTAAATTTATAAATAAAACATTACACCACGCAAGGTAGAAATCCTAAACATACTTAGAAGATACATACAATATTTAAACGCCATTCAGAAAGTGATTGTCTGTTAACAAACGAAATGTAGAATCAATATTTAAAATTTCAAGTAAACTATTGTAAAATATTCCGCAACACCTGACCGCCTAGTCACACAGAATCCGTGTAACAAAACCGACCTCGTTCGTCACAAAGTTTCGTGGCAATAATCAAAAACGGTACAAATTCTATACCTACCACTCATACAGTGAAGCCATGAGTATAAATAAACCTTACCCCATTACCATAAGGTGTAAACTTGTATACATATTTATGAACCTGACTGTATGACACTTGTGCCTTTTTTGACCGGGAGCACATACATGTACCTAACTGTTAAGCAATTTACGTTAGACGGTGAAAATATGGCACTATGTAAATAGTGCCATATTTTCACTTACTCAATTTAAATAAGGCATAAGATTGTATACATACTTATGACCATGAATACGTACGTTACAGTTAAATGCTGTGTTATGTCAACAGTACCCTTACCATGAGTTGTGACATTGAGGTTTTCGATAACGAGTATCGACTTTACTATCTGTGCATCTCGTTCGCACTAAAATAGTACAAGCGAGATACACTGATAGTAAACTCGATACTCGATACTCGTTATCGAAAACCTTAATGTCACAATCACAACTCATGGTAAGGGTAGGTACTGGCCCGGTACCGCGAACGTCGAAGTTCGTATATTTCGGGGATCTTTCTCTTTTACCCAAATTAAGACGTCATAAGAGTGACAGAGACAATCGTCCGAAATTTACGAATATCGTGTTTCGCGGTAGCGCCCCTGAAGGCCTACCGCAGACACCGAAGGTCGAAAATGTCGTGCTTCTCTTTTACATCAACTCAGGCGTAATTAGTGTGACAGTGTATTGACTGTCTGCTTCTCTATCGCTTGTATATACATGCGATAGAGTAGAGAAGCAACTTGACGATCTATCGAACGAAGTGGCTCGCGGTAGAGCCTCAGTATGGAGACGAGTAGCAGACGTTACCGATATGTTTTATCTCGTACATACCTGAAATAGGAGAAATAATTTATTAATTACAGTTTTCAAGATATCTCAAACAAACATATCCAATTATAACCTACTATACTAACCTATTATTTTCCGTATCCCAGTCAGGGCATTTATTTGTGTGATGAGCACAGATATTTGTTCCTGAGTCATGGGTGTTTTCTATGTATTTAAGTATTTATAAGTATCTATCTATTATATAAATTGTCGTCTAGTACCTACAACACAAGCCTTACTGGGCTTACAGTAGGACTAAGTCGATTTGTGTAAGATTGTCCCGAAATATTTATTTATTTATTTTATTTTAGCTAATATAATATATAACGACATACGACGGTATTCGACTCTTACTTCTGTACCCTTACCATGAGTTGTGACATTGAGGTTTTCGATAACGAGTATCGAGTTTACTATCTGTGCATCTCGTTCGCACTAAAACAGTACAAGCGAGATGCACAGATAGCAAACTCGGTACTCGTTATCCAAAACCTCAATGTCACAACTCATGGTAAGGCTACAGATCAGCAGACTTCTTCCCATTTGTATCTCAATAAAAAGGCAATAAAGTTGGGTATTAAAAAGCAAATTAATTAATGCATTAGATATGAATTTATTAGTTTTATTATCTATTTAATTGACTGGATATATTATGCACATTACTCATATTTTAAAATATAATAACAAACACATTATACTTAATCTTTAAAGTAATGAATATAATAAGATAGTATTATTGTTTTGAAAAAAATAAGTCCCGCCGAGTTTCTTGTCGGTAGTAATCTTCTCGGGTCAGACGTGTCGAACTAGAACCGGTGGTAGTTTTTTTTACTATCGTAAGTGCATTGAAATGTGTCTACATTGAAATATAAAGATATTTTTTAATCTTCTCCAATCATCTTTTTCTATTGAGCGATAAAGCATTTAAAATTATCACTAGCGCTGGCAACCGGTTCTGAATAATTAATTATGACCATATGTATATTCCTATAAAACTCATGACAAACCATATTCAATTCAATTCAATTCAATTCAACTTAAAAGGCAAACAGAGAAGTCGACAAAGATGGAAGCCAATAGCACAGAGTAATTAGAAATAGATCTATCGCAGTGGACTCGCTTGCTGCAACACTATGCAGATTGCGCAAAAGTGCAGTGCTGACCACAGCGTAGTCAGCGGAACCATATGTGGGAATAAAACGCCGATCTAATTTCACTAACATTAAAACTGAAAACCGAGAAATTTAGAATGAATATAAATACAAGAGGTGAGACTTTCATTAATGACGCACGCATGATTATATTTGAATATACCTATTGACCTTTTGTTTATAAATGATAGCAAAATGAAAAGCAATGAGATAGAACTAGTTTTGATAGTTTTTGAAAAAAATTACCCCAATCAGAGTGACTTATAAAAATTAATTTCCATACAGCATTTCTTAGGGACAATATTACACAAATCGACCTAGTCCTACGAAGCTCAGTAAGGAGGTTCTGTTGTAGGTACTAGACGACGATATATATAATAGATAGATGCATATAAATACTTAAATACATAGAAAACACCCATGACTCAAGAACAAATAAATATCTGTGCTCATCACACAAATAAATACCCAGACTGGGTTTCGAACTCAGGACCATCGGCTTCATAGGCAGGGTCACTACCCACTAGGCCAGACCGGTCGTGAAAATGTGGATTATATAGTTACAACTTACAACTAATAAATAACACAATACTTCCTCGAACAAATAACGCGCCTTCAACATAACGACAATTGCTATATATATTATTGTTGAATATACATTACACAACTAGCTTTTACGTCTGTGTATATTAATTACATAAATAATATAGTAAGTAATCAATTACTCAATTGAAAACCTTTATTTTATTTATATTACCTACCTCATCATTTATTTTATAAAGACGTAGAAAAACAATGAATATTTAAAACAAATTAAAAATAACAATAAAATGTAACTAAAACTAACATAAATCTAAATAGGGCCCTGCGGCATGGTTACGAAAATGCTGGCAGAATGTCTTCGCTGCCAGCTCTATTTGCAAATAGAATATACTTAAGAAAAAGCCGTCGGGCGCCGCCAGTCCTCATCGCTTGTTCTTAAGTATATGTCATCTTTTCTTCAATTTATAATTTACATAGTAGTGGTACTAGATAGTTCTAGTAGAACAAATCAAAATATCTAATAAAAATAATTTGATTTGTTCTTAGTTGTAATCATCAGGGTACTAAGATCGTTCCATTAAAAAAGCAGCATATAATGTTCACAATACACAATCATATCAGTCCATACTTTGTAAACAGCGTATATTTGCCAACAGTGATCTAATGATGACAATAGTAAAGCGCCTACAGAAAACATATTAGCATCAAAGCGTTCGCGTACAGAACGTTGCGCTACACACATTTGGATAGGCGCCAAGATAAATTGATTCGTTGTTTACTTATACTAATTCATATATCAGTTTCAGTTGTTTTATTTCATGATTATCGCGGCGCAACCGAAGACAATATTACATATAATCTAGTTTGGATTCAATAAATAACGGACGTAATTTTGAGTGAAAGAAGAAAATTCAGTCAATACAACTAAAGTTATGCATTTCAATTATCAAACAAATAGTTTTCGGAATGTGCCTTAATCAAATTTTGTATTATTGTCTTTTGTTAAACTAAAACCATCCTTATTTGGCGTAGCCAATACACAGTAACAATACAGTAACAATAGGTACGCAGTTTTTTTTCTTCATATAATCAATAATTACTGATTTTGCACCTATTGGACCTACTAATCTATACACATAGCAACTCTTTCCTTCTCGTACAAAAAGGCTGGGCCAGGCCCGGTACCGCGAACATCGAAGTTCGTATATTTCGGGCATCTATCTCTTTTACTCCAATTGAGGCGTCATGAGAGTGACAGAGACAATCGTCCGAAATTTACGAATATCGTGTTTCGCGGTAGCGCCGCTGGTTTCAGCTGTTTCAGCCTCTTAAGGCACAACTTGCTACGTGGCTAGAGGGCGCCACCGTCGCACAATTACCGCTAGTGGCCATTATAAAATATGAAGGAGCGGCATAATTACCGAGGTAGTTTCCCTTACCGCGCTACATATATAAAGCGTAAATAATACCGGTAGTTGGTTATTTTTTAATGATAAAAGTGGCAAACGAGCAGGCGGATTGCCTGATGGTAAGCAAATACCGCCGCCCATGGGCATCCGCAACACCAGGGGAGTCACGAGCGCGTTGCCGGCCTTTAAGGGGGGTTGGAGCTCTGGGAACCTGACTCACCACCAGGAACACAACACTACATACCTGAAAGGTAGTAGTGCTGTTATGGCTGTGGTCTTCTGTAAGGAGGAGGTACTTCCCCAGTTGGGCTGCTCCAGATTCAAGCGTGATGGTACTTCGCTGTGCCCTACCTCTCATTGTTGGACGTAGTTTAAGGACATACCCGGGTCCAAAGTTGTTTGTAATATAATTTAATACCGGTATTCAATTTAGGTATCTCAAATGTTTTTGTATTTCATTCAACTAATCAGATATTGTATAAGATGAGATGAGATGTCGAAAGAGCCTCTGCGCGTTGGCTCGATCGGGCACCGCGTACGCCTCCCAAATGTTCGGAACACCATTGTACCGTGTACGGAAAATATATAACTAAGAGACATTTTTTATCAGTATTCAAATCTCAGTTTTGTATTTAAGTCCATTTACGAGGATGATCGCAAAGAGTAAAATAACTCAAAATGTTAATTAAAAAAAAGTAAATCATACGGTCTGTTATACTGAACAGGTCTGAACAAGTTCGCTCGCATTTATTATTTTATTTGCGGGCTGCCAAATGGAAATGGAGTGGGAGGTAGTCGAGAATACTAAAATGAGATTTATATAAAACCTTTATTCAACCTCTAGTCGCACAGAGCCCTAAAAAGGTATTCTAATCCATTTCATGAATTTTAATTAACATAAAACCTAAATTGTGTTTGCATTTGTACAATGAGTGTCATAGTTGTATCTGGGGCCATAGTCGCTACGCTTGGCAGGCGTGTTGGCGAGCGCAGTAGCTGTAGACTGGATTTCGACTGACGCTTCTGCCCATCCATCGGTTTTTCCCTTTCTCGCCTCTTACGACACCCGCGGGAGATGGGGTGGTGCTATTCTAGACGGCTGGCACCACACGGTACAAATATTTCTCTGTTTCGCAATAAGATCTGTACCGATCAGCGGCGGCTTGTCCATAAAAGCCTATTCCCGCCGGCTTAACTAATTATACCACAGTTCAAAAGTTTTCATTGTGGTTATAAAAAGGCAGTCTTGCCTGAGAAAAACATTTTCCCGCCGCCATTGGTACCGATATATTTGGCTACACATTGATTGTTAGATACAAGTATTACACTCTTAACTATACGCAGTTGAGACCGGTTAGACGCTGGGGTGCTACTACGATTAAATTAATAAATAATACTGCAACCTTTTTTAAACACAAAAGATATAGTGAGATACAAACATTATATAACTTGAGCACTATTCGACTTATAAAACGTGAGTTACCCGCTTCTGTACAATTAATACAGCAGCCTCTGTAAAATAATTGCTAATAAAACACAATATATTTTATATAAAAATAACCCAACCATGAAAACAATAGTGGAATTAAAACTAAACAACAATAAATAAAAGAAAATTTATAAAATAATATAATGCTGACTGTACAAATTGAAATCAGAGCTACTTTAAAGTTAGTTGAGACTTTTTTATTACAAGTTTAAACTATGCGGGAGCCGGGATAATTGAGCACTAATACCCCTTTAGTCTAGGGGGTTTACCCCAATCATTACGGTTTATTTTTGCCTATTATACGAGTAACAACTAGTCATCTTCTTATGGTCGTTCCATGGCGCATGGCAAGATGCCGGAACGACCATAAGAGACAGAAGAGCCTGGGGTTCACTTGGCAACTAATCCCAGACTTTGGCGCAGGCATCAGTTTTATGAAAGCGACTGCCATTTGATCCTCCAACGTACAGGCTAAACTAGGCCTTATTGGGATTAGTCCGGATTTCTTACGATATTTTCCTTCACCGATAAGCGACTAGTATATCAAATGATATTTCGTACATAAGTTCCGAAAAACTTATTAGTACAAGCGGGGTTTAAACCTGCGAGCTCCGCATTGCACGCTATTACCGCTAGGCTACCAGTGTTTATAACAACTAGTATTTACAATAAATATCCCGTTTTATTTAAAGATAAGTACCCTCAAACCTTCGTTACCGTTTTATTTATAGACGAGTGGTCTGGCCTAGTGGGTAGTGACCCTGCCTATGAAGCCGATGGTCCTGGGTTCGATTCCCGGTCGGGGCGTTTATTTGTGTGATGAGCACAAATATCTGTTCCCGAGTCATTTTGTTGGTGTATGTATTTAAATATTAATATGTATCTATCTATTATATATATCGTCGTCTAAAGGGTGAACACTATTAAATTGTCGCCTACATTTTTACTTTGCTAGCGTGTTGCATCGAACCTTTTTTGAATATTCTTTTAAAATTTTAAATTTAGAAGGCTCGTAATATATTAGACAACCATAAAATGTTCATTTGTTTTTATTTATGAAAATGGCGTTACACGAAAAAATGTTCGCGAATTAATTTTGCAAGAAATCAGTAAAGATCCTCATTTATCAACTTTAGATCTGGCAAAATCTTGTCAAACAGCTCGGAGGACGGTTCAACGAACCCTAAAAAAATTAAACAAGGTGAAACTATAGATAGGAAGCGGCGTGAAGGTCAACCCACCAGAAAATCTAATGTTAAGTTACAATCAAAGGTGTGCAAGCTATTTGATAAGAATCCGAGTATCTCTTCCCGGGATGTGGCGAAAAAGTAGGCACTAGTCAAGCAAATGTCCAAAAATTAAAAAAGAATGCGGCATTACAACATATAAGAAGCAAAAGGCTCCCAAGAGAACTGTGGATCAATATAATCGTGCGGTTAGACGTTCTAGGTTATTGTATACCTTGTTGATTGAGAAAGAATGTTGCCTAATTATTGACGATGAAACCTACGTCAAGGCAGATTTCAAGTCTTTACCAGGTAACCAGTACTATTCCTCTCGTGACATCTCGAATCTTGACGAATCGGAAAAGGTGATCCCGGTAGAAAAATTTGCAAAAATACCTTGTTTGGCAAGCTATATGCCAGTGCGGCATGAGGAGCTCACCATTTATCACTACCGGGACAATTAACACCGATATTTATATATCAGAATGCTTGAAAAAGAAACTGTTACCATTCATAAAGAAACACACTTCCTCAACATTGTTTTGGCCAGATTTAGCAAGTTGCCATTATTCGTCTCGAACTTTGGAATGGTATAAGGCGAATTCAGTCGAGGTAGTGCCTAAGGAGAGTAACCCACCTAACTGTCCCGAACTTCGCCCCATCGAAAAATATTGGGCTAATATAAAAACTAAACTGCGAAAAACTTGCCAACCTGCCACTTCATTACCAGATTTTCAACGAAAATGGATTAAATGCACAAAATTGTTAAGCGATGATTCCGTGCGAAATTCAATGAATCACGTCAAAAGTAATGTCCGGAAATTTTCTCGTCGTTCGATGAAATAGCCCTAATATTTTTTAAAATGATTTTACGCTGTATAAAATTAGTCATATAAAGAATTTTGAGCACTTTGGATTTTTATTTTGTCGTCTGTAGCATGTTCGACCTGCGACAATTTAATAGTGTTCACCCTTTAGTACCTACAACACAAGCCTTACTGAGCTTACCGTAGGACTAGGTCGATTTGTGTAAGATTGTCGCGAAATATTTATTTATATATGTTTCAGACCCATCAATATAAATTTGTAATAAATTCTGTAATAAGTATTTCAACATTGTATTTGCTTTTGAATATTCTATACGAGAAATAATTACTTTGCCTACGTTATTTGTTATATTTCACGCAATATTTTTCCGCAGAGTGACTACAAGAATCTGAGTGAAGACTGAATACAAAAAAATGAAATTCGTTAGGCAAATAAAATATTAAAATAAAGTAAATTTTATCTGTTTTATTTTCTATCTTGTATAGATAAAAACGCATTTTTGTTTGCAGTTATAATACATAGTAAATAACTAATTAGTAATTGTAATTACAGTACACTGTTGTTTAACGTAACCACAACATCAGTCTTTTCTGGACCATGAACGCTCAAATCAAAAGATCGATTAAATATTAAAAAAAATATTGACTTTATAAATGAATAAGTATTGCGGTGAAGACAATATTATACCTTTACCTAATGTAAACAGAAGTTTACAGACGGGAAAGTTTTCGTCGAACTTCGCCACCTCAGTCGATCGGACTTAACAGTCTAGCCGACTAGTCCCCAAGTAGGGGGGAGGGGGACAGACGATGAAAAAACGGTCTGGCTGCGATCAGGTAGACTCCACTCCACTATTCATGGCGGTGGGACCCCATTTCATTTCTGTAATTTCAGTAGTACGCTGAAAATTGTTTTGAAATCAGACACTCGATGTTTGGTCCAATATAAATTTAACTTTCTATAAACTAAGTACTTTGGACCCGGGTATGTCCTTAAACTACGTCCGACAATGAGAGGTAGGGCTCAGCGAAGTACCATCACGCTCGAGTCTGGAGAAGCCCAACTACCTCCTCCTTACAGAAGACCACAGCCATAATAGCACTGCTACCTTTCAGGTATGTAGTGTTGTGTTACTGATGGTGAGTAAGGCTCCCAGAGCTCCAACCCCCCTTAAAGGTCGGCAACGCGCTTGTGACCCCCCTGGTGTTGCGGGTGCCCATGGGCGGTAATTGCTTACCATCAGGCAATCCGTCTGCTCTTTATGAAAAGACCTAGCGATTAGGGCTTGAACACAAAACTGCCATGCGACGTTGCACCGTAATTGGGTAAACTGCCAGTAACTGGCCAGTCCTTATAGTGAAAATGGATTCTGTTTACCTACAAATAGAACAAATTTGTAATGGGGCTTTAATTATTGGCCCCTCTTCAATAACTATATACACCTCAGACTAAAATTGATTCTAATCGCCCATAAACAGAGTTCATGTTTAGTATCATGTAGCCAGTTATTGGACAGTGGCCAGTTACTAGCGTATTACCCTATAGGTAAACTGATTTCATTTTCAGTATAAGGTTGCCAGTTATTGAAAAGTGTCCAGTTACTGGCGAATTATTATTTTAAAAGGCCTACAACAAATCTTGCTACGTTTGTGGTGATGAAACCAAGTTTAAAATTATTGCAGTGCTGGCCATTTTTTTTTAATACCACAAAGGTGGCAAACAAGCATCCGGCCCGCTTGATGGTAGGCGATCACCGCAGCCTATGGACGTTTACAATACCGAGGCATCATTCACGCGTTGCCGACCCCGTAAAAACCTGACGATGATCGACTACCCGCGTCGATTTAAGAACCTACCTGTTTTTTTTGCTTCACCTATACTTTTGGCGGGATTAAGTCCCGTTTTTGTAATAGTGTGTGAAATTCGTGAAAGTTTCAATCAGTAAACCTACTTATTTGCTTATACAATTATTTATCTTGCTAAAGAAACATTAAACAATGTATTATAATTAGCTCTGAAGCATCTTATAATAAAGCTGCTTACATTTAGCGTTCGTTAGGGAACAAAGCCCCTGCCTGACTGGCACAGCAACGACACAGCTTACAGTATAATAAACAAGATACTTATTGTCTTTTAGTAACCAAAATAGAGTATTACGTCAATAACTGGCTACTTTTCAAAAACTGGCCAACTTACAGTAAAAATCAATTGTGGTGTTATAATTTATACGATATAAACACAGTTCATTTTAGAACAGAACGAGCCAGTAACTGGCCATACTCTAAAAACGGGCCACTTCATACTAAAATGAATTACAGATTTTACACTAACCACCAAGTAAGCATAGCATATGAACGCCATGCGCGCCATGTATGCGTCAAGATGAGACTAACCATCATTTTCTAACTATATTAATTTAAGAGGGACGAGTAGACTTCGGCTCGAGATATTACACCCTACGTGCATAGGCCCCGTAGGCCACTATTACTTTAAATTCGCATAGTAATGAAAAAAAAAATATATAAAGGCGGTTAACACGGGACGCAATCCCGTGGCTTGGGACCCTGAATGTGGAACTATAAGGGCCCTTGTCACACTTGGGCGATTTGCAAGCAATTTCTATACAAAACTCGTTCGCAAATCGCAAGTGTCATATCAGCCTTACTGAAGATTTCCAAAATGTTTATGTTATGCTATACCATACGATGAAATAAATAATTACTCCAGAATCTCCAGAGTGCTCTAAATACCTTCGGTACGAACTAATTATCGCTGGACAACTTCAAAAATTTGACATTTCGTGAAACTGCGTCAAAACTGCACGGGAATTCGACCTTTCGTTTACCTGCTCCAAGCATGCCAAGAAGTTCTCGTGGCGTTTTAAACGCTGTAATTTCTTATCGTTCGTATAATAAGTCGAAAGATTTATTCACGGAGGCTTTTTAATCGTTTTATAAAATGCTAGGTAAAACGTACTTGTGATCACATGTTCAAAATTTTGTTCAGAACCCGCTGGTTCATTCTAAGAGGACTATGGAGAGAAGTATGTGGCTGATATTTAAGTAGGCAGATATGGTTGAGACCGCCTAAACCAATGGAAGCGTAAACTCGGTAGGAGTATTCCAGTATCACAAATCAAGTCTGGTGCGGAAGGGTCCTGGATTTACCCCAGTCTACCTTCCTCCACACAGTCCGATCCTCTTAGGTCACTATATAAAAGTAGGTTTAGGTTAGGTTAACTGCGACCTCTACAGTAAAAAAACTGGGTTCAGAAAAGTAGGTTTAGGTTAGAACTGTGACCCCTACATAAACTGTTTTCGGAAATATGGAAAGTGCCATTAGAGAAAAACGTATTATGCCAAAACGAAATCGGCCATTATAGAAAAAGACAATCAAAATTAGGGCATACGAATGTTAGGACAACTGATGATTATGACCAACGATATTAGGGAAAGACAGTTTAGGTCAAAAAACTTTAAGCATTCCGATATAGATCCATCACACTGTCACCGACTTGTAATTACAGATTTTTTTTTTCAATCAATTTATATGAACCACAGACATCAAAAAACAGATATTGAGTATATTCCTACTGTGAGTTTCCCTATTATCATTGAGATTTGCCAGGTACATTGGCCATGACAGAGTAAGCTCTCTTAGTCACGAATAAAACACCAAAGGCCAATAAAAGGGTTAAACAAATTAGCTCCAGCTGTAGCCCGCGAGTTCTCTGCATTTGAATTGCAAAATACCGAAACAAGAGTTACGGCGGATTGAAGTAACTTCTGCCCAGGTGTTCCCAACTCCAGAAGAGCAATCAACGCCAGCGTAGGTATAGTCAACCAATTTGATTTCTAGGCCACTTCGAATCTTGTCACAGTGACGTTAATAAGAGATCTTTTGCGTCTTTCATATAGATTTAACTGTGACAAGGAACGAAGTGGCCCATAAATAAAATTGGTTGACTGTATCTTGGCGTCGAGATCCATATAATTGTAGAGTATCTTCCTCGCGTTGTCCCGGCATTTTGCCACAGCTCATGGGAGCCTGGGGTCCATTTGGCACTAGTTTTTCGAAAGCTACTGCCATCTGATCCAACCCTGAGGCTATTGGGATTAGTCTGGTTTTCTCACAATGTTTTCCTTCACCGAAAAGCGACTGGTAAATATCAAATGATATTTATGATATTTCGTATGTAAGTTGCTAAGAACTCATTGGTACAAGCCGGGATTTGAATCGGATTGCAAATCGCACGCTCTTACCGCTAGGCCACCAGCGCTTAATTAGAATAGTCTACACAGAAAAAGTAGAATTGATACCTGTTGGTTCAGCATGTGTGTATGAGTCGTTAATTTCTAGGTGCAAGATGCTTCGTTTACCGATATTCAGTGCGTTTACACTCTAGGTATATGACTTTCCGCTAGTTTGGTAGTATGGTAGGGCGGCTAGGTATTAGAATGTAAGACCTGAGCTAAAGACCTCCGGGGTTTAGTGGGCGATTGGAATAGGCTTAGCAACGCGCAAGGTGGCAATTTGTGACTTTAGAATTGAACACGGTTGTCTTCTAATTAACTATTCTACATAAAATGAAATAAATAATTTAGAGCAAGCTATGCGAACTTACAATTTATATACAAGAACCGTTCGTTTGTCTGTTAAAATCTTGCTGTACTCCTAAATAATTAGGAAAGCCCTGTGTCCACGTAAACTAACTATATGGAAGGTAAGTTACCTTCCATATAGTTTGGTAAGGTAAGTTACCTTCCATATAGTTTGGTAAGGTAAGTTACCTTCCATATAGTTTGTGCTGCACGGACTACCGTAGCGGCGGTGTGCTTAGCTCCTTTCCGGTTTTTTTTTGCTGGAGTCTTCTCAGCAGCTTAGGGTTGCGACAAAACTGCCATTAGCACGACACCACGCAACACTCAGATTCGATTGAGACCTTACCAGATTTCGCTGGAAGCGTAAACTCGGCAGGAGTAAGTATTTAGTACAAAACAAGTCTGGTGAGGAAGTGTCCTGGATTTTCCCCTGGCTACTCATAGTCCCACACAGTCCGATCGCTCTAATAATCCGAACGGTATATAAAGTGTAAGTCATTTAAAAACGAGAAAATTCGTCAAGCCGCGCCTGGTAGTTTAATTTTCATCCTTTTAAATAAAAAATTGTCTGAATTTGTAATGGACCCAACTCAAAACAAATCGAAGTACTTCGTGCCTATTACATATGTACAGTCAGCAGCAGAAGTGGCTAAGCGTTTGAGGTGTTCAAAATGAGGTCAACACATCTCTATTGTCAAGAGAATAAGAGCGCGTGTATGTCATTTTGAACATTTCGAACGCTTAGCCACTTTTGCTGCTGACTGTACGCTTTACCATTACGTAACTGAAAAATTTCGGGAGTGCATTCAATACATTTTCTATGCCGTTGCATCATTCGTTTTGCATATGAGAATAACGGGCCAGAATATATGATGGCCTTACAGACTGCATAGTATGTTAGTCTGAAAGTTACAGAACTGGCGAATGTCAATAAAATATTAATTGCCCCGCTAGCAAACTTTGTGTATTACATTCAGAGTACCGTTTTTAATATTTTATGTTCTGTGTCCACTCGGTTACTTTTAATAGAATAGAATAATGATATAATGCAACAACAACGTAAGTGTACATAAAACGAGAACAAAAAAAAACATTACAGGAATTTACTTATGTCTAAAGATGAGATATCAAATCGTGTGACAAAAGTGTAAAGATTTAAATATTTTGACAGTTTGTATAGTTGTAGTGGATCATCAATATAATCATCATCAGCCGTCCACTACTAAATGCCTAAATCGCCACGCTGGGGAAGCGGGTTTTAAAGAGAAAATATTGTTGCAATACGCTTAAGCTAAAATATTTTTTTACAAATACTAAACTTTAACTCTAGCTGACGCAATGCGACCGGTTTATAATATTAATAAAATTGTATGTCAAAAACCAATCCTAATATTGTAGGCATATAACCATCAAGTATCAAGAGCCCTAAGTTCATTGGTTCTCGTGGGATGACATCGAACCCTGAAACCAGTTTGATAACAGCTCTGTATAATTTTATCACATCTGATATACTTGTATGCCAAGGGTTATTTATTTAATGACATATTTGTATAATAATTGACTAAGTCGTGACAAACGGTGTTTGTCACGACTAATATAATAAACAAAATAAAGTACATAATATTTTTTTATTTTATTGTTCCTTTGTGTAATATTGTTCTACTTTTTGAGGTGTACAATAAAGTATTCATACATTCATTCATTTAGTTCTAGTAAATTACATACATCTCAGCCGTATGCAGTCCACTGCTGGACATAGGCCTCCCACAAATATGACTTGTATCATGCCGTAGTCGCCACGCTTGGCAGGCGGGTTGGCAACCGCAGTAGCTGTAGATTGGGTTTCGACGTACGCTGCTGCCCGTCCGTACGATGTTTCCCTTTGTCGTCTCTTACGACACCCGCGGGAGAATACGGGGTGGTGCTATTCTAGTCAGCCGGCATCACACGGCACACTACTAAACTAAATTGGCAAAACTTCCACAAAAGAAAATTGAAAACGCTGACTTTATAGTCTACATTGCTTTATAACAAGATTTGTCGAGTAACATATTATTAATAATGCAGTATCACTGAATTACCATCACTGATAAACCTTGATACTCTACATACTTCTTAGAACCAGTCGATGGAGTGGAACAGTGCTAGAGTAGAGACCACGGACTAGCAAGTGCAGCGTAGGAACTTCACCCAAAAGATGGACAGATCTTATAAGTCGCTGGAAGACGCTGGATACAGGTCACTTCCAACCGATGTCTACGGGGGTCCACAGGGAGGCCTATATAACAGTGGACGTCTAATGGCATCATAAAAACAGACGATTGTAGGGACCCCCTTAGGCACTGTTCCCACCGCGAGTTAGTAAGCTATGAGCTATCAGCTATTTCAAGGGACAAAAGATAATCGCTCCCGTGTAAATAAAAGAGAGATATCTTTGAGATATCTTACTAGCTCGCGGTGGGACCAGTGCCATAACCGATTCGTTGCGAATTCCATTTTCAAAATTTTTGTCTGTGACGGCGGACAATTATTTGAAAACGCGGCAGGCGTGCCTTACGCCATAGAATGTGATGACACTCCTCTCGTGTCACACGCCACACGTTAAAAACATTGATGACTCGCCTGTCGTGCCATCCGCAACAAATCGGTTAAACAACAAACAATCAAGGCTAGACAAAATTCAATAAATATTACTTACACTAGATTATATGAATAATCCTTGCTATCTATAAAACACGACCTACGTCAACTGCAATTAGGAAAGACAAAAGCACATAAAGTGAAGGTTATTATGCACAGCACAACGAAAGGATGTATTTACAATCAGGCGTCGACATCAGATATGCTGGCTCCATTGTAAAAACGTAACAAGCCCCATAGTTTATACAGAACTTATACCCTTTTGAATAACCACAAAGATTATATTTAGCAAATCGCTGTGCCCTTGTCGGGTCGTTCAACTTCTGTCGCACATCTCATTTGGTACTAAAATAATATCAGTGAAACGTCAGGGGAATACGAAAACTAATATAGAGGTAGTCGCAAAGTTGGCTTACTTTGTCCCAGGAGGGACAACTATAAAGATGGTGAAAAGTATCGATAAACTTTATTATGCTGCTGCAACATTTTTTGCACAAAAAGGAAAATATTTTAGTAATTTCTAATTATATTTCTAAGAACTTCAACTTGTAACACTTTAGAGGTTACCTATTGGAATGAATACTAATAATGTTCCTTACTTGTCTTATATTTCAGAGGTTAAGCCAATTCACTCTTCTAGTTGTTGTGCTTCGCTTTATCGTTTCATTTTGGGAATCTACTCGATATAGATAGTAGAAACTCGTCCGAATTCTTTTGATAATTGAGTCCTGTTTGAATGTCCAATATTCTTTCATTTTCAGATTTTGGTACACACTGTAAGAGATATCTACGTCGCTGTCACCGTGTTTGCCATTTTGTATCACATTGTAATAGGAATTTCACTTTAGTTTGATGGTTTTAAGGAGAAAAGTAAACTTGAGACTATTTCCCAAAAAGCTAGGAAGTGTAAACAAACAACAACATGACTTTGACATGAGCTGTCAATCTGAACTAAGGCATCTTTCTGTCTGTCGCCTTGCACCGGTGATTATGTTTGCTCAAACAGTCCTTACTGTCGGTTTTCTCTGTTGTCGATGGATTTATTTCACGAATATTAATTCTTTGTTCCTATTAATTTATATTTGACTATTAAATGTCTTATATTAAAATACTGAAGTATAAACACTTGGTAAATTGTTTATTTAAAAACTTATTTTGAGATTTTTGTAAGAGGCGCCCTCTGGTGTGCATTTGTGTTTCGATCGATATGTTGTTTCTGAGGAATGCGATTGAGATCCGCCATTACGCCGCTATCTGCTATTAAAAATGGGTTAATTTGTTCCCTAGGCGTAATCTTTCCAAAATGGGGTAAGTTTGCATTCGTGAGAAGGTTTGCAAATCTTTGCTAGTGTTCGTTTTCTAATTGGAAATGTTATTGTTTCAGCTGGACCCATAATTTTTATATTTTGATGTTAATTTAAAATGTGAGCTGCGTACACGACGCCATTTCATTTAACATGCTTTGATACAACCAGTTTTTGGTAAGTTTTGCATTATATAGCACTGCCGGAATGTTGGAAAGATATTTAAAGTGTGTCGAAATGAATTCTAATTGGAATCTATTCTTTTTCAGCACCATTATGATATTTTAATTACGTATGTGACTCCACGTGTTGGTTCTGCACACATATTCCTTTCGCCCGATCTTTCGGTAAGTTTTGAACTATATTTATATATACACACAACACTTTCACCGTTGTATTAAACTTAAATAATAGAATTAATAATTTTCCAAAATTATTAACCTGGTTCTTTTGTCACCAGGGCTCTTCCTTTGGTACGGTTGGTACCTACCGAAATTCTTCCTTTGGTACGGGTTATCGCCTACCGAACCCTTTTTATTAGTCAGGGTTACTCCTGCCAAGTTCCTTGGATGAAGTAGTTGTACTGCTCCTGGGTCTACCAGTGGGTGTTAGTGTGAGGACTTCCCATACTACTTTCTACTTGAACCGGTAACAGCTGACGTTACTATCCGGTAAATGTTTTCTTTCTTATTTTAAGCATAAATGTATTGAGTAACAGCTAGTCTGTTCCTTTCTTAAAGGTGTATATGTACCAGTAAACTTTATAATATAATGAACCTAGTTTTCCATCTGGTCATGACCATAGAGATATAATGGAAGTAGTGGAATTATTTTTAATTTGCACTGTTGTTGTTAAATAAATTAGAGCCATAGTTTAAATGTATTAAAGTTGGAAATAAACTTACACTATGTAAAAAGCTGTGTTGTTAATTTCGATTGGTGTTCATTCGTTAGTCGAGGAGTGGATAAGGGCGCTCAACCTAAATTCTTATTCTTATTTTTAACATCGTTAGTACATAAATAAATACTTATCCATTCCCTCGCTCCAAGTGGCCTTTCCCTTCGACCCGTAAAGTCTCATTCTTTAGCCGTGCATTTTCTTTTAATTTTATCTCCCTCATTTAATATTTGAGCAATGGCGTCACTCAGGTTTTTAGTGGCACAGTGCTACAGTGGCGCCATGCTAAAGTATTAGAGTGGCGTTCCCAACGTTGAGCCTTGGAGAATGAACACAAATTGATTAACTAAATCTTTAATTGTATTATTATTTTTGGTGAGAATTCTGGTTGTACATGTGTAAAAACTGAATTTAAATATTTTAGTTATAAGCGTATGTGTACTGCAGGGTTACACATTGTAATTTAAACATAAATACATTTAAGCTAATAAACTTAAATAGTAATTTAAACAAAATATCACTACTGTGTAAACATATTTGAGCTAATAAACTTAAATAACTATTTAAATATAAAAGTGATATTCAAGTTGTAAAACTTTTAAAACTAACTTTAAAACTAAACTTTTAAACTGATAAATTTAAACATTTGAAATTGTTATAAATACTTTTCTTAGTGTTTATTCAACACTTTGTTTAGTGAATACTGGACTTGATAATAATTTTGGGAAATATTTTGTCGTACTTTTCGGTTAATACACTCACACTTTACAACTAATATTTAAATAAAATGGATTTTCTTGAAGCGGGTTGTAAAATCGCACACTTACACAAAGATGAGATAACACATGAGTTAGTTATTCGCAAGTTACCAGTTAATCCTATTTCTAGAAGGTCTAGTTTATGTCAAGCTTTAAAAGACACAGCTGAACATGCTCGAAAGGGTAGTCTTAAATTTCAGGATTTGTTTCTTGGTGATAAAGATGCGGAAATTGAATTATGTAAACGGAAAATTCAAGAAATTGAACATGAAATCAGTGATCATCTTTCCGTCTCTGCTAAGGACAGGCTACTTTCACGCTGTAGGTATTTGTTTTGTCGACTTTCTCGTTTAGATCAAAGTATTACTGAAGTCAAGCTATTGAAGGATACAATTAACTTGTTTGTTGAGCGTTTACAAGAGGAACTTTCTTCGGCTTCATCTGGTTCTGATGATGGAGACCAATCAGACTCTATGGGTAACCGAATTGTACGTGAGGTAATTTATAAACCTGAAAAAAGTTTTAATATTAATTCCCTTAATTTGAAATTCAAAGGCGATTCTTGTGTTCGTACTTTTCTTTTACGATTGGAAGAGCTGCGCGTTGCACGTAGGATTTCGGAGAACAGAATTTATAGGGGTTTCCCGGAGATTCTCGAAGGACCTGCTTTGTCGTGGTTTCGATCCCAACGTACCTGTCTTTTGTCCTATAAGGAAGTGGTATCTGCATTAAGGGAGGAGTTCGATATTCCTGACCTTGACCACTTACTCTTACAGGAAATTCGTGAGAGAACTCAGTCTAAAACTGAGACTATTGTTTACTTTGTTTCAACGGTGTTAGGTATGTACGACCGACTTAACCGTAAAATTCCTGAAGAAGAAATGCTGGATACGATGATGCGTAATATTAGACCTGAATTTTCTAGGGATTTAGCTCTCCAGGACGTGAGGTCAATCCAACACTTGAAGGAATTGTGTAGGCGTATTGAGTTAGCTCAAGTCAAAGCTAAACAGTTTCGGGAACCAGTGTTACCAAAACAACCTGGATCGTCTCTCTCTCGTAGTGGTATAAATAATAGCGAGCCTTTAAATAGGTTTAATTCTTCACGTATTTCCAGTACTTCCAAAACTTTTGTTGCTTCTGTAAATCAACCATCTCCTAATGTTAAGGTTGTAAAATGTTTTCGTTGTGGTAGGGAGAATCATCCTACCAAATTTTGTAAGTCATCTAGGGAAATCGTATGTTTTAAATGCGGAGAAAAGGGAGTTCGTACTCCTGAATGTCCTAAATGTAATTCCCCTTCAAAAAACTAAATAACTTTGTCTTTTCTAAAAATAAAAAACCTTTACCTTTTGCTCCCTCGCAAGCAGAAAAGGCAATTTACTTCAAACCTCCACAGGGAGATAATAGACTATATTTAACCTTAGATGTACTCAATTTAAAAGTGAGAGCTCTTCTTGACTCTGGATCGTCTGTTAGTCTTTTGGGTCGTGGTAGTCAGTCTGTTTTCAAATATATCGGAATTCCGATTATGAAACATGAAATACCTCTTTCCTTGAATGTAGCAGATGGTTACCCTCACTTAATTACTCATTATATGATGATACCTATAAATTTCAAAAATGAAATAAAAGTAATACGGTTTGATATACAAACTAATATTAAAAACCGCATGCTGCTCGGTCTTAATTTTTGGAAAGCATTTAATTTGATACCTGATAAAATTAAAGATGTAGTAGAAAGTTTTAAAGAAGATCACGCTCTTTGCAGCGCTATGTTACCTACTGAGTGCGGTTTAAATGATTATAATAATTTGACTAATGACCAAAAACGTCAACTTAAGATTGTTAAACAATTATATGACCAAATTGATACTGAAAAAGTTGGTTTAGGTAAAACCCATCTTATTGAACATGTTATCGATACGGGCAATGCACGCCTTATAAAACAAAAATACTACCGTCTTAGTCCTGAAAAACTAGCTGCGTTAAAAGGAAGTTGATCGTATGCTTCAACAAGGGATCGTAGAACCATCCCATTCTCCTTGGAATTCTCCCGTAGTAATGGTTGAAAAACCAAATGGTGAATTAAGACTATGTTTGGATAGTAGGAAGGTAAACTCAGTATCTAAATCTGATGCATATCCGGTACCCTATGTTCATTATATATTAGACAATTTACGTGATGCTAGATACCTCACTTCTCTTGATTTAAGTGCGGCTTATCATCAAATACCTCTTAGTGAAAATTCTAATGAAAAAACAAGCTTTACTGTTCCTGGTAAAGGTTTATTCCATTATAATCGCATGTGTTTCGGTTTAGTTGGCGCGTCTGCGACCATGCAAAGGTTGATGGATAATTTATTCACGGCGGAATTCGATAATAAAGTTTTCTGTTATATAGATGATATTATAATTTGTACTTCAGACTTTGATGAGCACATCCGTTTAACTAAAGCCGTTTTCGAAAAACTTAAATCTGCAAACCTTACAATAAATATGAAAAAAATCACTATTTTGTAGATCTGAATTAAAATATTTAGGCTATCTAGTCGACAAATACGGTCTACGTACTGATCCGGCTAAAGTAGATGTAATTTTAAATTTTCCTATACCTAAGAATTCGAAAAGTGTAAAGAGTTTCCTTGGAATGTGCGGTTGGTACCGTAGATTTATTGATAATTTTGCTAAAATTGCGCGTCCTTTGTCTCGGTTAACGAGCAAGAAAATATCTTTTGTTTGGACGGAAGAAGCTAATGAATCTTTTAATTTACTAAAATCTGCTTTAATTTCCGCTCCAATTCTTAAATGTCCTAATTTTGACGAAGCATTTTATATTCACTGCGATGCATCTTCTTATGCTATCGGTGCAGTGTTAACTCAACGATATGATCAAGTGGATCACCCCATCGCTTACTCTAGTCGTACTCTCAATAAACCTGAGACTAATTATTCAGCAACAGAGAGGGAACTTTTGGCTGTAATATACGGTCTAGAGCAATTCCGAGCGTATGTAGAAGGGAGAAAATGTTATATCGTGACTGATCACGCCTCTTTAAAGTGGTTCAACAATTTAAAGAATCCATCTGGTCGTTTAAACCGGTGGGCATGTCGTTTGAGTCAATTTAATTTTGAAATGATACATAGAAAGGGTAAAGAACATGTAATCCCTGACTGTCTTTCTCGTATACATGTAGATGCTTCTGAGGTTGCACCTATAAAGGATCCTTGGTACCTTGACTTATTTAAAAAGGTTACCGAGAAACCGTCTTTATATCCTAACTTTAAAATTGAAAATGAGAAACTTTTTCGATACTCTAAGAATAAATATCGCCTTACCGCTCAGTTTGAATGGAAGTTGGTATTACCTTATGAGCAAAGAAAAGAAATCTTAGCTAAATACCATGATGATCCGACTGCTGGACATTTTGGAGTAGCAAAAACTCATTTTAGAATTTCTGACTTATATTATTGGCCTACTATTTTTCAAGATGTCAAAGAGTACGTCGAGACTTGTGAGATATGCAGGACTTATAAACCTGTGAATCTGGCTCGTCCTGGTCTGATGGGTAAACCCCGTCGTGTGTCGTTTCCAGGCGAGGCTATCTCGTGTGATATCTTAGGTCCTTTTCCTCCTTCTTATCTACGGAATCAGTATTTATTTGTATGTACTGATTATTTTAGTAAATATGTTACTCTTTTTCCTTTACGCACTATCACTGCGAAAGCTATAGTGAAGTGTCTAGAAAAGGGAATTTTTCTTGTTCACGGAGTTCCCAAAATATTATTTTGTGACAATGGTGCACAATTCACTTCTAAAGATTTTAGAGATTTGATGGTGAAATATAGTATACCTAATGTATTTTACAATCCACGATATCATCCTCAGACGAACCAAACGGAAAGGGTAAATCGTGAATTGGTTAGAACCATTGCATCATACGTGCGCTCCGATCACCGTACTTGGGATAGGAACGTAGCCGAGATACAATGTGCGATAAACACGGCCAAACACGAGGTCACCAAGAACACTCCGTATTTCCTTACTCATGGACGTCAAATGATCTTGGACGGATCACTATATAACCAGGAAAGTCCTATCGATCCAACTTCTATAGAAACAGATACCAGTGGTGTTTTTTCAGACAAACTGAAGGAGCTCCAGTCTGTGTTTGTTAAAGTACGTCAGTTGTTGACTGCCTCTCATGAACGTAATGCACGTTATTACAATATGCGGAAGCGTCACGTAGACTTAAAAGAAGGACAAGTAGTTTATAAAAGGTGTTTTCCATTGTCTAACTCCTCTAAGAATTTTTCTGCTAAACTGGCACCTCGTTATGAGAAATGTGTCATATTTAAAAAATTGAGTTCTGTAGTTTTTACTCTAAAATCCCTAGGAGGGAAACTTCTAGGAAACTTCCACATTAAAGACATTGTCCGTCCTGGCGAAGTCGAACCATCCGGGTAATGGTTATCGCTTTCGGCCGTGAGACATGAAACTTTACTTTACTAAATAAATATTTGAGACTCCTAGTCTTAGTATTTCTTATTCTATTAGGTCTGGTGGCGTACGAACCGACCATATAATAAATGTGTCCTAATAAAGACATAAATGAATATCTAAAACGACTAAATTTAAAAGACTGTTTTCATACATAATAGGTTATTCTTCCCAATACAATGTATAGAAGATAACACATTTCTCAACATATTGTATCTTGAGATAGCATGTTGTTAGGATATAGCTATTTTGCTTATCAGTTCCAGCACCACCTCATCTCCGGTACACCGGCATTTCTTTAATAAAGGGAAAGTCCAATGCCTACTATTAGTTTAATAAAGTGGTACCACACATGTAGATTAATATAGTTCCATGGATATAAGGCCTATAAGTTTAGTAGTTAAAAAAAAAATAGTTTGGTAACTTTATTGAGGTTATTTTCTCTTCGTTGAATCTAGTTTTAGAGATGATACATGCCTGATCAGCATCGTATTTTTTTTTGTTTCCATTTAAGCTTGTTGTAGTAGTAATAGTTGTATGTTCCATTTCAGTGCTTGAAGGTGGTTGAGACCACAAAGTTCAAGTGTCTTGTTTATTTGCTTTAGGCAAGGATTTATATCTTCTTGTCGTTTATTTCTTATAAGCTCTTGTTTTCCTTTCCACATTCCAATTAATAAACTAACATTTTAATTCCTATGTTTATTAACTGCTTTAAAGCAAACAACTAATTTCCTGCTTTTGCCTCGCTGCTCTATCTAAAAAAAAAAAAAAAAAAATTTTAATTTTTTTTTACCCAACTAAAGATGAACTGTAACACTTTAGAGGTTACCTATTGGAATGAATACTAATAATGTTCCTTACTTGTCTTATATTTCAGAGGTTAAGCCAATTCACTCTTCTAGTTGTTGTGCTTCGCTTTATCATTTCATTTTGGGAATCTACTCGATATAGATAGTAGAAACTCGTCCGAATTCTTTTGATAATTGAGTCCTGTTTGAATGTCCAATATTCTTTCATTTTCAGATTTTGGTACACACTGTAAGAGATATCTACGTCGCTGTCACCGTGTTTGCCATTTTGTATCACATTGTAATAGGAATTTCACTTTCATTTGCTGATTTTAAGGAGAAAAAGTAAACTTGAGACTGTTTCTCAAAAGCTAGGAAATGTAAACAAACAACAACATGACTTTGACATGAGCTGTCAATCTGAATTAAGGTATTCTTTCTATCTGTCGCCTTGCACCGGGGATTATGTTTGCTCAAACAGTCCTTACTGTCGGTTTTCTCTGTTGTCAATGGATTTATTTCACGAATATTAATTCTTTGTTCCTATTAATTTATATTTGACTTTTAAATGTCTTATATTAAAATACTGAAGTATAAACACTTGGTAAATTGTTTATTTGAAAACTTATTTTGAGATTTTTATAAGAGGCGCCCTCTGGTGTGCATTTGTGTTTCGATCGATATGTTGTTTCTGTAGAATGCGATTGAGATCCGCCATTACGCCGCTATCTGCTATTAAAAATGGGTTAATTTGTTCCCTAGGCGTAATCTTTCCAAAATGGGGTAAGTTTGCATTCGTGAGAAGGTTTGCAAATCTTTGCTAGTGTTCGTTTTCTAATTGGAAATGTTATTGTTTCAGCTGGACCCATAATTTTTATATTTTGATGTTAATTTAAAATGTGAGCTGCGTACACGACGCCATTTCATTTAACATGCTTTGATACAACCAGTTTTTGGTAAGTTTTGCATTATATAGCACTGCCGGAATGTTGGAAAGATATTTAAAGTGTGTCGAAATGAATTCTAATTGGAATCTATTCTTTTTCAGCACCATTATGATATTTTAATTACGTATGTGACTCCACGTGTTGGTTCTGCACACATATTCCTTTCGCCCGATCTTTCGGTAAGTTTTGAACTATATTTATATATACACACAACACTTTCACCGTTGTATTAAACTTAAATAATAGAATTAATAATTTTCCAAAATTATTAACCTGGTTCTTTTGTCACCAGGGCTCTTCCTTTTGGTACGGTTGGTACCTACCGAAATTCTTCCTTTTGGTACGGGTTATCGCCTACCGAACCCTTTTTATTAGTCAGGGTTACTCCTGCCAAGTTCCTTGCATGAAGTAGTTGTACTGCTCCTGGGTCTACCAGTGGGTGTTAGTGTGAGGACTTCCCATACTACTTTCTACTTGAACCGGTAACAGCTGACGTTACTATCCGGTAAATGTTTTCTTTCTTATTTTAAGCATAAATGTATTGAGTAACAGCTAGTCTGTTCCTTTCTTAAAGGTGTATATGTACCAGTAAACTTTATAATATAATGAACCTAGTTTTCCATCTGGTCATGACCATAGAGATATAATGGAAGTAGTGGAATTATTTTTTAATTTGCACTGTTGTTGTTAAATAAATTAGAGCCATAGTTTAAATGTATTAAAGTTGGAAATAAACTTACACTATGTAAAAAGCTGTGTTGTTAATTTCGATTGGTGTTCATTCGTTAGTCGAGGAGTGGATAAGGGCGCTCAACCTAAATTCTTATTCTTATTTTTAACATCGTTAGTACATAAATAAATACTTATCCATTCCCTCGCTCCAAGTGGCCTTTCCCTTCGACCCGTAAAGTCTCATTCTTTAGCCGTGCATTTTCTTTTAATTTTATCTCCCTCATTTAATATTTGGGCAATAGCGTCACTTAGGTTTTTAGTGGCACAGTGCTACAGTGGCGCCACGCTAAAGTATTACAAACTACCTATTCAGTCAACTTCTATAGTCACACAGTATTTATATTTATATTATTGACGACCGGTCTGGCCTAGTGGGTAGTGACCCTGCCTATGAAGCCGAAGGTCCTGGGTTCGATTCCCAGTCAGGGCATTTATTTGTGTGATGAGCACAGATATTTGTTCCTGAGTCATAGGTGTTTTCTATGTATTTAAGTATTTATATGTATCTATTCATTATATATATCGTCTCCTAGTACCTGCAACACAAGCCTTATTGAGCTTCCCGTGCGACTAAGTCGATTTGTGTAAGAATGTCCCGAAATATTTATTTATTTATTTATTATTTACTTATTATTGGATTTCAATTCTAATTTACTTACACAATAGTGTTAGTACTTAAATAACAAAGCAATTACTTAATAAAATAATTTGTTTTGTTCCGAGTGGTCCATAAAAGGTCTCAATTTTTCAATTTAAACATATATCGCACTTCTGAACTTCAAAAAAACTACTATCGACAGAAAGTACCAACCGGGGCTGTTTACACTTTATATGTACATGTGTGTGTGTAGGTACATTTAGAAATGTGTATCAAAATAACTCCACAAGACATAAAGGGCTTTGTCCAAGAGTCAACGGTTCTTTAATCCAAACTAAGGACATAGGATATTTTTATCCTGCAACCATACTTTAAAGAGGGGCATAGCCAGCCGACGAACTCGCGAGGAAAAACTAGTGTAAAATAAGTTAAATAAGCGAAACCATACAAACAATTCCGTGACTGTAGTGAATATGGAACCAGTCTCGTACAATTTGTATGAAACTTATGTCATGTTTCAATAGGGCCATAAAATTTTACGCCTAATTAGATTCGAACGTGTAATATTTTTACGGCCATTTTCCTATGTTTGGAACAAGCGAGCATTGATAACGAAAAAACTCTTCTTCTATTGACGCAATAATGCATTCTTCTTTAAATAGAGGTGTCATTTTCTGAAACTCTTCTTTGGTGAAATTATGAAGAACATTATCTAGATCAAATTTCTAATCATTGAACGTTAATACTATGTGCGATATTCAAGATACGAATATGGTTTTAATATACGGTAATTCTCACTTCTCACCATGACAAGTATGCGACAAACGCTATCGTAGTGGGTGACACAAGTCAGAAGCGACTGGCGGTAAACCTAGAAAACCAACTAATTGTTAACATACAGCTGTCTAATAGAAAAAACAATAACAAAAACACTATATCTAACTTAAATACTTCTTATTTTATATATATGTCAAGGATATTTTATTCGGTAGCAAAAAATAAATAAGTAACAAAAGTCAGATTGGTGTCTCTTTTTAAGTACGAACATACCTGCGCCAAGAGAGATTACTTATATATTTGTAAAATCATAAACCTTACAGTAAATTTTCACCAGATCCAAACAGTCGATCGAACTTCTAATGTATAACATTAACATAACATTTCAGCCGTATGCAGTCCACTGCTGGACATAGGCGTGACTATATTACTACATGACTTGTATTATCTTGGGGGTAGTTGCCATAGTCGCCACGCTTGGCAGGCGGGTTGGCGCCCGCAGTAGCTGTAGATTGGGTTTCGACGAACGCTGCTGCCCGTTCATAGGATGTTTCCCTTTGTCGCCTATTACCACACCCAAGGGAGGAGATGGGTTGGTGCTATTCTAGTCAGCCGGCATCACACGGCAATTTCTTATGCATGGTTTTTCATAATATTTATTTAGATATCTTAAAAAATGCATATTATTTTCTTGTTCGTAGCCCCCGCTTTCCGCTACTAGCTTGCACTCCATACATGAGTCCGTGACCTTGACATTCATTGATCGTACCTGACCTTGCCCTTCCACGCCTCAGGGCCACCCGTGACCACTTCTTGGGTATTCAAATCGTTTGACCAAGTTATTTCTTTCTTAATTAAAGCTTGGGAAGGGAGAATTAAAAAAATGTCACCGTTTTGAATGTATTTGTAGTGAATGTCAGAAATACATATTTTTATATTTGACCGAAAAAGGGAGGAAACTAATTGTTTTAAAACTACAAATCTAGCCGTTAAAGGTTGCGGTGCTAAAATATTTTATTTTGTTTTAACTACACAGACATGGTACTTCAGTTAAGTTTTTCACCTATACAAACGTTATAACATACTTTTCTGAATTAATTAAGAATTAAAATTAAGTAATTAATGTAATCACAACTTGAAAAAATAAACTTGATTGGTGAAGTGTTTTTTTTATAAGGCTCGACTAGCGTTTGACCTCAGTCACACCTGATGGTAAGTGTCGACGAGGTCGAAGGTGTAGCATGCTGGTTCAGTAACAGCCTATTCACTCTTGCCTTGAAAAGACCCAAATGATATATTTCCGGGAATACAGACGAAGGGAAGGCATCCCATTCTTTAGCAGTCCGCATTGGGCAGGTAGAAGGGACTTCCTTATGTTGTAAAATATTATTTTTTGTATGATAATAATACTTCTTTGCCTAAGTTCAAAAATCTGCTTGTGTCCCAAACCTATTAAAAATTCTCCTTGTGTCAACTGCACTTATAAGTAAATGTATATTCCTTCCGAACAATTTTTTTGATAATTTTGTTCTGTTTTTTCATGTTCATTTCATTATCTTTCGAAATTATTACTTTTTATTACTGACAGCATTGTAGCTTAATGACTTGTTTCTGTAAAGTTGTGTACAATTATAATAGTAACTGTATATGTTAATTGTCTTTGTACCTAATAACTCTAAAGTAAAAATAAAATAAAAATAATTTCTAATCAACGATGCCGAAATAATAAGTGTGGTCCAGCAGTGGACGTTTTTCAGCTGATGACAATGAATTCATACAGAATTTGACCACAAAATAACAGCAGCATAATACACAGAGTGCCCCAAACACATTAATCACCAGAGATTGGCCCCCTGTTGTGAGCGACACGCTTGACAGTATTATTATAAGTGTCATTTGTTACACAACTTTCCCGGCGGCATGTTTTCTGTAAGCGTCAGACGCAGATTGACTATAATCTAATGGGGTCATTTATATAACGCTTCACACATAACGTCCCGTTGATAATCTTTTGTCGCTTTCAATCCTATTGTCCCAAAAAAGAACGTACAGTCAAGTGCAAAAATACGTACCGAAAGAATCCTTTCATAATTACGATATGATACGATTATGAGAGGTAGGGCACAGCGATGACCATCACGCTTGAATCTGGGGCAGCCCAACTGGGGATGTACCTCCTCCTTACAGAAGACCACAGCCATAATAGCACTGCTAGCTTTCAGGTATGTAGTGTTGTGTTCCTGATTGTGAGTAAGGTTCCCAGAGCTCCAACCCCCCTTAAAGGCCGGCAACGCGCTTGTGACCCCCCTGGTGTTGCGGGTGCCCATGGGCGACGGTAATTGCTTACCATCAGGCAATTCGTCTGCTCGTTTGCCGCCTATGACATAAAAAAAAAAAAACGTCCTACAACCTTATTACTGTACAATAGAGTTGCTCGGTACATATTTTTGAAACTTTGGCAGTGAACGAATTTTTACACTTGACTGTACTAACAACAACAGGAGTCATTAACATCGCAAAATGTTTCGTTATATGCCTCCCTATCGCTCGGACAAGAGGTATGGGGACGCAAATAGGCAATAAATTTTCAGGTGTCGATGTTCGCTTTATACACTGTCAGCAGCAGAAGTGGCTAAGCGTTTGAGGTCTTCAAAATGAGGTCAACACATCTCTATTGTAAAGAGAATAAGAGCGCGTGTAGGTCATTTTGAACACTTCAACCGCTCAGCCACTTTTGCTGCTGACTGTACGTAGCCATTGGTAACAATACGTCACTTGTTAACGAACTTCGGAGGTGTAATTATAAAAACCAATACAACATAGTGTTTGCTCTTTCTACATGCGCTAACTTGTATTCAGTTTCCAAAATATGTATACAAATTTAGACACTATTCCGTAGGCAGTAGGAGAAAAAAATATAAGGTTAGCTTTGAGCGCGACAAGGTACTTATTACCTTTTATGTGTTCAGAGCAGCTTAGAACGAGTACGTTATTATGAATGTCATAAAGTCGGGATTTGCGTGGCCGAGTTGGGGCGAAAATAGAGACGGTCAAGCGTGATTGCGCCGTAATTGGATTACGTCTTGAAGAGTTGAAACTATAGAGTTATAACTGAGGGCCTACAGCGGACATCGATGAACGCAAGTTTCGGATGATTGCCTGTATGCGTGCACTCTAATGACGTCTTAATTGGAACAAAAGAGATAGATGCCCGAAATTATCGCTCTCAGAAACCACCGGAGCACGGGCAGCAGCGACTCTTTACAGCGGTGAAACTGCGATCGCCAACCCGCCTGCCAAGCATGGCGATTACCGCATTGAATCCGTTTTCTGTGGCGGTATATGGGGGAGGCTTATGTCCAGCAGTGGATCCGTGGCTGATAGGAAGTAAAGGATTCTGATTGTGCGGAACCAACGCTAACCAGCCATCACATATTCATAGCGATTAGACGACTACCACAATCCCGCGTTACAGGAACACGACACAGTAAGAATGGATTAATAAGCAATAATTATTTCTGTAGTGAACCCTGTTACTACTACTTAGTTACAAATTGATAAACTCACGTGTACTTAATATAGCCAGTCTTTATCCGAGACCACGAGGATAACGTCGTTCTCGATACGTCGGAGGTAATTTTTAAAGTTAATATACGCGGTTATGTCCCGTTTATTTGTAATAATGCCAAGTATGTATGAAGAAATGCATTGATATCATGCATACCAACTTGCATAGCTTCTTAGAAAATCTAATAACCTAGTGCCGGGCTTTATGTTGGTATAAAACCGGACAAAAATAGCACAGTTTTTACAGAAGTCAATGTTCTCATTTCTATGCAAACAGCAGTCGGCGAGAATCGAGTTTTATTGATTCTTCGCCGCCATAAACCTATTGTCGGTTCGCAAAATATATAGCGGAATATTTAAGTCAAATAAGACTTTTGGTTTTAAAAAAATGCTATTGTCAAATAATTGTCAGCTGTCACATGCGAGTCACGGTTCGATGTGCCAAAAATCCGAAATTGCTATTTACCTTCTTATTGCTGATTAACCGAGAATACCCAAATATAGGCATGATTACACATGTTACAAATTCTAACAAAATTAAGAGGTAACAGTACCGAAGCCCTTTCTCAGATTTGAGATTTTTGAACGACTATATCTGTCGCGCTGGCGCGCGAAGTGCCCCACGGCCCCATCGTGCCTGTGTGTGTGGCTCACGCACACAGACTGAGCCCGCGCACTTCGGCCGCAACAAGCCACTAAGCCACTCGCTATTCTATTCATGAATACCGGCACGCGACGCGAAAATATTGTTTGTTATAATTTTGACCACGATTCCGTTCATTGATACTCGAGATTTAACTTTATGCAATTAAATTTTAAATCTATACTTTAACATTACAAGCTGCAACATTATCAAAATCTTTCGTAGTTACTTGAGTAAGTAGGTACCGACTCTTTAACACTTGGGTATGTTTTATTCGCTTTGCAGGCTGATGTTGCCAATTGATAGAGATAATTATATACCTATATGCAATAATAGTTTTCCGTATGGGTTTGGAATTATTTAAGTACTAAATTTCATAATGCAAAAGTAACACCACCCGGTGTTACTGTGCAGTTTAGGTACATTTAGCCCGCGAGCCTATCGGGCAGGCGTATAGCAGCCTGTTGCTTCGAACCTCCCATTAGTACCATGTCAGGGTTTGATGATGGAATACCAGGAAAATGCTTCTTCATATAATTTCTAAAGCTATTGAGACATTTGTCTATGACCATCATCTCATAAAAAAGCGCTTGGTGGCCTAGCGGTAAGAGCGTGCGACTTGCAATCCAGAGGTCGCAGGTTCGAACCTTGGCTTGTACCAATGAGTTTTCGGAACTTATGTACGAAATATCATTTGATATTTTACCAGTCACTTTTCGGTGAAGAAAAACATCGTAAGGAAACCGGACTATTCCCAATAAGGACTAGTTTACCGTCTGGGTTGGAAGGTCAGATGGCAGTCGCTTTCGTAAAACTAGTATCTACGCCAAATCCTGGGATTAGTTGCCAAGCGACCCCAGGCTCTCATGAGCCGTGGCAGAATGTCTGTACAATTTGAACTTGCGACCTCCGGATTGCAAGTCGCACTCTCTTACCGCTAAGCTACCAGCGCTCCAAAGAAGAAATTTATAGCATTATACAGGGTGTCTCATTCAGATCGGTCAGTATGGGGAAGTCTGGAACTACCTAAAAGACATACAAAGATTTGTTCTTAGGAACCATGTCATCGATTTTAGGGACAAGAAAAACTGCATACATAGATAAAAAAAAAACAAAACTTGTACTCTGTTCGAGAATCGAAAATAAAAAAATTCTAAATTATTTCCGTTTGGATATGGATTGTATTGGTTATAGGCAGCAAAAGTTACGATGAAACATGATGTCTCAAATGAATAAAATGCATTGTAATTTATCTTTTATTTTTATCCACAGCTCCCATATATCTGATGGCTATATGATGGATGGGATACCTCTAACCTCTATCAGTTAATTAAATATGCTACTATTTGCTCGTAAACTGCGAGCAAAATCGATTGATATAATTATTACATAAAGCAAAAACATTTATTTAATAGTAATTTATGTATCTGTGCATAATTATGTATAGTTACATACATTACTTTATCTACACACATATCATAAGTGTTTTAAGATGGGTTCAGGAACCGTAGGGAAATGACCTGCAGTATTACTAGTGTTACTTGAAACATTAAAAAGTCAACGAACAAAACAAATGACAGCTTGGAATGGCGGCGTTGCGTATTTCATATCTCAGTCAAATATTTTTTTAAACCATAGACAAGCGAATTAACTCCCTATTCTATTGTCACTCGAGTTCTTATATCGTTCGATTTATATTAAAAAACATAACGAATTGGCGTTTCGTATCAATGACTGTTTTAATATCTATAGATACTAGAATAGAAACCCCACTTGAATTTGACAGCTGTTCCAAATTTAAACTCATAACCTACGGATTTCAGTAGGTAATGTTAACATTACATCTCCATTCATTTCTGATGGTTGGTAATGCTGGTCATTGCCTACGGTTTCTGGACGCATTTTAGAGCACTTATGATATGTACGTAGATAAAAATAGTAACATAAAAAAATATAGAGATTAAAGAAAGTTAGTCTAAATTAACAGTGCAGGGTAAAAGGAGTTGGATTATGACATAAAGCTAGTTGTCATACGTTACGTTACGACATATGTCGTTGTCATACGAGCAAGCTGTAACTCTAGCACTTCAATTAATTATGCTCGCATTTCACGATCAGTGATAATCAGCGTCAAATAACCTAATAACAGAAGTAGCCATATATACAGTTATATGTATAGTTTGTATAGTAGTAACTAGGAGGAATAATGACTAGAGAAAGCATCCGCGAGCGCCAGTAAAGATAAAAGACATATTCATGACGTAGGTACACATACAATAAACAGAATACAAGATGAAGAATAAGTAAGACATCACGAAATGGACTCAACTCAGCGTAATGCTGGCTCGAGAAGTCAGCGCTGATCTTCCGTTGAGCCCATTTGGTGATAAGGGACAAAGACATTCTTGGCCTACTGAGTTTAAGCTTCCAGCGACATTGGTTGAGGCGGTAACCGAATCTGAGTGGTAACCAAACTCCATAACCTTTGCAGCAAAGAAATACCAAAAACACACCCGGACCCGGGTATGTCCTTAAACTACGTCCAACAATGAGAGGTAGGGCAAAGCGTTGACCATCACGCTTGAATCTGGGGCAGTACCTCCTCCTTACAGAAGACCACAGCCATAATAGCACTGCCACCTTTCAGGTATGTAGTGTTGTGTTCCTGATGGTGAGTAAGGTTCCCAGAGCTCCAACCCCCCTTAAAGGCCGGCAACGCGCTTGTAACTCCCCTGGTGTTGCGGGTGCCCATGGGCGACGGTAATTGCTTAACACCAGGCAATCCGTCTGCTCGTTTGCCGTCTATGTCATAAAAAAAAACATGGAACTGGTAGGAGGAGGGCATTGACGATAGTCAAGGTCAGTAAATCTATTTCATGTCAAGTTTAAGGTGATGCTCTATCAAGTCAGCCTGTGGAGTTTCACATAAACACCGCCACCACAAAACTCGTTTGCGTCACATAATAAATCAGCGTTTGGCCATCCGCCAGAAATGGCTACATATTACCGTAGGGAAATGTAAGCAAATACATCGTTTATTAATTTTTACACGGCAGTTTACTATACTCGCTAAATATTATAAATTAACATAATAAATAAATCTGTCGCCAACCCGCCTGCCAAGCGTGGCGACTATGGCAACTACCCCCAAGATGATACAAGTCATACATGTGGGAGGCCTATCTCCAGCTGCATACGGCTGAAAGGTATGTATGATGTATGTCAATAAATCTCACACAAATCGACCTAGCCCTCCAGTTAGCTCAATAAGACTGTGTTGGTGTGCACAAAACATCAAGCTTAATATTTAGCTACGTAGGTATAGATACTGAAATACTTATTATAGACAAAGTTCATAAACAACTACTATACTAGTTCATAAAAAAGCGCTGGACCTAGCGGTAAGATCATGCGACTTGCAATCCCGAAGTCGCAGGTATTAGAACCTAAACCAATGAGTTTTTTTACCACTCGGAATACCGTTTATATACCGAGTATGCTAAGAGGAAGGCCACTCTAAGTTAACATGTTCCTTTACTTTTAAGTGTACTTTACCTTTAAATTTAATCCCTATTTTAATACTAAACTACTCAAAGTAACATAGACATAACTTTGGAACAAGAAAGCTTTCTAGTTTCAGCCAAACACTATTATGTACTCTATTGTAAAACTTACCAACAAACTTGATGCAAGATCAAGATGCACAGAGTTGCAAGTTGCACACTGCTGTGTATCTTGCGTACAAAGCGAGTTTAGTTACCCCAAGTTACTTAAAGTCCAACAACAACTCATTACTAATGTAGTAAACCAAAGTTAAAAAAGAAAGAATATCCATCCCTTTTTTGTGTACATGTACAGTCGCAATCATATATATCGGAACTGTGGAGGTAGTAGACACAAAAATCTGGACAACGCCTCTATTGTCAAGTATCAAGGTGATAAAATGAATTTTCCGATATTTGTGGTCACCTCCACAGCTCCGGTATATCTGATGGCGGCTGCATACGTACATACGCGTAAGATAGTATGATTATTCGAGCTACGTGGCCTGCCCATTGCCATCCGTGCTATGCTTTAGTTATGCCGGTTCTCTTATTTCTGATTATATGACGTAGACACTCCGATATATCTATGAGCCACGAACGGAAGCTGCTTCTCCATAAAAAGCCGGAGAGCGATCTTGAACACTGCAGCCAACGACTTCCAGTGATCTGCACAAGGTCATCCGACAACCTAGTTTCTGGACTCTGAGCATAACCGTTTCTATTCCACTTTCAGCGACTCTGAGGCGCCTAATAAGTCACATTGCGAACGACCACGTTTTAAAATCCGTGGGACATCACTGCTGACGTGAACTGTCCACTGCTGGTCAGATGCCTTCCTCACACGTGACTTGTATCACCATTGGGGGCAGTTGCCATAGTCACCACGCTTAGCAGGAGGGTTGGCGACTGCAGTTTCTGTAGATTGGCTAGCTGCGGCCCGTGTCGGTTGAGTCAGACTCCGCATCAGAGCGACAACATATCCAGCATCCCCTGAGGATGCCTCGTAGAGGATCGAAAAACGTGTGGAAGATTTAAATTTTTGCTCACCACACCACCATACCTATTTCCTCATTCACTTTTCCGGCACAAAAATGGCGGCTATACACCACTTCCTATCGTCCAATCGGCATGACGATACCGAATGGATCAGTTAGCAGAAGCATGATGTATGGCCACCATTTATATGCAATGCAAAACAAACGCGCGCAAGTTTAACATATGTAACACGTACTTAATAAAACAAAGGAATTGTAATGCTTCAAAGCAATATTATTGCTGTTAATGAGTTATAAATCCACAATAACAAGAGGAATTAAGCTGAAATACATGTTCGTAAACTAGTGATTCTAATACCATAACTTCGTTGAACTAGGTCAAATGTTACCGCAACTAAGCGCTTACATGATTTAGTTACTAGCGGATAAATTGCACTGAAGTAACGCGAACAGACCATAATAACTACTAGACATATAATTGAAAGAAAAATGAAATAACCTGTGACCTTCCCGATAACCGATTGCTCTGACGAACGTGCCTCCCGAGGGCGCATAACAAGAAAAGGACTGATGGAAAAATCGAGGGTCGACCACGCGTGGATAACTTAGTTGATATAAGTGATCGGATCTGTGTTAGGAAACGCGACAAGGTAGGATCTTGTACTATGTGGTCTTTTTCCATTATACTTTGAATTACAAGATGCTGCCGCTAGCAGACGTCATGGGTTAGTACCAAATAATATACTGGAGGGAAATGAAAAGCCAACTGTGAAAATACTTACGCAGTGTACACTTCGTATATGACTACTGCTTATTTCAAATTTAGAACCTGCAGAGATGATCAGATTTAAAAATCTTGATATGATTTGGTTTTGAAAGTGACTCTCATTACCCTCCATAAATCTCAGGTCCTTGGCATCTCACTCGCATTAGTTGCGTCGGCAACACTACGAAGTTTTTTCGTAGTTTGAAAATTCGTCCGTTCAAGTATTTGGGTTTTCATATTGACCTTCTCTACTCTTGTAAAATCTGGTTTGGATGACTCAAGTGTCGTTTTGGTGTGGTTCCGTTTTGTTTGCGTACGAGAAGCTTCTGTCATGACCTGTCCAGTCATTGTCTTCCTCATGAGGAATTCAAAATCGATCGTTCTAAATATATGTTTTTTTTTGTTGTACAAGACTGACCAGTGTTTGGTCTCCCTCACACCTGATGGTAAGTGTCGACGAGGTCGAGGGTGTAGCACGCTGGTTCAATAACAGCCTATTCACTCTTGCCTTGAAAATACCCAAATTATATTTTTCCGGGGATACAGACGAAGGGAGCGAATTCCATTCCTTTGGAGTCATCATTGTCGGAATTATTGATATCAGTTCAGCACGGAGATCGAAGGGTATAAGACAGTGATCGTAAGTTGTGCAGAATGATTCAAAAATGCACTTACGTTACCACTAAATTTCGTAACGCGCAGTGTGTAGTCTGTGCCAACATGAATACTGGAACATTCGGTGCACGAGAAAGCCACCGGCTTAGTTGAATTGCTAAGCTTCGGCTGAGTTGATAGTTATAAGTTATAATGGTTACTTTATTAGTCATTCTACTTAATATGGCTTTTTATGGCTACTTTCTTGGGGTAACGTCGGGTTTTGGGGAAATATAAACTAAGAATTACTACTATAGTCGTAAGACGTCCACTGCTGGACAAAGTAGTCCCCCTAATATGACTCGTATCATGTTGGAGGGAATTTGCCAATAGCCCTAGATCTTAGCAGGCGGGTTGGACGAACGCAGTACTTAGCTGTTGATTCAGTTTTGACGGACGCTGCTGGCATCCGTCGGTTTTTTCCCTTGTCGCCTTTTACCACACCCGTGAGAGGAGATGGAGTGGTGCTATTGTCAGCCGGCACAACACGGCTTAAAATTAACAGGAGTTAAATCGTTATAAGTTAAGATATTGTTACCGACTTTGCCAACGTTTCAATACTTCGACGTCTGCAGTTGTGGTTGTGGTAAATTTCTAATTTTGTGTGAAAATCGTGAATGTTTATCTGTACAGAATCAGTTGTGGAATAATTAAGTCCACGTCGACCATGATGACTAGAGTCCATCAGTATTTTTATTTACTTAACGTAACACAAATTGAACTAAGGCTCAGTAGTGGGATACAATAGGCTCGTAATAACAGAGAACACATTACAAATCTGTCGTCCTAGTGACACAACGTACAAGTTTAATGCGAATTCTATGTGACTTATACCTATTTTGCCGGCTGACTAGAATCGCACCACCCCATCTCCTCCTGCGGGAGTCGTAAGAGGCGACAAAGGGAAAAATCTCACGGACGGGCAGCAGCGTCCGTCGAAACCATTGGGTAGCTGTAGATTGCTACAGCTACTACGGTCGCCAACCCGCCTGCCAAGCGAGGCGACTATGGCAACTACCCCCAAGATGATACAAGTCATATTTGTGGTAGGCCTATGTCCAGCAGTGAACTGCATACGGCTGAAATGTATGTAATTTATACCTATTTTTACTATAGCATCAGAATTAAAGTAATGCATAATAGAAACGGTAGATGTAGAATGAGGCAGACAATTGAAAACTCTTAAAACCCTTCTGTCGAGCAGCAATCACCCGACCGCCTCAGCCAATACCGGCACCCAACAAATCCAATTTAAAACACCATTCTGAATGGAGGAACGATTTTACCGCCGCTGAAAAAAGACTCTTGTGAGCAAATTGAAGATTAAAATCAAACAATTCGTTATGGCGGTAAGTGGATTCTGATGCTGCAAAGTTATTGGTGCGGTTCTCTCGATTTTTAAACGCCAAATACGCCATATGACGTGGCGTTGAAGACTCCAGTTTTCGTTGACTTTATATGCCTTGCTTAGATGCTCGGTATACGGTGTAACTGCTGTCTGTGGTACAGTCAGCAGGAAAAGTTGCTAAGCGTTTGAAGTGTTCAAAATGACCTACACGCGCTCTTATTCTCTTGACAATAGAGACGTGTTGACCTTGAACACCTCAAATGCTTAGCTACTTCTGCCGCTGACTATACCGTAGTTTCTTTATACACACAAACAGACACACATAGCAAACTTATAGCACGGGATTTTCCGTACGGATTTAGACATTTTTCGGCTAAGAGCAGCTGTCAAAACCAAATGCATGTTCGGCCGGCTTGTATAACCAACAAAAAGTGTCTCAAAACTTTTACATAAATAATTTTGCACCTTCAATGACAAAACGGTACAAGTACATACAATGTGTATGAAACTTGTAACCTTTTTACTAGAGCCACAGATAAAAAAATTGGCTAGCTTCCGGATCCAGATAAAGTAAGCGAAGGTGACACTTACGAGTATATTAGATTAGTCTGTCCTGCGTCACTGCCAAGGCACGGTCAGCTCCGTTTTGTATCACTGTAATAATACTTGAAAGAAACCTGAGAATTAGAATGATAGACTGAAAAGAACATACAAACTTTTTTTTAATATACACCAAGCAGCCAAATCCAATATGCCAGGCGCATTAAAATACAACGAAACGATGGTTATAAATGTTATAATGAATATCATGATTAAAGATTAAATATTGCAATAAATCTAAACGTAAGGGATCAAAATAGTGATAAAATCTACGTTAAAAGATATATCAGATCTGTGGAGGTGGTCACAAATATCTGAACATACACTTTATCATCTTGATAATAGACGCGTTGTTCGGTATTTGTGACCAACAGTGAACCAAAGAAACACCATCAGGCCTCTTGTCATCACCTCCGACAATGCCGGTCGGCTCAAGAAGAGCAGGCTCATTGATGGTGGCAAGAGATCGACGGATTATGTCATTAAGCGTTGCGTGTCTGGAAAAATGGCCTTTTTTGACAAGTTAGCCATGGATAATTATTTATTTACATTCATAAATCGAATTTGCTCGCTTTTTACGATAACTCCAAATAAATGCACAGCTGCAGAACTTTTAAAAATCAAACATTCGTATAAATTATGCTCTTTGATGTTTTTTGATGTGAAAAATTCGATGGGATCATAACATAGTTAAGAAGAACATGTAGGTAGTTAATGTACATATATACCTTCGTTTTATTTGAATTATAAAAAACTAGCTTTTCCTCGCGACTTCGTCGGCCAGCCATGCTCGTCTTTAAAGTTTGGTTGCGGGATAAAAATTATCCATGTCCTTTCTCGTAGCTCAAACTCTCTCCATACCAAATTTCATCCCAATTGGTTCAGCTGTTAAATCAGACAATAACTCTGTCTGTCTGTCTGTTACCAATTCAAACAGACCGACAGACACAGTTATTGTCTGATTTATAATATTAGTAAGTATGGAAGTATCTATGGTTATGGATTAGTATGGAAGTGTGGATTAGTATGGATTAAAGAGCCGTTGACTCATCGACAAAGCCCTTTATGCCTTGTGGAGTTATTTTGATACACATTTAGACATACGTAACCAACAGAAAGACGGAGTTAATTTCGTATTTATGATATTAGTATGGAAGTGTGGATGAGCTGTTACTAGTCTTGATGACTTATGAGCTACCAATTCAAATCAGAAGAACGATGGTTTGGTACCGCGAACATCAAAATTATATTTCGAGCATTCTTTTTTACTCCAATTAAGGCGTCATGCTCATGAAAGTGACATCGCTGAACTGTCTTTTACGTCTTGTTCCATTATTGCGTCCATTGAGTTTCTGTAGCTGTCATAACTCAAACTAATTCATTGTCTATAATTCGTTTTCGAATTCAATTTAAATTCTTTAAATGTAAAGATAAACACACGTCAAATATATATTAAACTCGGTTTCGGTTCAAAGCGTCGTTCTAAATATAAATGTGTGTGATTGATATGTCTGTCAGCCATGTTAATCAGTTTGTTTGTCTTGGTAACGCGAACGTCGAGCTTTCGAGCATCTGTCTCTTTTACTCCAATTAAAGTCATGAGAATAACAAAGATAATCGTTCGAAATTTACGAATATACTGGTACTGGCCGCTGGTCATTATGGAGTACGAAAACCATAACAATCTGAATAACCAATCTTTCTGATAATTCCCATCTTGTTCACAATAAAATCAAATTAATAACACTATAGATGAAAAACTTAACTGAAGGAACATGTCTATGTAGTTGTGCAGAGAATTAATATAGAACTTACGTCAAAATTTGAATAAAGAACGCCGACATGCGTGTACAGACACGTTACTACTACATAGGCTAGGTGCTTTAGCTTACTTTTTCACCTACCCTACATACTTGTAGTAACAAACGGATGAATTCACGTGTAACTATATCGCACTAGGCGACATGAGTGAGTGACGCAACCTCACTAGGTCCTGACTCGGCTTGAAAATCGGTACCAGAGGTTAATCGAAATATGTCGCCTAGCGCGATATAAGTACACTTGAGTTCATTCTAAGTAGTAACATGACATGACTCACAAAAGTTTTAATTATATTAATTTATAACACATTAATATTTTTCGGGACCATCAGAGCTCCACAATTTAAATTTTAAATTTCGAATTTCAATCATATCAGTCAATCCGGCAAATAGGGCGGAAATGACCGTTAAGTCATTGCGTCCGACAGAGATAAGTACATAATAAAGACGATAGTTATGGACTTCTGAAGAAACAGCGGCGCTACCGCAAAGAAAGATATTCGTAAATTTCGGACGATTATCTCTGTCACTCTCATGACGCTTTCATTGGAGTAAAAGAGAAAGATGCCCGAAATATGCGAACTTCGATGTTTGCGGTACCGAGCCAGTTGTACAGAATGATTGACAGACTTTACGACATTACATATACATAAAAAAAAAAAACACGGATCAGGTCAGGAGTCAGGAGCCCAGGAGTAAAATACATATATTATATACAGGCCCGAGCTCAGAGGGCTAGCTAGACACTTGGCATTCGAGGCCCGCTTTGAAATGAGTACAGCAATATTTTTGTGCAGGACAGAATATTTTTTAATACTTTGAATTACTTTACCAAACATCAAATCTGTATTTTTTTTATACCGGACTGACCACCGTTTAACCTCAGTCCCGCTTTATTCACTCTTGCCTTGAAAAAATACAGACGAAGGGACCGAATTCCATTCCTTAGCAGTTCGCATTAGGAAGATAGAATAGAAGTGAATCGCTTTGTGCAAATGAATGGAATGGCGGGACCATTGAATACTCTCGAATGCAGGAAAACAAACAACAAATCTTTCCACTTTATAATGCTATTGCAGATCCGAGATTTCTACATCGTCCGTCAAAACCTAATCAACAGGCACTGCGGTCGCCAACTCGCCTGAAAGGCGTAGCGACTATAGCAACTCCTTTCCAAGATGATACAAAGTTATATTTTTGGGAGGCATATATCCAGCACACAGACCTATATTATTGTTAAGTAGTCCAGCAGTAGACGTCTTACGGCTGAAATTATGAATATACAGGTTGACAGTCTTTACTGCAACTCGTCTGCGTCAGATAAATGATTCCATCAGCACTTCGGAAATGACATCCGGAGGGATCATTATTTAAATGATCCGGTTTAAAAAATGGGCCAATTTGTTTTCGCCAAAAGTCGTTTTCAAAGATTGAAAAATTTATTTCTATAGAGCATTTATTTGCTCAGGAATTTCAAGACTATTATGGTCGGTCGTATGATCTTTTTATCATTTGTCCCAATATCTGTCACGCTCCAACAAATATGTGAATCCCAAAGTGACGGATAGCGCGATATACGATAAAATAGTAACCACGCGCTCGTGCTGAACTATACCTATATGAAACGCGACTTCTTTTAAACATCAATTGAACATGAAGGTTGCCTGGTAGAGAATGCCTCGTAGCAGTCTGGCTGTACACCTCTTATATGCCATTCATCATCATCATCATCATCATCATCATCATCATCATCATCATCATCATCAGCTGGAAGACATCCACTGGACCTTTGTGCAATTAAGTTTAAATGAATGAATACTCGTACTAATTTTTCTACTCTTCAAGAATTTGCAGTATTAAGGAGAAAACAGATTTGTAATCATAAAACAAACTCTTTTAACTTATCCATCCGCCGTATTGGCAAACTTCCACTGTTCCCGCGTCTGCGATGGTGGCGTCACTAGTACCCTTACCATGAGTTGTGACTTTGACGTTTTCGATAACGAGTATAGGAGTTTACTATCTGTGCATCTCGTTCGCACTAAAATAGTACAAGCGAGATGCACAGATGGTAAACTCGATACTCGTTATCGAAAACGTCAATGTCACTACTCATGGTAAGGGTACAGTGCTGTCACCGAGTCGGAATAGTGATGGGTCAATCGAACAGTAGCTAGGAGGAATAATGACTGGAGAACGCATCCGCGAGCGCCAGTAGGGGACAAAGATATTCTGGCTTTTGTAGCCCAAAATATAACGAATCACTATAGTTTTGCTTTACAAGACATTCTTTATATCAAAAATATTAGCTTATTCTGTATTAATACCGCAACCTTGGTTGAAAACCCAAGAGAACTCCAATTGTATTTGTTTGTTCCCCTCCAACTTTGACAGTTCTGAAGGGTCCAGTTTAGAGAGGAACTAAAATATGTGAGACTATGATAAGGACGGATGAAAATAGCGCCGTTTCTGCCATACCTTTGGAAAGTTACATAAGACCATCCCTTTCGATCGTGGTATTATTATTAGCACACTCCGTCTAGTTAAATGGTATGTCTATTCAAATTAAAATATTTAATTTCAGACATAAGTGGTCCATATGTTGTTAGTTACAGTATTTTACTTACGAGCTATGTTATTATTCCTACAAGACTAAATTTAATACTAAATTAATTACTGAAATACAACCTACTTGACGTAGGTCAAGGTTGTTGATATTACACCCATCCAATGCCACATTATTTGACAGCCAAATCTACCCGCAATCACCTTCAGAATACCATTTTTACTGTTCCTTACGCGACCCATCAGCGACGAAATTTTTTGCGTATGATCGCATGGAAATCGTTCGTGTGTCTTTGTGCGAACATTTCTGATGCGCTGCACCATTTAGGGAGTCTTAATAGCATTCAGAAGGTGTTATTGTATTGGATTCGTAGGGCGTTGTAGGCTCGTTCGGTATCACAGCGATGGCACTTGGCCGATTGCTGCCAAATGTGGGAGGGCCTCAAGATCCGTGTCGGCGCCTCTTCGCGATAGTAGTGCGAAGCATGGCGCTATACGGAGCGCCGATATGGGCAGAGTGCACGATGGAAGGAGCGGCTGGAGGACGCCCCATATGGAAGAATCGTGGTAGGGGCCATCCTGCCATCATTTGATGCGTGGCTAAATCGAAAAAAAGGGAGGCTCACATACAGGTTGGTGCAGGTAATGACCGGACATGGCTGTTTTGGTTATTACCTGCACAAAATTGGGCGGGAACCGACTCCGGGCTGCCACCATTGTCGGGGGAACGAGGACACATCCAAGCACACCCTCGCGGAGTGCACGAGCTGGGATGCACAGCGCCAGGTGCTGATGAGGACAATGGGAGTGGTTGATCTCTACACACGGTAGCTAACATGTTGAGCAGCGAGATGCAGTAGGTGACTTCTGCGAGGAGGTCATGAGCAGAAAAGAAGAAGCGGAGCGAATGCGCGAGGAACAAGCAGACGCACATCCGCTCCGGCGCAGACGGGTGGGCAGAAGGCGATTACAATATGTATATCAATCGACTTCTCCCCCAGTAAGGTCCGTGAGTTGGGGACTCACAATAACATAAGGCCTTACACGTCTGGGGGAAGGGTCTGTGCGTCGCCGATCCTTCCCTCCTTCGGCGAGAGGTTGCCCCCGGTGCAATAACCGGGGCGGCCGGGGGGACGTCGTGGTAGAGTGTCACGACCCCATGACGTCCCCCTACAACGGCAATGCGGGTGACGCCGGTGTGTTTTTAGTGGCTATGCTCCTCCCCTCCCTCTGGCTAGCAGAGGGGGTTTCGGGAGGAGAGAGTCCCACATACTCCCCCCAAATGACCTTCCCCGGGTCGGGGGAGATGCGTAACGCATTTTCACACCGATAAAAAAAAAAAAAGGCTCGTTCGGTATACCGAACCCAGAGGCTGCCAGAGTAAAATGATTGGTTATAAGTTTGAATAGCGTTATTTTAACCTCTTTGGAGCATCTAGCGAACCTTCGAGCCAGCATATTCCCTCTCACCGACAACGCCCTACGCTCCCTCTCGAACAGTATAGTACAGTCTATGAACAGTAGTAAACTTGTATATTTTGTATAACCACACTTAAGGTCAATTGACACACAGGCGGGCGCGGGTCAGGCACGTGGCAACGCGGGCCCGCGGCGGGCCCTCGGCGATTGTTCAGCTAGTTTTAAATGAACACCTTCACACAGCGCCCGCGCCACACGCACCCGCCCGCGCCCGCCGCTGTGTGAAGGTGTTCATTTAAAACTAGCTGAACAATCGCTCTGCGGGCCCGCGTTGACACGCGCCCGACCCGCGCCCGCCTGTGTGTGAATCGAGCATTAAGTTCAAGAGGCAATATACAACATTGACCATGCATTCCAAGATTTGCAAGTTCAATTTCGGGACGAAAGTTATTCTCGTCGCGCTCACACGTCTGCCGTTTCGTTGATGCGAGACAGGAAAGACAGATTGTCCTGCCCTGAATACGTGAATGATTTACGATGCAAGTCCGTTCCAATTTGATAAGAGTAAATAAAATTTCAGTAAAACAATTATAGCCCGATGTTTTATATTAGCATTAAATGTCATTCAATCTTGATTTCTAATACAATTCGTCACCTAGAAGTAGGTAAAGATAAAGAGTTTTAGCTGGATTATATTTATAGTCTATATATTAATTAAAAACTTCATCACCTGTGTTACCCCAATTTAGGCATCGTTTTTCTGAATTCCCGTCAAGGGTCATAAAATACCTACCCTGAGCTACTGCGAAAGACGAAGTTCGAAAATTTCGGGAAATCTTTCTCTTTCACTCCTATTAAGGCGTGATTAGTGAGAGACAACCGTTCGAAATTTGCATGATTTGATTTTCGCGGAAGGGCTTCAGGCCGGACGAATTATTTTATATATGCCTATAAATATTTACGTTGATTACCGTTAATGACAAGTCGTTACTGCTTACCTGAAACAACACAAAAAACAATTAGTTTATAGTAGGTACAAAAATAAAGTTATTCTAGTATTTGGTCCAGAGGAAGAATATGAAAGGGGCTAATCTAAGTCGATAGCAAGACAGAGGTTGACGACGTCTCAGGAGCGGTACCAGGAACATCGAAGTTCGTATATTTCGAGCATCTTTCTCTTTTACTCCAATCAAGGTATCATGAGAGCGACAGAGACAATCGTCCGAAATTTACGAATATCGTTGTTCGTGGTAGCGCCGCAGTAGATACGTCCAATCGCGCGAAGTGGAGAGAAGACCAGAAAAGCAGACACAATAATCCTGTCATATCACTTCTGGACATAAACCTCCCCCTCGTTGTATGAGCATGGGGTTTCAATGCCGTAATCGCCACATGTGGGGACCGCTTGCCGCTCTAACGGCCCGGCCACGACATTGCGCGAATTGCGGCGCGGCAAGCGTTTTATCTGTTCATTGCGTGTGATCCCAACTAACCGCAGTGCATTGCGCGTCTTGACCGCGCAACGAACAGATAAAACGCTTGGCACGCCGCAAATCGCGCATTGTCGTGGCCGGGCCGTAAGGAGACTCTGGGACTAAAGTGGTCTCTGGGCGCTGTTTAGAGCGTGGGAACACTAGGGTTTCTATCTCAACGTTCCCATATGAAATTGTACGCAGCGGATATTACTCGGAATCGCCAGGAAAACGTCGCGTGCCCGCTGCTAGTGTGCGCTCGCGGTCCTGGACCCAACAATCGGATGGGAACAATATAATCCAGTAAGCAGGTATTTTTGCCGTGCAAATGGTGGGGATTAAAATGTTTTCATTGACATTGCTTAAGTATTTATAAAAGATCAAATTTGGGCCCCTTTAATTCAAGATAGTGGCTAACGCTTCAACCCCTCAAGGTAGCCAACTTGCATTTTTCATAACTAGCCTATACTTAAGCAAGATACATGCAAACATGTTAACCCCCACCTTTTGTACGGCAAAGCCCCTTCTTTTGCCCCGATGATTGGATTAATACTAGTAAGGAAAAAAAGGTATCCATTATTTTGTCTGAACTACAGAAAAACGGTTTACTATAGGTTTTAGATAAGAGTCGTTAGACGGGAGTAGCCTACTGTTTCGTTAATTGTTGTGTTAATAGGTCTCCTTTGCACATTCACAAACTATTATATACGCGAATTATTTTCTCACATCTAGTATAACTTGATCCGTTTGTTAAACAGACTAAACAAAACCTAGAGGTCTTGCCAATATCTATATTTATAAAACACCATTATACTCTTTTCACATTTACTCGTAGATACCCATTAAAGAAATAAATACTTTTTTGTTACACCCAGTACAGATAAATTTTCACGCTTCAGATTTAAGCGGTGAGGCGCACCTATACCTAATAGGCCCTTAACGCCCACCATACTAAAATATGTAATAGTTAAAACTAACCTTACTATGCAGTGAATTAGGTTGAATTTTATTTTGTACGGAAACTAATGAAACAAAAGAAATTCTACCCTATTTCCTTTTACAAAAGATTTCAACTCCATTGAAAGGGAGTGTACTTTGTAGTGCACACTGGGCGTTACGAGAATCGATAAATTAGCGAGAGCGTGAAATTGCATCTGTAGTGGCATTGTATGTTTATAGGCATTCTATATTTAAAATTTCTTTTTCCCGTACAACCACTACATATGCAATTCCACTCTCTCGCTAATTAATCTATACCCGACAATCCGAGCATATTGTCCGACAAGTCCAGAAAAAGCAAGCCAACATATTCCAGCTCGAATAACTAACACTTTGAGCTCTGTCATTGACAGAAGTTCAACGTTCACTTTTAAAACTCATAAGAATATGTGACATTATCTACGAAAAGGGACCTTATTGTCGATGGCGCTTATGTCGTTGTTCAAGACGATACAATACAAACGCAACGCGATTCGACGTAAGTGCCATCGACAATAAGGTCCCGTTTCCTAGATAATGTCACATATGTATATGATATTTTATGAGAGGTACAATAAGGTCCCGTTTCCTAGATAATGTAAGAATATTTTATGAGAGGTAGGGCACAGCGATGACCATCACGCTTGTATCTGGGGCAGCCCAACTGGGGAAGTACCTCCTCCTTACAGAAGACCACAGCCATAATAGCACTGCTACCTTTCAGGTATGTAGTGTTGTGTTCCTGATGGTGAGTAAGGTTCCCAGAGCTCAAACCCCCCTTAAAGGCCGGCAACGCGCTTGTGACTCCCCTGGTGTTGCGGGTGCCCATGGGCGACGGTAATTGCTTACCATCAGGCAATCCGTCTGCTCGTTTGCCGCCTATGACAAAAAAAAAATGAAGGCCAAGATAGACTGGTTGTTTAACCGCGGATTAACTTAGGGAATTGCTAAAGAACCTTTTGCTCTTTATTTTGATCCTCTGCGAGCACTCAGCGCTGAAATTCTTCAGTGTGTTTTATTTCCATTGTTTAGTTTTATTTTAACCTCCGCTTTGTCTCGGCGAGGGCTGTTGTAATGTTTTATTTGATCTTTCAAGTAGGATATTTACGTACAAATACAATCTGAATATTAAATACTTGAGAAAGTTGCCGTCTGATGCTGTCTGACTAGAATAGCACCACCCCATCTCCTCCCGCGGGTGTCGTAAGAGGCGACAAAGGGAAAAATCCTACGGACGGGCAGCAGCGTCGGTCGAAACCCAATCTACAGCTACTGCGGTCGCCAACCCGCCTGCCAAGCGTGGCGACTATGGCAACTACCCCCAAGATGATACAAGTCATATTTGTGGGAGGCCTATGTCCAGCAGTGGACTGCATACGGCTGAAATGTATGTATGATGAGACAGTCGCGTAGTAGTCGGATGAAATATCGCTAGCTGATATCGTGTAGCTCCTAGAGAACCTTCTGTTTACTTATCTATGTGTAGCTCAATAAAAAAAAATACAATTTAACCTTTAAGGGATAAAGCAGGATGGCAAATTAAAATAGATAAAATCGCGGGCAAAAATTGAACGTATTTTTTTAATGACAAAGGTGGCAAACGAGCAGACGGATTGCCTGATGGTAAGCAATTACCGTCGCCCATGGGGTCACAAGCGCGTTACCAGCTTTTAAGGGGTATTGGAGCTCTCGGAACCTTACTCACCATCAGGAACACTACAGACCTGAAAGGCAGCAGTGCTATTATAGATGTGGTCTTCTGTAAGGAGAAGGTACTGCGCCATAGCTCTCATTGTTGGACGTAGTTTAAGGACATACCCGGGTCCAAAACATACGTAAGTATACGTGAATTGGCAATATTTTAAGTTTACTTTGTCAAAAGCAGGTTCGCCGCTACGTTATTATAATAGGTATATATATATACTAACAACAATACACACTAATTGAATTATCGCTTTGTCGGGGTTTCCCTAATACTGTAAGAAATAATATGCTTAATTGAATAAGGGCGGGTCGTATCACGCAATTAGCGGCATGTTCATATTTTATGACGCAGCTGTCACCTCCATACAATTTTAAATGATGTTATTTATGTCTGACGGGAGACTATGGCACCTACCCCCCAAGTCATATTTGGGGGAGACCTATTAATGTCCAGCAGTGGACGATTTACGGCTGAAATGATGGTGATCATGAAACGAAAAAATCCTGTACTACAGTACTCCTTTCTTCTTCTTGTAGTCCCTTCGTCTGTTATCCCCTAAAGACGCAATTTGGGTCTTTTCAAGGCAAGGGTAAATAGGCTGTTACTGAACCAGCGTGCTACACCCTCCCCCGTCGACACTTACCATCAAATCTTGTACAAAAAAGCTTAATTGTTTTGAAGGTACTAGACGATGATCATAAGTTAACAACGACCGACCATAATTCAGGAACAACTATTCACTGTAAACACACATAAATTCCCTGGCCAGGTTTGAACCTGGGACCTCCTGCATCGTAAACAGGATCACTACTGCCTAGGAGGCTTGGGAGGAGGGTAGGAAATACTTTTACCAATTCGTATTTTCATATTCGCGGTTGGCCATTTTGACAAGCGAAGCGTCGCTAGTCTACCGCTCGCAGTAACCCGTCTAAAAATACTCCCGCCGCGCGAAAGCTGCGGCCTTCAGCTTTTTATATGCTGCACTCCGGAACCATGCAGGGGACGGGTTATTCTTAGTACTAATATATTTGAAAACTTAAATACAATAGACACAACAATTTCTTAATGCAAAAGGGGCGAGGCGACTCTGTAGGCGAAGGCATTGATGGCGAAATGAACAAGGCTACTTTTGCTGTATACATTTGTCATCGGCATGATTTTAAATACTAGGAGCACATGCTCGTAAGGAGCTCGCAGAATTGCACGGTTGAAGTGACAATGAGCAGGCCACATAGCCTGGAGAGTGGGACAGCTAGTACTAAAGTAAGCGCAGTGTTGAACGTGCAGAAACGAGACCGACAGATGACCTGAGTTAGAGGCAGCAGAGGCGATACCGCGAACAACGATATACGTAAATTTCGGACAATTGTCTCTGTCACTCTCATGACACCTTAATTGGAGTAAAAGAGAGATGCCCGAAATATACGAACTTCGATGTTCGCGGTACCGCTCCAGCATTCTGCGTAGCATTGAGATCTCTTTGTGGCGGTCTGAGAGACATAGAAGAGGTCTGTATAGCTGTGGACGTCCGTCAATGATAGATTGTACGAACCCGGGATCGCCACAAAGCGAAAATACTAGGAGCCCATAACACGGAAGACACTCGACCCAATTCATGAGCTGACAAGCGTGGGAGACGTCAGATCCGCAGCGAGTGCGGGGACCCCAGGTTCACAGACCGCACTGGCCGCGTTCCAAATGAATACACACTGCCACACAGATAGCTCAATCTATAAAAGTCTACACTGTATTAAGCTGAGATTATTAGTTATGAGTTCAGTTCGGTATCAAATTAATATAATAGACTAATTTTAAGATGTGATGTGGAGAAAATCAGGTTAGAGGTGTGGGGTTAGAACCGGTGGTAGATTTTTCTTGATGTTCTTAAGTGCATTGTTAAAAGCCTAAATTGAAAAATAATTATACCTACATCTTTTTATAGCATAATATTTCGTTAGATATGTTTCGGTCATAATTATTAATAATGCTTTTGAGCACTGAGAATGGAAACTGGAATACAAACAAACAAAACTTACACCACAAACATAAAAAAATCTAATGAGACAGTAATAGAGAATCTTCTGGACAGTTGGAAATCCTCTACTGTGCTTTTCACTTCCTGCCTAGCACATCATATGATTTGCCGTCAGCGGTATTTCCGGACCGATACGACCCTCATACTTTCAAGAAAAAAGCGTACTCCTATCTTAAAGGCCAGCAACGCGCTTGTGACTCCCCTGATGTTGCCCATGGGCGACAGTAATAGCTTACAATCAGGCAATCCGTCTGCTCGTATGCCACCTTTATCATAAAAAAAATCTTCTCAACATGTACCAGGATAACAAAAACCCATGGATATGATAACTATGACTATAGAGTTGCTTTGTAAGTAATACTAGTGACGTATGAATAGAGACCCGATGTACATATCGGAGACCCCAAGTGAGAGACCGGCAAATCTGGCACCGGTCCAACGGTAAACTGCGGAATTGGAGGAATCGATATTTCTAACCATTTGCCTATACAAAACTTCTCTTTAAAATGTATTGTGCTAGCTAAGACATTTAATGTTTTCCATGTAGGTTGGGATGGTATACTTTTTTATATGTAGAGAATAGAAAACCAGCGAACAGGCAAGAACTTATTAATTCAGTTAAGTCAAAAAAAGACATCGTGTCAGGAATTTATTTATTAGTCTAGAATTTATACAAACTGGCAAATACTGGCAAATACTTCCTATCATTCCCAGCTCAAAGATGCCCATAACAGTTGCGGCATTTCCAAGCTTAACTATCTGACCTGTACTCCAAACTAAACTTGAATGATAAATACGAAATCACTATGATAGCTCGAACGTACCAGTGGTACCACGGATACAAGACTGACCAGCGTTTGACCTCAATCGCACCTGATGGTAAGTGTCGACGAGGTCGAGGGTGTACCACGCTGGTTCAGTAACAGCCTATTCACTCTTGCCTTGAAGATACCTAAATTATATGTTTCCGGGAATACAAACGTACTCGTGTACCAAGCAGGAGATCCTGGAAGAATCTGTGTAAGGGCATTATCTCAAACAAGCAATAACACATTGGTATTATGTTCTTCATATTAGGCTGGGAAATGTCACCCCACGCGGCTAGACGAGGGGTATGTAAGTAATGACGTTCCAAACAAGGTTCCAGGCCTAGGCCGGGAAATAGTTTGTTTCAATTCAAATTTTAAGTATATTTGTGACACTTAACTGGCAATCAACCATAACTGTACAAGCCTTATTGAGATTACTGTAGGATTCGCCGGGTTAACAGTAAGGTAGGCCTATAGGTCGATTTGTGTAAGGCTCTCTCAAAAATATTAAACATATTATAAATCAGAAACTGCCACCTTAATCATAAAAAAATCTTCTCAATGTCTAACAATGTACCAGGATAACAGAAAACCATGGTTATGATTAACAATAAGGAGTTGCGTTGTAAAGGTACGTTGGACGGTAATGCTTACCACCAGGCAATCCGTCTGCTCGTTTGTCATAAAAAAAACTGCATATTTGATTATTGTATACTGATAAAATGATGGGTTTCGACTCGAGAGCGTAGACCCCAGGTTCACAGACCGTACCTGGCTCTAGTCCAACAACGAGCGTAATCAATAACGCTAGCGTTTGTTTCTGTATACAACTCTTGAGACTGAGTTATTGCGTCTGATCTCGCAAACATCTCAAGCGGTGCAAGAAAATAAGAATACCTATGTGGCATAAAAACGTATTCACAATATCATTCATATCACAAAACATATACTTTATTGCACACCTCAAAAGTCACACAAAGAAAAAAGAAAAGGAAGCAAACAACAAGCGATCTTATCGCTAAAAAGCGATCTCTTCCAACCTTAGGGTAGCGAAGCAAAATAAAAAAATAGAAACCTACAGATGCTGGAATTGAGAGAAACATTGAAAAAAAATAAGGCCTAAGGTATAACAAACAAACATATATATTACACAAATGAATAAATACATATAATAAAATGTATGACATAACATAAAATACATATATCAGTCAAAAAGATAATGACTGATTTTGTGATTTTGATGAATGATTTTGTGATATGTGGTGTTTAATCACAAAATATAGAAGATAACTTTGGTAGCTTCACATATGAAATATCGGAACGAAGGTTTTAATATTAACATTTTATATATAGAAATAATTTTAATTTATTCTTTTTATAAGAAATTTGGGACATGTAATAACGGGGATAAATTCGAGACTCATTTCGCTAACATTTTGTAATATAGCAAAGTACAAACAAGATAACGAAAATTGTATTTTGAGTAACTGTATTAGATGATATGTGTATTTGAAAAAATCTTACAAATGAGAAAGTAACTATCTTTATATTATAGGTAGGCAGTATGTTCTAAGCTAGGATATTTCAATAAGATTAATGTAATGGAAAAAAAGATATATTACAGAAATATAGGGTGAATCTTAAGTCACGAATCGTAACATGTTTTTGAGTCGGTAAATTACTACTAATAGAATGGTATATCGCCGAAATACTTACTCAACCTCGTGTCTCTAACACTCATTTGATGACAAAAACATCCGTATTCCAAATGAAAGGAAAGCGACATTTCCATCGAATGGTTGTTGCAGATATGACGATATGACTTAGGTACCTACTAAAATCAGACTTTTATTTCTTAATCTTTTCTTGTTTTTTTTTTTGGGTTTTATTTTACTTCTAAATCTAGTTTTAGAATATTAAATCAACCTTATTAATTAAATATTTTTTTTTACTTATTTTGTTACATTAGCCACACCGGTGTCGCGACCCGCTGCGCCACGCTCACAAAACGCGCCTATTCGCCCAAGCCTTAAGAATTGTTGTAGGTATATCTACATCATCATCATCTCAGCCACAAGACGTCCACTGCTGAACATAGGACTCCCCCTTAGACCTCCATTAATGCAGGTCGCTTTAACATAATATCTAAGTGTTAATTTTAATGCACCGTCTACAATCCTCTCTGCTTTGGTTGGTTGACTGGTAGAGAATCCGTTAAGGCAATAAGGCCGCATGTTGTATGTCCAATATGGCTTTGACTTCTTCGTGAACTGTAGGAAAGGTAGTCATAGGAAAGCCGGCGGGTATTGGTTTATATGGACGCACCGCCACTGTTATATTGTTATAATTATCGTTAGATTGTGCCAAATCTGTCCACCTGGCTATAATGCGGCCCTAGATCTAATTGCAGGCCCGGCAGCGTCCCACTGACTCGACCCAGTCCCAAATTAGTTCGCCTATTGGCAGCTGCCGATTTCTGCTAACCGACACTTCCGAGAAATGACACCAGAACGGATAGTATGAAAAGGAAAAATGAAAAATCATGCAGCAGAACCTAAAGTAATGTCGACGACCGATCCGGCCTAGTGGGTAGTGACCCTGCCTCTGGCTATGAAGCCGATGGTCATGGGTTCGAATCCCAGTCAGGGCATTTATTTGTGTTAGGTTTTTTCTATGTATTTATATGTATCTATTCTATTATATATATAGTCCTCTAGTAACTACAACACAAGCCTTACTAAGCTTACGTTAGTACTAGGTCGATTTGTGGAAATATATCCCGAAATATGTAGTATTTAGTTAGTTTAGAAATAAATAAAGAAAAAAACAAGATACGATCTCCAGATCCGTGGCTCCTAGGACCAAGGTTCCAAGGAAGAAAAGGAAGATATGACACCACAAACCCCCCAAAACAAATTGTCATGTGCCAACACCCTTTATGTGTGACATTATCTAGCAAAAGGGACCTTATTGTCGATGGCGCTTACGTCGAACCGCGTTGCGTTTGTATTGTGGCATCTTGAACAACGGCGTAAGCGCCATCGACAATAAGGTCCCTTTTCATAGATAACGTCACATATATCTATTTATGACTTATGTTATGACTAATCTTAATGTTTTCTTGCCATAAATTGATACTAACAAACTGTAACCTTATAGTTATGAGGTTTGCTTGAAACAGTTAGAAACCCATCAAGTATAAACCTAATATTGGCCCAATTTTGAAAAAGTGCGGCAGTTGTCGATTCGATTCAGAAATAGGTGTACCCAATTAGGAAAAATATGACGGCGGCAATAAGAAATCATTATTTTACGTATTACACAATTACAGTGAGAGGGCTTACCGCAAATATGAAGTTCTATAATTTCTGACGTCTTACTCTTTTACTCCAATTAAGTCGCAATTCAAGTAACGGACGCAATCGACGAAAATATATTTTCCTAACTAGTGCGTCAAAAGTACACTTTGCGCACGCTTCGCATGCGTAAATTTCACTTTTTAAGGCACTTGTTATGAAAAATTGGGTTCGATACACGTGTAAAAACTTCTTTAAGACTCGGGAGATTGTCACCCTCGTTTCACTCGGGCTCAACTTTCACCCTCGTTGAAAATATTTTTTTTTTCACTAGTATCGAAATGTACTATTATGTTCGCGGTAAACGCGCTAAACGACTATTATAAACGTTTATAAACCCCGCAGAGAATTGCTGTGTCATCGGTGTGGATGAAGTTCCGAAGTACACTCGAGATTTATGTGCTGGAGAAGGCAAACAAAGCTAAAACTGCTGAAAGCAATATCAAATTGTTTGGAGATGATCGCGTTTAAAATTTATCGATATTTTCCGCCGACAAAGCCTTTGGGGTGAAGTTAAAAATACACATTCTGATATGTATTGGTAAAACTTGGGTTTTCCAACAGGAAGAACTTATAACCAGTTATTGTAAATCAATTGCTACGTATGACTACAAGTCGCAAGTTGACGACCCTAAGTAGATAGCTCGAGTGTCAATCAGCTACTTATATTAAATTATTTCTATTATGCAGAAACGTCTGCTAGCTAATATCTTCGATATTTAAATCGAAAAAAAAATAGAAAAAATTGACTCGAAGCGGGACTCGAACCCACAATCACTAGATCACCAGCCCAGTGCACTAGCAATTGTGCTATACGAGTACCGCTTAGACTTATTAATTTTTTTTCTATCTTATCCTTCGTCATCATGGGTGATGTGTAAACACATCTACCGTAAGCACTTTGAGTAATTTTTTTCTATTTTTCTTTCGATTTAAATATCGAAGTTACTTCTATTATACTATAACTTATAACTTTTTTTTTTGTCTGTGGCGACGAACAATTATTTCATGAAGCGGCAGGCGTGCCTTACGCCATAGAATGTGACGACGCTCCTCTCATATCACACGCCACAAATTAAAAACATTGATGACTCGCCTGTCCCGCCATCCGCACTGAATCGGTTAAACAGACCCTAAGTTCCAAGTTCACATTATGCACCAAGTTTAATACTAGCTAATACAAAAACGTGACTCGTTGCCCGCATTGCACATCTGAAACTATTTCGAGCACACAATATTTCCAGAAACAAAGGGATACGTCCATAATTGGCCGGACAAAACTTGCAACGCAAACATTTTCACTTACCCCCTTTTGACAAGTTACTGATCCATTTTGACTTCTAGTAGCACAGTATAAAGGTGATATTTCAATAAACTAGCAGATGAAACACGAATATTCGAAGGTTTTTATGCATGTAAAGCTTGTTACCTACGCTTGCGTTTTAGCTACGGATCCCGACTGCATAATGTTGGATAGAAGGTATCATTTTGTAATTGGCTAAGCTGCTTCGATATCCAGATTCCAGGCCCCTATTTCACTACACCGATAATTGTCACGATTCGCTACATATGTCATAAATCTCCATAGCAAATTTCATCCCAATGACTTCAGCGGTTTAGGCGTGAAGAGATAACATACAGACCGACAGAGTTACTTTCGCATTTATAATATTAGTAAGGATAGTATGGAAGTATGGATTCATAAAAGGAATATAACAATCAAAATATAAATTGTTATTTCCGCGAACGGTCTCATAGCGAAGAGTCTCAACCAACATCTTGAGAGACTCGCTACGTGGTTGTGGTTGGATCAAGGGTCAGATTCAGAAGGCGGTAATCCTGAACACGGCGCGTATAGTCCGACGGTTCCTCTCTCTGCAGCACTAACCACCGGCAGCCTGGGCCGTGCCCCGTTGCCGGAGGCACCCTAGGTTAGGTTATTTATAGTGTTTTTATTGTTTGAAAATTAATAAAGAAAATATAAACAATTTAATAGAAAAAAAAACAAGAAATCCTACTAAACTACAGCTGTAACACTAAAGCAATTACTTCTAAACGAAATAGCAAAGGAAAATCACAGAACACTAAGTAAATACAAGTTACGAGAAACGCTCACAGGCTTTGATCTCTGGGACATTTGTGAGGCTTCCTACATTAGGTGAGGTATTTCTATTCTCCTTTACAACATTGGAATAAAGTTGTATAGGGGTATTTTGAGACTTAATTTTGTTAGATCTCAACGTCCTAACAAAATATATTAAATTTTTACTATAACCATACAAACTTATGACTACGCGTGGTACAATTTTCTCTGTGATATGTAGGTGTAGTCAACCAATTTGATTCCTAGGCCCCTTCGAACCTTGTCACAATGACGTTAACAAGAGATCTTTTGCGTCTTTCATATAGACTTTCACTGTGACAAGGAACTGTGGTCCATAAATCAAATTGGTTGACTGTACATAGTTGTAACAAGTTTAATAGCTATAATATTGCTTTGCTATTCTTTTTAATACCTAGCCGTAAATCGTCCACAGCTGGACATAGGCCTCTCCCAAATATGACTTGTATCATCTTGGGGTGGTTTCCATGGTCGCCACGATTGGCAGGCGGGTTGGCAGCCGCAGTAGATTGGGTTTATACCTACTCATCGCAACAAAAATAATATTCTTTTATGTTTGTTTTTATAAAAGGTAAGCATTTGACGTTTGAAGCAGAACCGAAACCATAATTCAAGGATGATGATGGAGAAATTCGCAGTGTGTCTATGGTTGCTATTTTGGTAGAGCGACGGGCATGTATCCCGGAGTCGCTAGTTCGAGTCTCGCCTGCGGCAGTTGACTTTTCCATTTTTCCTTTATTTCTGAGAATTATGGAACGTGAAGATGTCTCTTCACAGTCATCTTGGACGAGAATTGAATCGCCCTATGGGAAGCAATTACGCCGCCGCCCAGGGGGACTTACAACACCAGAAAGGTCACAAGCACGCTCCCGACCTTTAAGAAGGGCCCAGAGTTCCAACACCCCCCGGTGTTGGAGCTCTGGGAAACCTCACTCGCCACCAGAGCCACAACACTGCCTACCAAAAAAATAGTAGCAGTGTCATTATGGCTGTGGTCTTCCGTAAGGAGGAGGATATTAAACCAGTCGGGCTACTCTAGATTCAAGCTCTCTCACTGTGCTCTTACCTACCTCACATTGAACGTAGTTTAAGGCCACGCGAATATGTTTGCCACTAATCTTACTTTTACGTCCGTAATGCGTATTACGCGCTAGACTAAAATATTGGAGCGCAATTCAAGGATAGACCGTTAACAAAATAATCAAATAGCATTTAAAGTCTAAAACTACATCCCGTACGAAGTGAAATCTGCTAGTATTTATAGTAGAAGCGGATGTATTAACTCTTAAAGAAATAATTACAAGTAAACACTAAAGATTCTTAATATACGGCCAAGGTTGTTGAAACCGTGTGTGCATCGATTTATTAAAGAACAAATCCGTCCAGTAGATCGGAGACTATTCAATGCAAGCAAACATGAAATCTAATCATTCGATTTTCGACGACCAGTCTGGCCTAGTGGGTAGTACCCTGCCTATGAAGTCCTGGGTTCGAATCCCATTCGGGGCATTTATTTGTGTGATAAGCACAGATATTTCTTCCTAAGTCATGGGTGTTTCTATGTATTTAAGTCGTCAAGTACCTACAACACAAGCCTTACTGAGCTTACCGTAGGACTAGGTCGAATTGTGTAAGATTATTAAACATGAACGGGACTTAACCGCGTATATTAACTTTATGTTTAATAATGTGTACAAACCGTGAAAGTTTAAATCAGTATTTTGTGTAAGATTGTCCCGAAATATTTATTTATTTATAATAGTGGCATAGAGACTCTTTATTGCACGTAAGATCTTGGGTCAAAATTTGACTAATGAACCGAATGCTTCTAAAAGATTGCTTCATAGCTACACCCCGTTATCTATTGCTCAGTTTAGAGGCAAGTGATGGGCAGTTACGATAAAGTAAGATGATAAAAAATTAAGTTAACTTACTCATTCTATAACATATCAAAATATATGGGGTCCGAGCGGCAAACTCGATTGTGTTCGAAATGACAGAGACCCAATATTGAGATATACTGTCGGCCGAGCGTGGCATTGAATTAAAAACATTCACGGGGACAAGGTTGGGACACGGGTGAAAATAGACTTGCGGAGAAATTGCCAGTGTAGAATTATTCTTTTGTAACAGCTAATGTACTTGTGACTTCACACTTACGATTCCTGACAACGCTATGATACAATAGCCTGGCTATATAGTCTACAGTGCCTATCTACTGTACTTTAAAAGGAAATATTTAATCATATTCATGAATGTCGAGCGTCAGAGAGGAATGGCGGAGTGTTGTGAAGCTTGCCACCAACACCAGAGCCCTGAGTGAGTTACGTCAATAGTAATTTACACTAGAGCCTCAGAGGCAGAGGCTAAGTTTCTTTTGACGTAAAAAAAACGTTTACGAACGCGTAAGTGATCATGTTATTCAATTGGGAAACGCAAACGCGTTCGTGACGTAAAGTTACATTAAAAACTTACACTCAGGGCTCTGAAATAATGACCACGACCACTCTGTCAAGAGTGACACCGATAGAGAAGAAGATGAATGTCGATTGTTTATGACAATCGAGAACCAGCGATTTCGTACTACGATTACCATTTGGCTGCTTTCGCGTGGCTGTGACTATTACAACGTTTGACTGCCCTCAGTCTACCTCGAACAATGAAGTTCGAAAATCCGCTACAGTCAAATTAATATTGGGATCTCAAACCCAAGCGGCTCGCATACCTATGCCTAGATTTTCCCTGTGACAAGGATCATAGTACCCAGAATTGGTTGACTGTATATTCGGTTGCCTACGTCTACACACAGTTCGCCTAGTTACTGAAGTACATTAAATCTTGACAGCATAAACTGTAAATTACGAGACCGCTTGTTTACATTTACACATCAAAGATAACTATTGGATTAGAGCCCACTGCTAGTCACTAACCCCCACAACACTATTTTAATAACTCTTGCTCATACAATTTTTACTAACTCTTAGTTCGCCAATCGACTTTGCGAAGTTGATTTTGGCACTCTCAGGAGATTTGTTTTGATGTAGAAATAGGATTTTGATTACATCTCCAGATTACACTAAGTCCGCATTCCGCGGCCATTATGACTTGGAAAGATTTGAACTTGCTGAATGGAACCAACCAATGTAGTTAATATCCTAACCCCTCACGTGCTTGAAATTTCTCAGTGACCTCTATTATTATAATAAAATAAGGGTGACAGTTGGCAACTACAGCTACCAAAAGCACGTGAGTGGCTAAACAACAAAGTGGGAGGAAGCCAATGAAGTTGTCCATTGAACCATTACTTTGACAAAAGATAAAAATGTCTACATTGTTCTAAAGAAAAAAATCAGTGCTCACATATTTTTGCCCATGAAGTTATAGTCTAAGCGATTGACCATTTCAGCCCTTCAATGTACGTATGTACTCTACTACCTTAGTACCTTCACCTTACCCATCAGCCACGAACACATGCTTTCCCCAAAGACCACAGCCTTATCTGAACATGGAGGGTTCAATGCCGTAATCGCGACAGTTGGTAGCTGGGTTATGGCTCCTCTACACGATGGCCCATCATGCTGGCCCACTAAGGTAGGCCAGATGTCTTCATCATGTGTCTTCGTGTCAGATGGCTTATAGCTCGGCGGGAAGGCGGTGTGATGGCCGGGGTATCGGTTTCTCGACCGCGAATAGGTTACAACTGAATGTCACCATCGTGTGTGTTGGCGTTTCAACCATCGCATGACCATCTCGCTGGCCCAGCGCTGGGCCATCATCAAGAACAGCCATTACTGGTCGGAACATACTGGTTCCATTACTTAGGGACGCTGCTGTCCGTTTAGAGACAGTAACCTTAATTAAGTTTAAAAAAATATTATTTAAAAATGTATAGAAAGTTTTCAAAAACCATAATATAGGTATAATATCCGCGCTATGTCATTATCATTATTCAAGCTATCAGCCCTAAATTATTAATAGGTAGGTTAACTTATTAATAACACAATGCTTGATCAATAAACAGAGGATGTCTGATGCTCCAAACTACGCTAAGCATGTATCTTTACATAAGAAATAACCTTACAAGCCACTACATTTTTGAATGACTATAGCGACCGTTTTTCGTTTGTTCGTATGTTTGGCACTTTATCGATCGTATATGCAAGAGATAGACAATCTTCAAAATTTAGATTTCCGCTCTTCGTATTATACAATGAAATGCCTACATTTCTGGCGTTTCTAGTGAAGAATATATCTATTATTTACTCGTACTGAAAATCTTATTAGCCTCGTTGGCACACTTGGCACCTGGACATTGGTTATTGGTAACAAGAAGCGCAGCTTCTGACCTTGGCACTTTGAGGCTGGCACTAAATTTAGGCCAGGCAAAGTTTTTCGTCAGATTTTAAAATTTCAGGCGTTTACAGAAGGCAAAGGCAATTATGACGCAATATTTCTTCGCATATATTGAAAATTTATACACGTCATATGAAGGAGAAATTAAGCTTTAATATTAACCCTGTTAGGATTCAAGGTATACCTTATTATGTTATCAAAATTTAAATAGGGTAACAACTGAGGTTAGGGAAGGTCCATTCTTCAAAATTCCGTAAATAGAATTTGAACTGTCTGTTAAAATCTTGAGTAATTTTTCCAAAATTCGCTCGCAGACATTGCTGCATAATAAATAATAATTTAGAAAGGGGTAGCACATTGTTATCGACGAATTCTCAATGTAAATTGAGACTTCGATGCCGTTAAGTGTTCAATACGCTGACGATAGATGTGACTACACGTCACCCAAGATGACGTATACTACGAAAGATAAAAATTTGACAATTCTAAGCGGTACTCTGATAGCACAATTAGTAGTGATCCAGTGGTTGTGGGTTCGAGTCCCGCTTCGAATCAATTTTTTCTATTTTTCTTTCGATTTAAAATACCATTTATTCCAATAAAAACTATTTGAGAATGGATCCTTTTTGCTTATGTCCAACTGTCAGATACAGATACAAGCCAAACTTGGTAGGTATTATAGTTCAATTAAGCGGAACTCGGCGTCGGGGCGTCTGGCCGCGAGATTGATATAATTAGTACTTGAGCGCGGTTTCAGGCAGCTAATAAGCTTTTGTAGGACTGTTAGATTATTTGTAGTCTTTGCGAAGGATTTTAGTTGCTGTTCTAGCCTCTTAGCGCCTAGGTGGCCGATAGGGGAATGGCAACCTTACGAGGCAACTTACTCGAAGGGCAGTAGCGAAATAACTTCCGCAGATCACAATGCTTCTCGTGTATCTAGTTATCTAGTTCAGGTACCTACTCCAGAGCTACAACAATTCATTCCGGTCGCAGTGGAGTATGGTATAGCTCTCGCCTACATATATATATTTAAGTATTTCTATAATATATAAACTGTTGGCTGAGTACCTACAACATAAGCCTACTTGAGCTTACCGTAGGACAGTAAATTTGTAAGAAATATCCTGTAATATTTTAATTTCTTTATTTAAATACTTTTGCTGGGTTTGGAAGGTCAGATGGCAGTTGCTTTCATAAAACTAGTGCCTACGCGAAATCCTGGGATTAGTTGCCAAGCGGAACCCAGGATCCTATGAGCCGTGGCAAAATGCCGGGACAACGTGAGTAAGATCAGATCACTTATAAGTTTTTTATTAGTACTTTAATTTGTGTTGATTTAATCCAACGTATGCCCCCAATGGAAATAGAGGCTTTTTCTTAAATATAATGTAAGACGTCTATTTCAGTTTTTTATTTATTTATTTATTACAAGGAGACACAACAGCATACAAGTGGAGAACAATATAGGCAGAGTAACATTATTGATTATGATGTTTCCTTGAGCATATCTCACCAAGAACATAGTTTATAGGTAAGAAAATACTTTTAAGCTAGCATTGATAGACTACTAGCTTCTGCTCACGACTCCGTCTGCGCAAAATAAGTACCTTGAATAGCCTATTTTCAAATAAATACTTTATAAAAAAAATCCAATGTGGCCAATATACACATTATATTTACGCGTGAAACTTTGCTTACATGTATATGCGCCGTTCCGACATTATTGCGTGATTAAGTAACAAATAAAAACATCTCAACTCATTTTCACGTTTAAAATATTAGGAAAAATATTATTCTGATCTTCCTCAAGTTTAATTAAAGATCTATTCTGTAGTTTTCGCGTAAAAGAACAACAAACATCCTTACAAATTATCGCGTCATTAACATTAGTAAGATTTAGTACAGTCCGCGTCATACAGTTACAGTCAGTATGCCCAAATATATCGATACACATCCTTACTGCTATAAAGATCTGTATCGATATATTTGGTCATGCTGACTGCAACTAACTATATGACGCTGACTGTACATAGGTCCATAAAATTCTAACCAAATGAAGCTCCAACTTCAAGAACAAGTTTAGACACTTAATCAATTAATTCAAGAATAATATCGAAGTGCTCAGAATAATTTGAAACGGATTTATATCACACTAAGCTGTAATTCATGGCAAAGTGGTATTCTCAATTTGATTTAGATGTAGATGAAAATTATTAAAACTGTCGCTCAACTTTGAGCGTCAAATAAATTATATGAATTTGTGGATGTTACTTTAGGACATGGCCACTACACGCGTACCAGCGGTAGCGGGGGGATTAGCGATAGCGGCGAGCGGCAAGAGTTCAGCGGCAGCAAAGCTAGAACTTTTTTAACCTTTAACCTTTTGAACCCGAAAAGCGTCTTGCGTCAATATGTGGTGTAATAGCCAACGTGCAACGTCTCTACTAATGACGGACGAATGTAAACTTTATCTGTCAGTAGGAAAATTATTTTGACTTGATAGTTTTAGGTGTCGGTGTGGCGTGGCAGCCTCGAGTGCACACGATACCTTTAAGTCTTTGTGGCATTCAAAAAGTTGACAACGGTGACAACTGTTTTCACTTGGATTTTGGAGTAATGGACGGATGTTCGATGCTCTTTCACGCGAAAACTACTGAACTGATTATAATGAAACTTTACAAAAATATAGCCATATACATAAATATATTATGTAACTTGGCTACCTTGTAAACTAAATAGGCTGCTACAGGACTAGAGTAAGTACTTACGTAGTGTAAGTACTTTAGGAGTCAGGACTAGAGCCTTATAGCGCATAAATGTCCGGAGAGTGTGTTTATCGAACGACAAATGTCAAACGTGTATAGCGACACAGGACACGTAATTTGTCACCCCTCCCATGTCTCAGAGGCTCTAGTGTAAGTTTCTTTTGACTTAAAAAAACGTTTACGTACGCGTAAGTTATTATTAGTTAGTTATTTATATGGGAAACGCAAACGCGTTCGTGACGTAAAGTTACGTTAAAAACTTACACTCAGGGCTCTGGACAGACTCAATTAAGCGTTAGCTTATAATTTTACGCAAAAGAAGTCGCGGGCAGCCGCTGGTATAAAATACACAATAGACGTTGAAGTAGTCACATAAGGTTTCGACGTGCGACATTCATAAGATCTTTGAGGACTAAATCACTTTTATGGTATCGCCTTCTTTGCATAATCGGTGAAACTCGGGTACTCCATGCTACAAACGCGAATCACCACTCAATTTAGAAGTTCAATATCTTTGCTCCTGAAGATATACCAGGTGAAATAGAAATGGTAATACAAAAATATATTGTCTGGATTTATACGTGATAAAAAAAGAGACCTTTCCATACTAACTGCTAGCTAGCTGTATGTTGTTAGTAGGGGCAGGTCATTTTATTTTACTGTACCCTTACCATGAGTTGTGACTTTGAGGTGTTCGATAACGAATATCGAGTTTACTATCTGTGCATCTCATTCGCACTAAAATAGGACAAGCGAGATGCACAGATAGTAAACTCGATACTCGTTATCGAAAACCTCAATGTCACAACTCATGGTAAGGGTACTGATTTTTCAGTTATGGCCCATAGTAAAAGTTGATCATAATTATGAATAGATTCAGCAAAATACACTATTTCTCTCAATAAACTCAGTAGATCCAAACCGAAATATTTAGGGTGAATTTCAAAACATTGTACAGACAAGGTCAAAGATATCGACTCTACCAAAGTGCCAAAATAATGTATACATATGCCGTAATAGTAACACAATAAGGTGCATGTACATACAAATCATCTTTGACCTTAACCGAACCTAATTAAGGTGAGTTAAGGAATGATTAGTTAAGTACGATAATTAAGCAGTTGCTATTTAAGTTACATGCATGAAGGTGTGTTAGTATATGCTGTATGTATACATATACGAGTATGAAATACGTACATTAAATACAAAGACAATACTATTTACATCGTAACTACTTAAGTACATTAAACCTAAATCTAGGCCCTTGAGGCATTGTACCAGCGGCAGTATCCTATTGGCGGCATTTCGTCGTATCGCAATGCTAACACGTTGTGCGAGGAAGCCGCCAGCTCTTCGGTCACCAGCTACAACCTACCGCGCGATTTCTGCATAAAGTTTGTACGCGCTGAAACTCCGTGACCTAGCGTTACTACGCTAAAAAACGGTATTAAATAGTATGAGAGGTAGGGCACAGCGAAGTACCATCACGCTCGAGTCTGGAGAAGCCCAACTGGGGAAGTACCTCCTCCTTACAGAAGACCACAGCCATAATAGCACTGCTACCTTTCAGGTATGTAGTGTTGTGTTCCTGATGGTGAGTAAGGTTCCAGAGCTCCAACCCCCCTTAAAGATCGGCAACGCGCTTGTGACTCCCCTGGTGTTGCGGGTGCCCATGGGCGACGGTAATTGCTTACCATCAGGCAATCCGTCTGCTCGTTTGCCACCTTATCTCATAAAAAAAAAAAAACTCTCTGCCCAGGCTGTTAGGTTTAATGTAGTAAGTAAATATAATTATTATAATATTGTAATTCATTTACATCGTTCACCTTTGTAACACAAATGAACTTCAGAATAATTTCAAGTCCTATTTTTTTGCAATTCCCCCTAATCAATTAGATTGAATGACTCGTTTTTCTTTTCGTTCCATTCGCAATGATTAGAGTGAGAGCATAATAAGTATTGGCTAAAAGATTTTGTAAACTTTTTGGTTATATAAAGGTAATATACTGAACGATTTAAAGCCAGTGAGAGCGAATTAGTCAAATGAAAAATTTTACCGGTCTAAACGGAAAGACTTAACACTTGCAGTTTGCAGGTTTTTTATACATGCATGAAGTATATGAAAATATGTACTAATATAAATTAAGACTGTTGTGAGCCATGTTACTACTACTTAGTTACACACGGATAAACTCACGTGTAATTATATCGCACCAGGCGACATGTTTCAGGTAAGCTCTGGTACCTACCCATTTTCAAGCTGAGTCATCCTGACTCAGCTGACCGGAGAGATTAGTGACCGGATAGAATAGATTGTGACCGAAAATATTATGTACTTTTCAATAACGTTTCAATAACGAGCCCTACTATTGATTATTAGAATAGGTTGATATATTACTTAGTTTTACATACGTAGGTAGGTAGAGGTACGTTTTGGAGTAAGTATGCCTATGCAATTAATCACTCCGTAAAAATAAAATAAATAGTTTATTTTTTTACTTACTTTAATTATTACTTAGGAATGTATGTTTTAAATCTCTCGTTCCTAATTTTTTTGCACTACCCGTATAACTGTTTTTTTAAGTTTGCAGTTTTTTTGTACAGTCAGCAGCAAAAGTGGCTAAGCGTTTGAAGTGTTCAAAATGACCTACACGCGCTCTTATTCTTTTGACAATAGAGATGTGTTGACCTCATTTTAAACACCTCAAACGCTTAGCCACTTCTGCTGCTCTCTGTACTTAAAAACCGATGGCAGGGTTTCCAACAGATTTTTGTATGTCTTATAAATAGTTTCAGATTTCCACATAATGACCGATGTAAAGGGGCCACCTGTATAGTTTAAATTTCTGCTTATTTTAACTCACTTATTTAGAAATTAAAATTAAAAACAACTGCCTCAGACGAGACTCGAACTCGCGACACCATGATACAAGCCTGTCGCTCTGCCAACTGAGCTACTTACATGTTTTTTTTTTTCGAAATACATTTATTTACAGAAATTACAATCGTATTATGATTACTACAAGTACTTAACTAGTTACAGTATAAAATCTAAAAAAGGCCCTTGAGGCATTGTACCAAGGATGCTGGCGGCATTTCCTCGTTGTATCGCAATGCTGATACGTTGTGCGAGGAAGCCGCCAGCTCTTCGGTCACCAGTTACATCAACCAATTACATGTTAATTGTCTGACCTAAGCATGTGGTAGGTATTATGAGGAAACATATTTATATTTAAAAATCGCTAGTACACTTGAGCTGAGCCTAAATATATTTTCGTCCAACAATTTATGTGTGACCCGCTGTGACGCGAGAAATATTACATTTATAAATCATTACAAACCCCTGGTACACCCAAGGTTTTTATTACGAGGTTGCTTGGACCTTTTCGGGACAAATATCGGGGTTAAGCAGGTTTATATTGAAGTATTTGAATACAGGTAACATTTTTATAAATGGCACACGGTATAAATAATTTCGTTGAGTCAACTATTTTGTGTTCTTAGGGCTCGGGCAGACTAGCGGCGGGCACTCGACGATTTCCTGACGATCCCATAGTAATCACTAATTAGCACGTCGCGTATGCGCGGCGTCTCCGTATCGCGCAATTTTATATGGCAACGCAGAGAATACGCAGGACAGCATTACAGCTTGCTTTTGACGACTGATCCGGTAGTGGGTAGTGACCCTGCCTACGAAACCGATGGTCCTGGGTTCAAATCGGTAGGTTTATAAAAGACATTTGAATGTCAAGCAGGCGAAGCAAATGACGTCTTACAAAAACGATCAGTGTTGCTAATTAGTATCAACAACACATTGTTTGTTGAGTTATTTACATATCGTTTCAGTTAGCGAATACACTTTCAAAGTAACAGCGAGATACATTTAGAGTCATATAGTTAGCAGGGCCGTGGGTCAACTTTTCTTAAGGCAAGATGAAAGCAAGGCTTAGCCATTTCTTCATGAGCTCAACGAAAACAGTTGAACGTTGGGCGAGTTAGTTAAGCCGGCGGGAACCGGCATTTAGGAATGCGCCGCGACATAGGTATAGTTAGTAGCAGTCTAAGTGGCCAAATATATCGTGACAAATCTTTACATATAAAGGAAAAATAGGAAAAAACCCAACGCTCTGAACTAGCGACCAAGGGATACATGCCCGTCGCTATGCCATCTGAGCCGAGACTATACCCGTTGGCTGCAAATCGTATTCTTTCTATGCGTGTTCCCATATAAGATTGCACGTCTCCGCGGCGTGTAAATTTGTATGGGAACGTCGAGAAAACGCGAGACAGAAACGCTAAGTGTGCACACACCCTTAGGGCAAACTTTATTTTTAAACATTATATATGGTTTCGTTAGCAGACGTTTCTGATGAATAAATTAATCCTTACTGGTATACAAATAATAATCTGTATCGATATTTTTGACCGCTTTGACTGCATTTCTAACGATATGACGCTCTCGGTACTATCACCTGCGCTCACGGACCACGGCGGTGTTCCGTTTAAGAAAATTATCGCTTGAACATTTGTAGGTAGCGACCTGCTAACGTTCAAGCGAATATCGCCCTAATAAGGATGGCACACCAAATCGCCTATGCAAATAATTGTATCCCCAAGAAAATACCACTTTCTAACATTTTGCTCAGAATATTAAGTGTCACAACAATACCATATTTTTTTTCATTTTTTCTGTTACCGCGATAGAAATTATATGAGAAGCGGTAACAAAGTAGGGAAATGGATTGAAAATTGTATATGCTGGAGACCCAAAAATTATTGATGTATCAATAAACATAGTCAATAAAGATTAAATCCTAATTTCCAGAATATAAACGACCAGTTCAACCCACGTCCGGATGACATAATAAACAGTTTCCAACATCAGAGTGTGCCAAATAAACATATGATTTTATAGATTCTACGCAACTGGGGATTTCTAGTAAATCGTAAACATACATTATTAAGTTTCACAGCACACCAAGAGACGGCCACCTGACGTTTACGCGGCGTCTCTGCAGCGTGCAATTTTATATGAACGCAGGATAGAAACGCTATGTGCGATCACCGTACCGCGAACACCGAAGTTCGTATATTTCGGGCATCTTTCTCTTATTCTCCAATTAAGGCATCATAAGAGTGACAGAGACAATCGTCCGAAATTTACGAATATCGTGTTTCGCGGTAGCGCCCCTGAAGCAACTATCACAAGGTTTTTCAAGGATTTGTCATTTTCTGCGAAGAATGAGATTTAAACATTAGTACAGACGCCATCAGATATATCGGAGCTGCGGAGGTGGTCACAAATATCGCCTCTACAGTCAAGACGATAAAGTGCATGTTCAGATAATTGTGATCACATCCACAGCTCCGATATATCTAATGGCGACTCTACCTACATTGTGTAAAGGGCGGTCCACAATTAACAAAAGAGTGAGAATGATTCCGGATTTTTCAGTGACTAATACCTACCGCTCGTATTTCATCAAACCTAGATAAGAGATTATTAAAGTAGGTACTAAGAGCGGTTTCAGCGGCGCTACCGCGAACAACGATATTCGTAAATTTCGGACGATTGTCTCTGTCACCCTCATGACACCTTGATTGGAGTAAAAGAGGAAGATGCCCCGGATACGAACTTCGATGTTCGCGGTACCGCTCCAGACTAGCGTTTTTTTTCTGCGCGTATACGGTCGTTTTTAGCATAGATACGCACTTCACGCGCGCTACATTAAATCGAACACGCGTGTACGCGCTTATTTTGACGACCGGTCTGGCCTCGTGGGTAGTGACCCTGCCTATGAAGCCGATGGTCCTGGGTTCGATTCCCAGTCGGGGCATTTATTTGTGTGATGAGCACAGATATTTGTTCCCGAGTCATGGGTGGTTTCTATCTATTTAAGTATTTATATGTATCTATCTATTATATATATCGTCGTCTAGTACCTACAACACAAGCCTTACTGAGCTTACCGTAGGACTAGGTCGATTTGTGTAAGATAGTCCCAAAAATATTTATTTATTTATTTATTTATTTATTTATTCCTGTGTGTTTGTTCGAAACATGAAATGGAGCGGTCACTCGCTCGCACTTATGTGAGCTTATATGCGCGTCAATGCGACGAAACGACGAACCTGTGCGCGCGTGCAGGCGTTTTAAAAAACGAGCTCATACGCGCGTATAAAACGTTAGTTTGAAACTTCTCTAAATCGATACAATTACGTATGCGATTCGGACCGTAAGTCTTAAATTTCGTCCTAAAGCTGTAAGGACATTAAGGCCGGAATGGCCTAAGGTAATACCGTCAGCGAAGCAATATTGACAATCTCAACCGTTTTTCTCTCAGCACTATAAAACTGTCAACACTAAGTAGAAACTTTAGTCTCGGGAAAGCCGCCCGCTGCGCACAAAATACCTACTTCAACTATATTTTCAAAACTTCTCAAAACAACTCAAACAAAAACAATGTTATGATAGGTTATTCGTTTAAACTCGATTGAAAACAAACGTAACTCCGAATCGTAAATTATTCCGAAAGTTACGTTAGAAAATAAACTAACACTTTTTAATAATACTAACATACTCGTATTTTGATTGAGCAACACATTTCGGTGAGCATAGGTAGGTTTCAAGCATCGAGAGTGCCGAGTCCCCGTTCGCATCGCCGGCACGTCACGGTGAAACCGGACGTAAATTTTTTATATTAAAAAGTGCTGCATGCAATATCACATGGAACACACGTATAAGATGAATACAGTAATAAATGTATTGGACATGTAGCCCCCGTCCGAATTAAGTGTGGGTGTCGACAGATTTCCACTCTTAATAATTCGAAAACTTGAAACCACAATGATATTTAAAAAAATATAGTTTTCAAGCTGGTAGCAATTTACAAAATGTGTTTCCAATAACTCAAAAATTACCTATTCGTCACGAAAGGTAGCATAGATAATTTATTGAAATATTTTTGCTAAAGATTAAAAAATAAATATTTCGGGACAATCTTACACAAATCAACCTAGTCCTACGGTAAGCTCAGTAAGGCTTGTGTTGTAGGTACTAGACGACGACGTACATAATAGATAGATACATATAAATACTTAAATAGATAGAAAACACCCATGACTCAGGAACAAATATCTGCGCTCATCACCCAAATAAATGCCCTGACTGGGATTCGAACCCAGGACCATCGGCTTCATAGGCAGGGTCACTATCCACTAGGCCAGACCGGCCGTCAAATAAATAAAACAAAACAAAAAGACGAATATTTACTAAACTAGGGATTGTTTAAAGTTCGCTATAACGGTTGTTGTTAAGAAGCAATTTATTTATTTAAGCAATTAGAATTAATGCACTCAGTTACGTACAGATGGCGCTGCCATTAAAGAAAAACAAAAGTCTGTAGGCTTTAAAATTTGCCTTTCGCTTTTGACTACAAATCTGGCCTAGTAGGTGGTGACCTTGCCTATGAAGCAGACGGGTCCTGGGTTCAAACCCCGGTAAGAAGGAGTGTTTTCTATGCATTCATTTCTATTAAGTATTTGTATTTATAATATATATTTTTAGCTGAGTATATCCACAACATAAGTCTTCGTGGTCTTACCGTCAATTTTTGTAAAGATGTCTTGTGATATTAATTAATTTCTACAATTTTTGTGTTGTTACACAGCCCAGCAGTGAGTTTAGGCTGCGACTCCATTAAGGCGGAGCGGAGCGGAGATGTGCGGAATCGACCAATCATATTACTTGAAAACAGTCAAGCGGACGCTAGCCGTGGATTTCAATAATATGATTGGTCGATTCCGCACATCTCCGCTCCGCTCCGCATTAATGGAGTCGCAGCCTAATGTGTGAGCGGCAAAGACAAGATGATAAATACTCCTTTGTCTGTGGTCAACCTCTTTTAATTATTTAAATCCGTGTACCTCGAAGACAGCATCTTAATAACGTCTAGTTTTTTGGCAGACCGATCGTTTTAATTTCTAGTTTCCACAGTCAAGGCCAGTGGTTCTTAGACATTTTAAATTAATGACACTCTCCGATAGTTTACAATATATTTTGGCCTGACGTAAACCGTGACGTGGGCGGGGCACGGGTGAACTAAATGTCGTACGTATTTCATGTCAGTTTATAAACTACAATGCAGATGTTTTTATTGGAAAACGGAAATGCGTCGAATTGAGGAAAATACGTAAACGTTTTCTCTTTCTTCCATAAACTCTATAGATTATGGACCTTACAAAAATCGAAAATTATACACAGATAGCAAATAAATAAGGAGATATAAGGTGAAAAACTTAGCTAAACCACCTAGCCCTTGTAGTAGTAACGTGCCTGTAAGTGTACAGTGTACACGCATGTCGGCGTTCTGAGTCTCTAGTGTAAATTTCATTTGACGTAAAAAAACGACTCGAACGCGTAAGTGATAATGTTATTTATATGGGAAACACTAACGCGATGGTAAAGTAATATTACGTTAAAAACTTACACTCAGGGCTCTGTATTCAAATATTGACGTAAGTTCCATATAAATTACCTGTACATGAATCACGATCTTCCAGTTAAGTTTTTCACCTACATCAGTTATAGCTAATTCTTATACAAAACTGACAGCACGCCCCGTCTTCGCAGGGATAGATACAGATACCTACGTTGATCCTACGCGGTTACATAGTCCACCCATGAAACCTATGGTTACATTATCTAAGTTTTCATACGCATTACTTACTTTTTCAAAATATTCTATCGCCTATATTCATCAGAGATCATGTAAGATCCAAATGGTGAAATTAATAGTCCATTCCTCCAGTAGTTTCGGAGCATCTTCAATACAAACACACACACCGCTAAGATGCTAGTAACCGGCAGCTTAGAACTCCAAATCATTGGCTAAAAACAAATATTTTCTATTATGTTTACTGTGGGAGGGTAGCTAGCTTGCGTGCAAAAACAGCAATTCCGGCAAATTTTACGACTGGCATACTCGTATCACTGACGTTGCCTCCGCTAACCTACCACTCGTCTCAAGTATTAACTACTATCACCAAGTTTATATATTCGACTTCAAATAAACTTGGCACTAGGGCTATTGTCTGCTATGAACGCTAGCGCCCGCTTACATCATCTGCGTCACAACGCTTACTAGAGATATGTACTGTTGAGGGCTCTCTCACACGAATTTGCGTCTTTTGCTCATGAACGTTGACGCTAACTAAAATGCGAAGGCAAAAGAACCACTAGCGCAACAACAAGGCGATATTACAGCGTCAACACTCTCGGTAATAAAAACTTTCTGACAAACAAGGCCCATTCCCCCTTGCTCCCCCAAACTCCTCCCCTCGTCATCCTGCAGGCGTCTGACGACAAATGATTGTTCCAAACAAAGACGCGTAACATATGTCCTACAGCTAAAGCTAAGCGTACTTGAAATGAGTCCGAGTGAATGAACGTTCAATTACAGGCCTTTTTGAGACATGAATGATACTGATTGCAATAATAACAGTGGTTATGTCAAATCAAGTAAATTCTAATACCGTTTGTAGTTTGGGTCAATACACGCATTCGTCCGACGAAGAATCTAAAGGACATCATTTTAGGTACAGTTGAATACTTCGCAATAAATAACAGTAACAATTATTTTCATTTCATATTATATCTTTTAGGTATTTCATAAATTCTTGAAACATATCTTAAGTCATTGGTAATGACTCATTACAAAATAACATAACAATCATAAGATGCAAAACTTAAGTCAACCTGACATGATTATGATTATATTACGCGTAAGCGGACTACGCATAATTATCTAAGTACTTTAAGATTTGATGTATCACTGTATTGAAAAAATAAGTCCCGCCGTAGTTTCTTGCCGGTATCTTCACGGGTCAGAGGTGTAGGGATTGAACCGGTGTAGTTTTTTTTTTTTTTGACGTTCATAAGTGCATGTAATGTGCCTAAATTGAAAAATAAAGATCTTGAATCTTTTTTTTTTATCTTTTTTTATTGAAACGGGTAACTCACGTCCCCATTATTGCTAGACATGTTTTGCTCCGTACCGAGGAACTTTATCAGCTCAGATGAACCTATCAACCAGCGGATGTCTTCTTCTGAACGTAAGCTTCAAGAGTCAGATATCACAGTATCCTCTCTAGCAGCTGTACGTCCCCGGGAGTTAGTGATTTTCCGTGAACCTTTCCGCAGTTAGCCTCTTGATAAGGCTATTTTGCGTTTGCGTCCTCGGGTGGTTTCTGGCACCACAAAGCTAACGCAGCTATCTAATAACAACGTGCAACAATCGGCTTAAAAACTCAAGTTACCCGTTTCTAAATCGGGGTGTGACTAGAATACTACTACCCCATCTCCCCCCGCGGGTGTCGTAAGAGGCCACAAACGGAAAAAGCGACGGATGGGCAGCAGCGTCCGTCGAAACCCAATCTACAGCTACTGTGGTACCCCCAAGATGATACAAGTCATATTTCGGAGACGCTTATGTTCAGCAGAAGACGACATAAAGTCGACTAGAGTCGTTTCAAAACAGGTATCTATTTCAGAATGATACCTACCTATCTCTCACTAGTTTCCAACGTTTTTCGACGCGATCCTTTCTTTATGCCCAACGACAATACACCTCTTGTTAAAGACGACGAGTACGAACGATACTACAGTCAGCGTCATATAGTTGGCAGCATTCAAAGTTGTCAAATAGTTCGGTACACCATACAAATTCTATGGTGTACCGAACTTTATGAGTACTTTGGATGCTGCCAACTATATGACGCTGACTGTACATATGTATATTCTCAACAATAATACGAGCCTGATGTTTTTGAGAAGAGTCGACAGACGCGAAAATCAACAATGCCCCCTTGTTTCCGAGTATCTCTCATTCGGTCTTTTATGACAACTGTTTTGAAAATGTCGTGTGTCGTCGTGGATAAGTTGAAAGCAAGAGGGGTTGGTATTACGGTAGCGAGTACACAGATTTATGGAGTTGCTTGTAAATGTTGGCAATCCTTAAACGCCGTTATTCGTTTGTCTCTCTATAGATAGAAAGATATCGCATAATATTTGTCCCACACAAATATTTGTCTTTGTTTGTTGGTTTGTTTTTTTATTTATTTATAATAAGTATAAAAGTGGTTTGTTATGTTTAATGTATTCACGTAATACAATTATTATGTAAGTATATTAATTGCATACAAACTTTATAAGTAGAATATTATAAAAGGTGAGTTACCCGTTTCTATATATTACCTACTGACTTTCGCGATAGTTTTGTATTTCAAATCAACTACGTAGTTTATGTAAAATTGCAGCCCAGATGACTTACCTATGTAACTCATCTGATACGATCATAAAGAGGAGACAAAAATAATTTATTAAACATTATTATAATAAATAGTTATAATTATAATAGCTTTTTCAAAAATCCTAAAAAATTATAATTGTAATATTTTCTGTCGCAGTTAAATCATCTTTATCCCGTCCCATCAAAGCGTAGAAAATATCTTCAGCATACGTAACCAAAAAAAAACATTTTTTACAGTTCTCATGTGTGTTTAAGTGTAAAAACCAGATGCCATTTACGCCTCCTGAACTATACAGAACCATTGATATATATGCCATAGTGTTGTGCTATGTTATGTAAAGTTCACAGAGCGTCAAGTACAGTCTAGCAGTCTAGCGGAACAGGTACTTAACCGGTTCGCTTTGAAATGCAAACTGCACGCGCCGTGCGCAGACGGGATGCAAACACACGGAACTTATGAGACCGCGAAACGCAAGGCTGTGTGCACACTAGCGTTGCTGTCCTGCGTTTTCTCGGCGTTCCCTTATAAAACTGCACGCCACGCGAACGCGGCGTACAAATTTGTATGGGTACTTCGTTTAAGACCCTGTCAAGAAGGGGCGAATTCGCCGCGATTTTGAACGCGTTTTAATATTCATTATTGCTTTTGACACGCTTAATAAAACTACGACGCATCGTAAAGAAGCAATGTACTCCAATACGCGTCCAATATGCGCGTGCTTTTGGACAGGGCCTTAATGCTAGGTAGCTTAAGGATGTTTACATACGTACTGCAAAACGCAAGACTTCAATAAAATAGAATTAAAATAAATATTCTAGGACACTCTGACACTAATTGACTGAATTCCAAGGTAAGCTCAAGAAGGCTTGTATTGTTGGTACTCAGCCAACATTATATAATGCAAATATTTTCATACATATATAAAACACCCATGACTCGGGAACAAATATATGTGCTCATTACACAAATAAATGTCCTTACTGGAATTTGAACCCAGGACCATCAGCTTCATAGGCAGGGTCACTACCCACTAGGCCAAACCTGTCGTCAAAAAACAACTTAATCAAACAAAACATAAGAGACAAATATTTTTAACAAATAAATTAATAATTCAAAAACCAAAGTTAACATACTTAACCTTCAAACGGCTAAACCGATTATTATATTTTTTTATAGTACATGTTCATCGCATGAAAACCTGCTCCTAGATACAAAAATCGCATTAGAATTGGTCTCTCACTAGTCCCAGGCATTACAAAAGTATGATTAGACTGGATTTTGGAACTGGTTACTTGAGTCTTCCTGGACAATCGTGTCCAATAAAAAGGCAAAACAAAACGCAATCACGCAGACTTTAAAACAAAACGCAAGTTGATCCAGCAATGAGCAGAGGTAATGGTTGTTTTGTCTGCACTCGGAAACCGGGCAATTGTACAAAAGATTAATTTTGCTCAGAACTTAATATACTTTTCGGTTTATTATTAATGACAATAAAAAAGTATAGATGAACAACTAAAATATCATGTCTATGTATTTGTGTAGCAAATTAATATGGAATTTACGTCAAATTTCGAATATAGAACGCCTAATCTCCCTTTACATACACCTTAGTACTACATTTCACGTTCGTTTAGTTAAGTTTTCCACTAATAGTTTTCTGAATAAGAAATTGTATACTTACAAGTCAGGGAGAGGAGGCTTTGCCCAGCAGTTGGGCTCAAACTAGGGTAATAAAAAATAGGTACAACTGTCAGTGACACTTATGCAATTATGTAAAATGTCAGTTGTTAAGCTAAACTTAAGTGTTTCTGAATAGTTTCTTCTATTCTATAATTTATCAAACTTTTTTTTCAAACTTTAAGGTTCGCATTAGTTTTGGTGTAAGCGTTACAGATACATCATATACAGCTTATATTTTGAGGCCAGTCACTGTGCTAATCTACTATAATTATACATATAAAGATGAAAGTTGGTGAGTGTGTGTGTGTTTGTTACTTCTTCACGTCTAAACGGCTGGTGCTGAGCCTGAGAGCTGGCCCTTTTAATAAAATTTGGTACGGAGTTAGCTGGCACCCTGGATTAACACAAACGCTACGTTTTTCACCTAATAAACCGCGGGTAACACCACGGAGCACAGCTAGTATGAAATATGCAGGACATGCTAGTTTAAAACATGTTTCAGGATAGTTTTACAAACTACAATATAGGGTCGACATTCGTGATATTTTGAAATATCCTTACCAGGATTCGAACACGGAGTCCCTGCTTCGTAGGCATGCTGCCGACTAGACTAGGAGGCTGTTAATATGATTAAAAAAGAAAGTCCATAACACACCTTGCGCCGTGCCCGCATTTTCATACTTGGTCTTCAGTTTCGCCGCAGTCGCGCGCGCATCCGACCTGACAGAATCCGTCGCCGTTGACGCTGTGGTCCTGAACGAGAGTGTGGTCGAGACGGAAGATATCGAAGAAAACGAGGAGCCTAGGCCCAGGCCGAGCGTGGTGCGATAACGACGGCGGTACATGTTGACGCGACGGTGGTACGTGGCAAACTGAATCTGAACTGAAAACTTGACATTCCAGTAACCCGCAGAGCCGAAAGTTCTGGCAAACCAGCGTAACACCGCTGCCTAGTTACCACGGATTCAAATACGTTAAACTGGTTTTCACGATTGGCCCGCGCTTGCGAAGCCAATACGAATGTGTACCAGCGCCTACGCATCCCGGAACAACTCGGGAGTTCAAACGAAACGTCTTATGTTTAAGCTGTTTCTGGGTGTTTATGACGTTTTATGGTTGAGGTGGCGGTGGATTTATTATAGTACACTGGAGCTAGGCGGGTGGGAAAGCGGTTAGGTTAGTGTTTTTCGGTTGCGTTTTGATTGTTAGTCCATTGTGTTTTGCAACGAAGTTTAGTCTATAATTTCTAAGCTTTTGCAAGTTGCGCCAGGTTGGACCTAACTTCTAGTAGCCTTTTTACATAGAATAAAACAAACAACGTTACAAAAAGTTTATAAATATGGACAACGAGAACCAAGTGGATCTTGAACAGTAAAAAGTAATGTTAGCACTATACATAGTTATATTATACTAAAAGTACTATTCAAATATATTTGGAATTAAACACAAAAAATTACGGGTATAAGTTTTCATTTCATATCACAATCAATTGTTCGTTCGTTCATCCGATAGTTCAAGTAAATCAATAAAAGTAAATAATTTATACTGCATTTTGATAGTTTGGCATGTACAAACTCTTCCTCTGGTGATTTCTGGACGATATTTAGGGTCCATTATTTATGGTGTTACAAATATGCAGCGGCGCTACCGCGAACCACGATATTCGTAAATTCCGGACGATTGTCTCTGTCACTCTCATGTCACCTTAATTGGAGTAAAAGAGAAAAATTCCCGAAATATACGAACTTCGATGTTCGCGGTACCGCTCCAGTCATACTTATGTCGCCATCTTGTGGTCCCTGGGTCACAGTTTTCAGTAAGCGGTCAAACCATCAAGCGATCCATAGAGATCGCTGGTGACCTAGCGGTAAGTGTTGAGGACTTTGGAGTTTTGGAGACATAACTGAGCCCTGCGTGCATATCGGATATTTTGGATGCAGTCTGAATTTTTGAGGTTGCTCTCCAATGTTATTGCAGGTGTTTTTAAACGGACAGGTTAAATAAAAGTAGTTGTTTTCGCTCTGCAAGTAGGTCAGGCGTCCCGTAAATATCAGGGTTGTCATTCCCGTCAGTCGCTACCCACGAGCGAGATGTGGGCTCAACGGATCCAGTATACCTACTCATATCACTATAAATGCACAAGTTGATGCGTGAAAAAAAGTTGAGACAAGAAACAATTGAGGCTCGAACAAGCGTGAGAACAAGGCATGGTACATTTACATGTTGTGAAACCAAACTACAACTAGGTATCAGTGGCGGCGCATCTATAGAAACCGATTCCCGACGGCTTGACTAATTTTCATATACTTGAGCGATTTACCATTAGCTCCTACAGGAAAGGAAAGCCATAAGGGCTATGGTTTGCTTAAGAAAAATCCTACCCCCGGCGCCACTGAAAGGTATATAAACCAATTTACCGTTACGCCACGCCTTCTCTACTGTTACACTTGCTACTGCCGTAGGTACACTATTGGAATATTCTGGATTATGCTTAAAAGATTAACTCTTGAAACTCAAGATAAAAGCAGAAGTAAGACTCGACTGGCCTTCAGGCGTAAGAGACCTCTGGATTAAATGGGGCATGTTAGACATGTGTGCCCCTGAACCTTGCCTGTAGTGTAGACCCAGTGGGTCCATATAACGGGGGACATAGACCTTAATACAGCTGATTACAAGAGTCAAGCTCCAAAGACTAGGAAAATAGAAGACCAGAGACTGGTAATATCGGTCGCCATAGCCCTTAGCCCCATCTGTGGCTCTGGATCTAGAAACAAGGTCCTCAGAAAGAAGTTGACACTACCATTTTACTGTCTTATTCAACAGAAAGTGAAATGAGGTTTCAACTTCTTACCAGAGAAGGTGTGATATAAGTGGTTTCGAGATCAAAATTTGCTCGTGCAATTGGAATGAACGAACAATGTGGGAGGGAGATGGTGATGACAAAATTGCCAGCCGTCAATTACCGGCGAGCGACGTGATTTGTTTTTTTTTTGCGCCATAGACAATAAACCACAAAACCCCTTTTGTGTACGAAGGGAAGGGATCCAGTATTGCCAGATGTACTAAAACTATGTAACTGTTTGCAGTTGTTTGCTTTGAACAGTTTCAACAAAGAAATACACAAGTCCCAAATATTTGTATTTTTTAATTATGCAGCTATAAACAATACGGAGTATTATTTTATTTATAAGTGGCAACTTGCACCAACATCAACCCTCGGGATTTCGGAGTTCCAAATTGACTCATCATCATTATATCAGCCGCAGGACGTCCACTGCTGGACATAGGCCTCACCCACCGAGCGACGCACAATTACCGGTTTTGCGCCATCCGCACCAAGTGGATTCCACGATCTTTGACGACGGGTCTGTCCTAGTGACTCTGACTATGAAGCCGACGGTCCTAGGTTCAAATCCCAGGAAGAGCATTAGTTGAGGCACCTTGCCACGTAGTCCGTCATACCCGTCACGATCCCCTAGAGACGGCATGCGTAAAAGCATATTCCCAACGTAAAAAAAATAAAAATAAAGATGTTTGTTGATCATGAGTATTTTCTCTATGTATTTCAGTATTTATATATTATATACGATACCTGTATCATTAGCTGAATACCCACAACACAAGCCTTCTTGAGCTTACCGGGGGGATCAATCATTTTGTGTAAAAATGTCCTATAATATTTTCAATTTTGTGGGAAGTTTGCCCACGCTGATTGTTAAACCCATATTGTTGTTAACACGAAAGTGAAAACATATCTCGTAATTACGTTTTTTACCGCCTGAAATATACCGCATAAATAGTATGTTAACAATATGTGTCGTGACCCGGTGACTATGTGTGTGTAAACAAGATTAGCTACGTATATATACAAAGGTGTTAGAATACGTAAAAACAAAAAACAATGCTCTCAAACAAGGGAAGGTTATCAAAAGTTATCTCAAACCGGCTCGTTATACCGAACCACAATATTACTTTTTACGGAATTTATTACCTTCCTCGTAGTGCCTTCTCACTCATAGTCATCCAAACGCATAAACAAACGTTTTTATTACTCTTTACTGCAGTATTACTTATCAGTAGTTATCACTGTTATCAGCAGACCTCGAAGTCGCCGTGGCACGAATACAATTTTGCTAGGGAGAGACACACGATATTATTTTATCGATAAGTTGTACTTTCTTATGACAGTACTTATGTTATGATTATGAGATACTTAATGATAACTTGCAATATCTATTAAACTGTATTATTTATACAGTATGAAGATTGAAGTCCGTAAAGGTCGATTAACGAAGATAACGGTATTCATACTTGATTAAATGAAAATAATGAAATGCATTTCTAGGTTTCAGTTTACTTTGCATTAAAATTGATGAAAAAAATATTTAGTAGTAAAGGTTGATTTTTATTTGAATTTTAAAATTCCTAAGAAGTATCCTAAAAACTCCTATATAGGTAACATTGACGGGAAGTAATCATCACAGTTTAGTTAATTTTCAATTATTCTGTAAATTTTACAGCTAATAATATATGAAATGTCAATTCCGAATAAGCATTCAGTTATCGATAAATTTTATATCGGAAGGAAATCCCTAGTTAATTGATGTTATTGCCACCGCGACTTCGAGGTCTGGTTATCAGCCACAGATGCCCACTGCTGGACATAGGTTTCCCCATAGATCCCTACTGGTAGTGATCAAGGTGGATTCAATGCGATGATCGCCACCACCTGGCAGGCGGGTTGGCGCTCACAGTATATTCTACAGTTTGAGGGACGCTGCTGCACGTCCTCCAGTGGTTTCCGGTCGCAGGTTAGGTATAAAACCCGGGAGACATTACTTCTGAATATCACTTAATATGCTTTTGTAAGTACATACTTAAAGAACCTGGCAAAGTTAAAGAACAACTAAATAATTTGAATCACTCAAACATGCCATTTGAAATAATATTTTCTTCTACTAGTTACTACATCTAGCAATGAGAGGTAGGGCACAGCGAAGTACCATCACGGTCGAGTCTGGAGAAGCCCAACTGGGGAAGTAGGTACCTCCTCCTTACAGAAGACCTCAGTCATAAAAGCACTTCTACCTTTTAGGTACGTAGTGCTAAGGTGGGTGCAACCCCCGTTTAAGGCCGGCAACGCGCTTGTGACTCCCCTGGTGTTGCGGGTGCCCATGGGCGACCGTAATTGCTTACCATCAGGCAATCCGTCTGCTCGTTTGCCGCCTATGTCATTAAAAAAAACTCTGCTCTCATGTACTTATATCGCACTACTTGTCATGTTTCGGGTAAGCTCTGGTACTGGTACCTAACCATTTTCAAGCCGAGTTAGGACAGCGCTCGGGGTGGGGTTGCGTCACTCACTTATGCTTGAAAATCAAGCCTCCATCAGTCCAAGTCAAGCCGCAGTCAAGTTCTCAATCTGACTAAAAAGTTTGTATGAAAGGATGTGTTGCTCTATTACGCGAAACTAAACAGATGTTAATGAAACTACAAGATCTCAGAGACATATTATACTCAAAGTACTAATATTGCCAGGCAAAGTCAAGAACAGAAGCACATCATCATCTTCCTCGCGTTGTCCCGGTATTTTGCCACGGCTCATGGGAGCCTAGGGTCCGCTTGGCAACTAATCCCAGGATTTAGCGTAGGCGCTAGTTTTACGAAAACGACTGCCATGCCATCTGACCTTACACTTACAGAGGGTACACTAGGCCTGATTCCAAAGATTCCAAAATTTAACCACAAGCAAAGTGGAATCTTGAGCATTGGGAGGGTTTCAAAGCATGAGGGGAACACACTTTGCTACCAAGTGAAACACAATTTTACACCTCACTACTGCGAGGAAAAAATTAACTCTAAAACTTTAAATGTGTATTACAAATTATTGGCATCCATCATTTATCATTCAAAAACATTAAATAAAAGAACATTTTACCAGCTAACCTAACATCAAAAAAACATTTGGTTAGTAATAAAAAAATTGTCTGATATTACTTTGCAATCCTGTCAATAAAATGAAACTTTCCTATCTGTATTTAAAGAATAAAACAGTTCATTCCGAGCCAGTAAGGTGAACAGAATAATCCACTTCCAATAAGAATCCAATTAGAAATAAACAATGAGGACATTCACAAACATATAATTAATTGTTCATAACACATGTAATGTTGAACAGTTATTGTAAGACATAAAGTTTGTACCAGCTGCACTTGTTTCAACTGAGTTAAATTTTAAAACTCAATACCTATTGTAATTATTACCTACTTCTTCATGAATAACCTTGAAGTTTCAATACACGTTTAAATACATTCGGAATGTAATTTGTATGATTTGATTCTAGTTAGTAGTTTATCCAATCAGTCTACCTAAAACCTAAAACAATATTAAATAAAAAAAAATGGTTGTAACCACTGTCAGCATCATAGTTTTTAGCAGTCAAAGTAACAAAATATATACACACCTGTACTGCTAGAGGAAGTTGTGTAAGATTAATGTGGGTAAGACTGGTATACTTTATTTTTAAGGGAAGTCCATCATATGACACTAAATACTGATCAGATAATGTAGGAAATTGGTTGGCAAACGGTCTTTCCTGATATATTGTCTTATCCACATTGACCTTACTCCTATAGGTATTTGGTTAGGCAGGTTGGTAGACAGCAGCTATTGATTTAGTTTCAACACTACTGCTGGCCATCTGTGGTTTTTTTTTCTTTGTCACCTCAACTTTGTTTGCATAAACAAACATCTCAGGATTATTCACATCTTTGTTTGTCATTATCATTAATATATTATAATATATTTATTATATTATGATTATTTAGAATATTATTTTGTGGCCCTAATGAAAAACAGTATAAGTTACATACTAGTTGTTCATTACTTATACCCTTTTTTACTAAGGTCACAGAATTGTACTACCTATTGTGGACACAGACTAGTCTTTCAACCAATTACCATATCAAAAGTTTCAAATATATTATGTAATTTATTTTGTCTGTACCTAGGCTGCAAATAAAACAAAAGTACCTAATATAAATAATAAGTAGCTCAAAACCAAACTCAATCCCAAAAAGTAAAAATATCTTGCTGTATAATTACACTAGCTCATGCTATCATGTGATTTGATGTTTATCACTATCACTATCAGTCAATCAGAGTCCAGAACTGTCTTAGCACTTTTGAATTATTATAGAACATTTCAAAGCATATTAAGTATAGATGAACAGCAGGATAAAAACATCTGGTAAGAGCCAGTCTCTAGAAAAACAGATAAAAAGAATATTATCTGCCAATCTGCACTGCAAATCATTACATTAACATACTTTTGTACTAGATACTAATATACTCATGGATTACAAGATATTGTAGCCTTCTCACAATTGAAGTCAAAGAACTATTATGTTTAATAAGTATACTGAAGTAACCAATAGCTTTAAGTGGAGAACAAAGAACAACACAAACATGATTCCAATTTGCAGTCATTATTTATCCAATTTAGGTCTCTTAAGTTGATCCATCAGTTTACTCAGTCATAAATCTGAGTATATAGTTGGTGTTATATGCAAGTCTTAAACTAATGATTGCACTCTGGTGTAAAATTGGCAGACATAAAACATAAACAATTTTTTTTGTTTTTTTGTGTCGTGAGTGTAAAGAGCAGCTGATTTCTGCTTACACAATGTTAATAAGAAATGCAGACTCACCGTTTATGGACCAGATATGTGAAGGCAAGGAGTGAGCTGCATAGACACGGCCGAGAGCCAGCGCGGCGCCAGGACCCGGCCCGGCCTCCTCGTTGGAGCTCGAGTCTGTGTCGGGGCTCGCGGCCGCGGAGGCTTCGTAGCTCGCCGAGCTCGGCGGGATCGCGATCGCCTCGTGCGACGCGTGCAGGTCCGGCACCGACGACAGCGACCTGGCCCTCTGCCTGTCGCTCGTCACCTGGATCCCGGGAATGGCCCGCAACAAACTATACCCTGCACCCCCCGTCACCACCTCGCTGCTCGAGCTCGTCGAGAATGTCCTCGCCCGCGGACTCTGCCCTCCGTTCGCCGTACTCGCCTTTGCACCCATTGCTGCACTGAATGTTACGCAAAAAAACACCTGTCACACGCACCGTGAATTAAACTACGAGCACGCGCGGACCGCTACGCCCGCGGCGGCGGAACACATCTTACGGAGTACTCTGACTGCGGCCTTTTACGTGCAAACTGACAAAAATCACAGGAAACGACGGGCCTCCGCAAAGTAAACAGCGATGCATGTGCGGTAGCTCACTGCTTTCCTGCAAAATTTTGACAGGTCTTCCCGAACCACTACACACCACAGATCCGGAATGTGATTACATGAAATCATTAATGCGTAGTTAGCAAATTATGTAAAGTCACTACGATTTCAGAAATGTGATTATTTCAGATACTAAAACATGGTCGCCAATGGCGCCAACCTAACTAAAGTTGAAAGTTGTTGAATAGATGTTTTTTAAATGTACATGTTTACAATCTGTGGAATTTTGGTAGATGTCACGACTGTCACGTCAACTTGTATGGAATCGAAAATAATATTGCATTTCCAGTATTTTTCACGTTTTCTGTTTAAATAGACAATAAGTATTTGAAACGTTAAGATTCGGAGATGAATTCTGCAACTGTGAGTAGTAATATAATAAAAAAAAAATACTGAAATGCAGTTTAGTGGCCAAAGTTTACGATGATTGTTAGTCATGATTCATTCGTATTATATTTTTTTAGTTTAGAGCGTTCATATGCTAATAGTTGGTCTGATTTGCCGAGTTTGTAATTAACTTGTGTTTAGAGTATTTATTAAACAAGCATTTGCGCAGATTTTATTTCGCTTTAGATTTAATAAGCCATACTACTTGTTTGCTGTTTTGTTAACTTAATGTGTAACCTGTGTACTCATTTATTTACATTATGTTTTACTAATTACAAAAAACTTTTACAATTATTTAGTTGTCTGATGAAACAGCGCATTAGAAAAAAATCACATGAAAAGTTGTTAACTATACTGCCTCAAAGCCACAGAAATATGTAAAGCCATAAGTCATAACATATGTGTCATTATCAATGAAAAGGGACCTTATTGTCGATGGCGCTTATGCTTTTGTTAATAATGGCGCAGTACAAATCCAGTTCGGTTCGACGTAAGCGCCATCGACAATAAGGTCCCTTTTCATAGATAATGCCACATATAAGTATAATTCCTCTCCCCTCTTGTCAAAAAAATATTTTGATGTTGTTAAACTTTGTTTTTGCATTAGGAATGCCTTCATTCAGGTTAACAACCCTGTCTAGCACTCTTAAATATTTGCTTTTTTTTTTAAGCTTTAGTGGTAACAAAATACTTCCTACCACTACATAATTATTAAATGACTAAAAAAACATTTAATAAATTAATATCACAGGATATTCTGACAGAAATCCATAAGGGTTGATTAAATAGTTATGATGGAATTTTTATCAATATAGAAAATCATAATTTTGAGTCTGATAATTTGAACTAATATTTCATTTAATAATAACTAAACATAATTCACCTTCCAACCTACCTAACAGCCATGAGGTACCACAGCTGAACTGAATAACACTATAAGTGATCACCAAGCACCATATGCTTGGTCAAACCCCCATGGGTTTCATAGCGTAACTACAGTATGATCCCAAATTCCAATGCTGATCATTCTCCAGTGTTTTAGACAGGCAGCTTGCGCTGATACATCTAAATCATAGTTGACTGACCACTATTTCACTGGAGATAGTTTGTCAAATCTATTTTTCTTATCATAGTCAAAGTCATTCACATAAGGTGTGGATCCAACCCTCAAAAAATATTATAATGACTATGCTACAGTAGGGAGAATAGACCCCAATGTTGGATACTTTATGCTGACATGCACCAATGATGGACACTTAGTTCTTAATTCAAAAACCATAACATTATAAATTGAATATGTACCAAGAAATGCACAATACTTGACTCCTGTGAAATAACCACTAATGTTCTTGATTGGTTGTTTGTCCATTACTGGTGCCATCACCATAGATGGTCCCAAACTAGTCTACCTACAATGGTGATCCATCCTTGTTCATATATTCCTGCTAGACATATCGGGACATTGACCACCCACCATGTGCTACTCGGGTTGTTTACCTGCCATCATTTAACACCTTTGCTGCGGTAACTTACCTTTGCAATTAACCATACTGGTACAGAGTCAAATAAACTCCATACCGCAGTGAACATGTTAACTGAGTTTGTATGCTGTTTGTAGTGCTTTGCACGGCTTGGCCTGTAGTTGTTGCCACTTGTATTACAGCCAGGTGTGCCCCAGGTCCCGCTGTTGGATGACGACACCCTCGCCTTCGGGGAAGAGGATGATGCCGGGAAGAAATTCATGTAAGTATTTGCTTATGGAAGAGTGATTTTAATATTTGAATAAAAATGTGAATAATATTGTCTTCGGTTGCTGCGATAATTACCAAAGATCGGACAAACGCCCGACATTTTGAAAACATAACCTTGTTCCGCACAACGGAGACTTCCTAGTGATACTAATACATAATATTCTATTTTATATTGTTTATTCATTAATTGTTATTTTTATTACCCGACCTGAATTCAATCACATCATCCAATGATCGCACAAGTGAAAAGATCGAACAAATAAGTCATTCTTTTTGGATCACGACAGTGAATTTTTCACATAACAACATCCATTCCAGATTCATTCATTAATTTTATTGTCGCTGAATGTATTCTTATAATAAAAGGTTCGTATAATAATATTTTATAATATAATGAAGTCTCCCTAACACGGAACAGGGTTATGTTTTCAAAATGACGGGCGTTTGTTCGATCCTTGATAATTACTCATGAATATACCTAGATATTTTTCTAGCACGAACGATTTCTTGTAAGTGATTGACAAAATAAAAACATCGACAGTCCTGTTATCGATAAGTACCCCTTCAATTTCCATACAGGTAATACAAAGACAAATATGGGGTAATAGGGTTAAAAATAACTAACAATAATAAAAGTCAATATATATTTAAATACCTACTTCAGAAAACAATTTGGAACTATTCATTGCAAATTATAAACGTAAATTGGATCAAAAGTATACGGATTACATTTAATTTGTTCAAGATCGGTGACACGCGGCGTCTAGGTAGGTAGCCGATATAAGACTGTGTGTACATCTTGAAGTTGAAGTAGTATGTACTTATCGATAGCAGGATTGTCGATATTTTTATTGTGGCAAGCACAAAACAAATGCCGTTCCTGCTAGAAAAATATCTAGGTATACTCATGAAATAAAGCAACTGAAACGGATTATACTAATTTAAACTTCATCCCGACGTTAGAACCCTTTAGCAGCGTTCGTGGTCACGAATGTGAAGTGAACAGAGTAATAGGTAGTAGGGCCAGATCCAGGTCGGCTGTCAACCACAGGGTTGCAGTCACTCAGCCCAGTTCTTTGAGGAACTGAGCCAGAATCAATGACAAAGTTATAATTGACGAAAAATTCGAAAAGCATAACCGTACTTCTCGATTTTTCTCCAGACTCAAGCGTGATGGTACTTCGCTGTGCCCTCTCATTGCTGGACGTAGTTTAAGGACATACCCGAGTCCAAATTGATCACAAGTTGATGTGTAAAATTTCCAGCCACCCGTACATCGTGTTCTTCCACCTGGTGTTCCGGTGCTCGGCCATCGTGGTGTACATCCTCTGCGGCTGGTTCTCCGACTCCTTCATCGCCTCCTTCGTGCTGGTCATACTGTTGCTCTCCGCTGACTTCTGGAGTGTGAAGAATATCACTGGTATTGTTTATTATGCCATTTATGATTCAGTAGCTTTTGCCCGCGGCTTCGCTTTCGTTAAGAAGTATTTAAGTTATTTTTAAGTTCTTTTTAGCACACTCGTTCATAACGTAGTTTTGTATACATGCATGCTTTTTGTTCGGAAAATGCCGTTTTATCCACAAGTGCCTATGACATAGTAGCTTTATGCATGCAAAGTCTCAGCCCGATTGGTTAAAGCCCGTTTCACATCAAGCGCGGGCGCGTGTCAACGCAGGCCCGCGGCGGGCCCGCGGCGCGATTGTTCAGCTAGTTTTAAATGAATACCTTCACACAGCGGCGGGCGCGGGCGTGCGCGGGGCCGCGCCCGCGCTTGATGTGACACGCGCCCGCGCTTAATGTGAAACGGGCTTAAAAATTTACAAAGTTTCATACAAACTTTCATGCCCTATTTTATCCCCTTGGGGGTAGAATTGATCAAAATCCTTTCTTAGCGGATGCCTACGTCATAACATCTACCTGCATGCCAAATTTCAGCCCGATCCGTCTAGTGGTTTGGGCTGTGCGTTGATAGATCACTATGTCAGTCAGTCAGTCACCTTTGAGTTATATATATTTAGATTATTTTGTATTTAAACTTTCGTGAGTCAGTAAAAAAATCAAAGCTATCCACGTTTATCGCCTAGAGTTTAACCAATTACCCGCTCGAATAGAGGTCGGAATTTTGGATTTGAAGTTCTAACGAAAAGATAGATCACCTACCAAGCGCGTCAGTAGTACGCGTAAATTTGTTGTAACAAACTATGCTTCATTTGTCCCCTGGCTGATGGGACAGAACAACAACAACAAATAGTTGATTCACTCATCTAACCTATGTCGGTTACTTTAGTTCTTCTATGCTTATCCCCATTTCTCATTTTATCAAATATAGGTATAGAATGTATGAATTATGTCGCAAGTTCAAACCCCGGCTCGTACCAATGAGCATACGTCGCACTCCAGCGGGCAGTTTGGTGGCAAGGTAAGGTTTACAAAAAAATCTTAACTTACAAGTATTATAATGTACTTAGTATTTGTAACAATTTATTAAAATTAGTTACCGGTTATCAATCATTACTTTTATTAGTCTTTAACGTATAGATACTCTGCAATGATAACTGACAGCCTATTTAAGTGGCCACTTATAAAACGAATAAATAGCTGACATGTGTCATTATGACTGTCCGTCAAACTTATATTTGTTGTTGCAGTGCCGTCTATTTAATAGAAAGATTTGCTTTATTTGTTAAATTACATATCTATTTATTGCAAATTTGCAATGGATAGGATGGATACGACAGCACTCCGAACTTAAGTCACAATTGTATTTTTATTTAAAATTGAATGAATACTAAAAAATAAACACGTAATTAACATACAACCTTAGTTGCTAAGATATTTAGAATTGTACATTATTAATACTAGGTACCAAGTACTAAGTACAAATACTTCTGATTATTTGAAAATGAATTGATGTATTTGTGAACCTTATCTATCATTTTGACATGCCACCAAATTGCCCGCTGGAGTGCGACGTATGCCAATGAGTTTTTCGGAACTTATGTACGAAATATCATTGATATTTACCAGTCGCTTTGCGGTGAAGGAAAACATCGGGAGGAAACCGGACTAATCCCAATAAGGCCTAGTTTACCCTCTGGGTTGGAAGGTCAGATGGCAGTCGCTTTCGTAAAACTAGTGCCTACGCCAAATCCTGGGATTAGTTGCCAAGCGAACCCATGAGCCGTGGCAAATGCCGGGACAACGTGAGGAAGATGATGATAGAATGTATGAATTATGAATATGTAATTAAAATAATTAGGAATTTAACATTGACTTGCAGGTCGCCTTCTCGTTGGTTTGAGATGGTGGAACTATGTGGACGACGACGGAAAATCACACTGGGTGTTTGAATCCAAGCAGGTAAATAAATATTACAGGACATTCTTACATAAATTGACTGGGCCCCACAGTAAGCTCAATTAATTGTGACATCCATACCTATAACACCAGAAATAAGAATAAGCTTGCTATTAGAAAGTGTCGTGTGCGTAAAGTGTATAAATCATTTTTTGGGCAATGTATTCATTTATATAACAAGTTACCTGATGATGCCTTAAAATTACCCTTCCCAGTACTTAAGAATTACTTAAAAAAGTCTTTGATGTCTAAGGACTATTACAGAGTAGAGGATTATTTGACAGACAAACATGCATGGCCCAAACCAGAAACTAACAAAACCGCCTAGCAATTAATTCAACAATTCATGCCAGCTCATGTAAATGACACAGTTCAGATAAGAAAGCATATTAAAGTATGTCTATTTTGTGAAGTCGAATTTGTTTATACATTATTATTTTTACTTTTATATTTTTGTATTTTCATATCTTGTAATAAACTGTTTGATAAAATAAAAAAAAGGCTTGTGTTGTGGATGTTGCAGTCAGAAGTGTGAAGTGGTCAAAAGGACTTTTAATCGACAAAAACAGGCAAAACTACTTTTGACTGAGCATGTGAACATAACCTAACCTAACCTAATGGCATTCCATCCTAAGGCGGAATGCCATCCCCAGTCGAGTTAAGCATGCCATCAGAAACGGCCTGATGGTATCCAATGAAGATTTCCTCCCCCCTTCCCAAAAAAAAACCCTAACATAACATGCTCAGTCGAAAGTAGTTTTGCCTGTTTTTGTCGGTTAAAAGTTCTTTTGACCAGTTCTCACTTTTGACTGCGACATGGATACTCAGCCAACGATGTATATAATATACACATACTTAAATACATAGAAAACGCCCAAGACTCAGAAACAAATATCTGTGCTCATCACATAAATAAATGCCCTGACCGGGATTTGAACCCAGGACCATCGGCTTTATAGGCAGGGTCACTACCCACTAGACCAAACCTGTCATCATTGTTAGTTTATCCCGGTGTGTTATTAGTTTTAATTATTGTTATTACTAGAAATATGTTTTAATTATAGCACTTAATTAAACTTTTAACAGTCAAACACTAAATTCGCCATTTTAAATTGTGTACAATTTATCTCACGTTGTCAGTTTGTCACATTTCTGCGACGTTGGCGTTTAAAATGATAGAATTTAAAACAATCAAAATATCTTTAAAAAACACACAGGGGCATGTTCACAAATTATGTAAGTACCGCGGCATTGGCCTTATTAAATAACCTCACGCCGACCACGCCATACTGTATTTTAAATAATTTATTTTACTAACACACACACACACACTACGATATCGAAGTTCGTATATTTCAAGCATATTTCCCTTTTACTCCAATTAAGGCGTAATGCGAATGACAGAGACAATCCTAAATTTACGAGTATCGTTTTTCGCGGTAGCGCCACAGTCTCGCCTAACTAAGGCACTGGTGTAGCTATCAGCTATTTTACAAAAGATAATCGCTCCCGTGTAAATAAAAAATAGAGATATATATTTATAGCTCATCGCCCGGCGATAAACTACGACGCCCGGCTGATTATCTTTTATCCCTTATAATAGCTGATAGCTCAGCTTACTATAGGTGATAAACTTAAGAAAGTCGCCATGTCGATGTAGTTGTGCGGAGAATTCATATGGAACTTACGTCAAAATTTGAATATGGAACGCCGAAATGCGTGTACAGACACGTTACTACTAGATAGACCATCTATAGCTCGCGGCGGGACCAGTGCCTAAACCAGTGAAATTTCTATTTATTTTTCAGAACCGTGTGAACAGAAATGAAAGCAGACTGTTTTGGTTGGGGTTGATCCTTTGCCCCCTGGTCTGGAGCGGCTTCTTCCTGATGTGTCTCTTCACGCTCAAGTTCAAATGGATGGTAATATACAGGAAATAAATTTTGGGTCAGTGAGGGCAGCTACCAGATCTAGTGTTGCTAGGCGAAAATGGTCTTAGGAGACCTTCCTTCGATTTCAAATTAATGAATATTGGCGTTTACAGATTTTGGATAAAACATGCAGGGTGCCAGAAAATGGTAATTTTAACAAACAATTTTTTTTATGCCAATCGTTCCCATTCCTGTTCAGGAACAAAAGCTTGTATGGGACCAAAAAAAAATTCCGGTCAACTTTCGGTAATGTACAAAAATGCCAGTAAAAAAGAAAACAGTTATCAATTTCATTCATTTGCTATGGAGAAAAAGTTAACTTTATTTACATTTTTCTGTCACGATAATCAGTTCTGTTTCATTGAAGGATCATAATACGGTATGTTGTAAAGTTTTTCCTTTTTCTCTATAGCAAAAGTATAAAAACAGTTTTCTTAAATTTCTGGCTTTTTTGTACATTACCGAAGGTCTCATAAGTCCATTTTCGCCTAGTAACACGGGATGTGGTAGCTGCCCTCACTGACACAAAATATATTTCCAACCTGTACATTTTGATCAAATTAGGTTGCGCCCACACTGGTGCTCAAAAAACGGCGACGGTACGGAATCGCAGTGACGCATCGTATCCACGCCGTTTTTAACGCATGCTCTGCACACCACTGATCGAAATAAGCAGACACCATAACCACTGAGCTAGGTCAATAATTTTTCGTATGGGACACGTCATTGCATATAATATAAGCAATGCGTCCTGCCAATTTTGAGCAGCGTGTGGCGTGTGGTAAAAACGGCGTAGATACGATGCGGTTAAATCGTCTTTAACTTTTAAGTAACTATCTATTCCCTTTTTTTAAATTTATGCATATTCATTTACAATGTATGTTGTGTATTTATTAAATAAAACAACTAAAACAGACTATATCGCGTATACTAATTGAATTTTTTATCCCGACGTTTTGTACCCTATGGTAGCGTTCGTGCTCATCAGTTGTTTTATTTCATGAGTATGTAATTATAGCGACAACCGAAGACAATATTATTGTTTTTTTTTTTTTTTTGCGAAACTACAAGTTTTTTTTAATTCACAGCTTCTAGTCCTGATCGCGCTGACTCTAACGGGCGCGAATCTATACGGCTACATCAAATGCAAGTTCGGCGCCAAGGAGAACCTCCAGTCTGCCACGACGGACTTCGTGAAGAAGCAGATACTTCAGAACGCCACTTCCTTCATGTTCTCCCAACCTTCGCCACCGAATGTTGCCGGTGGAAATAACGCTGGCGTTGTTTAACGATTTTAAACTTTTAAGTTAGAGGGATAAGTGTGATTTTGCTATAAATGTGTCAATGTTATATTAATACTGTCCTTAGACAGTGCATATACAATACATACATGTTGTCTTTGGCAGTTAATTTAATAAAACATTTTGGCGTAATGACGATGTGAGATTAAAATCTATTTTATTGATCTATAATGTACATGTAACACATTTTTGAGTAAAAATCACCATTAGATAAGTTTATTTTGTAAATAAAGTTCCTTCCTTCGAAAGTATTTTGTTTATTTGTATAAGAAGAATTAATTAAACAATGTAATGATTTTTTAATATAGGGTAAATTGCCAGTTGGTAACTGGTCACCTTTTAATAATTTTTATATTAAGCAGAAACGTCTGCTAGCATATCAAAGATATTTAAGTCGAAGAAAAATAGAAAAATTTCGCTCCGAGTCAAATTTTTCTATTTTTCTTCGACTTAAATACCTTTTAATAACTGGCCATGTTTTGAAATGGATCCTGTTTCATTTTCAAGAACCTGTTTTAGTGTTCTATTTATAGATAAAAAGAATTTATTTACTTTCAGTAGGTATAAGGTTGCCAGTAACTGGGGATTTATTCTGCCACAGATGAGAAATGACCTCGATATTTGTCATTATTTATTATTAAATCAATTTACAAATTTTCTTTTTAATTTGTTATATATTTCATTCCATTGTGTATTCGTATGGTATTGACATTTGAAATTGATAAAGAATATTTGTGATCATCAGTTAAATTACTTTATTATAATAATGAAAACTTTTTGACTTTTTTATTTTGCCGCCTACATAAAAAAACTGGGTTTAGTACAAAACAAAAAAAAAAATCACATGTAGCGTTTTAAATAAACTTCATAGTTATTTTTCTACACGCTGTTAAAAAGTGCAAAACCAGTCTTTTATATATTTCTTCAATCATTCGACAATTTTATAACTTCCGATTAATCCATTCTTGTAATCCTGTCATACAAAAATTATGCTCCAGGTGAGGCTCGAACTCACAACCCCGGCATGTCTCACACGAACACTGTCTTATAAGTACCGTGCGCTAACCAATTGCGCCACTGGAGCTATGATGGCACAGGCCGAAATTGACCGTCACTTTTGCCTACTCACTTTGGTCAAATGACGTCCTCTTTCGTGATATCAAACGTCAAAATTTCCCTGTTTTCCAACTGTACATTCCATTTGCCTCAGTGTTTGTTTTGACAGCTAGTTAACCAATAGGAAACTGTGTTGTGCAGCGCAAAAGCTTCCTGATTGGATATGGACACGTCAATACCACTTCGTATTTGACCGAGTTTGAAATCGTTTCAAAAAATTCAGTCCATATTTCGTGTACGTGAAATTGAAAAATGTAATTAACGTGTTTTTAATCATTATAAAATTAAATTATTTTATTAAAGCCAGTTTTCGAATGATATTTCAACCATCGGTTGATATTTCTATGCTGTTGCAGAACATTAAAAAGTAAAACATAAATACAAATATTACAAAATGGAAACGTCACTTAGTTCCTGTGTTGTGATAATGTGAATAATGTTTTTCGATTAAACAATGACGAGTTAAAACATTCCGACGGTGATATAATACTTCGGAAGTTTTAAATTAGTGAAACCTGATGCTTGCGTGCGCAATAAATGTGATTTCAATATGAATTGGTTCGACACGTCTGGCTTGACGAGTTTGGCGAAGACGGCGCTGAAAGAGGCCCAGAAGACGCTGGACAAAGCCCTGGACATTCAGGACGAGAGCGGTGAGGAGGAGGAGGCGGGGGCATCCACTTCACAGGTGAAATCATCGCCAGATGAAAGTGAAACAACTCCAAAGGACAACTCTGATTTCTTTTCCTCCTGGGGCCTCACAGTGAGCGCCGAAGGCCCTCAGGATGCTAACGAGGAGACCGTAGTCACCGAGAGCCCTTCAAAAGGCACTCAAAGCTTATGGGGCTCATTTGCAGGCTCCTTTTTTGAACATCCAAAGAATTCTGAAACGGATACAGCTATTGTTCAACCTCCAAAAGCTAAGTCTATGAATGTTATTAATGACTCAAAATATGGCAGTGCTACTGACTTGTTTTCTAAAAGTCAGCTTGTTATGTCTGATGATACTGAATTTGATACAAAAAAAGGCAAAGATGAAGTCAAGACTGATGAGAGACGGAATTCATCCCGGTCTAACAGATTATCATTGGTATCTAGTAGAAATAGTTCCGATTCCGTCGAGGTATTATCCCAGAGCTTAAAGACAACACCAGATTCTGAAGCTGCATCAGTACACTCTATTTCACACAGTAGTAGTGTTGGACAGAAACTCAACTCTGAATCTGTAGAAATTTTACCAGACAGCCTTGTGAGTCCGAGCTCTATTGAATGTTTAGGCTTTGACAGCTATTCTAGTGATAAAAATAGTAGTACATCTTCAAATCTTTCACCTGGAGAGTTGAGTGATAAGAAATCCACACCAGTCGATAGAACAGAGAAAGCTGAGACTGCTGATAGTGTCAGTTTGGTTGCTGACGATGATGAAGACACCATGTCATATAATTCCATCTCAGAATGCACAGCACCCACTGTTTTAGACACTGATGACAAACCTGTTAGTCCATTCCCTAAAAGAGAGGGCAAGAAGTTACTAGAAAAGGAATTTTTACATCTAGATCCTCCATTAATGCCACAGAAAATGCAGATTAGTGAAAATTCTTCTAACGATGGATCCTGGTCTGATCGGACCTTGAATGCTGATAATGATAGTATGATTCTAGATGTAAATGCTGATGAGCCAAAGAAAGAGACTGAACCGGAAGATGCGCTGATGGAGAAACTAAGTGATTCTTCTTCGTTTTACAATGTTAATGTTTCTGGTGAAATGATTAGATCAGAAAGCTCAGCATTTGTGAATGTGGAAAAACGGCAATGTAGCCAATCCGATAAATCCGAGTCACAAAAAGGGAGTGTCAAAGAGAGAACATCACCAACCAGCTCAGACAGCAAGAGTGACTTAGTCAAAATTGGTTCTGACAGAACATCTGGCCACACTTCTGGTGATGAACTAGAAACAACCACTTCATCCGACATAGAGATCATTCCAAGCCCCAATGGCGACAACCATGGTTTCCGTAACAGTCCAGCTAAATACAACTTCAAAAAATTTGATGGCACCACATCCCCTAACTTGGTGGATTTAGTATTAGGAAAATCTTTAGCAACTAAAATCCGTGGTCATAATAGAGAGTTATCGGAAGCATCAGTTCAAAGTAATACTAGTGATGACAGTAGTACAGAGAATGACCGGTTGATGCGGAGATTATGTGAGATGGCGGAGATACTAGAAGCGAGAGAGAACAGACTAATGGAAGTGAGCAGAAGCAATGCAGAACTAGCAGAGAATAATGCGGACTTGAAGACACAGGTTGAGAACCTGTTGGCGAAGCATGGGACGCATGAGGGTGGCGATATAAGTACAATAACAGAGGACTACACACAGAGGATGTCAGCGCTTGAGAAGAAGTTCCAACAGGCCATAAGAGAAAAGGTAAAACTTTGGTATGGTTACCCTAGGTTTCAGACTCCCCCGCTCTTACTTTAGAATTGGCGATCAAAAAAAACAAAAAAAAAATAGGAGGTACAGTCAATGAGTTTGTTTGTACACACAGTGAATATCTATATGAAAGCTGCTAGAGATCTCATATTAATGTCACTGTGGTAAGGTACAAAATGGAGCGGAAATCAATCTCGTACCTAAATCGTAAATATAGGTACTTTAAACCACATTCCACAATTTTTTTTTTATAATTTCTGTACGGAAAGCTTCATTATTTCACGCACTTGCCGGTTTTTTTTATCTTGCTCTAACATCTTGGTACTTTTTTTTTGTCGGAGTGAGCTTGGCCCTATCCCATAAACCCCCCTCCAGCGTTTCACCCTCTTAGCCGTTTGCGAGGGCGCCATAGGATGCGATTATTCTACTACGGCGCCCTCCGGTGGCCCCACCTTATCTCCAGGGCATAACCACTATAACATCTTGGTACCTACCTACCGTACATGAAGCTATAATAAAAATAAATAAATAATTAAATATTTCGGGACAATCTGACACAAATCGACCTAGGTACCTAGACGACGATATATATAATAGATAGGTACATATAAATACTTAAATACATAGAAAACACCCATGACTCAGGAACAAATATCTGTGCTTATCACACAAATAAATGCTCTGACTGGGAATCGAACCCAGGACCATCGGCATCATAGGCAGGGTCACTACCCACTAGGCCAGACCGGTAATATTAATGTAGACTGCCTGACTGTTACGTGGCAGACAAAATATCTAGTTTTTTTTTTTTCAGGACCAATTACGCAAACAGCTTGACGGCCTTAAATCCGACTCGTCCCGCAAAAACTCCTCCGAGCTAGAAAGCAATTTGAAAGAACGAGACGAAGTTATAGCGCAGATGCAAGAGGAAGGAGAGAAGCTGGCACGCCAGCAGTTGCAGCATTCGAATATTATTAAGAAGTTGAGAGCGAAAGAGAAGGATAATGAGCAAGTTATTAAAGGGCTTAGGTAAGGTTTTAAAAATTCAACCTAATTACTAAGTCGCTAAAGCTCAAAATGTTCCTGCTTGAAAATTGTCATGCAGGAACATTCTAACTTAGCTATTTGAGAGATTCCTATACCACTAAGATTTTTGTTGTACATTCAGCAGCAAAAGTGGCCAAGCGTTTGACGTGTTCAAAATGACCTGCACTCGCTTTTATTCTCTTGACAATAGAGACGCGTTGACCTCATTTTGAACACCTCAAACCGCTTAGCCACTTCTGCTGCTGACTGTACTATATTTATTTATTTTTAAACATATGCTGAACTTATGTATTTAAAAGTTTAGAACAAGAAAATTATACATATTCGTCTTACATTTTAATTGTACAAACAAACAATCTTAAATTAGTAAACTAGTTGAAATAAATAAATAGAATTTGTCTTTTAAGCCCCATTTAGACCAGCCAAGAACTTGTATACGATTTTCATTACATTGCGGGCTATCGGCGTACGGCGAATTCGGTCGCTTTATATAATCCCGCAATGTAATGAAAATCGTATACAAGTTCTTGCATGGTCTAAATGGGGCTTTATATTATAATTGTACATACCTACAGCTCGCGATGTTATTGGCGTATATTTTGTTTCTATTTTATAAGGTTTCCATTAAGTGAAATGTATAATTTCTTTTGGAAATAATAAAGTTCTTTTACCACAAAATTGTACAGTCAGCAGCAGAAGTGGCTAAGCGGTTGAGGTGTTCAAAATGAGGTCAAACTCTATTGTCAAGAGTTATTCTCTTTTAGCGCGCGTTGATCACTTCAAACGCTTAGCCACTTTTGCTGCTGACTGTACAGGTTATATTCTTCTTAGAACTCAGTTTTAAGAGTGAACTTAGTGTGTGTCTGTGTGTGTATCCATGAGTGCATGGATCACTTAGTATGTGCAAAGACTTCCAAGTCTCGACAAACATAATTAAAAAAAAACTTTATTGATACTTTGGACCCGGGTATGTCCTTAAACTACGTCCAACAATGAGAGGTAGGGCACAGCGATGACCATCACGCTTGAATCTGGGGCAGCCCAACTGGGGAAGTACCTCCTCCTTACAGAAGACCACAGCCATAATAGCACTGCTACCTTTCAGGTATGCAGTGTTGTGTTCCTGATGGTGAGTAAGGTTCCCAGAGCTCCAACCCCTCTTAAAGGCCGGCAACGCGCTTGTGACTCCTCTGGTGTTACGGGTGCCCATGGGCGACGGTAATTGCTTACCACCAGGCAATCCGTCTGCTCGTTTCCCGCCTGTATACATAATATTAATAATAATTTTATTTCAGGGATAAAATAGCTGAGCAGTCCTCCGAGCTGGATCGCCTTAAACGAGCGATCGCCGCCAAAGAGGAACTCGAAGTATCACAAATCGAAGCGGTATACCGGTTGACTACCGCAAACAAGAAATTGGAAGTGGAGCTTGCTGAGGTAAGTTGCACCTTATTTATATGTGTATAGAGTCAAACTTTCTATACCACGAAAGCTGCTAGCATAAATTAATAATGCACCGGCTAAATTTATTAAACAAGATACTGGAAGGAATAGTGGACTTTATTTTAATGACTATAGAGTCCAATTTAGGTCCACAGATTCTGCTAGCGTCGATTATTATAGATGGAGTAGTGTATCAGCTTAATACGAGGAACAAGAGAAATTCTCCGAGGTACCTTTTTTTTAAACTGACTTAGGCTCTATAAACCGTTTAGCTTATTAGTGCGATCGGACTGTGTGGGGCGAAGGTAGCCTGGGGAAATCCTGGACCCTCCCGCGTCAGACTTGATTTGTACTGCTGGTATACTCCTACCGAGTTTACGCTTCCAGCAAGGTTGAGGTTGAGACGGTCTCAACAGAATCTGAGCTAGTGGGAGTTTTGTCGCTGGTTCGCTAACCCTAGCCCGTTGAGAAGACTCCAGCGAGAAACGCGGCAAGGTCCGGCCGTTGTCGGAGCTTATAAGTATAGATTTTCTTCTCAGTCGGACACTTAGCAGACTGATCGAAATTATAAATAACTAAATAATAATAAATAAATATTTCGGGACAATCTGACACAAATCGACCTAGTCCTACGTTAAGCTCAGTAAGGCTTGTGTTGTAGGTACTAGACGACGATATATATAATAGATAGATACATATAAATACTTAAATACATAGAAAACACCCATGACTCAGGAACAAATATCTGTGCTCATTATGTATTGTTTTGTCCATTATTGTTAGCTGTTTTCGCGATTTCTCTCAATTTATCTCTGTTACTGGTACTTCTTGTGTGACTGATTTTATAACCTAAGCTGCTGTTGGAATATCTACCCTCACTATAACGTTATACTTAGTCATTACTTCAACTTATTAGGGCGATCGTTTCTAAAGGAAACAAAAATGGTATAAGGGATTTGCGAAAGTGTCATTTACATTTTCATTTTGTTGACGCTGGCGTTTGGAAGGTTAAAGCTTGTTCCTTGGGAAGACAATACATACTCTCGAAAAACATAACTCTAGCTGTAGGGTAAAAAAGTAGTGAGAAAAATCAAACACACAACTCACACAAAAAAATGAATTGTATCGCATAGTCGCGTAGTGTACTGTCTTAACTTGATCTATTTAGGTTCAGGATATTTCGTTGTTTTATACAGGGTGCAATTTTTTACGTTATACAAAATATGTTTTTCTGACTCTATAAATAACAAGCAATTTAATGCCCCAACTCTTACTAAAATAAAACAATTTATTTTTTGTGTTTTTTTTATTTATTTTTTGTCGTTAAATAAAAAGTCTTATATTAATAAGAGTTGAGGCACTAAGTTGCTTCTTATTTATAGACTCAGAAAAACATATTTTGTATCACGTAAAAAATTGCGCCTATTATCACACAACGGTCTAAAAATACTAACAAGTTTTAACATACATTTCATAAAACGAAGAATGGGGCGATCAAAGTACGCATTAAGTGACGTACTTTAAGTGCACTTTTCTTATCAGTATGCAACAATCATTGCTTAAACACGTAAAGGTCACAACTGTAATACAATGCCACTCTAAATTGTATTCTAAAGCAATGACGATAAAAATTGAAATTCAAAATGCGTGTATGGAAAGTTCTTTTTTTTTTTTTGTGATTTATAGGTAGTTTAGCGAAGTTTTTTGTTGCTTAGGCTATTGTTGTTTCTTGCATTTTAAGAAGAAGCGATTAGAACATTTAAAACGCCAATAGGTACCAAAAATAATCCGAAACCGTGATTCTTTTAGGGCAGAAGTAAACTGACCTAATTCCTACGAGTAACCAACTGAAATTTATAATTAAAGGAAAACAATTAAAAGCGCTCCCTTAGTTTTTTTTCTGGCCTCGATAGAAGATGCATGTTACGGACTTAAGTATAAGACACTGGTTTTTTTTTTTATAAGTGATAGGTTAGCATTTGGCCTCAATCTCACCTGATGGTAAGCGACGATGAGGCCGATGATGGAGCATGCTTACCTAGCAAGTGCTTGTTCACTCTCGACTTGAAGACATCCAGGTTGTATTGGAAGTGAAGAGTATAGAAATAATAATAGACATGGTCGCCGACCTCCTGGGCGGTGATGGTGCACTCAAGGACTGAATATCGATGCGGCTAAAGTGCAAAAATAAGTATACAGGATCTTAATACGAAACGTCAAAGAAAAATCTACCACTGGTTTTAACCCTACACCTCGGACCCGATTATTACCGTTAAGAAACTCGGCGGGACTTATTTTTGCAAAACATTGATACATTAAATCTTAAAGTACATTGCGTAGAACAAGAAAACATATCAAACAGTTTAATACAAAATATAACTAAAATACTAAAATTTAAGAATGAAAATAATAATCTATAAACTTTCACTACACAAAATAGACATGCTTTGATATACTTTCTTACCCGAGCTGTGTCATTTAAATAATCTGGCAGTCCAATGTACATACAATTGTTGAATTAATTGCTAGGCGGTTTAGTTAGTTTCTGGTTTGGGCCATACATGTTTGTCTGTCAAATAATCCTCTATTCAGTAATAACCCTTGGACATCAAAGACTTTAAAGTAATTCCTAAGTACTGGGAAGGGTAATTTTAAGGCATCGTCAGGTAACTTGTTTTATATTTATATTGACCATTCCGGCCTAGTGGGTAGTGACCCTGTCTATGAAGCCGATGGGCCTCTATTCGAATCCCAGTCAGGACATTCATTTGTGTGATGAGCACAGATATTTGTGCTTCAGTCATGGGTGTTTTCTATGTATTTAAGTATTTATATGTATCTATCTATTATATATATATCGTCGTCTAGTACCTAAGATTGTTCCGAAATATTTATTATTTATATCTAATTTGGCAGATTGAACGTATCGATATATTTGACCTTGACTGCACATCCATGAAGAAGAAGGCTAATACAAAATGACAGGATTTCGTATAATTGCGATCACTATCTCACGTTATGTAACAATTCTAAATTTATATCGCGATATACAAAGACAATTTCAGATAAAAAAATGTTATCTTTTAAGTGCCCGGTATCATGTTGTAAAGCGATACGAGTAGTTATATTTAATTAATTAGACTATTAATTATGATTATATTGTCTTGTGTTAAAAAGTAATGTTAAGTCAATTAAGAATAATTCCATTAAACTTTTATCTTTATCCATTAATTTATTTTTATTAAATTCCATTATATTTATAACAATTGTACACACACAATAGTGTGTTAGTAAATGTTAATTAGAAATGAGTTCAGTCTTCGGCAACAATATTTTTCGTTACTAAGATCGCATAATATCTAAAAAGTCTAATAATGCTGCCAGATATTTTGCGGTCTTAATATCGTGAGATATTATTGCCTATGACTGTACTTTATTGTCATAAAATTACATTAATTATACATAACAATTAAATTTAATGAAAAATAATTAGAATCGTCTTTGTAAGACTACACTTAATTAACAGCGGGCGAATATATGTGTTAGAGTATTGTACAGAATTAAGGTTTTAGTTAAATATTATCTACTATTTGTGATAAGCACAGATCTTTGTTCCTGAGTCATGGGTGTTTTCTGTGTATTTAAGTATTTATATTTATATATCTATTATATATATCGTCGTCTAGTACCTACAACACAAGCCTTACTGAGCTTACCGTAGGACTAGGTCGATTTGTGTCAGATTGTCCCGAAATATTTACCTATTTATTTATCTATGAAAGTCAACAAAACATTACGATTCGGGCTACAATTTGGTCATGATTACTGTATACTAATTTCCAGACCAAAAGCGCTTTAGACGACGCAACACAACGTCTAACCACGACCCGGGCGTCGCTCGAGGCCGCGAAACGCGAGCTGGCAGACGTGGAGTCCGAAAGGGTGGAGCTGCGTGCGCGCTGCGGGGCCGCGGCGCGCGCGCAGCGGGACGCCGACGTCGAGCGCGCGCAGGTGGAGTCGCTGCAACAACAGCTGACTAGTTTGAGGGCTGAAGTTGTACAAGGTGAGGTTCACTAAAGTTGATACGATGCTATATTGTATCTACCGATGATGTCGACTTTTTGTATTTGTATACGAATTAACATAAGTGTACGCGATATAGTGTACGCGATTTATAATGTGACTACATTTCAACATGCTTTATAATCATATTCCGTAGCATAAATATCTTTCTCTAGTTATGCGTATTAATGTGAGTTTCATCAAGACAGAGCGATTCAAGAGGAGGGTTAAGATTGACTCACGTTATACCGGCCCGCGTCCGAGCCGAGGCCACTGTCGCGACATTTTGTATAGAATGAATCACGTAACCACCGAGCCACTTGAGCCACTCGACCCGGGTACTGACCGGTCGTGCGACGGCCGTTACAGCTATGTAAAAAGGCTCGGCTTGGTGATGGGAAGGCAACGTGATGTTGACGCGATGTCGACGGGCGTGTGATGATCGTCTACTCGCAATAAATGGTCGGATGGAACGACGCTCGTGTTAATGTCAATATTCAAGAGTCGGGCCGCTCGGGCCCGGACCACCCCTGTAAGGCTGCGTTTCTACCAGAGATGAGCGAGGATGCGTTGCGAGGGATGTGTTTATTAACAACCAATAAAATTAGTTCATTCCCCTATCCTAGATAAATATGTGATTATATAAACACATTCCTCGCTACACATCCTCTCTGTAGAGAGGATGTGTAGCTCTCATCATCTCTGGTGGAAACGCAGCCTAAGTGCCCGGTGGGTCAACGGAAGGCTCGGACTCGGGAGGGCGACGTGCCGGAGACGCGACGGTGTAACGTGAGTCATCCTTTATGTCGTTTGCAGAGGAACGTCGCTGGGTGTCGCGCGAGCAGGCGCTGCGGCTCGAGCTGGGCGAGGCGCGCGAGCTGTGCGCGGCGCTGGAGCAGCGCGCGGCGGGCGGGTTGGGGGCGGGGAGGGCGAGGGGCCGGGGAGGGGCCGCGGGGCTGCTGGCGCAGCTGGCGGCGCTGCAGAGGGCCGCGCTGGAGAGGGACGGGGCGCACGCGCACGCCGTGCGTGGCTTGCAGCGGCAGCTCGGTGAGCGGGGCGGCGGCGGACGGGGGATCGAACGGCCCACGTCCGGCAGTGGGCCGCAGTTGCTTGACGATAGTGATGAAACGAGTTTCTGCTTGTTACCAACTAATTTGCTAGGAAGTTGCACGTTGTTTAGGATTTTGTATCTTTTCACCTCACTAGCTCGGAAATAATTGTTTTATTCTTTAAAAACAGACAGCAAAGTTGCATTTTATTCACAAGAGTGCAAAGTAATTTGTAATTTCATACAAATTGTTTTTTTGACCTTAGCCGGTTGGATGTATTTTAATTTAATGTTTTGGAATGATAGATGTTGGATATGAATAATTTCGATTACATTTTCAAAAGTTTTAGAGTAAAGTTTTCCTCGCGGTAGCGAAGTGAAAAGTTGTGTGTTGCACTCGGTAGAAAAGTGTATTCCCCTCTCGTGCCTTTAGACTCTCCCAATGCTCAAGATTACACTCTTCTTGGAATCTTTCGCTAGCTCGGGTCTCAATATTAGCACGAGAAGATAAACACTGACTTTAATCCCTTGTATAACAAATAACTATTTCCGTGTTTACTTAACGCAGTCCTTCTGCTGTTTTTACCCTAACGTAAACTTGTTTCGCGCCCCAGCCGAAGCCGAAACCTCCCTCGCCAAAGCGATCGAACGCGAGCGCCTCTCGCGCGACGAACTAGAGGAGTTAACCCGTCGGCTGTCGGCGTCGGAAGGGTTACTGGACGACGCCCAGAGCCGACTGGACACCGTGACCAGCCAGTGTCGGGAACTGGTCGCTAGGGTCGACACACTGGAGGATGAACTGGCGAGGTAAGTGTTATACTCCTCGCGGCGAATCATGATTTAATTTTTTATTTTTTTATTGGAAAACAAACAGCGAAAATTATACATAAATATAACTTATGTAGGAAATACATACGCCAAAACAGTTTCCACTAATAACTAGTTACATTTTGTTGCTCAAATTAGACTTACGTAAAATAAATATACTCGTATACATCAAAAACACAGCTATTTCTTTTTCCTCCTATAGGACTAATTTGCACATGCACACTTTATACAAAATTCAGATTAGTCACGATCATATTGTGAAATTAAATTTAGGAATACTAATTGGTGATTAATTGGGCAAACTTATTTAAGTTTTTTATCGCAGAAACAAAACTGGGTAAAGTAAAATGAAATAAATCGATATCAGAGTACTTTTCATTATGAGTTTTACATGCTCTAATAAGAAATTTATTTTTTGCGTACGTAGTTCGATTGAAAAGAATTGTAAATAAGTTGGAGGTACGCGTTCGACGGTCTGATCATCGAAATAATATTTTTGAAAGAAGATTGGGCGAGTCTATAGATCCATCTAGAATTTTAAATAGTACTACTTGGGGCCCATTGCATAACAATTTACAACTAATAATAGTAGTGGAACTCTCATTCTAATAAAAGGAATTAGAAAGGGACTTCCGCTAATATTATAAGTTACAAGTTATTATGCACTAGGCCCCTGGTCTTTGATTTCGCGTCGTAGTTGAAGGGGAATCCTGAAACGGTTAGGGTCAAAATTTTCAAACTTATATTTCATTATCCTAATAAATTTATTCTGTATTTTTTCAATTGAATTTATATGAACAGCGAAATGAGGAGACCATACAGAAGAAGCATACTCCAAATGGGATCTAACGAAGGCGTTATATAAAAGAATGATTGTGTCAGGATTTTAAAGTCCCTACTCTGACGAATTATAAATCCAAGCATCCTATAAGCTTTTTGAACAATTTTTTCCACATGCGAGGTTAGTTGAAGCTCGTCATCAATATTTACGCCCAAATCTGTAATTTCATTTACTCTATTAAGAATTACGTTATTAATATTATAATAATAAATTATGGGATTACGTTTTCTCGAGAATGAGATAGAATAACATTTAGCAACATTCAATAAAAGTTTATTATTTAGACAGTAAGTATTTAGTCTATCCAGATCGCGTTGTATATTAATACAATCATTAACTGAAGAGATAGCGCTAAATATCTTCATATCATCAGCATATAACAGAAGTCTAGAATGATGGAAACAATCGATCACATCGTTAATAAAAACGTTGAATAATAATGGGCCCAGATGAGAGCCTTGTGGGACACCTGAGAGGATAGGAATAAAGCTGGAAATATGACCTTTAACGGCCACTGCCTGAGTTCTGTTGCGTAAGTATGATGTGAGCCATCTCAAGAGATTACCATGGACACCGATTGATTCTAGTTTCATTATAAGGATGGAATGAGAAATTTTGTCAAATGCTTTTGAAACATCGGTATAAATAGCATCTACCTGAAGACTTTTATCCATAGCAGCGAGTGAATAATCCAGTAATTCGCAAAGATTAGATTCTATTGATCTTCTGTTGATAAATCCATGTTGTTGCGGGATCAACATTGGCCTTATGACATTGTATAGGACGTCATAAATATTTTTTTCGAATAGTTTTGGAATAACAGATAGTTTAGAGATACCACGATAGTTTGCAATGTTGTTTTTCTTTCCACTTTTGAAAATTGGGACTACAATAGAGCGCTTCCAACACGTCGGCATTGTTCCAGTATCTAATGAAAGATTAAATAAATGGCTAATCGGTGAGGCCAACGTTGAACGGCACCTATATGTAGGAATACTGGGTGGATACCATCTGGTCCACTTCCCTTAGATACTATAAGTGATTTCAAATAATTTACAACCATTAATGAAGTAATATTAATATGACTGATTATATTTGGCAGATTATTATTCAAGTTCCTACTACAAAAATTAAGTGAATCGGTTACTGGATCTTCTGCAACAAAAACAGATTGAAAGAAAGTATTAAACAAATTCGAAATTTCTTCACCATTATAAGCCACGTTGTTGTCCAAGAAAAGTGTATTAGGTATGCCGCTGCTACTCATTTTAGATTTTAAAAATGACCAGAAAGATTTTGAGTTATTCCGTATATTGTTTTCTGTTCTAGATATGTATATAGCGTAGCAAGAAACTTCTAGCTTTTTTATTGTTGATCTTAAGGTGGAAAAAGCAACATAATCTGATGTTCTCTGATAAATTTTCCATTTTTTATGAATCTTGGCTTTCTTTTTTATAAGTTTGATTAGTTGTCGTGAATACCAAACGGGATATTTCTTTCCATTTAAGTTGACTATTTTAGTTGGTATACATATATCAATTATTTTATTCAATACGTCATAAAATACTTCGACAGCTTTTTCAATGTCGTCTGGTGGGAAAAGTTGTTCCCAGTCTAATCTGTCATGATCCCTATGACAGTTCATGTTAGTGATGGGTCGTATCGATGTAACTTAACTTTTTTATGGCTAAGGCGTCACTTGCATTCAGCCACGTCGGTAAACATGATTTTAAAAATATAATCTGCATTTCTTATGGTTGTTATGTTGTTGTTATAATAATAATTTAAGTTTATTGGCCGAGAAATGTAACTTTTTAACATTTAGCATCTAGTAGTATATGTCACGCTTAACAAATGTAAAAATAAAAATCCATCCTAAAAAATAGCATAATATCAAAATACCTTTACTATATTTATAACTGAAAACGATTATAGGTACATCGGACAGTGAAAACGTACTATTTATTTTGTACACTCGTTTCCATTATCAACATTTGATTTTGATACTGTTTGCACTAGTCGATATCTTCCAAACGAAGTAAGTTTTGCAGGGTGTAAACGTAATATCTGATTGAGATAATTTCTTGTAAATGTTAAAAATGGTTACAATTCCAACGGAAAATCATTGTAATGGCTTATATCTACCTAAAATAAAAAACGGCATATTTAGACGCCTCCAATTCGATTCTAATGTAACGGCGACGCCACTACAAGTTTGTGTCGTGGGAATATATGTCAGTGTCATAGGGATCATGATTCGCCGCGACGAGTATAATTAACCTTTTCATCATCATCATCATCATGTCAGCCGAAAGACGTTCACTGCTGGACATAGGCCTCCCCCATAACGACCCAAGAAGACCGATCCTGCGCCTTCCAAATTTAGCGGTATCCCGCGACTCTTAACTAGGTCGTCGGTCCGCCTTGTGGGAGGCCTACCTACGCTGCGTCTTCCAGTTCGTGGTCGCCACTCCAGAACCTTTCATTATCATCATTTCGTTTATTAGTTAACCTTTTATTTTATACAACGAAGGTGGCAAACAAGCACACGGCCCGCCTGGTGGTAAGCAGTTACCGTAGCATGTGGACGCCTGCAACTCCCTAGTGTAGTCCCTAGGGAAAACCTCAGCAGGGAGTTCATTCCACAGCCGGAGCGTTCGCGGGAGGAAATTCGTTTTAAACCACTTAGTGCGCGACCCTTTAAGCTCCAGGGTGTGAGGATGAATGTTCTGCCGACGGCGAGCGGTACGGTGGTAGAAAGCGGCCGTTGGCATCATGTCGAACAGTTCTTCAGAACACAACCCATTGTAGATAGTCGATAAAATCTAAAAAATCCTCCTCTATGAACATTCGTCTTTTTGCCATAATAAATTCCGCCCTCTAGTAATAAGCCTAAGAAATGGCTTTTTATCACATCAAAGAAAACTAATATATAGAATTTTCGTTTCCAGCAAATCGAGAGAACTAACACGCGTAAAGGAAGAGACAAGCAAACAGATAGCCGAGTTGAGCAAACAGCTCTCCGCGGCTGAAACTTCGTTGGCTGTTGCTGAAGACGCCTTGGACACGGAGAAGAAACGAAATGCCATTCTACAGGTAAAGTGGTCAAGTAAAACTAAGCATAATGTACATACCTGGGATAACTCAGGGCATCTGTATGTGTGTGACTAAATTTATCGATAAAACACGTATCGATGTTAATGACAACATCAAAATTTTATTAATAATATTTATATTCTAGTCATTTTAAATAAAAAATTACTTACATGTTTTTTAATAGTACCTATATTTACATTAGAGGCCAGGAAAATGAGGATTCCCGGCCAAGTGGGTATATACGGCTGAGCGAACGTGAGAGCGAGGCCGCATAATGATACGAGGCATGATACGTGGCATAGTGCTTTTCTCGAACGTGCAATGAAATAAAAATTGCTTCAAAAATGAAATTTGCAAAATCACAATTAACAATGAAATCGAAATGTATTAAAAATTAACATCAGCTGTTTGCTATGACACCCGCCATCTTTGCCTCTGTATGGATATTGGATAATCGTCGAAAAAAAGTCATTATATGAAATTCCATTTCCGTCCCCTTTAGTTGCCGCGCCCAAAAAACCATACTTCCGAGTCTATTATAAGGAATGTGTTTCAGAAAACTTTTCATAATATATAATTCTCTTCAATTTTCCTTAGTCCACCTGACCACGAACGCTTCTAAAGGTTTCGAAAACGCCGGGATGAAGTTTGAATGCGATATAATTTGTTTCAGTTGTTTTATTTCATGAGTAATTATGGCGCAACCAAAGACAATATTACATATAGTTATGGTCAGACTTTAACTTAAGTCGTGCTTTAACCCTTTACTCTGACATGCAGCGTAAAAATCTTTAGCTCACTTCCAATAGAGTTGAAAATTCCCACAAATGGCTTCGTATGCAGTAAAGGGTTGGTTCAAAATCTCCGAATGCGTGCGTTTCAGGAGCAGGTGTCGTGCCGCGGCGACGTCAGCCCGCCGCACTCGGTGGCGTCCGACACGTTGTCGTCGACGCTCTGGGCGTCGGTAAGTGTGTTCAAGGTTCAGTTCCCGACAGGTGACACTCGGAGTTTGGTGCCCTACAAATTTTGATGTTGTAATTTATGTATGTTAATTTGGAATCTTGGGTATTGTCCTTAACTGACACCAAAAATGACAGGAGAATGGCAAGGTGTCTTACTTTGGAGTGGTGGAATATATTGCCGAGCGTGGTGATTTTATGCTCAAAGATTACTGTTTGTAGCGATTTATATAGGACATTAAAGTCTAGCAGTGGACTCCTGTGACCGATAGGTAATTTTTGCGTATGTGTGTTGAGTGCCACATATATGTGACATTATCTATGATAAGGGACCTTTTTGTCGGTGGCGTTTACGCCGTTGTTCAAGATGTCGCAATACAAACGCAACGCGGTTCGACGTAAGTGTCATTGACAATAAGGTCCCTTTTCCTAGATAATGTCACATATACATAAATACTGGTGTGAGCCACAGGTTTCACTTTTGTACTATTTATACCCATTCTGAACAAATAGATTATTTGACTTTGACATTTGTGTGCATTTATCCTAGGACTCAGGTATCCTATTAGTATTCGGTCATTATATACATTATACATCATTTGATAACGGTCGTTAATCTCCGGTCGCCACCCTTACATGGCGACCCTGCCTCATATATGTAGATTACCTTTTAGTTTCTAACATAAAAACTTGTTACCGGCATGGATTGTTCTAATTTCGAGTGTGGTGTCCAGGAGGAGGCGGGCGCGTGCGCGGGCGCCGGTGTGGTGCTGGCGTGCGACGTGGACGGCGTGCTGGCTGCGCTGCAGCGGCGCGGCGGGGAGCTGCGCGCCGCCCGCGCCCGCGCCGCCGCCGCCGAGGCCGAGCGGGAGCGCCTGCGCGACCTGGCCGCCGGCCTGCGCGCGCGCCTCGACGACTACCAGGTGCGGCACAAGGGAGGAGTAATTACCGGAGAACGTTTTGTAACCCAGAGTGTAACGATTCGCTATAGTTTTGCTTTACGGGACATTCTTTATAACAAAAATATTAGTTTATTCTATATTAATTACCGCAATTTTTGTTGAATACTCCGATTGTATTCGTTTGTTCCCCTCCAACTTTAACAGTTCTGAAGGGTCCAGTTTGGCGGAGAACAAAAATGTGTGATACTATGACAAGGACGAACGGAAATAACGCCGTCTCTGCCATACCTATGAAAAGTTACATAAGATAAGCGTGATATTATTATTAGCATGCTCCGTCTAGTTAAATGATATGTCTATGATTCCTAAACTATCGGCGTCCCCAAAGCGGTGGAACATACCGCGCCCGCCTGCCGAACGTGACGGGTACACGTTGAACCCCCCATGCTCAAAGATAGCTACCTGTGGCCATATATGGATAAATCTAAGAACAGAGTGAACGTCCGTGACTCATAGGAATAGGATGCATATTTTGACTGCTAACATTATCTTAACATCGATATTTAAATCGAAAGAAAAATAGAAAAATTTGACTCGCAGCGGAACTCGAACCCACAACCACTGGATCACTAGCCCAGTGCACTACTAATTGTGCTATACAAATACCGCTTAGACTTGTCAAATTGTATTATCATCAGATGTGTTTACATGTCACCCATGATGATGTATACGACGAGAGATAAATAGAAAAATTTGACAAATCTAAGCGGTACTCGGATAGCACAATTAGTAGTGCACTAGGCTAGTGATCCAGTGGTTGTGGATTCGAGTCCCGCTGCGAGTAAAATTTTTCTATTTTTCTTTTGATTTAAATATCGAAGATATTCGCTAGCAGACATTTCTGTATACTAAAAAATAATTTATCTTCACATGTATTCTGAATGTGTACCATCCAATTTTCACATCCACAGAGCGTCCAAGAGCAATACGACGCCCTGCTCCAGATGTACGGGGAGAAGGAGGAACAGCTGGAGGAGCTCCGCCTGGACCTGCAGGACGTGACGCAGCTGTACAAGGCGCAGCTGGACGAGCTGGTCGCGCTCAAGCGCAGGTAGCCAGCCGGGCCTTGATGTCCTCCAGGTGTAGGGGCGGGAGGGACAGCTGGAACTGCGCCTAGACCTGCAGGATGTGACGTAGTGACCTGCTCCAGGTGTACGAGACGACCGACAGCTGGAGACTGCTGACGATCATCTTACATAGGCTGTCTCATATTTATTTAGTATTAAAATTACAAAATACGATCTATTGGAATGTATAAAAGCCTTTATCCTGATTATATTCCAGCTGCAAAAAAAAAACTCGTCTGTTTCTTTAATTAAAGATTTACTTACAAGTACGACTATTAAATAAAACTGTAGTACAGTAGCCATCAGATATATCGGAGCTGTGGAGGTGGTCAGATATATCTGAACAACGCCTCTATTGTAAAGGCAATGAAGTGCACGTTCAGATATTAGTGACCACCTCCACAGCTCCGATATATCTGATGGCTATACTGTACCAAATACTTAAATGAAATTTGAATTACTGTCAATTGTAACAGAGTCGAAATTATTGTTATTTGAACCATTGAATGCCCGATTAACTTATATGAATCGATTACCGGTATAAATAACACCGGCTTAATCCCTGCTTAGAAGGATTATAGGGTAATTCGCTAGTAACTTACCCCGTCCAATATGTCACACATTATACTACAAATGAACTTTGATTATAGGCGACCAAAATTCATTTTAATGTGAGGTAACCAGTAATTGAAAGCCCATTACAAAATATGTTCTATTTACAGGTAAACAGAATTCGTTTTCAATATGACGTAGCCAGTTATTGAAAAGTGGCCAGTGGCGATTTGCCCTAAATTAAAGTAAATAATCATAACTGTAATTGCCATTTGAATGTAAGATGCTTTTAAATGTGTGGGTCATACAGATCAATTAAGTTCGCGTCTCTCCTGTGGACATTGTGAAAGTTAAGGGTTTTGAAGCCTAATTTTTGATTATTTGATATATCGACATAAACCACTCCCCCTCTTACGTAACATTATACCACAAAAACATAACTTGAACTCACATAAGCCGTTAACTATTGACCACAGAAAAGACGATTTTTGTTTTAATCAATCTGTATGACCCGTGTACAGTCGCCGACTTAAATTGTTGAGCCACTTACGGTTCAAGCTATGTTCTTTTGTTAAATACTTTATGAAATGCCCAGTGTGAAGTGAACCCTAAATGGCTCAACATTTAGAGTCCCTGACCGTACTATTACTTAAAACGGTATAGTTACCATGTACGTTAATTGGAATGAGTTTTGAGAAATATCGGAGACTCATTCAAATGAACATACATGGTGACTATAGCGTTTTAAGTAGTAGTTGTAATGTGAATGACCATGGTAACTTAAAATCGTATAATGTGTACAGATGTGGTGCAAAACGATTTTCCATTGAGAAAACTCGGATTTAGATCGAAATACGACGACACCCAAACTCTCAATCAATGATTGTATTAAATATGGGATTCTTCATACCCAATAATATACTACCTACCTACAGTCAGCGCATATAGTTAGTAGCATCCCAAGTACTCATAAAGTTCGGTACACCATAGAATTTGTATGGTGTACCGAACTATTTGACTACTTTGATTGCTGCCAACTATATGACGCTGACTGTACTAGCTGTCCCGACGAACTTTGTACCGCCTGAAAGTCCATATATGGGGTGTTTTTGATTGTTTTTTTTTCTTTTTTTAGGCTTACTATTAAACTTTTGGCCAAGACGATCACAACTAACCCAAAATCGTTCAAGTCGGTTCAGCCGTTCTCGAGCTATAAAAGCAGGAACTAACACAACTTTCTATTATTAATATAGATTTTGTTCAATTTCAAATCACACAGAGAAAAAAGACGTTTGACGTTGATCAATGAAGTTCCATATTAATAGATATGAAAATGTCATCCTTTAATACGTAATCATTCATTGACAGTTCGGGTGTCATCGTATTCCGATAGGGATCGGAGTTTTCCCGAAGGAAAATAATTTCTCACTATATCTGTGTTTCACTGAAACTACGAATTCGCGCCCGCGAACTCTTTATTGTATATAGCAATTGTGATATGCCTGAATTGTATTACTTTTCTCAATTTTCTGCCCAAGTATTAGTAACAAATACTGAAAAAAATATTCGAATTTTGCAAAGAATTAGGAGCTTCGCTTATCTAGTAGGAATATTAATATAAAATGATCACAATTCAACCTCACAAATAATAAAATGAGTTATAGTTAAATAATGGTACTTTATGTGACTCCTACATAATGAAAGGCATAAAAATGTTGTTTTTATGAAACAAGGCGAAGCTGAGTTTCATAATAACATCAAACGAATGTTTTTATGCTTAATTTGTACAGTTACATACACTGCTTTATCTACACACATAATATAAGCTCTATATAATAAGTTCCAGGAACGTCTTACGAAACGTTTAATATACCGGTTGTAATGAAGCTATTGTAACATACACACAGAAAAGAAATATGTTGTAATAGAGTACAGTCAGCGTCATATAGTTAGTAGCAGTCAGTATGGTCAAATATATCGATACAGATCTTTATTTATATAGCAGTAAGGATGTGTATCGATATATTTGGTCACACTAACTGTAACTAACTATATGACGCTGACTGTACATTAATACGGGTTGTTATTTGTTGCTTTTGAACTCATTATAGAGAGAGTATATGTTATGTTTGTAGATAAATACAATACACTTTCTCATAGAAATAGGTAGTATATCTTTAAAGTTTTTTTAAAGTAAAATATTTAAAAATATCCATAATTTTTTTGTCATCTTCGTAGAATGCTATTACTGCGTCGGCCATATTATCCTTATCTGATACTTTCTGCTAATAGAGAAAAAACATAGAATAGACCTGTCTCAGTCTTTCTCGTTAGAAAAATGACAACTGCAATAGGCATGTAAGTTTATATTTGTCAATAAAGCGTAATTGCAAATAATTGTTGTTAAAAACAATCTTGTTTTTTTCATGAAATAAAACAACTAAAACGGATTAAATCGCGTATACTAACTTAAACTTCATCCCGACGTTTCGAACCCTTAAGCAGCGTTCGTGGTCATCGGGTGGAGTCCACGTTTAGTTGTTTTATTTCATGAGTAATTATCGCGGCAACCGAAGACAATATATATGTTTATTTTTAGAAATATTATTTCTATTATTGCCAAATTATTTGTCTAGTTTAATTGGATATTACGAAAATTTATTATCAAATGTGTTTATTTTGACATATTTTATTTTATTGGTTACTTAATAGGTATATCTTTAATGTCTTTAATATTATCTACATTATTCCTAATGTATAATTAATAATGTAAAGATGTATAGCGACTTGTAATATCCGCCATGTGATTTTAAGAAAATAAATCCTTATGTACAGTTTTCAAATGTCTTTTTTTTAAATCGATCACAGCGGAATTTACAAGTGCAATAGATCAAAACAGTGTATAAAGTTATTCGTGAAGTCACAGACATAAATGTGAAATTGTATAGACCAGGGAGTTAGTAAACCGAGTTGCTAGTCAGATTCGGCGTCCATACAGTTATGTCGAGGGCGGGACTGCAATTCACTGATATATTATAATTAATTGAGTCATTCTCGAGAAAAGGGCTCCAGTCGAGACGTACTTAAGGTTCATTTTCGGTGATTGACACATTATGTAATTCACAGCTGCCTGTATGTTTTTTGTAAATAAAGACGAAATAATTATATGTCGTTTTTTTACCATTCCCGAGATTTTCTGGACGCAGTGTAGCGAGAGACTCATCCTTAATCCTTTACTGCACATGCATCTTTAGTGACAAACCTTTTATTCTGTTCATAAAGCCCCATTTAGACCAGGCAAGAACTTTTCATTACATTGCGGGGTTATATAAAGCGACCGAGTACGTCGTACGCCCATAGCCCGCAATGTAATGAAAATCGTATACAAGTGCTTGCATGGTCTAAATGGGGCTTAAGATATAGCAGTCGTCATCAAATATATCGGAGCTACCAAGGTATTCAAAAATATCGGATGCACTATATCGCCTTGATAGTAGAGGTGCTGCCCCGATATTTGTTACCACCTCCACAGCTCCGATATATCTGATGGTGACTGTACGTATACTCGAATACCACGGGATTGACTTTTGCAATCTCGTGGTATTCGAGTTCTATTGCCGCTCCACCACTGGTGATATGATTTATTTTTCGAACTTGCACTACAATGTTGAAATTATGGCTACGAAGTATGTCGTAGGTTTGGCTAGACGAGAGTCACAAGCCGTCTTATTTTAGTTGCTATTTTACAAAAATTCGACACAGCATCATGGCGATTGGCCATTAAAAAAATATTGGTAACATTGACTGGGTCATTCGATTACATGCCACTACGCCTGCAAAAACAATAATCCAGTATTGGTCAATTTAGCATTTTGTTTGGCAAGTTTATCGGTATGTAAGGATACCTGTGTGGTTAGAATAAAACAAAAGAATTAGACATACACCATTTATTAATATTGAATTAACAACCATACAGCAGTGGAAGCATTCCAAGTTTGCAGAAGATACAAAGAAAATAACATTAAATTTAAAAATAAGTGTTTTCAATAAACTAATGATGTCAAAACTTATCCTCTGCTCTACTGAATTTTATTACCCAAAGGTTTTCTGTTCAAGAATATATGTTCATAAACATTGGTAGGAATTTATAGTGCGCAATTATTTCTTGTAAGCGCGTTATTGTGTTGAAGTACATGGTTTTCAAAAAACTCCGTAATTCATAAGTATATAAGGAATAAATGGTATACATGGATATAATTTATATAAGTAATCAGAGACGGCCGTGGTCATTAATCTTTTCAACGTCATGTAAAATGCAAAAGTTACGCCATGTCACGGAAATGTTAAAACAGAAGTTGAACTTTATGTACGTGCCTGTAGGTATATTTTGCTCTGTAGTCTGTGACCTACATATATATCAGCCGTTAGCGTTGGACCTGCGGTCCCGATATATGAGTCATTGGCGTCGGAAAGGTTAACACATACGACAGACATACTTATAAAAATATTTTCATATTACATACGTACAAAATTAATTCGTTTTCATCTATTTACCAGATTCAGTTTAACCAAAATTTCGACAGTTTCATTTAAAAAAAATCTCAAACCTTTAACCCAATAAATAAATACATTATTGTATTTGAATTTGTCGACATTATTATAACAATTAAATTCTGTTGACATGAATATTCTCAGTACAATATTTAAATACGTTTGTGTAACACAACTAATGTATGTAATTACATGAAATGCTCCACCGCCCATCCACCCTTACCATATATATGAAGAAGTTATGACTAATGCTACATGTTCTCCCGTCAAACACACATGAAATTACACATAATGCGGGTATAATGAAATTATGAACTCATTTTCTGTAAATACATATAAATGGTTTTTAAACAATTAAATACTGATGACAAAACATAAAAAAAAAATTTAAGGCTTTTAATAAAGAGTTAAACATAAATGAATGAAATACTAATTTAAACTTTCAATATTTTTAAACATTATTACATATAAACGGGACTTAACCGCTCGCACGCGCCTAGTGCGCACTACGTTCTAGCTGATAAACAAGATGTGCGGGTAGTTCGAAAAACTCGCACGGCTACATGTTGATGTCAACTTTAGTCAGTCTTCATCCGAGACCACGAGGACAACGTCGTTCTCGAAACATCGGAGATATTTTTTTAATATTGATATACGCGGTTAAGTCCCGTTTATTTGGTATAATACTTATAAGAAATGAATAAATTGCCTTTTACGGAAATAGTATAACTTATCGACCAAATAGGTGTGAATTTCAACCTTAACATTACTTTCAGGTTCATTTTAGATTATGCCTACTATCGCAAAGATCAATTTAAAACAAATAATCAAAACTTAACTATTCGACTATTTGGAATATATTTTGATTTTGTTGAAACACAATTTCGATGACAAAACGTTAAAAAGCTTTTGTGATTTTACGGTATTTGAATTTTAAACGGTATTTCAATTTTGCCATTGGCCATAATTTAAAAAAGTTTTTGTCAAAGAAACATCTGACAGTTAATTAAACGTACAGAAAATGAGTTCGCGAGAACGCTTTTGAATGTATTGTAACTACCTGAATACCTACTTTAATGTCATAATCGTTTTCGTCTTGAGTCGTATTTTCAAGAATGTCAAAATGTAAAATGTTGGATGTTGAAAACACAACGACTTTTGCGCGTTTTTTTGTCTTTTCAGACTTGTGATAATAATTAATTAAAAAGGGTTTTTAATGAATTTCTACTGTCAAGCTTACATGGAAGCAGTTTTCATATATTTCTATCTAGTTATTTAGTAAATTTTCATAGCAGAGACTGTCAAGTCTTAAATTTGTCCGTGTATTTTATAAAATTATGTATTTGTTATATATTTATAACAAAATGAGAGGTTTAGACATAATTATAACAAAACTGAAATGTACACGGAATATTTTGACAATGAATACTGAGCACTTATAGCTCATGTCCAGGGACAGTGTTTCGCAATTAGAGCATAAACACACAGAATCTTGTTGTCTTTTTTCTACATTAATCCTAAAATAGAGATGACCATTGTTTTTTTATCTGATAATTTTGGTTAGAAAGAGGATATTTAGTCTTTAGGACTTTACTCCTTGGAGATAATTGCTTAAATGCTTCAATATAAGTATAATAATTCAATTTTCTTTGAAGTTGTACTTACTGTTAGATTTTCAATGTAAGGTTTAAATTAATAAAAAGTACATAATCTCTGCTGGTCGTTACAATTCTTAGTTACAAAACTAAATGTCGGCAGTAAATACTAAAATTTTATCAACTAGGTTTGTGTGTGTTTTATTCAAAAGCGTTCGAAGTATGACTACAGGTCATCGGATTCTTAGTACTATTACATATATAAGCATTCTATAATTAAATATTAATATAGCTCTCAGCCTGTCAGGTTTTCGTTCTATAGACGTTTATAGCCGTCGTATTGACATGTATTGTCGTCACAAAAGGTATAGACGTATCCCAAGCCGGTTAGAGAGCGTATATAATCGCGCGCATCTATCAGATAAATTGACATTACTGTCAACTATTGTCGTCCAGCTGTTCGGACGACTGCCGCATCGTACTTTAAGCGGCAAACGTGTTAAATAGTCATATTAGCATTTGCTAATTTCCTTTTTATTATACCGTTTCATGTTGATCGGCCTCCTTAAGTCTACAAATTCCCGATAGGTTCGTCATTAGGGCTCAGCAAATCGCCCGCCGTCGGACGTAATTCGAATCTCGAAATTTAAGCGCCCTCTACACGAGTACAGGCGAAATCATCACTGCCCGACGCGACATCGTATTTAAAGACCAAGTTAAACATAACAAACCGAATGAAAAAGACATAAACCTGGAACCCCGCGAGGGGGTTTTCCGAGCCAATCTCCGAGCGTCGTCGACCCTGAAGCGTCGAGAACGTGCAGAACGTTCCGGAACGTTGACGGGACGACTCGTGTCAGTAACGTCCCAGTACTGAGTACTGAGCTGCGCCGGGCGGGGCCGCGGCGCAGGCGCGGCGAGCAGTGGGCGGGGCCCGCGGCGGCTCCGCCCCTCAGACCCACGCCATCCAGCCTTCGTACATCAGGCACAAGTTCTCCGCGTTAGTCGCTTCCGATATTATATACTCCACCTGGAAATTAATATGTTATTTAACATCTTGAAGGGGAAGGGGGGGTTAAGTGTTTAATACGCTGACGGTAGATGTGTTTACACGTCACCCATGATGACGTAAACGACGAGGGATAGATAGAAAAAATTGACAAGTCTAAGCGGTACTCGTATAGCACAATTGGTAGTGCACTGGGCTATTGATCCAGTGGTTGTGGGTTCGAGTCCCGCTGCGAGTCAAATTTTTCTTCTTTCGATTTAAATATCGAAGATATTCGCTAGCAGACGTTTCTGCATAAAAAAAATCTTAAAGGGGAATGATCGGCAATAGATCATGGAAGGAGACCGGCTACGTCCGAAGACGGACTGCTGCAGAGAGAGCAGAGTGCGCACCTGGTCCTGCGGGCGCGCGGGCCGCGCGGGCTCGGGGTCGCGCGCCTCCAGCTTGAGGCGCACGCGCCGCCACACCTGCGCGCCCACGGCGTTGCGCTGCCCGCCGCCTGGAAACCATATTAGAAACCCTTTAAAAACTCAAAACAGTGATAGACTCAAACTCAAACGTTTATTCAGTAAGAAGGCCACAAGGGCATTTTTACATGTCGAGTATACAAAAGAAGAAAAATAAAAACTACACCGGTTCTAACCCTACACCTTTGACCCGAGAAGCATTTTAACTTTCATGACCGGCAAACTCGGCGGGACTTATTTTTTCAAAACAGTATTACAAAAGATATCTTAAACATATTACATAAAAATGCGTTATTCTATAAGAATTGGTTTATAGAAATTGGTTTAAATATTTTGCGGTAACGTAGACTATCCGTCTTTCTGTGTTAATTAAAATGAGACGGGTCTATCTCGCCTCCAGATATTGTTGAACTGTCGAGCGGTGATCTATTATGCACCGGACTGCCATAAACGTCTTACGCCGGATGACGCCAGCAGATCCAACGCGAGCAGCTCCCGGACCACCGAGAAGCGAATGAACATCATCGATTTTGATTGTATTGACTGACGTGCCACCCGGATGTGACTCGAAATTTTTAATAAACACAAACAACACTTTACTGATGGTATTCCCATTTCCCACGATCCGAACTAACTTCTCCCCAATGTAGATACAACTCTAACACCCTAGTAAGACCGTGTACAGGTGACCTAATCGTCTCAGTCGTGACGAACATATAATCGTACGCGACCGTGTTAATGAATTACTTGAAGCTATAGGCATAGTTCGTCCAAGTTCTTCCCCTAAAGCCAGCCTTCTTCTTCTCAAATAGAAAGATTGAGATGACTGAATGTGTACTGGTTTTCACGAATGATAATACCATACCAGACAGATTTCCTCTACCTCGTATAGAAGACCAAATAGCCATGCTACATGTGGTTGTTATTTTTCGTTACATGCTATGGCTTCTGGTTTCCACCAAATCCCCATGCTCGCTTGACTTTATTGAGACTCTGCGTTTATTACTCCTGACGACCATTATGAGTACGAGACCATGCCCTTCGGTCTCTGGCTGCACCGACTGTTTTTCAGCGCGGCCGCGTAGTTATGGAGGCCTTAGGGGATTTGGCGAACTCATATATGGTCGTCTATATGGATAATTTACTCATTGTAGCCCGTATCCCGGAGGAAGCTCTTGAAAGGCTCAACTCTCTTTTAGAGGTGCTAAGTTGCTAACCGCTATGCTACCGAACTTACTCTGAACTAGAACTGGCTATTATGCGAAATGCGAGCTATTAAGTCTTGGCTATAAAGATGCTCACGATCGATTTTTCTTTTACGACAAAGGTGGCAAACGAGCAGACGGATTGCCTCATGGTAAGCAACTACCGTCGCCTATGGGCACCCGCAACACCAGGGGTGTCACAAGTCACAACCGCGTTGCCGGCCTTTAAGGGGGGTTGGAGGGTAATTGGCGGTAATTTATCGCTCTCAATACCGTGTGTCGCCGTCATAGGAGCTTTAACCCTGAGGATCGCTTCTGCACCACGAATGTAGCAATATTTTTTTACAACTTAAAAAAAATATTAATTTATTACTTGTGATTTTTTCGAACAAACTAAATAGTATTTTCAATGAACAGCATTAAGTAGTCTAATTGACATTTACTGTCAGCCTACAAACTTCATAGTTTTCGCAGTACATTGCGTGCTTGAAACATTTTTTTTTTTATATTAAGTAAACTATAAGTTATTTTCAAAAGTATTAGAACAAATGTTGCTATCTTCGTGGTGCAGAAGCGACCCCAAAGTTAAAGCTCCTATGACGGCGTCACACGGTATATCAGTGAATCACCAAGTATCACGGTTAACGCATTCACTGCCACCAACGCACATGTGCGTTCATTTCCATACATTTTTGGAGGGGTTAATGTGTTAAGCTAAGTTTTTCCCTGACGCAGTCCGTATGTTGACCGATGTACAGTGTAGTACTCACCGTGCTTGAGGCCGGCGGCCCGGCCTGCCGCGCCGCGCCGCGCCGCCGCGTCGGCCGCCCAGCGCGCCCAGCCTGCCGCACACACGGACAAGTAAGTCACACAGGAGACCACTAGTACGAGGTACAACTCTCTTTATACTGCCCTGGAGGCCTAGCACAAGAGGGGCGCGACAATACCTGGCGAGATAGACTACCCGTCCTTTCCAAACTATATTATTTAAAGAGAGACACAAACGAATACCTTGCCAATGTGCAAGTGTATATAAATTAGATATGTAGGTAAATTAGATTTATGTTTAGTTATTAAGGTAAAATGTTTGCATGACTTATTTAAGTCTAGGTATATGATTCTGTGTATATTAAGGTAAGATCTATTGTAAATAACTACTATGTCTATAGCAAATAAAGATTTATGATTTATGATACTGTCGCGCCCTTCTTGTGCTAGGCGTACTGAGTGTACGTTTTTAACGTAACAAAACGTCACCATCGCGTTTGAGTTTCCCATATAAACAGCATTATCACTAACGCGTTCGAGACATTTTTTTACGTCAAAAGAAACTTACACTAGAGCCTCTGGTCGTATAGTGTCCATTATTATTGCTTTCATTCTAGATCACAATAAGCATGTTGATACATTACATATTTCCCAATTATAAGTAAAATGATTACATTTAAAAAATATTCAAAGGATTCAATGATATCGCATTTCAGAATTTAAAAACAATGAGTTGTTTATTTGCGATGAAAAAGCCTTCGATTTCTCACGCTCTATTAAAAAATAAATTGTACGGGAATTTATACATAAGCGCAATGTTTCTCGATCCAAATAGAATTTTCATTATTTACCAAACTTTAAAGAACGAAACGAGCATATCATTTTGTGCTTTTATAGCAAAAATCAAAATCATTTATTTTGTTCGAATAACGTTTACAAACTATAAGACTCGGATGTTAAGAGTTCAGCCAGAAATCAGTCGAGCAGTCGGACAGTCAGCCCAGATATAAGCACAATACTCACTCGGCTAGGTCGGTGTACTCGGCCGGCAGCCGGACAGTCAGCTCGGCCGCGGCGGCGGTGACGGCCTCCGGGCCGGCACTCGCGTCATTTATTACGTTCAGTAGTTCCGTTATACGTTTCTCACTAGCTAGGATTTCGCTAGCTGGATTTATTCCCTGAAATGGTATAAATACATTTTTTTATTAGCGGAGTTTTGTATGTAGTTAACACTATAACTAGTTGGGTATCTAGGCCGCAAATGTGTTTTCCTTTTAATATTTCTACTCAGTCAGAATTACACTTTTTTCCATTTCAATAGAAAAAAAATGTCTCAGAAAGTTCCATACATTAAAAATTTAAAATAGATGACATGTTTCAAAAAATACGAGGATTTCGGAAGCGGTCGGCAGCGGCGATAGCTGGAGATGCGGGTTCCAATCCCGCCTCAAACGCCGGAGGTCCTCGTCATGTTTTCTTAAGTATATGTATTTTTTTTATAATTTATATAGTAATGTGATTACTTAAAAATCAAAGCAAATCAAAATATTAAAAGGAAATGATTTGTTTTTAGTTCCATACGTATTATGAATAGAAAAAAAATTACGTAAAATAACAGAATTTTGAAAAGTGGGTATATTTAGAAACATGTTCCGCGCAAAGCCTGAAGCTTGAGTGTTCGTGTGCCGCAGCGCTTGCGCACATCCGAACCTCGCTGCTCCGCTTCGAGCGTCCACGTAGGCTCACAGCCGGCGCCGCACTCACCTCGTTGACGTGCTGCAGCGCCTGCAGCGGCGCGCGCACGTCGTGCACGAGCGCGAGGCGCGCCTGCGCCGGCGCAGCCAGGCCGGCCCGCGCGCAGCCGCGCCACACTCACACACTCACCTCGTTAACATGTTGTAGCGCCTGCGGCGCGCGCGCACGTCGTGCACGAGCGCGAGGCGCGCCTGCGCCAGCGCAGGCCAGGCCGGCCGCGCACGCAGCCGCGCCACACTCACTCACTCACCTCGTTAACATGTTGCCAGCGCCTGCGGAACGCGCGCGCACGTCGTGCACGAGCGCGAGGCGCGCCTGCGCCAGCGCGGCCAGGCCGGCCCCGCGCGCCCGCAGCCGCGCCGCCGCCGCCGCCGCGCTGCCGCGCCGTGGCCGCGCGGCCCAGCGACGCGATCATGTCCGTCAGCAGCGAGCTCACGCTCTCCACCTGCGCACACCGCACACTGTCTACTGGCCCCACCCCCGTGGCCTCCACGCGATCGCCGATGGTGGCAAGCGTAGAGGATCCACGTGAAATTGGACGTCGAAAACTATCGTATGTCCGACATCGAAGGAATGAGCGGCGATCGTGTGGGCAGGGGGTGGTTTAATATAGTAGTTTATGTATCTGTGCATAATGAAGGGCATTACATGTGTGTAGATAATGTAGTGTATGCAACTATACATAATTAGGCATTACAACACTCCTGTGATGTTATTATGAAACTCGCCTTCGGCTCGTTTCATAAACCCACACTCTTTTTGTAATGCCCTTCATTATGCACAGATACATAAATTACTATTATCTACCCTCATACCGTAAGTGCTCTATAATGCGTTCAAAGACCGTAGGCCACCATTACTATAACCAGTTTTACTATGCAATTAATTTTAATATTCAACTGCTGATTTTAGCTAAAGTCAGTGCATGATGAGTATATATGCTCAAATAAGTCTCATCTAGTATCCATATTGAAAAAAGTTATCAATACGAAACGTTAATTCAGTATTTTTTTTTAACTGCACGAGATCTGAGCTCAAGTGACTTGAATAGAGATTTACAAGGGGCTAACCCCCTCTATGATTTAAAAAAAAAACATTCGTCTTGACGGATGTAAGTTGTTTCTTGTTAGGTTTTTGCTTTTACGAAATATAAAATTGTGAAAAGCTGGTTATTTTACTTACAAAATAAATTAGCAGTGAGTCCAATCAATCCGAGATCGATATGAACACTCCGCCGGATATCGTGAATGCAGCCACGATGGTAACAAACAATTTGTTGCCAGAAAAATCGAACCCATCAGAACTCTGAATTCTGAACCCATCTTGGAGTACTTATGATATGTGTGTAGATAAAGTAGTGTATGCAACTGTACAGAATTACGCCTTAAAACACTCGTCTGATGCTATTTTCAAACTCACTGGCACTCGTTTAAAAAAAAAAACACATTCATGTTTTAAGTTGTTCATTATGCACCGATTGCATAATACTATAGTTCATACACAACTAAAAATTCAGTATGCCATGATTTTGAAGACATACACAAGGAATTGACGTAATTGTTTGCCTTAATGTTGGTAATTGCCTACGATTTTTGAACACTTTATATGTTACTTATGATATGCGTGTAGATAAAATACATTGTATAACAATTATGTCTAACAATTTTCTTTATTGTCAATACATTAGGACGGATGAACATCGCGTTGTGATATCATATGTTTAACCTAAATATTTAGTTAGAAGCGTTTTGATCGTCACGCTGGAACGGCAAACATAAGTCCAGTTTTTTGCACGCAATTGATCCGATACAAACATTTGATCCTTACAAAAAACAGGGACGAACGACATAGCCGAATCGCCATTTAAACCTTTCAATAATACCTTATATTGAAAAATAAATTCAGTATACCTATAGTATAAAACACATTTTCCAATGGGGTTTCAATTACTGGCCACCCTTCAATAACTAGCCACATCGCACTAAAAGGAACTGTAATCGTCTATAAACAGAGTTCATTTTTAGTACAATGGGGCGGTTGTTGGAGGGTGACCAGTTACTAACGAATTCAAATAGCCAAATTTAACCATTAATCAAGACTAATAACAAGCTATGGAGCCGACATTTGCCTTAAATGTGAACTCTTACTCATACTCATTTATTTAATTTATCTTAAAATGCTTTTATAGTGGTCGGTCGTGTATATTATCTTAGTCGAATTGTCATAGCTTCCTATTAGTCGTACCATGCGACATAAACTCCGGTGTCTAGTAATAACCTCGTAAGGCCCACCATACTAAAATATATAGTCAAAACCAATCTTACCATGCAGTGAATAGGGTTGGATTTTGTTTTGTACGAAAACTAATGAAACAAAAGAAATCCTACTCTATTTCCTTTTATGAAAGGTTTAAACTCCATTGAAAGGGAGTGTACATTGTAATGCACAGTGGGTGTTGCGAGGGTAGTGTAGGTACAGTAGAGTCCTCACCCAGTGCTGGTCGATGTTGCCCTCGGGGTGCAGCATCTCCATGAGCGCGTGCTGCGCGTCCGTCACGCGCAGGGAGTACTTCTGCGACAGCGTGCACGCCTGAGAACACAGTTTATAAATCATCATCACGTAATATAAATATTGATAAAATAATGTATTACTAGTTTGTTAGCTTTTTTCCGAGACAATGTACCCTTATTATATTAGACTTCATATTGTAATTAGTTTCTTCAAAATTTGTAGCGTGTTTTTGCGTGAAAGAGCAACATAAAAACATTCGCGTTTAGAATAAATAATAAGATGGTTGAGGAGATAAACGAGCTCAGTCACTGTAAAGTCTCACATGTTGAGTCAAACATAATGTTTAAAACCGGTCCAGATTTGATTCGTAACTCAAAAACAGTTAACCGATCAAGTTTAAAATAATTTAGCTTGAAGGTCTTTATTAGGTTGTACAGTCGCAATCAGATATATTGAAGATGTGAAGGTGGTCGCAAATATTTGAACAACACATCTATTATCAAGGTGATAATAGTGAGCATGTTCAGATATTTCTAGGACTAGGACACGGCGAAGATCAAGAAAGCTATGTCGCATACCTTCTCCCAGTGCGCGAGCGCCTGGCGCGCGGTGCAGGCGCTCTTGTGCGCACGCGCGCGCGCGGCCGGCGGCGGCGCGCGCGTGCGCAGTCAGCAGGCCGGCCGCCGCCGCCGCCCCGCGCGCGCGCCGCCCGCGCCGCCCACGCCGCCTCCAGCGCGCCCAGCGGCCGCTGCAGCGCGGGTTGGCGCCCGCGCCCCACTTCACCCTGCAACACGCGCCGGTCGGTTACGCTGACTGACGATCGCGAGACGCCATCGGCTTCCTACGAGACTATTTGGCTCCCGACTAAAGTTCTTGAACTACGAGCATAACCAGTCTCGAGTCGAAAAGGGAAACAAACATTGCTAACGATTGAAACACTACATTTTTCACCTGATGACCGCAAGGGAAATATGAACTCTAAAACATCACAATTAATCCAATTTATTGCCCCATGTGAGGTGATATCTTATCATTCCTTTTCATTACTCGTTTGTAATTAACTGTCACACACATATGATTACATCTCTGGCACCAAGAAACCTATTAAAAGGTCTTCAGTTCCATGTACTTACCAAATTACATTTGACTTCATTCTAATCATCATCATCATCATCATCATCATGTCAGCCGAAAGACGTCCACTGCTGGACATAGGCCTCTCCCAGAACGACCCAAGAAGACCGATCCTGCGCCTTCCACATCCAGCGGTATCCCGCGACTCTAACTAGGTCGTCGGTCCACCTTGTGGGAGGCCTACCTACGCTGCGTCTTCCAGTTCGTGGTCGCCACTCCAGAACCTTTCCGCCCCACCGGCCATCGGTTCTGCGTGCAATGTGCCCTGCCCACTGCCACTTAAGTTTGGCGATTCGGAGGGCTATATCGGTAACTTTGGTTCTACTGCGGATGCAATCATTCCTGATTCGATCACGCAGAGACACTCCCAACATAGCCCTCTCCATTGCTCTTTGGGTGACTTTGAGCCTTCTTATGAGGCCCATAGTAAGCGACCACGTTTCAGCACCATAAGTCATCACTGGCAACACACACTGGTCGAAGACCTTCGTTTTGAGACACTGCGGGATATTGGAAGAAAAGATGTGTTGTAGCTTCCCGAACGCTGCCCAGCCGAGTCGGATTCGACGATTGACCTCTTTCTCGAAGTTGGATCTTCCTAGCTGGATAGATTGTCCTAGGTATATATACTCATTTACAACTTCGAGTGTAACGTCTCTGATTACAATGGGAGTTAGTACGACATGGGCATTCGACATGATTTTTGTCTTGTCCATGTTCATCCTTAGACCAACTCGCTCAGAGGCATTACTGAGGTCATCTAGCACTGTGCTCAAATCCTCCATGGTCTCAGCCAAGACTACGATGTCGTAGGCAAATCGAAGGTGAGTGATGTACAGGCCGTTAATGTTGATGCCTTTCCTCCTCCAGTCCAAAGTCTTGAAAACGTCCTCCAGTGCAGCAGTAAACAGCTTTGGAGAGATAACGTCTCCTTGTCTGACCCCACGCTGCAGTGGAATAGGTTTCGAGCTCTGGTTCTGAACTCGGACTGACATGGTTCTCGTACAAACACTTCAGCACTTCGATATAGCGGTAGTCCACTTGGCACCGTTGGAGGGATTGTAGCACAGCACAAGTTTCGATCGAATCAAAGGCTTTCTCGTAGTCCATAAACGCCAAACAGAGGGGCAAGTTATACTCCTCAATCTTCTGTATAACTTGACGTAGCGTATATGTGGTCTACGGTATTAAAACCTCTTCAGGAAACTCAGCTTGTTCCGGGAGGCTGGAAGTCATCTAACTTGCGTGCAGAGACGATTCGTAATGACTCTTGAAAACAGCTTGTAGACATGGCTCAAAAGTGAGATGGGTCGATAGTTTTCAATAAAGCGTTGTCGCCTTTTTGAAAAACAACACCTACACTTCTGTTCCATGCCTTTGGCGTTCTCCTTCCAGTAGGACAGAATTGAACAGCTTCTGAAGGGCCATTAAGACCGGTGTACCACCCGCCTTCAGAAGTTCGGCTGTTATTCCGTCCTCACCTGGCGCCTTGTTGTTTTTTAGCGGTTTAAGAGCCATTCTAATCTCGCACAAGCAGATGTCCGGGATATCTTCAGTATAGTGCCGGGTTAATCTGGCTCTAGGGTCTTCCGCCAGATCAACTACGGGTCTGCTAGTTGATGTGTAAAGCTGTCCGTAAAAGCGTTCTATTTCACTCAGAAGCTCCGGTCTGGATGAAACGATCCCACCATCATCAGTTTTCAACCTGGCGAGTTGGTTTTGCCCAATAGACAGGTCCTTCGCGAAAACCTTAGAGCCCTTGTTCTGCTCAATGGCCTCTTTAATACGATCAGTATTAAATTGGCGCATATCACGATAAGGGACTTAGAGATCTGTCTATTGAGCTGCCGGTATAATGTCGCATCAACTGAAGATTGTACGATCATCTCGCTCCTTTCCTTAATGAGTTTCCGAGTAGAGCTAGAGAGCCTTTTAGTTCTACTGCTCCGTTGGGCCTTAAAGAACTTAGACCCGGAGCTGTGGACAGCTTCTACAAACCCGTCGTTGAGTTCGTCCACCTCGTTTCCTAGACAATCGAAACGGTTCCGGAGCTCTAAGCTCTCGGGGTTTTGGATTTGGATTGGTGCTGGCCGGAGAGTAGCCTTCATCAGTCGAGAACGTTCTAACTTAACACTTATATTCAATGTGCCCCTAACCAGACGGTGATCACTACCGGTCTTAACCGTATTGATCACAGAGACATCATTGAATATATGTTTCTTCGTCGACATGATGATGTCAATCTCGTTTTTTGTTGCACCATCAGGACTCATCCAGGTCCATTTTCTGTGCTCACGTTTCTTGAAGAAAGAGTTCATCATATAGAGTCCCTCTTTCTCCAAGAAACCAGCCAGTAGTTGGCCCCGGTGGTTCCGACATCCGTATCCAAATTGCCCCACTTTCAGCTCAGCACCGTCTCTCTTGCCAAGTTTCGCGTTGAAATCCCCCATAACAACGGTGAAGTAGGTTTTGGAACTATGCATGGCCTTTGAAATGTCCTCATACATAGCCTCCACCTCGTCGTCGGAATGTGTCGAAGTTGGCGCGTATACCTGGATGACCTTCAACGAGTATCTCTAGGATACTCTGAGTATCAGGTACGCCACCCTGGACGACAACGCTCTCGAACTTCACCACGTTGTTTGCGAGGGACTTGTGGCAGATAACCCTATTATATGCCAATGCAACCTGCTCATCCCTTCCTCCAGTTCCACTATCTTTTCCTCGGTCCGCAGTGTACGCGATGTTGCCAGGGCCAGGAGTCGTCGGTAGCAGGATCCCGCCCGGGGATTCTTAGCACCCCTGACCCTGGCCGCTACCGGCATAACCAGGGTACCGGGGGCCGCCGGGGACTCGGGGCCATGGCTTTTGGGTGTTATTCATAAGGGGGGTATATGCCATAATCGCCACGCTTGGCATGCGGGTTGGCGATCGCAGTGCTTCCACCGCACTCTAGGGATGCTGCTGCCCATCCCCCGGTGATCTTGGTCGTAGTTTTAGGACATACCCGGGAGGACTAGGAAATCATAACAATTCAAAATTACTTTCTTCCAATTATAAATAGCTAAGAGTCATTCAAACTAATTTGTACTAGTATTAAGACGATCAGTTGCTAGATCTTATATCAATATATAAATTAACAGTTAAATAACTCCAAAATTAATGAATTAATCAGCAACTTTAATAGAACCTTACATGGCGACCATGTTAGTACTTCCATATTTCACTAACTTTATCAAAGTGAGTCGTTATACAAAAATGACAGCTTCACTCACATTACATGTGGCTCGAGTGACTAAATAAACGAGTGAAGCCGTAATTAAATAATATTAATACAAGTATTGTCTAAAGTCTGACAGTAAATTAATACATAGTTTATGTATAAGCTACTTTCATATAACAGATCACTGTGGTTTAAGAGACTGACTATAGCTAAATTCAGTCCCTGTTTTTTTCAACGCGTGTAAGAGAGAAACACAACATATAGCAGTAGATAAGCGAACAGACAGCCAAATCAAGTGTGTGTGCAGCCAACTCAAATGAATTGTCAAGTGACTAAACTTCAGTAATTACTTGGTTCCGTACAGATTTCATGGTTAACTGTCCTCACAAAACTGACATAATTTAATGTTTCTTAAAACGTTCACTGCGATAGGCCTATTGACCCCTCACAAAGTATGGTTAACTGCGATGTTAACTAATTGCCGCAGCGAAGGTGTTAACAAGCTATTTGGGTACACTAGTTTTAGAAAACTCCTAGATATAGAAATGTTTTTGTAAATATCAATCTCTACATTCATTATTCCAGCGAGGATAACGAACTTTTTTTTTATACAACGACGGTGGCAAACAAGCATAAGGTTCGCCTGATGGTAAGCAGTTACCGTAGCCTACGGACGCGTGCAACTCCAGAGGATTCACATGCGCGTTGCCTACTCATTAAGAACCTATACACTCCTTTTTTGAAGAACCTCATACTGTAGCCCCTACACGGACTACGGTATAACGATTACAAAATAAAGTCTCACCTTTGATGCACAGCCGTCAGCAGGCCCTGTGCTTTGGTGACGGCGGCCGTCAGCCGCTCCGTGGCCGCGCCCAGGTCCCGGGCCCGGCGCGCCAGTATCGGAGCCTCTTGGTTTGTTCCCAGCACCTGTCAACATACAGTATTAGTGTAAAGTCTGGTGTTGTTCTTAAACTGCGACCGGAACCCATCGAAGGGTGGGCAGTAGTCTCTTTAGAGCGATGGGATATATTGCGATCCGTCCCGCTTGCTGAGAGATCGTTTTTTGAAGCGGTTTATGGGGGAGCCTATGTCCAGCAGTGGATGTTCGCGGCTGATTGGAACAGTACCCTTAGCATGAGTTGTGACTGAGGTTTTTGATAACGAGTATCGAGTTTACTATCTGTGCATTTCATTCGCACTAAAATAGTACAAGCGAAATCGAACTCGGTATCGAAAACCTCAATGTCACAACTCATGGTAAGGGTACTGTAAGGTTTAAGTGGAGACGCTTGAGTTGGGCAGTGGGCTGGCAGGGTGTAAGTTACATAAACGTAAACGTATGGGAGCGCCACCACCGTGTGGATGTGGCCCGCTGCTGCGACTGCCACCGTGTGGACGTGACATCTGTAACGTGCGCCTGACCTCGGCGTGCAGCTGCGCGCGTGCGCCGCCAGCCGCGAGCGCGCCGCGTGGTGCGCGCCGAGGAAACGCCGGCCCGCTGCTGCGGCTGCCACCGTGTGGACGTGACATCTGTAACGTGCGCCTGACCTCGGCGTGCAGCTGCGCGTGCGCCGCCAGCCGCGAGGCGCGCCGCGTGGTGCGCGCCGAGGAGCGCGGCCCGCTGCTGCGGCTGCCACCGTGTGGACGTGACATCTGTAACGTGCGCCTGACCTCGGCGTGCAGCTGCGCGTGCGCCGCCAGCCGCGAGCGCGCCGCGTGGTGCGCGCCGAGGGAGCGCAGCCCGCTGCTGCGGCTGCCACCGTGTGGACGTGACTACTATAACGTGCGCCTGACCTCGGCGTGCAGCTGCGCGTGCGCCGCCAGCCTGACGCGCGCCGCGTGGTGCGCGCCGAGGAGCGCGGCCCGCTGCTGCGGCTGCCACCGTGTGGACGTGACTACTGTAACGTGCGCCTGACCTCGGCGTGCAGCTGCGCGTGCGCCGCCAGCCACGAGCGCGCGCGTGGTGCGCGCGCCGAGGGAGCGCGGCCCGCTGCTGCGGCTGCCACCGTGTGGACGTGACTACTGTAACGTGCGCCTGACCTCGGCGTGCAGCTGCGCGTGCGCCGCCAGCCGCGAGCGCGCCGCGTGGTGCGCGCCGAGGGGAACGCGGCCCGCTGCTGCGGCTGCCACCGTGTGGACGTGACTACTGTAACGTGCGCCTGACCTCGGCGTGCAGCTGCGCGTGCGCCGCCAGCCGCGAGCGCGCCGCGTGGTGCGCGCCGAGGAGCGCGGCCCGCTGCTGCGGCTGCCACCGTAATGGACGTGACTACTGTAACGTGCGCCTGACCTCGGCGTGCAGCTGCGCGTGCGCCGCCAGCCGCGAGCGCGCCGCGTGGTGCGCGCCGAGGAGCGCGGCCCGCTGCTGCGGCTGCCACCGTGTGGACGTGACTACTGTAACGTGCGCCGCGCCTGACCTCGGCGTGCAGCTGCGCGTGCGCCGCCAGCCGCGAGCGCGCCGCGTGGTGCGCGCCGAGGGAGCGCGGCCCGCTGCTGCAGCTGCCACCGTGTGGACGTGACTACTGTAACGTGCGCCTGACCTCGGCGTGCAGCTGCGCGTGCGCCGCCAGCGCGAGCGCGCCGCGTGGTGCGCGCCGAGCGCGGCCGCTGCTGCGGCTGCCACCGTGTGGACGTGACTACTGTAACGTGCGCCTGACCTCGGCGTGCAGCTGCGCGTGCGCCGCCAGCCGCGAGCGCGCGCCGCGTGGTGCGCGCCGAGGGAACCCGGCCGCTGCTGCGCTGCCACCGTGTGGACGTGACTACTGTAACGTGCGCCTGACCTCGGCGTGCAGCTGCGCGTGCGCCGCCAGCCGCGAGCGCGCCGCGTGGTGCGCGCCGAGGAGCGAACCCGCTGCTGCAGCTGCCACCGTGTGGACGTGACTACTGTAACGTGCGCCTGACCTCGGCGTGCAGCTGCGCGTGCGCCGCCAGCCGCGAGCGCGCCGCGTGGTGCGCGCCGAGGGGAGCGCGGCCCGCTGCTGCGGCTGCCACCGTGTGGACGTGACTACTGTAACGTGCGCCTGACCTCGGCGTGCGGCTGCGCGTGCGCCGCCAGCCGCGAGCGCGCCGCGTGGTGCGCGCCGAGGGAGCGCGGCCCGCTGCTGCAGCTGCCACCGTGTGGACGTGACTACTGCAACGTGCGCCTGACCTCGGCGTGCAGCTGCGCGTGCCGCCGCCAGCCGCGAGCGCGCCGCGTGGTGCGCGCCGAGGGCCCGCGCGCGGCGCGCAGAGCGAACGCGGCCCGCTGCTGCGCGCTGCCCGCGGCCGCCACCCGCGCCGCTAGTGCCGTGGCCCGCTCGCTCAGAGGGGACGCGGCGACGACTTTCTCGCATAACGACTCGAGGGATACGCTCCACGATGCACCTGAAATAAACAAATATAAAATTTTACTCATGAAAATGACAGTATTACTCATGTTTATTTGGTCGCTCCAGTGACATGTTTCAGAAAGCAAAGGACTCCACTTTTAAGCACTAAGAGTGCCGAGTGTTTGTGCGCCTCGTCGCTTGCGTCACCGGCCCGTCACGCACTGCCACGCGCCACTCTTAATTGATGGCGGTTCCTGACCGGAGCCGTTTTATTGCCAGGACGCGGATTTAATTCGTCCACCATTAATCGCTCTTAGCACACTGAACTCACTGTATCCACTAAACTGTCACAACACACCCTGAGGCATCTGTCCCACTCGCTCTGATTACCAAGGCCCTGCCGCTAAATGTGGCTAAGAAATAACAGGCAACAGGCAACCCATTAACCCAACCATTTTAAATAATTCGAACGAAATTCGACCTCCACGGTATTTTTTATTAAATACTGGTGGCATTAAAAGTCATCCCATTGCGAGAATGGAGCTCGAAAATTATCGTACTATGATTTATTACGATTTCCGGCGTAGTTTAACACAAAACCAGTGCATAGATCAACTAACTTCAACGTTTTGTGATGAAGCTTCATCTAAAACCACTGTGCATCAGTCTGTGGTTTAGTGAGTGCTATAGTGGTCGTGATAAGGTACGAAGTTAAGGCAGATTGCCCGAAATCTGTCGTTGTACCACAAAATATTGAGGCTGCGCGAAGACAAATAATGCATGTCCGACATGTTACATATCACGAGATAGAGGTGACTCTGGACATGACATTAATAAGATATTACATGAACATTTGCTGTAAAAAAAATACTACTTAACTAAGCAGCAAAAGGATGCTCGCGTCGTATGGTGCAATAAATTGTTGAAAAACTGTAACCACGGTGACTCAAAGGCCGTTTATATAGCATCTAAACAGGTAACGACTCCTGAATACGTACGATTCTGAAAGTATACAGGAATCAACGGTATGGGTGTTCCAATATGAGCCGAACTCTATGAATTTGCACGAGCTAGCATTGCTTTTTTGCAAAAAACACGTGACAGTTTCACTCAAGTCCATTTCTCTTTCTGCCTAAACTCGTTGTAAAGCATATCTCACCGATTTCCTTCTGTTCCACCTCGGCCGCCAGGTCCAGGCGCTGTCTCCGTAGCAGCAAGCACAGCACCGAGGCGAGCGCCTTCGAGTGCACGCCCAGGACACAACGGGACACGTATTCAGCGGTGAATCTGGAAAAAAATATAATTAGTTAATCACATCGATGTATAATAAACGTAGATTCACAATCAGCCCCAAAAAAAAAGCGCTAAAACAACCGCTCGAACAACTTGGGCGGAACATTTAGTTAGTCTTCTTTGAACCGCTGTCAGAGCAAGTGTCAACAATGACTAAAAAGTTATTAATTTATGTACTAAAAAGTTAATAATTATATGTATATAAAAGTTAATAATATATAGCCATCTCGCCACTTAGGTTTCCACTTATTAAAGTCTTGATTATGTATTTTTGAGACATTACTTTTAAATGACCTATACAAATATGGACTTATTAAACCGTATGCTATAGGGAAGCCTATGTCCAACACTGGACATCCGTGGCTGACTTAAACCTCGTAACGCCCAGTGTACATTACAATGTACACCCTTTCAATGGATTTGAAATCTTTTATTAAAGGGAATATGGTAGAATTTCTTTTGTTTCATTAGCTTTAGTACAAAAGAAAATTCAACCCTATTCACTGCATATTAAGGTTGGCTTTAACTATTAAATATTTTAGTATGGTGGGCGTTACGAGGATAAGTAGTTACAAATAAAAAGCAAACTAACCGTTTAACAGGTTTACAAAGCGCTATGTCATCGTACACCGCCAGCGGGCCGGAGCCCCGGAACGCGGCGGCGGTCTGCGCGCACAGCGCCAGGGCTTCGCCGACGACCTGCACGCGCCGCACCAGGAACAAATCTTCCAGGACCGAGCGGAGTGCTGGGCTTTGGAGTGCAGCCTAGGAAGGTACACAACCATTTTTTCAATTTTACATTTAATTTTACCCCAGGTCTTGTCCCAAGACTGCAAAGAGAGACTAGTGGAGACAGGCAGGAGTCCCTGAGAGTGGTGGAATATAATGCTATCGCCAACCCACATGGCTATTACGGTATTGAACTCCCCGTGGTCTTGACGTGTGGTGCCGGCCGTCTAGAATAGCACCACCGAGGGTGTCGTAAGAGGCGACAAAGGGAAAAAACCGACGGATGGGCAGCAGCGTCCGTCGCAACCCAATTTACAACTACTGCGGTCGCCAACTCGCCTGCCAAGCGTGGCGACTTAAGCAACTACCCGTCAAGATGATACAAGTCATATTTGGGGGAGGCCTATGTCCAGCAGTGGACGATTTACGGCTGAAGTGTGATCAAAAATCGCTATCTCTTGCGTTCTATGGAGGAGGCGTATGTCCAGCACTGGACGTTCGTGGCTGATACGTAGGTAGTCTAGTCAATGGTGACCCTGCCTGGAAGTCCCGGGTTCTAAATCCGGCGAAGGCATTTATTTGTGTGATTATCATTTATTACGAATCTTTGTTCCTGGGTTATGATTCATAACATATGAATGTTTTCTGCGTATTTCAGTATTTATATGTACTTATCTATCTATTATTTATATTTATGTATTAATGTATACATATACTCTACATTATTGTAAGCACTCAATTTTAATTTGCACCAAACATAATTATACAGTATTATAAGAAACATCATAACGACAACAGTTGTTTCCCTTATATATCTCTCACATCACATGGCGATCCTGCCATTATCCGTCAAAGGGATGACAAACAAGTAAAATAGCAAGAAGTTTACTACAAGCGTTTTCCAAAGTAGTATTTTACAGCCATCAGATATATCGGAGCTGTGGAAGTGATCACAAATATCTAAACATTCACTTTATCGCCTTGACAATAGAGATAGTGTTGTTCGGATATTTGTAACCACCTCCATAGTTTCGATATATCTGATGTCGACTGTATATGGAGTGGTATATATATTTAATCACCAATGAAACGTCAATAGAATTGGAACGTTGAATTTTATCGACTTTCCCAGCTATTGATAAGTTCAGTTGTCACCTGTTACATTTCTGACTTTAGCATTAACCTTTATAATTAGCTACTGACCATTTGACCTTTTTGATCTAATTAAAAGTAGAATGTATAAAAGGTAACTGTCTTTTCAGCCACGATTCTTTTTGTAACTATAAATTAGTTTGTAAAAAATGGTTAATGAAAATATTTAATGAAATAATTAACAAATGGATAAAGAAGTATCCTTTGCTTAGTTACAATGGATTTGAGGTTTAATTTTGTTAATAAATAAATAAAGATATGCTATGTAAATAAAATTTCAGTTTATAGTCGATAGTCTATTAAAATCATTCCAACTCTGTTGACGTTCCATTTTCGCCATGACAAATTCCGCCCTCTGTTGATCACATAGAACATGAAAAGCAGTACTGGTAACATAGTAGGCAGAACAAACACCAAGAATATTTTCCCCTGTCCGTTTTGCAGGTAAGACTAGTACTCACCGACATATGCATAGCATCGCTGACGTGGTCGATCTTCCGCCAGGCGGGCGGCACGGGCGCGGCCAGCGGCTCAGCCAGCTCCCTCGTCCTCATCTCCACCGCTGCGAAGAGTCCGTTCAGACCCATCAGCACCATGCGGCCCGGGGAGTCACCCGAAAGCAGGGCTTCGTAGCGAGCGCGGAGCTCGGCGGCCAGGACTTGGGCGCCCGCGGGACACTAAAGAATAACGTCTTTTGATTACAACATATATAGGATAGCACACTTGTTCCTAAATTGCGAGCAGACACTATAGGAGTACGGACAGCAGCTTCCTTTTAGATGGAACAGACGGCGATCGCCAACCTGCCAAGCCGACCGATTAAGACATTAAACCTTCCATTCAGAGAAGTTAGGCATGTCTGTGGCGATAGTGACGAAGACCTATTTCCAGTAGTGGACATCCGTAGGTTCCGGCCGAGTGGTAGAATCGGTTTTCGAACTCTCTTCTGTACGAGAAGTTTAATATGAATGTGCTGAGTAACGTTGAAGCCAATCAATGTGACGAAAATGGTAATTACTGAAGATTGTTTATATTAAGCAGTAATCTAGAATTTTTTTCGGAGGATTCATATGAAAGCGTAGTCTAAAACTCTAATCGCGTGCGTAATCAACGGAGATGTATAGTCAACCAATTTGATATCTAGGCCACTTCGAACCTTGTCACAGTGACGTTAATAAGAGATCTTTCGCGTCTTTCATATAGATTTTCACTGTGACAAGGAACTAGGTGGCCTATAAATCAACTTGGTTGACTGTACGTTGGTGTACCGTAATATATAATTTTATATATTCAAAGTTAAACGACATGAGATAAAACTACTCAAGATTTTGTATTACTGTATAATAGTGAATCTCAATGGGAGAACATCGAAATGCCACTACATTGCAGCACTGACTTGGAAAGTTTTGAACACCCACGAACAGCGTACTTACAGTCATAAGTACATAAGTGTAAAATCACTACGGCATTCAAGTGTTCAGATTATCTTAAAATATACGATGCAGATATAGTAAAAGTTTCAGATTCAATCTCGGCTAAGTTCGCTAGTAGCAAATTGCGATGCGGGCGACGTCGATAAGTTGTAAGTTGCGGACTTCGCTACCCGGCTTTGAATTCTAAGATGCGGGTCTCCATCAGATATTAGAACGGTTTGGGATATTGTAACAGTTGTGGTAGGACTGAATGCAGATAAGCATCGGACAATAGGGTTATCTAGTTCATTGTGGAAAGTTATAGTTAAGTTAAATAAGTTTTCGGAGGTAAAACATGTTACTGGGTCGGCAACGCGTGAATGATGCCTCGGTATTGTAAACGTCCATAGGCTGCGGTGACCGCCTGCCATCAAGCGGGCTGTATGCTTGTTTGCCCCCTTTGTGGTATAAAAATGTGGTTCTTGTTTGTCTCAGACTGTTGCTAAAAGAAAGAACAAGAAGAAATGCTGGAAGCAATAACACGCCGATTCGTTGAGAAGATTAAGACTGTAATAGCAAATTTACATACATACATATTTAGGTTTCTAGCTTCGTTGTCTGTAACTCTCAGAGAACTGCTTACCTATAATTCTACTTCTGCTATTCGTAACATTTTTGGAATAAAGAAGCAAGTAAGTTACGCTTAGTGGAGATATTTATTAAGTATTTTTTCAACGACCGATTGTGTACTCCTAAAATCCGCCCGATCTATCAGCTTATCACCTAGTGGAATCATAATTCACTCACCTCCATATCCATTAGTAAATATCGGAAGTTCATTTCCAATTGAGTAAGGAGCTCGTTCAACGGCATCGGAGTGTTCATGATCACCGCATTCAGCTCATTGATCATCATCAGAGTCGACGGGTCTTCCTGGTGCACTTTCTTCATAGCTTCAGGTAAAATTATGCTGCTGTAGTTGTAGTTCAACTGGACCAAGTCAGATAAGAGAAGGTTGGCGTTGCGAACACACTCCACTGCGACGGGCATGGCGGAGTCTTCAGCCGATGCGGATTGTAAAGGTAGAAGTGAGAGTAGTTCAACAGCTTGCATTGATAAAGCGCTCATGTCGTCTAAGAACCATTCTCCTTCTCTAGATGTCAAGTCGACCAAACAGTCGCCTGCGCTTTGTGCGCTGTTTTCTAAGATGAGGTATCGTCTGTTTAAGTTGCAGAGCATTCCTATAACGACGCTTTCCAACGCTGCCCCGGCTCCTTCTTCAGAACGGACCCAAGTGCTAATGTTCGTCTTTGCCTCAATGTATGCTTCTTGAGCTATAGCAACCGCGTCAGGCCCACCATGTAATTGCAGTCTTTCAATTGCCTTATTTAAGTTTACGTTTGCTTCAGCCGTAATAGTTTGTAATTGGAAGTTGTACGCTAATATCTGTTCTGTGTTGTTTGCATTGTCAGCATTGACCAGAGCTGTAACTTGGCTGGAGACTTCGCGGCAAACTTCAGGGGACTTGCTCTCTAAGGCTTCTGCTAACCACTTGCGGAACATAACTACGCGATGATACTCTGTGTGTGTTTGCGGGTAGTATTGAGATACTGCCACGTATTGTGAAAGTAGTTCGAGGCAGGATCTGATAAGAGCTATGGTCTCTTGCATGCTCTGATTGAGTTCGTTCTCTGCTTGCTCGCATTGGGTGATCATCGAGCTCTGTCCAGCGTTCGCCAGAAACTCTTTTATATGGTCGAATATTGGTTTATCATCATCTTCACACGGACCTGAAAATTCTTGCACCCAAGTAACCAGCTGTGGTCCATTGATAGCTTCGTTGGCTGCCGCAAAGCTTTCTATTTGTGTGTCAAAATCTTTGAGTATCTTTACGAGGGCTTTCATAGAGTCCTCAACAGCGTTCTTTGCTTTTTTGTACGAGGAGTACTTTTGCGAGATAGCGTACAAAGGATGGCTGCTTAGATTCGGTCCGTACGCTTCTATCTCTTTGACGAGCGCCATCTGTTGGTGGCAGTCATGGAGTCTGGTCTCAATGGACTTTAGTTCCTCCGTCTCCTGAAGCCACTGCTCCGCACTAGCTTGGATGTCAGGCAGCACAGCCAAGAACTGCTCCCTGAAACGACACGTAAGGGTGAATATTTAATCACAAGCTCATTTAATAATGCATATAGGGCGTATGTAATCAAAGTGGCTTTCAGCGGAACATTCGCGATTAATAATTCTACAACACCTCCGTACCGGGCGAGGCTGCGAGATTTAAATAGAAATAGCCTATTGTTTAATACCTAGCTGTAAGGCAAAACCAATATTTACCATAAAAACTTTTGCTCAGGATAACAATGAATATTCCAAAATGGAAATTTTGATTAGATATTGTATATAGCTTTTAATCGTTGTTGGCTTGTATTTTTAATAAAATACAACATATACTAAGTTTGATACTTTTAAATTAATATTGCAATAGGTCAGAAAACCTTCAGCTTAAGCCAGACAAGAATAAATCTAATGTTAAGCTTACTCCGCTCACGGGGTTTTGCATTTTATGTATACGAAATTAGAGATTATTTTCTTCTGGCAACATGGCATGACAAGCCAATTGCGCTACCATTGCGCCGTAACATTTGTTTGCACGTCATCTCTCGCGGCTCAACGCGGCAGTTTATCGTGACCATAAACGAGACTTATTTGTATTAATTGCACCAGAAACATTGTCACAGTGAGCAGGAAAATATCTTTGTATTAGTTCTGACGATAATATGGGACCTTACTATATTGTAATGTCACTAATGTCCTTTCACTATTCCGTGGTGTATAAATAAATAAATATTTCCGGACAATCTTACACAAATCGACCTAGTCCTACGGTAAGCTCAGTAAGGCTACTAGACCACGATATATATAATAGATACATATAAATACTTAAATACATAGAAAACACCCATGACTCAGCAACAAATAAGTGCTCATCACACAAATAAATGCTCTGACTGGGATTCAAACCCAGGACCATCGGCTTCATGGCAGGGCCACTAGGCCACCGGTCAACAAATATATCGTGGCATGTGGCATCAGTGTAAAGAACATGTAAAAATGTTATATGAATTTGTAAAGAATCCCAAATTGCGTACCTATTTATTCCTCGTATCCCCAATTCATAATTCAGAAGAATCGTGTCCTCGTTAGGAGGTGAACCAACAAAACCACGGTCGGCGGGATAGCCGCACTCATAATTTATTACTGTGGTATGTTTGTAACTGTGCCATTGGCAGGATCATCGACAAATGTACTTTCATTTGTTTTCTTTAAACTGATATGGAACAGACTTTTCAACAGATTGTAATATGGCTCTTATTACATTATTTTCCACTTACCTTTTTGACGACCGGTCTGGCCTAGTGGGTAGTGACCCTGCCTATGAAGTCCTGGGTTCGATTCCCAGTCGGGACATTTATTTGTGTCATGAGCACAGAATTATGTTCCTGAGTCATGGGTGTTTTCTATGTATTTATATGTATCTATCTATTATATATATCATCGTCTAGTACCTACAACACAAGCCTTACTGAGCTTACCATAAGGCCAGGTCGATTTGTGTAAAATTGTCCCAAAATATTTATTTATTATTTGTCATGGAATAATTCTTAGGGTTGAATAAAACCATTCTTGGCAAAGTTGAGATCGATAGACATGACACAGGTAAAAATGGTGCTGTAGCCACGCATACCAAGAAGTGAAGACAAAAGCCCAAGACAAGCTACAATGGAAAATGCTGCAATGACAGAGGGCCGGGCCCTCTTCATATTGATGATGATGATGATGGCATAATAATAGTATGGAATATTAAAATGATCCATCATTTATAAATTTTACGAAGACTTTTTCTGCACTTTCGAATAGAGCTATAAGTTATTAATGCAATAGATACCTGCATTGCCTTAAAAAAGGTTAAAATCGAAATTCCGCGTCAAACGACCTATTCAGCTCATTTGCGACATAATCTGCTATCACGATGTAAGTTCCTACGTTAAGTCTGGCAGCTGTGTCGATACGATACCAACTTTACGGTGTATACACTGCGAGCTTGCAAAATTAGCTGTAGGTACAGTCAAGGCCATAAATATATGTACAGTTTTTTATACTTATATATTAAGACTGGCCAGAGTTTGTCCTCAGTCACACCTGGTGGTAAGTGTCGACGAGGTCGAGGGAGTAGCATGCTGGTTCAGTCAACAGCCCATTCAGTCTTGCCTTCAAAAGACCCAAATTATATATTTTCGGGAATACAGACGAAGGGAGCGAATTCCATTCGTTTGTTCCGCATTAGGAAGATAGATGCGAATCGCTTCGTACGAAGGAATGAAATATTCACAACGTAAGGATTTAACCGCTCCCGTCTCCTGGACGTCCGGTAGTCGAACGAAGATGGCGGAATTCAATCGTGCAATTCCTGTGCACACTCTGTAAAACACAGGCAAACTAGCAATCCTACGACGGTGCTCAAGGTTCTGTCAACTTACACTCACCAACTCAGGATCAACTTAGGAGCTCGGTGCTCGCAGACTCATTGGCGGCCAGCTGATACTTGGCAGACCCGTCCCAAAGGTGACAACAGTACTCCATACCTTATTATAATATTGGTATACGGTGAAAAATGTCCGTAATGCCGTGTGGTGCCGACTGACTAGAATAGTACCACCCCATCTTCCTCCGCGGGTGTCATAATAGGCAACATGGGGAAAAAACCGACAAAACCCAATCTACAACTACTGCGATCGCCAACCCGCCTGCCAAGCGTGGCGACTTTGGCAACTACCTCCCCAAGATTATACATTCCATATTTAGGGGAGACCTATGTCCAGCAGTGGACGATTTACGGCTGAAATGATGAAAGAAAAAGTGTCTACAGACTTATGTCCTTGATTGTACCTAACACATTGAGCACTGCGCATTTTCTGCATCCATTATCCTGCTACGCGATTTGAATTAAAACAGCTATGTTAAACATCGTTATCGGGAATAATACGATACAAATTATTACTGTTGTTGCATTTAACAATTGATATAACATGCGATGTCTGTTCAGTTCAGTTATCAGCATACACCGGTTTCGCGGGGGAAAAATGTACCAATGCTAGTGATTCATTAAAAATCGACTTAGTTTATCGACATCCATAAAAATAAATTGTTACAAGTGTTAGAGAAAAACGTCGGCATTTCAACTTTAAAAACATTAAATGATTTGGTATCCAGAAAAGAAATAGAACTGAGTCATATAACAGAAATTCATCAAAACTATAAATTGTTTGAATTTGCTCCAATTACTACAGTTGACCTAGAAAGGTCATTTAGTTGGCTAAAATGGATATTGTCACCCAGGCGACGAAGATTAAAGTCTGAAAATGAGGAATACATTTTGATTGTATATTATAAAAATTATATTAAATATTAAAGAAAGTTAATTCCTCAAAAAGTTTATTTTTGTGTATGTAGTTTACTTCTTCATTCAAATTCTTGAAATTACACAACGGTTGTACGTCATTTTTATCGATATCAACTAATAATGTGTATAAAAGAAAAAGTGTCTACAGACTTATGTCCTTGATTGTACCTAACACATTGAGCAATGCGCATTTTATATTAATCTAGTTTAATGTGTCCTCGCACTTTTAAACGTCAGTACAGATTTGCCCCGGCGAAACCGGTGTTTGGTCATCAGTTACCAACATGAAAAGGCGTAGAATAATTGTACAGAAATATATCCTGGTAACCACTTTGACAGTCTCCGTGCTTTATAAAGTGATGAAGATTTTCATTCACGGTACCTACCACGCGTACTAGCGTAGGGTCTCCCATAGCGCAAAGATACGAGTAATCCAATAGAATCCCCATTACTTCGCGCTCTCTACCAGCCGGGTATAAACTAGCTTGCAGATTAGTAAGAACAATATGATAGTGTATAAGTGATTTCGAACTTGATGCTGAACTGCTGTTTAAGCTCATGTGACCAGTTAACATAGCTACAGCAGCTCGAATATCTTGCCCAAATAAATACATATTACAACGCTGTCTTACACAAATTGACTAAGCCCCACGGTAAGCTTAAGAAGGCTTGTGTTGTGGGTACTCAGCCAACGACATATACAATATACAAATACGTATATACATAGAAAACACCCAGAAACAAATATCTGTGTTCATCACTGAAATAAATTGATGTATTTATTTAAACTTTATTGCACTAAAATATAAAAACAAATGAACAAATGGCGGACTTAATGCCTAATGGCATTCACTACCAGTCAACCATTGGGCTAAACAGAAACGTTCACAATGGTGTAAAGCGAAAATGTAAGAGAATATTGATAAATAAAATAAAGAAGCGAACTGAAAAACGTTATAATAGAGTACATATGAAATACACAAATATAATATTAAAATATATATCAATAAATATACTACCACATAATGATTGCATATTATAGAAGATGGACGCAATTACCCATGCTTCAGCAGGTGTTAACGCAGCATCCGCTTGAAGGCACACTTACTTGGGGCCTGTCTAATGTTGAGAGGCAGCGAATTCCAGAGACGACATGCCTGAATGGCGAAGGAGTTAGTAACAAAACCAGTGCGGTGAAGGGGAATAGAAAGTTTGAGAATACGGGAGCTGCGTAGCACACAGCACTGCGTTTGCCGTGTGATGCCGGCTGATTAGAATAGCACCACCCCATCTCCTCCAGCGGGTGTCGTAAGAGGCGACAAAGGGAAAAGTCCTACGGACGGGCAGCAGCGTCCGTCGAAACCCAATCTACAGCTACTGCGGTCGCCAACCCGCCTGCCAAGGGTGGCGACTATGGCAACTACCCCCAAGATGATACAATTCATATTTGTGGGAGGCCTATGTCCAGCAGTGGACTGTATACGGCTGAAATGTATGATGATGTATGTATGTAGCACACAGCCTGGACAAGGGCTGTATAAATGCCTGCAGTCATAGGCGCATTACCTTATAGCAGCGTCTATAGGACCTCGCAGGTGATAGGTTGAATATACGGAGATTTGACGACATGTCGACAGGCAGGTCTGGCCTAGTGGGTAGTAAAGCTGACGGTCCTAGATTCAATTGTACACTGCAGGTAAGTTGGAACACCAAGTGTAAGGAGACTCAAGTGACGTCAGCAAACTCCTGTTTAAGCTCGTGTGCCATAGGCGCACTACATTGTAACAGCGTCTATAGGAACTCACACCAATATAGTGCTTTCTACGTTGCAGGTAAGTTGGAACACCAAGTGTAAGAAGACTCACGTGACGTCAGCAAACTCCTGTTTAAGCTCGTGCGCCCGAACAGCCAGCATGGCGACGGCTGCCCGAAGGTCTCGCTCGCCTCTGCGCTTCTTCGCCCCGCCCCACTCCACCAGCGGGTCATACACGAACGCCTCCAACAGTGTCAGCAGAGTCTCGCGGCCACGGCGCATCGTGCGGAGGACGTGTTCGCATGCGAGGCGGAAGATACCCTGTGGAAGAAATAGAGGTTGAATAATGGGGCCATTTTATTTAAAGTTGTACACTCAACTTTTTTTTTATTTGGATTTTTTTGTGTGGTTTTTACTCGGAATCATGAGCTCTTTCGAGCCTGATAGGAGAAAAAATGTGTCCCAAGTTTTAGCCTGACTTAACTACAATTATCTTACAAGAAGTTTCGTAAAACACCTAGCGACCATCTTTGTCCTTAATATCAAATAAGGTACCTACTCCCAAATCTTATGAAATAAGATTTTTTATTAAGGAAAGGATACATGTAACCGCCAAACCAAAGACATAAATTCAAGATAACCCTGCGAAATTCCTGCAGTACTATTATTTTAAAATTGGTACCAGTGTTCTACAGCTTTGCAAGATAAAATGTGTCTTGTAGAAATAGTAACATTATATTTTTTTTGACGTCTCGTTATAGGTTACTATCTCGGTTGATTAGAAATGATGGTATATCGTAATAAGCAAAAGTTAAGCATGAGAAAAAATGGGTATTTAGTGAAAATGTATTGAATAGCCAGACTACCTTGAAAATGAGCAACAATGCACAACCAAAAAGTATGTTTTTTAAATCTAAAAGCCTTCTTAGGCTGTTTTTTATCACTACATTTTAACGGCTTTAACATAAATAGACAACATACGTAGTCATTAACAACAGTTTATTTGCATCTATCTTTACAATCCACAGAACATCAAAACATAAACTAATCCAAGATTGAAATTCCGTCAAAAGAATTCAATTTGAGATATTCCCGATAACAAACAAAATAGAAAACGAAATATATGATGCAGTCTACCAGCATATTTCCCTATCGGAACCGGGTCAGCCCCGCATTAGCTAATAGACCACGTACACGTATACCACATATCTACGGCAGGTATCATGCTTTTTCAATGTCTATTAGTGAAATAAAAATTCTATGAACATTTTTGTTATTCAGTATTGGAAACAGACGAAAACAAAACTGTGAACTCAATCATTTTTAGTGTCACATATTCTGTGCCTTTATTTGCTACGCGTAGCTGATCCCTGCGTATTACTCTTCTGCGGAAGAAAGCTAAACACAGAGCACTTGGCTTTCAAAGATTGAATATAGATTTCGATCCACTTGCACTTTCAATAATAGGTATTAATTCTCAAACGGTTATACATTGGAACTATTCATTTACAATTAACAGAAAAATTTACTATAGGCCTTGATAGTTCTAACGTAATGACAATATGATACCTCTGTCGATGCTTTATATGCGAAGATACCTCGCAAAATAGACAAACCTAATTTTCCAAGTGAAATAATAAAAAATATATAGAATATTTTTATGTCTGTTTTGTATCATGTTAAGTACGAAAGGTTGTGTAAATTTAACTTTAAATAATTTTAAAAAAGTTGCGTTTTTTTAAGTAAAACTGCGTCTTGTCCTCCTTCCAGCCTTCATTTTTAGTGGTCTGACCTCAGGGGTAAAATAAAATAGCTATAAACACAACTTTCTCAAATTTTTATCACAATGTTTAATACGTAATATAAAATGTGGATAAGAAAAAGTTGGCGATCCGCCGGTAAGACGTCGTTTCAACTCCGACTCGTACTAGTGAGAATTTTGAAACATTTTTACCAAATCCGATTTCATGTTAGTATCGAGTTTACTATCTGTGCATCTCACTTGTACTGCGAACGAGATGCACAGATAGTAAACTCGTAACTCGTTATCGAAAACCTCAAAGTCACAACTCATGGTAATGGTACAAAAACTATTTCGAGTAAATGGAATCTAACCATGATTATGCCTAGTTTTAGATCTGCAAAAGGCTAGGTTCTATTGAGCCGTGGCAAAATTCTGGGTAAAATAGGTTAGTGAATGACGATGAAACTAAGGAATCTAGGAATCTACATAATTGGTTTAACCTTTTTCTTAAAGCCTGGTCTTCGATGGAAGGAAGGTAAAAACATACCTATACAATCCGGTTGTTCTATGATCTTTGGTCTGTACAAAAGAACTGTTTAACACTGCGCAAAAGAACTTCGCAGTTGGCTACATGAAGGAACATCCGAGATTACAAAACTTTAGTAAGTCTGGCTCTGGACCGACTTAGCGGTTTTCCGTCCGGTGTTTAGTGTACAAATAGCAACACTTCTCACTGGCTATTAGTAGGCTTTACGACGTGGTAATAAGGTCTATGGTAAATCAGTTACCTGCACAAAGTTGCAGTACTTATGGAGGTAATTACAATGAACTCACGCTCTGACCACAGCAACTTTGCGAGCTTGTGCGGGAACTTTGTGGATAAAGGAAATTCCGCTTAACCTTTTATTAAACTTTCAATAATAACACTTTTTTATTCACCCATGAACAAATCTTTAACCAAGGCACATCGCTTCTATATTTTTGACTGGCCGCCAGTGGCGGTGGGTCAACTTTTTTCTTAGGCAAGACGGAGCTAATATGACTTAACATTTTCTTCATGAGCCAAAGGAAAACTGTTGAACTGCGAGAAAGTTAGTAAAGCCGACGGGGATCGGCTTGTACGGACGCGCCGCGGCTGCTGGCCGCCGTCAAAAATATAAATATACGAAGCTAGTTCTGCTAGTTATTTTAGATTTCTGCAAAAAAAATGTAAAGTGTAAAAACATGATGCTTAGATAAGGTTAAGAGCATCCTGTGACTCAGAAGAGACTCAGAAAAAGAAATTAACATATTGCATCTATGGCATGTTTTCTGACTGAAATGAAAAAAAAAAAAATGTTTTTTGAAAGGTGTCCGAAGCTTTTTTCCGTATGATAAAATATTTAATTTAAATGTCATGTAGGTACTGGAAGCCTGTAATTCTATATACATAATCATAGGTTAAATGATAGAGAATGTATCGTTTGACGACAGGTTTTGCCTAGTGGGTAGTAACCCTGCCTATGAAGCTAATGGACCTGGGTTCAAATGCCAGTAAGAGCATTTATTTGTGTGATGAGCACAGCTCAAATTCCTGAGTTATAGGTGTTTTCTACTCGTATGTGTTTAAGTAATTGTATATTATAGATATTGTTGTCTGAGTAGCCACAACACAAGCCTTCTTGAGCTCACCGAGGGGTCAGTCAATTTGTGTAAGAATGTCCTCTAATATATATTATTATTATTTTATGCGTCTATTTGTGAAACATAACGAAGGTATATATAGACTTTTCATTGTTAACATCAAGAGTATTTCTTTTCAAAAACCCGGGCGGCTACTCTTGTTAGCAGTCTGCGAACAACTCGGCCCGCATCACACGATATTTGCATAAGAATAATCTCCTGTCTGCCTGTCTAGAGCTTAGGGGTAGCAAAAAATGCCTTTTGTACACAACCCTTGTTGAAAATATCTACTTGCTAGTTGCCGAATGGTTATTGTTAGATTCGATTGTTATGCAATTTGGATTCGATTGTTATGCAAAGTACTTAAATATTTTGTCTTATTTTGAAATTGGACCACACGAGTATCACCGATTATGAAATAAAAATATATCATCAAAACCAGTTTTGCGGAAGCACACTTTAAAAAATGAAATGTGGTATGCAGGTAAAGCCGGGAAATTAATACAGGAAAGTTTTTAACCTGGAAATTTTCCATTAGTTTAGGCAGACCAAGTCGCGAGTGATTAGTTCTCAACGAAACAAACAGAATCTATTAGCCGGCACACAACGCAGTTTATAACGGGAATAATGAAATGAACTTAATCCCCGTTTTGTCTCGTAATGGACTCCCGAGAAACTGCAATCTGACCACATCTAAACTGCACATGCTGCTGCATGTGGTGTATACGGTTGTTATCTTTCGGTTCTGAGGTCTCGCCTCAGTGGTCTGTTCTAATTCGGAGAATCCTGGACTTGTACTGCCCCACACATAGTGGTCTCATTATCAAGCGTAGCCGTAAACTTTATATACCAGGGTCAAGATAAGTAAGGTCTTAGATCAAAACTGATTTTTTTTTCTCAATAAATTGTTATTTGATGTTAGTTCATGGCTTGAAGTGTTATATTTAATACTAGTCATTATATTTGTAGACTAATTATTTTAGTTTCCTTACATAGAAATTCGACAACAAAAAATCAAGCAGTCTTTTTTTCTGAGTACCTACAGAATTTCTTCTCACTCTACTTACCCGTAAAGACCCACTAAGAGATAATTATTATTGAACTAAAACCTTTAAGAGGGTGAAATCAGGGTTAGAAGGGTTCAGGGCTTTTTCATTTCCACACACATATACAGCTGAATATTTCCCCACATTTCGGCTTTTACAACATTTAGGCCGGAGGTCACTTCAATTCTGGTTCGTATAACATGAGGGTTCTGTAAGTTTTGGGGAGTGCAGCAGTGGATGCTTAACATAATTTGGCGCATGCAAAGCAAGTGCAAATATTTTGAGAGGCGCACGTAGCGAGCATACAACAGATACCTGCTGAGACTGCATTTTTAGTGCCTGTTGACATTGTACGACAGGAGTATAATACATTGAAATATGTAACAGTAGTTTGAACAATAGATTTTGATCAAGAAAGCACCGCAACACCGCAAACATAGATTAAATGTGGATTTTTGATATTACGTAAAGGTCCACTAACATTTTATTGTATTATAAGTAAAAATAAGGCGAAATCGCGGGTGGAGGTTATTTGAATCATACAATTCTATACGCGGTAGCACGCAAGCCAAGTTCAAGCTAACAGAGTGGCGACCAACTCCGTGTGTGCCTAATATTATACCAACCATTTGATACAACATTTATCCTATTTCACATAAACATTAATGATTTACTGACAACGCATGCGTTACCATTTAGTGGTCACCGCTGCCGCTTGAATCTGTGTGTGCGAAATGCAATCAGTTCAGAGGGATGACGAAGTATGATTATTAGGAACGCAGTGCTATGACTGTAGTAACGACCATGCCTACTCTGACAAGAGTATATATACGACTAATAAGAAGAGACCGTTTAGCCATGTTACTACGTGCACCGAGTCTTTTTTGTCATATACGCATAGGTAGATTAACAAGTATACCTACAGCTTATTCTTATATGTTATTATTCATGTATGTATTATGTACATAACAAGAGAATATCAGTTAATAATACTTAAAAGTACGTACCTATTAAGTTATAAAACAAAGAGCATTAAAAATTCGGATCTACCATGAAGTAATCAGTTTATACTATTTTAGTGCGAACGAGATGCAAAGATAGTAAACTCGATACTCGTTATCGAAAACGTCAATGTCACAACTCATGGTAAGGGTACAGGCCAAGGCTGTATATAAGTAGGTAACTCCGGAAACTCTATACTTACAAATATTGATGTGCTGCATAATGTTGCCGCTGTTGCACCTCTGTTAATATTACAACGGCGGGGATAATGTCCGAACAACCAAAACAATGCACACATAATAAAGTTTACATGTAGATGCTCTCTGGGTTAACCTCTAAAGCGTCTGTGAAAGTGCCGAGCGGTAGACTAAATGTCTGTCCCCGGCACAAAATTAAATGCGCATTTTACTACCAACCTTCGAAAAGCCTGGCTTTCCGAGATTTCGGCGCGGTCCGCTCCAAATACCACATATTTTCACATAATGTGGGCACAGCGGTAAAATTTAACTAAATCTTCAGGTCTTTCGTAACCTAAAAGAATCTCATGATTTATTACTAGTTAGTCCTTCGGGCCTTTACCTTTTCTTTTACTTATGCAACGTGCAATGCATAAAAAATGCACTCGTATGTAATCCATATTTAGAAATAGCTTCGTAACAGCACAGTAAAAGAGGAAATATTATGTGAATAGTTTTGGGCATAACCTTAAAAGTTTTTACGTTCCAATAAAATCTATCAAGGTTGTCTGAAAAAGATTTTTATGATTTTTAGGGGTCTGTCTTGTGGCTTCATGCTGACGTTTAGAAAGTATTTCGATATCAACATTTTCATACTATGATGGAACGCGTGGAATAAAAGTACAATCGTAAATAATTTGTTATAATTTTAAAACCCTATAAAGAGTCTATCCATAGCTATACTTTTGCCTAGTGGTACTCGCCGCTCAATCTCTAAGCTTCGCAGACCTGATCAATATCTCCTTATATTTCAGTATATCATGACTATAAAATTGTAGACACATAAACACGTGTATAATCAGTTGCAGAGAAGCCTGTCTCCAAACTTGATTGCCATTTAAAAATCCTTGTATAGGTGAAAAACTTTAGTGAAAGACCATGTCTATGTAGATGTGCTGACAATTATATGGACCTTAGGTACGTCAAAATTTGAATGGAGAACGCCGACATGTGCACACTTTACTACTAACACACTACTACATAGGCCAGATGCTTTAGCTAAATTTTCACCCATATACTGTTTAAACTGAGATAAGTATTTTATGTCGCATAATACACTATCTCTAGGTATACCGAAATAACAAAAAACTGCTTCATTAGGAACCCTTTTTACTATTAAATATGAAAAATGCAAGTAACGATTGGCCAACCTAGCTCTGAAGCCAGGAGAGCTATTGAGCCACATCAGATTTGCATGTCATGCTTCGTGGCACAATTTTGAATGTTAAGTCGCTGTCGGTTCTTTATAAAACTACATCTGAAAAGAATTCAGATGGGAGATGAAAGGTTGGTCCATTAGTTATTAATGAGGACGAAAATAACCATTGCGATGGAAGGAACGAACGAATTGGATGTAGGTGTTAAGACTTTTTTACCGTCTTCGTCCTTAAAAATTGAAATATCGTTTTATTCATCTTTAATTTTCTTTTTTTTTAGCAAAATTTCGATATATTCCAAGAACATGTGGCTATATGTTCGTCGTTTCACGTACAACTATCAGATACACGAATAAATTAGTATTTAATAATGTATATTGTAATTCCACAAACCGACAAAGGTCAACAAACGCGAACGGCTTGCGTGGTGAAACATCTCGACCAATATTCGAGTCACATTGAGTTACCGGATTTAAAACAATTAATACACCGCATCGACGACCGGTCTGGCCTAGTGGGTAGTGACCCTACCTATGAAGCCGATGGTCCTGTGTTCGATTCCCAGTCAGGACATTTATTTGTGATGAGCACAGATATTTTTTTTCTGAGTCATGGGTGTTTTCATGTATTTAAGTATTTATATGTATCTGTCTATTATACATCGTCGTCTAGTACCTATAACAAGCTTTACTGAGCTTACCATAGGACTAGGTCGATTTGTGTAAGATTGTCCAGAAATATTTATTTATTATTTATTATTATTTATATTAAACCGCTGAACCAATTGGGATGAAATTTTTTATGGAGAGAGTTTGAGCTATAAGAAAGGACATAGGATATTTTTTATCCCACAACCATACTTTAAAGACAGGCATGGCTGGCCGACGAAGTTGCGAGGACAAGCTAGTATGTAAATGTATAGTTAGGTAGTCTTTATCTGTATGTTTTACAATATACGTAGGTTTTAGGTATGTTAGTCAAAAACAGGTGTGGGTCTACGAGTATTTTTTTTATGACATAGGCGGGAAACGAGCAGACGGAACGAGCACCCGCAACACCAGGGGAGTCACAAGCGCGTTGCTGGCTTTTAAGGGGGGTTGGAGCTCTGGGAAAAGGGCTCTGGGTTGTGTTCCTGATGGTGAGTAAGGACTCACCATCAGGAACACAACACTACATACCTGAAAGGTAGCAGTGCTATTATGGCTGTGGTCTTCTGTAAGGAGGAGGTACTTCCCCAGTTGGGCTGCCCCAGATTCAAGCGTGATGGTCAACGCTGTGCCCTACCTCTCATTGTTGAACGCAGTTTAAGGACCCGGGTCCAAAAATGTATGGTATGTATGGTAGGTATGTATAATTTATTGTCAAAATCGTATCTAAAAGTCTGCCATTTTACAGTATTGCACTGCTATCAGCACTGGTTAATAGACCAAGGTCAACAGCTCAAAAACATCAAGTCATCACATGAACACTGCTATTTTAAAGCGTATACAATAAACTTTAGGGTTCACATTACCATGAAGAATTAAATAGTGATGTTTCGCATTTTGTTGAAATGTTCGCGAGGCAAAAGACTTATGGCCATAATTTCGGGGGCAACTGTCAGATTGTTAATACTAAAAGATCATAAGTACCTAAGTGTTATTTTGTAATTCAAACCCTTTTGGTACGGGAGTTGTGAATTGAGGCCTAATTTATGTTTTCATTTTGCACTCTGCGATAATATATTAGTAGGTGCTTTATCGGGGTGGAGCGTGTTCGGAAAAATGTATGCGAAATTATTCTCTGAACCTTATACCACGTCAAGACATGTCCAGTACTACTACAACTAGTTCAGCCATAATCACCACGGTTGGCAGTCAGATTCGTGATATGTTTCACTGATCCAGGACGCTGCTGCCGCTACTGGGTACCTGATTAGGTACCAGGGTAACATATCCTCTCTGTAGTGTCTTTCAAATCAAACCTACAAGTATATGTTGTTCAATCAATTAAACTTCTACGCTTGAAACAAACTCACTTCGCTGACTGAAGCGAACTTCGCAGCTACTTAACAATGCATGAGCTTTCTACCCATCTGTTATACCAATTTACTACATGCGTCCTTGTCTCACACATGCGATTGCCGTTTGAACGGAAAGAGATTTAACTACGCAAATACTCAGCTTCAGAATAAGCCCACATTTATGTACCTAAGGCCTGCGGCGTTTGCGAACGGTTCCGGGTTCGATCCCAGCGGGCCGTATTCAACTTCCTCTGAATAATACAAGCGTGTTGAAGGCATACCTACAGCAAACATGTATTACGAATATTTCGGAATTTCCTGTTAGTATTACGGAAACCTCTTTGTACATTTCTTTGATTTATACATTTGTGGAAGCTAAGGAACAAAAGGAAATATTGTCGGTTTACTCAAGATTTTGTGAAGAAAACCGTTTTATCTAAAAATATACCTTTCATTAACATTTACGGGTTTTGGCTTACAAACTAAGAATTGGATTAAAAAATCAAGCTTTGGTATTTTTTTTAGCCTGTGTTTAAGTGTCCCACTGCTGAGCCAAGGCCTGCCCTCTTTTTCTCCACTCGACCCTGTCACTTGTGTGATGTCACCACTCTACGCACAACGCGTCCAGGCTTTGGTATTAAATAAATAAATATTACAGGACATATTTACACAAATTGACTGAGACACACGGTAAGCTCAAGGATGCTTGTGTTTTTATGTACATACGAGTATCTTAATTAATTTTATTATACCTAATACGTAAGATATTCAGGAACAGAATTAATAATACGCTTCAAAAGAAAATTAACTTCTCATTTTCTCTAGACTGCAGCTCAGTCGTGATACATGCATTGTTGATAGACCGAGAGCTAGTCCCGGCTGGTATGCGCTAATGAGAGAAGGGATCCCGACGTTAGGTATCATTACTATTTACTAATGATTCCAAACAAGCGGTACTGTTTAGTAATGATAGTGTTTCTGTCTCTCGATGACACTATATAGATGTAGGTCAGAGAGGCAGAATGGATACTCGTAGCCAAGCAGTTTTCGAAATGATAAAACAACCTCGCACGTTTTTTTTTACATGACTGACCAGCGTTTGACCTTAGTCGCACCCTCGCACCTGATGATGGTAAGTGTCGACGAGGTGGAAGGTGTAGCAGGCTGGTTCCGCACGTTTATAAATCTTATCCATTGACATAAAAATCGCCTCGGTTGTTTCAACGCTAAGGCTAAAACACGAAGCAAATTTTGCCACCCACCTACTACTACTACTGTCTACTACCATAACTTTTGTAATTCTTGTCTTTGCTAGAAATAAGAGCGTCGTGATCGAATCTTCAATTGACTTAACAGAACTTTAATATGGTTTTCGGTTGCCGGCCGAAATAAAACCGAGCCGCCCGGTGACCTCGAACGCTGCAAAACGCCGGCATGAAATTTAAATTCAGTGAACGCCATACTATCTGTTTTTATTTGTTTTACTTCTTAACAAAGCTTTGTTGACCTGCCATTTTGGCATCAATGAATGGTTAGACAAGAGAGTACTTTATAAATGATAAGAACGGCTCTACTCGCGTTTATTTAGTACTCGCGTGACATGTGACATTGGAGAACCTATTCCTCCATTTTCAAGCACTAAGAATGCTGAGATTCGTTTTGCCGCTCGCGTCGCCGATCTGTCACGCAATACCGCGCGTCGCGTTGCCGGCGCAGCTCTTGATGTCTAAAACCGGCTGAGGGCGGTCCGAGACCGGAGCCGTTGTATTACTAAGACGCAGTTTTAATTCGTCCACCAATCCAAAAGTCCAAACAGCTCTAAGCACACCGATTTCACTGTGTCCACTAAACTGTATCTCAGGATAGTTTTGTGAGGGTTTCTCATTTCCTATCGCCGGGCCAGCTCTCTGTCTATAAGCTATGCCCTGGGGCAGTAAATATTATGAGTCAATAGCTCGCCTTCGTTAGTCTGCTGCATTATTAGTCGGTTTTCTTCAAGCTCGGATACTAACGAGGGGAATAATAGGGTTACACGACGGTAATTTGATGCTTTCGCTCTCATTTTTGTTTGTGAGCACGCCAACACTTTTAAGGTTCGACTACATGCTCAATAATTTCTGCGCAAATTCCAATTGGATTGGCATATGCGTTAAGATGGCAAAATAGTTTACCGTTTGTTTTGTTACCAGTTTGGATGCCATACAGTTTATATACGCAAATTTTTGTACTAACTTTGTGCGCATTCGTGCCTATTGTGTGGATCATCATCATCATCATCGCTTCAGCCACAAGACGTCCAACGCTGGACATAGGCCTCCCCTAATAATGACTTGTATCATGTTTTTTTTAGATTAATTAGAAAAAAATACATTTTGGAGGAGCCTTATGTCCAGCAGCTTAAGGCTAAAATGATGATCTAAAAGCCATTTACTAGCACATTTTTGCTTTAATTATTTAAATAATACTACGAGATAAAATACATTTGAAGCGAATAAGCTTCTAATTAGTAAAAATATGGCGAGCGACTTAAAAATCAGGTTACCTCAAAAATTCAGCTACAGAAAAGGTCAGAACAAAGCTCATTATGTAATCAGGAACGTAATTAGTCCTCAAAGGTACTGGGTAATATATTTTTACTGTTCCACAGTGCTCCCAGGCCCAGTTGGGGCTATTATAGGATCTTATTCAAATTAAAAACACACAGTGTAACGGTTTCAGAAAGTTTGATACTTCTTTGTAAACAATCATTCATCATCATAGGCCTCGCACAAATTTGACTTGTATCATCTTGGGGGTAGTTGCCATAGTCGCCACGCTTGGCAGGTGGCGACCACAGTACGTGTAGATTGAGTTTCGATCTGCTGCCCGTCCGTAGGATTTTTCCGTTGTCGCCTCTTACGACACCCGCGGGAGGAGATGGGGTGGTGCTATTCTAGTCAGCCGGCATCACAAGGCAAACACTATGTTTATAAAATTGTTATATTAATTTAAAATAATTAAAGATTGTGAAAACAGGCGTCTCACAGGTTTCTTAAAACCAAAATGACAAGTTTGGGACTCTGCCTATCAGCCACGAACAGCCACTGCAGGACATATGCCTACCCCAAATGGGAGGTTAAATGCCAAAATCGCCACGCTTGGTAGGCGGGTTGGTGAACGCAGTGTGTTACACCGCTACAAAGGGACGCTATTATAATTAGCTTGACAAATTAATCACGCGCGAAGCAATTCGACTAACGTTGTAAAACCATCTAGTTTATTATAGGTAGGTACGTAGGTTCGTTACTGTAGATACCTACTTGGGTGTCAGTTACCTTAATGATTTTGACTTTTGTGCAGAAAATCAAATTGCTTTTACTCAAGCTCAAGACTCGTATTAGGTACGCTTCCGCGAGGTTCATTACCAAACAAATGGCAATAAGTAAATGTAAGAAGCATACTCGAGGGAGTAATTCATCTTGCTTCGTAATCATGAATGGAAATGTTGTTTCGAACAAGTATATAATATTACATAAACATTTTCAAAATCAAGTAATAATATAAATATTTTCCGAACTTGCACAATTCTACCTACAGAACAGCTCAATAACACTTCTGTTGTAGACACTAGATGAGGATATAAATACATAATAAATACTTAAATTGATCGATAACGTTCATAACTCAGACACATTTTTTTTAATACATATACTCGCATACACGACTGACAACCGTTTGACCTCAGTCACACCTGATGGTAAGTGTCGACGAGGTCGAGGGCGTAGCACGCTACTTGAGTAACAGCCTATTCACTCTTGCCTTGAAAATACCCAAATTATATATCTTTCTTTTCTTTGGGAATACAGACAAAGGGAGCGAATTCCATTCCTTAGCAGTCCGCATTAGGAAGGTAGAAGCGAATCGCTCCGCGCGAATGGATGGAATATTCACAACGTAGGGATGAAACCGCTCCCTTCGCCTGGATGTCCGGCGGTGGAACGGAGATGGCGGAATTAAATCGTGCAATTCCTGTGCACACTTTCCAAAACGTATCCAGTAAAACACAGACAAACTAGCAACCCTGCGACGGTGCTCAAGGCTACAGAGTTGTGCAGGTCTGTTAAGTATCAGCTGGCCGGTTTGGATTCAATAGAGCACCGAGCTCGCAGACTCATTGGCGATCCTGATTGATCAATGAGTCTGCGAGCTCGGTGCTCTATTGAATCCAAAGCGGTCAGCTAATACTTGGCAGACCCGTCCCAAAGGTGGCAACAGTACTCCGTACACGATCGAACCTGAGCTTGGTAAAGTGTTTGAATTCTTGACAAACACCCAAATAAATGCGATTCGAACCCGAGCTCTGCCGCTTTGGATGCAGTCACTACCGAATAACGACTAGGCTTCAATGGCTTTCTAGCGCGTTGGCTCAGAAGTATACCCCTTGCTTTGAAAAGAGCCAATATAAATCTTTCCGGGACTATAAATTATACTTCTCTCTCTAATTATTAAAGTTAAAAAGTGACCTACGCCTCGGCCTACGCGAATTGTTCCATCAAATTGTCGGAAACCTGTTTCGTCATATTTGATTCCGACGAGTTTCCCGGCGGGACTTGTTACCTTATAAGTTAGTGATTCGCCCCGGGACTTCCAACGGCTCTATTTATATACGGGATTAGCACATTCGCAGCAATGTCCATGTTTTTGTCCATAAGGAAAATCATGATTGAATTAGCTGTCAAAATTTTATGCTCAAAATCAGCACTAAATATTTTTAGACCGAGCCGAGCGGGGGCCGATTTTTGAGTCGTGCACTAATGTTCAAAAGACTTTAAGAACGAACATTCTTTTTGTACAAAGTGTACAGTGCACCCACGATTATTGTTTGTATAATATAAGTTCATCGTTTCTGAAAATTGCCCCTCTAAATCATCATCATCTTTGCAGCTAATTCCAGGAATTGTTGTAGGCACTAATTTTACGAACGCGACTTCCAATCTGACTTTCGAAACCAGAGGGTAAATTAGGCCTTATTGGAATTAGTCCGGTTTCCTCCCGATGTTATCCTTCACCGAAAAGCAAATAACAAATGAATCATCATCATCACATCAGCCGCAGGACGTCCAATACTGGACAAAGGCCTTCTCCAAAGCGACAAGGACCACTCGAGAACCTTTGCGCCCTAATCTTAAAGCACCTGGCGTATGTAGTAGTAACGTGTATACACGCATGTCGGCGTTCTATATTCAAATTTTGACGTGAGTTTCATATTCATTTTCTGCACAACTACATAGACATGGTCCTTCAGTGAAGTTTTTCACTTATACTAAAATATGCTCTCAATATATAAGATATGTATTTTATTGAGCCGTGATTAGTGGAGTTGCGAGCCATATCCGTATTAATATTTGATGGCCTGCCAAATTGGGCTATAAATACCCCTACATTATGTAGGCGAGTGAAGGATGTTTGCTTCCTCGCCTCCGCTAATGACCTATGTGATATCGATTTCCATCTAATGTTAATAATTGCCGAGAAAATGATTAGTTTTATGGAGCCTTGGAGTAGTTATTATAGAGGTCAGACGCTGAGAAATAGAAATTGCCATTTTCAACAAATGTATTTTTTTATAATAAATGTTTTTCCACTCAGAATCACGAGCAGTTCTAATAGACAATAAATTCCACACAAATTCCATATATTTTAACGATTTTATCCTTTGCTACCGCTTTACAAAATATATGAGAGATGGTAACAAAATAGGAAATAAAAACTTTGGGACAATATTGTTCCTATTCAATTTAGAAAGAGCTTATGATTCTGAGTAGAAATGACATAAAATTTACGTAAAATTTATTCTTTCATAGGTAAAGTGTTATTTTATTTCAACCAAGTTTCTTCGAGCATAAAGCCCCGGGTATGTCCTTAAACTACGTCCAACAATGAGAGGTAGGGCACAGCGATGACCATCACGCTTGAATCTAGGGCAGCCCAACTGGGGAAGTACCTCCTTACAGAAGACCACAGCCATAATAGCACTGCTACCTTTCAGGTATGTAATGTTGTCTTCCTGATGGTGAATAAGGTTCCCAGAGCTCCAACCCCCTTAAAAGTCGGCAACGCGCTTGTGACTCCCCTGGTGTTACGGGTGCCTATGGGCGACGGTAATTGCTTACCATCAGGCAATCCGTCTGCTCGTTTGCCACCTTTGTCATAAAAAAAAGCCGCTTTTAACTTTAATACCCATTGATGTGTCAGTAAACGTACCACAGTCTGAAAGAGGATTTTAATAAAAATATGGAAATGATTAATTCTTGTAGAAATTAATTTTGGCTTACTTAACAGTCGCATGGTATATTTTGTAAGTGGGAACTTGTCGTTCCAAGTTTTAATGAAGTGTCGCCTCGCGAACGGTGCACAGTTCCACGATACTATCTCAAATAGGGACAATTAGTAGTACGGAAAATAATTGCCGATGAGGAATGAGTACTAACAAATATAAAGAAAAACGTATTGCAAATTATTATTATATGCTTGCGCGCGTTTTCATTCCAACACTTTCAATTTCAGTAAACTGATACGGCAGGCGGTCGTCTTAGCGATCCTTAAGGGAGGCCTGTGTAGTCGTATAAGTCTTTCGGCTGAAATAATGATGATGATGATATGGCAGGATGGATAACAATGTGACACTGTATCTTAATCGCTTTAAACCTCAAGATTAACAACTTGATAAATGGACAATACGCTATAAGTATATAATATATCAATCGCTATATATCATCCCGTTTGGGGCGTAAAAGTTCAGACCCCCACAAGGTGGACCGACGACCTGGTAAAGTCATAAACTTTGACAAGATGATGTTAAGCAGTTAACAGACGGTTGCGCTAACAGAATTTCCCATTCCATTGATGAAAACTGCAACCACAGGGGCCTGTTTGTTAATGGACACGCACTTTATAGCTTGAGTACGTCCGACCTGCCTGAACATGTCGCGCCTTTCGCTTGCTGAGACGTATTACCTATAAACACTTTTATCTTTTAAAATTCTCGTGTCGGACGACAACGGAGCCGGGCCCGTGCCCCAAGTCGGCGCTCAACTTGCCACTCTTAGCCGCGGGCGCCTGCCCGTTTGTGCACTATGACGTATTAATACCGAAGATTGGTTAGTCAGTCTGTTTTCTAGCGATAGCTTACATGGCGATGAAAAGTTAGAAGTTTAAACTGAAGACACTAAGTGCAAGTCTTGAATGGACTGAGAGCGGAGCGATCCGCGGGGCGTGTAGCGTAGCGTCGAGATTCCAAGGTATATGACTAGCGTGCACTGTGGCCGCTTCCATACGTTTGCATATGTTTAATATGTACGCCGCGCGCCCCGCTACACGCTCAATTCGAGCGTCCAACTCAGGCTTTACTAGATAAAATTGCACGTATCAAATAGCTTAGACTGTAAAGTTGATGACCTATGTCCAACAGTGGACATCTTTTGCCTGATATTATTATGAATACAAATATTAAAACTTAAGTAAGTATATAAGTGCTCATTGAAATATAAATTGTTTATACGTCAAACATACACAATAACTTCTTATGGAACTTGATTTTTTTTAAACAAGTTGGTTAAAAACAAAACTTAAGTGGGACAATAATAGATAATTCAATAGTACGAATTTGCCAGATATAAGTCATATTCAACAACTTCTACGCTTATATAATTAACGAAAAACCTAAATATTTAGTGACCTTTGTTTATTTAAGTTTGTTAGAAAACCCAAATTTTGTTAGAACTAACCGTACATTCATTGATATTCTGTATAACTTTCACGATATTTCTACTCCAATGTCTAACATAACAAATGCTTGGAGAAAATCTTTTGTCCTTTCCTTCCAAGGCTACAATAATAAAACCGTTCCACGCTAGAAAGGCATGGTTAATAAATAAGGAAATGTTAAGGACAGTTCTTCGTGTGTAGTCGACATTTTCCTAGATTAAGCAAAGATACTCGTAATACTGCCGTAGACACAAAACCAAAAGGACGCAAGATGCATGTTGTTAGAGCTTAAATCCGACGTTACTTAAAGGCAGTATCACGGAGGCATTTTAAAATTTCAGTTCGTCGCAAGCAGTCTCTTCAAACAGGCAGGGAGTTTCAAGTTTCATTAGCCTTACACTGAGTACTAAACCAGGGTTTTTGTGCTTCTCTGAAATTGGCAGTAAAAAAAGTTTTTAATCAAAAACATTTTTCATAACAAGCTATTCTAAAATACCCAAAGACTGGAGTTTTTTAATAGTTCCTGGTAACCTTTCGTTATCATCAAAACTTGAACGTCACCAATTTTAAATAGGGTAGAGGCTCACTCCCTCGTCAGGACAGCTCCTTGGTACCATTGTCATCCAGCTTACATAATAGCCAAATTCTAGTTGAATTCAAACTCCGGGAAGTAGGTCAAATTAAACTTGCAATATTCGACTAGGATATAATAAATTATAGACATTGCAAGTTAATCAATAACTCTATATTTAAACTACTTTGTTATTTGGTTATCAAACCTCTTCAAACATGACTGATCACTGAAGTATCAGGCACTCGTTTCAACGTTAAGTGATATTATTTACATTCACTTATTCATATCATTCATTCAATTGTTTAGCAATCAGTACAGGTCGACTCACGAGAGTTGGCGCCGTATGTCTATACAAATCTTGTCAGTGAAGCCCCATTTAGACAAAGCAAGAACTTGTATACGATTTTCATTACATTGCGGGCCTTCGGCGTACGGCGAATTCGGTTGCTTTATATAACCCCGCAATGTAATGAAAATCGTATACCAGTTCTTGCTTTGTCTAAATGGGACTTAAAGTACAAAACCACGCCAACTCTTGTGAATCGACCTGTAATTTATATTGTCTCTAATTATTCAACTGAACCTTAGTTCGCACTACGTAGACATTCTTTAAATTGAACTGTTTAAATCGCCACGATATTTTTACCTCATTATGAATTCCGACTTTATTAAAACGTCGCTGCTGTTATATTTATGACAAGTTGCATGATCTTATGTTTTTGACCATATCTAGTGGATGAATAAATTTAAATTTAATGCAGTACCGAAATATTCAACCCCTCGTCCGCTACGACATCTGATGGCGACAGTACTTATGTACCTTTTCTTTTTGTAATACTTAAAAACTTGCTCGTCTATCTTGCAGATTGCCGTTTAACTTGCTATCGGTACGAAAAAAGTAATTTGAAAATCTCGCTGTCACTACACATGTTCTTGTACGCGTGATTTCAACTCTCGTTTAGTTACTATTATATTACAGTCTACAACACTCCTAGCTATACATTTGTAGACCTTATTATATAAGGCATAAAGTCCACTGATGTACAGTTAAGAGGGTTGCTGTGTGTACTATTACATTGGACTACTTTTTTCAACTGAATGAGAAGTCAGCATTTCCAGGAATAGGAGACCGGCCTGTTATAGTAAGTTGCTACAGTAGTGTTCTTTTAGAGACTCGTTATTACAAGCTACATACGTATATAAAGGCTCCGTAAATCAATACAGAAATGTCAGACTCGTCCGATCTCGCGCGGTCTCGAGTAAAGTCACCATTTGTTTTGTAATCTACCCCGCGTACACAGCGTGACGCCGTGACAGGCTGACAAGGAGACTGACAAACAGGGAAACTGTGGCTTGAGCATTTTTATTTATGTATGATTTATGACGGAGCCGGGTTTTGGTAGCGTATGGCTCGAGCGAGGTCCTCTACTTGCAGCAGATTAAGCAGTAGAATCTACTGAAAAACCTTTGTATCTTGTTGGTAGTGCCTCTGAAGCAAGAGGTCTCGGGTTTGGATTCGGCAGGAGCATTATTGTGTTTATAGTATTTAAATGTATGTATTAATTAAATATTTCATTGTCTAGCTAGTACCTACAAGACAAGCCCTATAGAACTAACTGTAGGACTAGGTCAATTCGTATATAATAATGATTTAAAAAAATATTTAAAGACAATTAATATCAGGGATTATATCAGTCTCATTTTCAGACAAATTAAGCGTTATTCAATTTGCATTTTTATTTCAAAAATTAGGAATTAAGGGCAACATTTGTAGTCACACCGCCGGTAACAACCCCTGCTAGAAATGCATGAGTAGTGACCGGTGGTTACTGCTGGTCGGGATTTTTTATCATTTGTCACAATATCTGTCACACTCCAACAAGTATGTGAGTGCGAAAGTGACGGATAGCGCGATAGACGATAAAATGGCAACCATGCTACATGCGATGCATGTTCAGAACGGATAATATGCTTGTCATATGACGACCGGTCTGGCCTAGTGGGTAGTGACCCTGCCTATGAAGCCGATGGTCCTGGGTTCGATTCCCAGTCAGGGCATTTATTTGTGTGATGAGCACAGATATTTGTTCCTGAGTCATGGGTGTTTTCTATGTATTTAAGTATTTATATGTATCTATCTATTATATATATCGTCGTCTAGTACCTACAACACAAGCCTTACTGAGCTTACCGTAGGACTAGGTCGATTTGTGTCAGATTGTCCCGAAATATTTATTTATTTTTTATCGCGCTCATGTACTTGATGAATGACAGATATTGTGATAAATTATAAAAACCCTACCCCTCAGGAGAACAGGCGTTATTGTATGTATACATAATATTGTCTTCGGTTGCCGCGATAATTACTCATGAAATAAAACAACTAAAACGGATTAAATCGCGTATACTAATTTAAACTTCATCCCGACGTTTCGAACCCTTTAGCAGCGTTCGTGGTCATCGGGTGGACTGAGGAAAAATATTAATTTACCTCCATCCTCAAAAAATTACAAAATGCAAACCTACCCACATATAAATTATTAAACAATTTTGGGGGCTTACACATGATAATTACACACGCCAGAGGGGCTTATTACATTTTAAAGTCCAAAACATTTTTATAAACTACAAATTACAATGTCCACACTGTCCAACACTATGGCCTCACAGTCTTGCCTGCTGTTTTATTAAATGAACCACAGGATCCCAAGCTGGTGGTACAGAAAAGCCATCCTCTCTATTGAAGTTTGGATACTTCTTAATTTCAATAGCCTCTCGCAACATTCTGGGAATATATCGTTTCTCCTTGGCAAGGATTTGGGGCTTATCAAACTTTATCGAGTGATTAGGCTTATCCGTGACATGCTCCCAGACTGCAGACTTAGGTCGACGATGCTTGACATCAGCTATGTGTTCCTTGACCCTGGTTGAGATGCTCCTCTTTGTCTGACCTACATATGAGAGACCACATTCACACTCCAACTTGTAGACTCCAGCACTTTGTAGAGGGGTGGCACATTTCACAGGCCTCAGAAACTGTGACATCTTCTTCAGTGGCTTGAAATAAGTTTTTATAGAAGCACGCTTCAAGATATGGCTGATCCTGTCGGTGACCCCTCGAACATTATCATCATGTGTAAGCCCCCAAAATTGTTTAATTATTTATATGTGGGTAGGTTTGCATTTTGTAATTTTTGAGGATGAAGGTAAATTAATGTTTTCCCTCAGTCCACCGGATGACCACGAACGCTGCTAAAGGGTTCGAAACGTCGGGATGAAGTTTAAATTAGTATACGCGATTTAATCCGTTTTAGTTGTTTTATTTCATGTATGTATGCATGTATAAAAACCCTACCATAATAAGCTACCTACCTGCTTTATATACAATTTCATCGCCAGCTTACCTATTAGCTAACAGTATTAAACAACAATCATTAATTATAAACAAAATAATCATTCACTGGAATCATTTGTCTCTGTTTGAGCGCTCATTTCACGACTCAGCAGCTGCGTTGAAATGGCGATCTGCTCATTAAAATTGCAGGTAATACATTATCTGGTGAATCGTGTGACCGATTTGTTCATTTTCAAATGTAGAACTTAATCATTTTTCCATATTTATTTTTCGTTAGCAGTTTTTTGTAATTGTTGGATATGTTTTCTTGTAGAATAACGCATTTTTAAGTAATATGTTTAGGATATCTTTTGGAAAAAATAAGTCCCGCCGATTTTCTTACCGGTCATGAAAGTCAATGCTTTTCGGGTCAGAGGTGTAGGGTTAGAACCGGTGTAGTTTTTATTTTTCTTCTTTTGTATATTCGACGTGTAAAATTGCCCTTGCGGCCTACTTACTGAATAAACGTTTGAGTTTTGAATGTACGTTAAAGTAATAATTGCAACAACTGAAACGAATAAATGGGTCATAAAAGTTGATTAAAGCAAAGATCATTTTTTCTGTGGTCAATAGTTAACGGCTTATGTTATTACTGGTTGTTTATGTAGTATACTTTTACGTAAGAGAGGAAGTGGTTTCTGTTCATATTTCTAAGCATATAAAAATTGGCTTTTCCCTTAACTTTCGCAATGTCCACAGTACGCGAATCTAATTGATATGTATGATTCACATGTTTAATACACTTTGAAATCCTATAATACAGCAAGCGATCTCTGCAGCCACCGAATCCCAGCGACCTGTAGGTCAACCGTCCATCAAGTTTGTGGACACCCGAAACTGCGGTTTCCTATCATTGGTCGCCACTCTGTGACTTTTCTGCCCCAGTGGTGATCAACCCTCCGAGTTATGTGTATTGCCACTGCAACTGTGCGATCCTTAGGATACACATTTCTGATTCTGTCACAAACTCCGAGCATAACTTATTCTGTTTCATGATATTTATTGTATCCATACTAATATTATAAATGCGAAAGTAACTCTCTCTGCCTATCTGTCTGTTACCTCTCCACGCTTAAACCACTGAACCAATGGCGATGTTTGGTATGGAGAGAGTTTGAGCTACGGTAAAGCACATAGGATAATTTTTATCACGCAACCATACCTAAAATACAGGCATCGCTGGCCGAGAAAAACCTAATATTTTTATATATTTATCTACGTACATATCATAAGTGCTCTAAAATGCGTCCAGAAACCGTAGGCAATGACCAGCATTATCAACCATCAGAAAGATTTCAGTAGGTAATGTTGACATTACCTACTGAAATCAGTAGGTTATGCATTTAAATTTGGAACAGCTGTCAAATTCAAGTGGGGTGTCTAATCTAGTATCTACAGATATTAAAACAGCCATTGATACGAAACGCCAATTCGTTATGTTTTTTTAATATAAATCGAACGACATTTGAACTCGAGTGACAGTAGAATAGGTAGGCCTCCCACAAGATGGACCGACGACCTAGTTAGAGTCGCGGGATACCGCTGGATATGGAAGGCGCAGGATCGGTCTTCTTGGGTGGTTCTGGGGGAGGCCTATGTCTAGCAGTAGACGTCTTTCGGCTGACATGATGATGATGATGATGACAGTAGAATAGGGAGTTCATTCGCTTGTCTATGGTTAAAAAAATTGACTGAGATACGAAATACGCAACGCCGCCGTTCCAAGCTGTCATTTGTTTTGTTGTTGACTTTTAATGTTTACAAGTAACCCTAGTAATAAGTCATTTCCCTACGGTTTCTGAACCCATCTTAAAACACTTAATGATATGTGTGTAGATAAAGTAGTGTATGTAGCTATACATGATTAGGCATTACAGCAATCGTGTGATATTATTATGAAACTCGCCTTCGGATCGTTTCATAAACCCACACTCTTCTTGTAATGCCCTTCATTATGCACAGATACATAAACTACTATTATAAAACATACTATATATTTAAAGACTTCTCTAACTTGTTTGTGTTTAAATATCAAATTTAAGATGGCGATTTTCAAATAGCTCGTGAAGTTTTCCCTCGTTCCGCCTGCAGTCACTTAAAAACACATTTAACGTCTGCCGTTCGCATAAATATAAAAAAAAAAACAAGGAAATTGCCTGGTGTATTTTTGAGTTTAGCACACTTTTGAATATAGGGACTTGTCAATATGTCCATAAATTATTGCGAAAGTTATGTTAATGTCACATGGAATTCTATTAGTAGAAGATTAGGAGTATGGAAACACTGTGTTTATCATACCTTCACTAATACCAAATTAAGTGCTATAAACTCTAAATAAAGGAGGAGTTTTCAGGCTATATGTTATACCTACTCACGTCACGGTACCTTCACCTTGATATGATAAAATTTGCAAGTATATCATTTATTTCAGGTTCAAATCCCAGTAAGGGCATTTATTTGTGTGATGAGCACAGCTATTGTTCCTGAGTCATGGGTGTTTTCTATGTATTTAAGTTTTGGATATAATATATGTGTCGCTTAACTTCAAACTCAGGTAAATCCATTTTGCTCTAAGGTTGATAAGCATTCAGATTATTATACATTTTTTTTAGATAATCAACCTTAAAGCAGAATGGATTTACCCGAGTTTGAAGTTAAGCGACACATATATCGTTGGCTGAGTACCCACAACACAAGCCTTCTTGAGCTTACCATGGGGCTCAGTCAATCGTTGTAAGAATGTCCTGTAATTACTTATTTATTATTTATGGTTCGTGGCCACAGGACAAGGTTAACAATCGTTTTCAAGTGTAGCCACTGAAGATCACTGCGGCCCGGATGAAATTATAATGAGTGGGCGACTCGACCGTCTCGTCTAGAGGGGGGGTTAGGTTGTTAGGGGGAGAGATGCAGTATTCATCGAGGAGACTGGACTACTTCGGCACTATTAACGTTTCGACTAAGACTGCTTTCACACTTGAGCGAATTGCCAGCGATTTCTATACAAAACTCGAACGCGGCGATCTCATCATAGCGATCGAATTTGTATAGAAATCGCTGGCAAATCGCTCAAGTGTGAAAAGGCCCTTAGAATAATCAGTGAAGATACTAACATTCATTCATTCAAATTACAAATGTGTGGGTTGAAAACAATTTGTTCCCTTGCTTTTGTTTTATACAGCCTGTGTGCATTTCGCCTCACTAGCTCGGAAAGAACTTGTTTACTATTAAAAACAGATAGCAAAGTTACATCCTATTCACAAGAATGCAAAGTAATTTCATACAAATTGTTTATTACTAATCGAGTGTTTTTTGATGTTAGCTGTTTGGATGTTCTTTTATTTAATGTTTATTAATGATAAATAATGCATTTTTAAAGCTTTATAGTTAATTTTTCCTCGCGGTAGTGAGGTGAAAAATTGTGTTTCACTCGGTAGCAAAGTGTGTTCCCCTCTCGTGCTTTGATACCCTCTCAATACTCAAGATGTGGAATCTTGAGCTTTGGGAGGGTTGAAAATTTGAACCACTCGCTATGTTCGTGGTTTAATTTTGGAATCTTTCGCTAGCTCGGGTCTCAATATTAGCACGAGAAGGTAAACACTAACTTTGCCCCCTTGTATAACAAATAACTATTGTCCCCATTTAAGATAAATTAGTTACGTTTCCGAGTAGCACAGAGAGCCATGTAGCGCACCAACTTGAAGACCGAGTTTGTCAGTTACCGAGGTGCGAAACGTAGGTAAGTATTTAATGTATTATCTAATATAGGTATGTAGATTGTGTAATAAAAATTCAGGCAGTTAGGGTTGAATGTTGAACAGTCTATAATGTTACACAGTACATAATGCACACTCCTGTCTACCCATCGGTTTTTTGCCCTTTGTCTCTTCTAGTGCATTGCATTTCTTAATTTTTTTCAGTTATATATGTATTTTGTCAATAAAGTTATATTACTTTAGTAATAGGAAGGTCTACTAAAAAAAAAATATAATTGCGTTTGGATGTCCCTAATTGCGTAGTACTTGTACTTAAATACGTTCCCTCATCGTATCATTTCCATTCTATATTTAGAAGCCCTTAGCTGAATAAATCCTTTTGAATTAAGACGCAGCCCCTACTACGGGGTTGTTTTGTCGATGCATAGACAAACACTCTTGTCCCCATTGTTAAAAATAGAATGTACAGTCGCCCTCAGATATATCGGAGCTGTGGAGGTGGTTATAAATATCTGAAAGTTTATCGCCACAATAGAGGCGTTGTTCCGATATTTGTTATCACCTTCACAGCTTCGATATATCTGATGGTGCCTGTACTAAATCTGCCAGCGACTTTGTCTGCTCAAGTTAGTTAGTGCTTCGATTAACGTATTTTCAATGTGGCTAATAATATCTTTATAAACTACAGCCTATGCCTTATCTGATGTATGTAAATTGAAGATTCGGCAGACCAAGCTGGTGGTGGAGAGACGAGCTTGACTCCTTTTTGAGAAAATGGTCAGAGACTGTGGTCTATACCGAAAGGTACAGTCAGCAGCAAAAGTTGCTAAGCGTTTGAAGTGTTCAAAATTACCTACACGCGCTCTTATTCTCTTGACAATAGAGATGTGTTGACCTCATTTTGAACACCTCAAACGCTTAGCCACTTTTGCTGCTGACTGTACTACTACTACTTTGTAACATAATATAATACAGTAAATTATGGGTACTAACCCTAGATTAAATATACTTTGTTCTAAACGCAGATATTTTCTTTATTTATGGTAACGATCGCTTGTGGTTCTGAGTAAAAATAGGCCGGAAAAACTGATCAAGAATAAAATGGTAGTCGAGACGTTTCTGGAAAACTCTACAACAGTCAACCTCATACAACACACTCTGTTTCAAAAATTAAAAACGGAATAATAGGTGTTAAATGTAAGGGGGGTTCGCGCCTAGATGGAGAGCTGATAATAAAGATAACTTCTTCTATTCTTTTTATTCGTATTATTTAATACAAGACAAATCAACTACTCGCTTTGACTGTCTCCCACTCACTCAACTAGGAACTCTCCGGTTACATGTTCGAAATAGGATTTAAATTAAGAACTGACACTAGGCCAGCCCGTAATCTCAATCATCAAGAAGTCTGTGAAGGTCACACCTTCACATAACAGTCGTCTTGCCTGAGAAATAAATAGACTCGCGACCATTGCAACACTGGTAGGGGTAGTTAAGTGGTGCTGGATCAAAGAGCATGCATATTGCAAGCGGCGTCTTCGGAAAGGATCTTAAGCCTTCTGCTAACAACGACTCCATTTTGATGGCGGCTTACGCTTTCTTGTAAATTTTAGACCACATGGAACGAAGCTTTTCTTTAAAATAATCCTCTTTTATAATGGTGTTATTTTCTGTTATTACTCGATTCTAATCGTGATTTATTTCGCTTATAATAAGTATATATAATCGCGATAGACCCGTTCTATAGTTTTAGTATGTGTAGAAAACGCGAAAGTTTAAAGTATTTATATTTTATAAGTTACAAATTAAGACTCGACAGATGACTGCGGATTTCACCACCATAGTGTTAACACATCTTCTTTGCCTTTTAATTGCCTTTGGAAAGATATTTGCTTGATGATCTTAATTACCAAGATTACCAACGAAATATCTTTCATCAGGTATTTAAGAAATATTTAGAACTCGGGTAGTGTCCCTAAACTGTGACCAGAAACTACTGGAAGGAGTTGAAGCGGCCTTTAGAGCGGTTGAAAATAAGATAGCTAACCCGCCTGTGGAGGGATAATGGGAGGTTCTATGTCCAGTAGTAGACCGTGGCTATGATTTTTTTCTGTCTCCAGTAATCACCATAAGGAACTAGCACAATAAAAGCTGTGATTAGTGTGTTTCGGCGTAAATACACGGCCTTCGAGCAAATTACACAGCTTTTACTTCGGCTAATAGCGCCATTAAATGCCTCCATGTGTAATGGCAGATCGACGATTTACGAGAGAAATATGTTTTTATATATACTTGAGAATTACAAAAATGTTAATATAAAGCAACATATAAGTATATGTTCTTATACAGTTATATACCAGTGATGATGGGTATTTTTTTACATAACGGACCCAATACCCATAATATTTGGACCCGGGTATGTCCTTAAACTACGTCCAACAATGAGAGGTAGGGCACAGCGATGACCATCACGCTTGAATCTGGGGCAGCCCAACTGGGGAAGTACCTCCTCCTTACAGAAGACCACAGCCATAATAGCACTGCTACCTTTCAGGTATGTAGTGTTGTGTTCCTGATGGTGAGTAAGGTTCCCAGAGCTCCAACCCCCCTTAAAGGCCGTAACTGCTTACCATCAGGCAATCCTTGTGCTCGTTTGCCGCCTATGTCATAAAAAAAAATACAATACACTTTTAGCTAAGTTTAAATTACATAAATTAGAAGCTACAAGTTGAAAGAATTAAACATAATTGCTGTCTAGCTCTTGTCCTATTATATTGTGTTGTTGTTCTATCATGTGCAGATCATTGTGAACGCCTAGTCGCTTGGTTACTTCTTTATAACTACAGATATACTCATAGATAATTTACGACCATCGTCCTTTACTGCAATAGGTAACTTCACGTGTATGCAAGGACTGATTAATAATGTACAAATCAAGGTTAAAAATATCGATACGGCCAATGTGCTAAAATACGTATTCTAGCACCTTATTGTCTTAATATTAAGGTTCCATGTTTACATATTTTAGCAGTTTGGCTGTATATGTATCTTTGACCTCGGGTGTGGTTAGTTTCTAAGGTTACAATCAATACCAATGAAATGAAGTGTTACTGAAATAGCGTAGCTTCCATTGTAAACAAAACATATGTAGTGTATGTTTGACCTATTTCGTAAAATTAATAATTATCGTATTTCTATAGTCATCATCATCATCATTTAAGCAGTAAGTCGCCCACTGCTGGTAGGCCTCCCCAAAATATTATTTGTAACATCATAATAGAAATAGGTATTCGATGGCAATTTCGTGTTTCGCTCATAGTTGTAGCAGTTAGCGAGATACATATATCATACTCCTATAGAAATAAATGTCTAATACAAATTATGGTTAGTTATTATGGTTTAGTTATCAGACGTTTCTGGTTACAAAAAAAATCTATACATAAAATGTGTATAAGTCTACTTCGGATGCTATGAAATTTCTCACTGTACTTCTATTTTAAAATTATCGCTGTTTTACCGTATACCCTAACCATAATCGTCGACCGGTCTGGCCTAGTGGGTAGTTACACTGCCTATGAAGCCGATGGTCCTGGGTTCGAACCCCAGTCAGGGCATTTATTTGTGTGATGAGCACAGGTATTTGTTCCTGAGTCATGGGTGTTCTACGCATTTAAGTATTTATATGTATCTATCTATAATATATATCGTCGTCTAGTACCTACAACACAAGCCTTACTGAGCTTACCGTAGGACTAGGTCGATTTGTGTCCCGATATATTTATCATTATTATTTATTATTTATAATACGGCGACGACAGCTCTGGCCTTCTAGGTAGTTCCCCTGCCTATGAAGCCGACGGCCAAACTCCAGTAATTTGTGCGATGAACTTGATTCACAACTCAGGCCTTCTTGAGCTTACCATGAGGCTCAGTCAATTTGTGTAAGGATTTCTCGTTATCAGACATAGAACTTTATGAGAGGTAGGGCACAGCGAAGTACCATCACGCTTGAGTCCGGAGAAGCCCAACTGGGGAAGTACCAGTTACAGAAGACCACAGCCATAATAGCACTGCTACCTTTCAGGTATGTAGTGTTATGTTCCTGATGGTGAGTAGGATTCCCAGAGCTCCAACCCCCTTAATGGTCGGCAACGCGCTTGTGACTCTCCTGGTGTTACGTGTGCCCATGGGCGACGGTAATTGCTTACCATCAGGCAATCCGTCTGCTCGTTTGCCACCTTTTGTCATAAAAAAAAAAAAAAAATTGGTAGGAACTTCCACACGATATTATATTATGTATAAGTTGTACTTTCTTATTAATATAAGGTTCATCGATTGCATGAATGATGTAATGCACTTCTTGATTTCAGTTTACATGCAAAACGATTGAATACGAAAAAAAATAAGTTGAACAAGTTGAATTTTATTTGAGGAGTTTTAAAATTATTCCAAAAAAATATATAGGTAACATTGATTGCTGGTAATCATCATATTTTAGTAAATTTTGCCAATCCAGTGAAATTAATAGCTAATATAGAATGTCATTACGAAATAAGTATCTACAAATTTTGTATCGGAAGGAATTCCCTAGTTAATTGACGTTATTTCCACCACAACTTTATGTCTGCTTGTACATAAATAGGCATACATGTGGTATCTAATTCTAAATCAGAAGGATAATCCTTCATCGATTTACATAATAACATTAGCTAATAAATTATTTAGATCTGCGTTTTTCTACCTTACTTTTCAAGTTAGACGCGCCAAAATGAACATAAGCTACAACTGACTAAGTAAGGGGCTGCTTAACTTATGCACGAATAAATATTCATATTCGGATGCCTTTGGATGGAACTTAATCCGAGATTTAAATATTTTTAGCTAAGTTACTAAGTCAATCGATTGGAGTCTGAGATAAGAATCCCTCGAGAAATGAGTTTGCAGATTGAAGTATCTGGAAGGCATTATTTGTAAATCTCGTCCGAAAGTTATACTTATATTTAAAGATCCGAGGCTCTAGTGTAAGTTTCAAAAGATACTTACACTAGAGGTAAAAAAACGTTTAGGAACGCGTAAGTGATAATGTGATTTTATATGGGAAAAGCAAACGCGTTCGTGACGTAAAGTTACGTTAAAAACTTACACTCAGGGTCTGAACTAAACGTACCTCTAATTACAATCATCATCTTTCTCGCGTTGTCCCGGAATTTTGCTTGGCAACAAATCCCAGGATTTAGCGTGGGCCCTAGTTTTACGAAAGCTACTAGTACTACGTGCTTGCACCTCCTAAATGAATCCCTTTCAGTATTCTGATATAGGTAATACCTATAGTAATTTCTTTCTAAGTCGGTACCCAAAGGTTACCTCGAAGAGCTCATATGCGATTAACTGCATGATTGCATGTTGTTTACTTCTACACGTCATATTTTACATATTCTATTCTGTATTTATCGATATAGATATGTATGTATAATCAGAAGTCGATAAAATAAAAGTCCCTATGACAGCTCAAAAGTGGTACAAGAATTCCGGGCTCTGGAACATACATCCGCCGTGCACTCATACAAGGTGTGTATGAGTACACAGATGTATATTATATGATATATACCCATGGATATTTTTAGCAAGATTATCCGCAGAATGTATTGAAGAGAGCGCTGGTAGCCTAGCGGTAAGAGCGTGCGACATGCAATCCGGAAGTAGCAAGTTCAAACCCCGGCTCGTACCAATCAGTTTTTCGGACCTATGTGCGAAATATCATTCGATATTTACCAATAGCTACGCTAAGCACACAAATACCTCTATTAGGATTTGAACCTACGCCCCCCCGGCTTCAAAGGCAGGGCCACTGAACAACCAAACTATAAGAAACCAAATAATATTTTCCGAACAAAGCTGCCAGTTGTATACATAATGCACTGACACGTGTACCGAATCCAATACAAACGGGAAAGTTCACGGCCAACGCCATATTGTATTTATACGATGCATTTTAAATTGCGCGCGACTTCCAAATCTGCGCCTCTGCTACTGAAAATTAAACCGAAAACTTTTTATTAAGATTGCAAATTGATTTATCAAATTTAGTTAACAACGCGAGAAAGATAATAGCTATTTACGGAACCCTGAAATACATGGTGTTTTAAACGGGTAAGCCATAAGGATGGCACCCTTATTGAATAATACAAAAGGGGACGCAAAAGCATCGCTATATCGCCAATCTTTTTTTGCCGTGTCTCGAATATATACGACTTTATACAAAAAAAATAATAGGAAATTCATACTAAGGGGAAATCATTTTCAACTTACATTGGAAGTCATGTCTAATACATTTGAGGCGTAAGGATCAAAACGTAATCATATTTTTGGAGCAGCCGTACAATATTTATCAATTACTAGGTGACCCGTTTAACTTCGTAACACCCGTAACTTCTTTTTTTATCTTATTATGTCTATGGATATAAATTGGAATGTCAATGATTGACAGGTAGGAACAATTTGTATGGGAATAAAGAATCACTGTTGTCTAATTATCATCACAATATTTCCGTGTTTTTCACTGCCTAAACCTTCTAATTATTTATTTACAAACATTTTAATACCAAAATTACCTAAATTGGTTCATCGATTGTCGAGTTTATGGGTAACTAACAAACGCATTTCATTTTTATATGTATAGATAAAGATAATTAAACATTCGTCAAATATACAGATATTATAAATATATATAGTTTAGCTCATAAAGGCTTTAGTAACTATGACATGTTTCGAAGAATATAAGCTTTAATTCTTAGAAATTTAAATCAACTACCTCGGTCAAAACTCAAACTCGCGACCTCGGGTTACATACCCGATGCTCTACCAACTGAGAGCTGGCTGACTGTCAAATGAGACACACCTGATGGCTGCGATTTATCCACCATATCCTTCAATTCCTAGGAGGCGGCTAGCGACATCTATATAACATATGTTACACTTTTACCCGGCAGACTCAAGTCACACTGAAAATTCATCGATATTGATGCTCTGCCCCATTACTAAATTAATCTTCTGTAGAACGTCTGCTCATTTAATTATGGAATCATTAGCAAGCGTTCCTCATCACCATCATCATCATATCAACCGAAGCGACATATCAGCTGAACATAGGCCTCCCCCAAGGAGACTCACAGTGATTGATTTTACGGCACCCGCATACAGGTGGTTCCCCGCGATCTTTACCATGTTATCGATCCACCTTAAGCCCGATTTAGACCATGCAAGAACTTGTATACGATTTTCATTACATTGCGGGATTATATAAAGCGACCGAATTCGCCGTTTGCCGATAGCCCGCAATGTAATGAAAATCGTATAAAAGTTCATGCCTGGTCGAAATGGGGCTTTAAGTGGGGTCTGTCCACACTGCGCTTTCCGATAGTCGCTAACCGAGTAGTCGAGAACCTTTACGCCCCAAAGGCCATTTTACATGAAATGTGCTCAATACAGGCGTTATTGACCCACAATTAGGCCTGCTTAATGATTGTAGGGATCGCTCGCTTTGGAGCTGCAGATCATTTCGCCAATAATGACAAAATACATTAGTTAAACTGTTAATTTCATCTATATCAATTACTAGCTGTGCCCCGCGGTTTATTACGGGAAAAAACGTACCCTATTTGTTAATTCAGGATGTCAGCTAACTCCATATCAAATTTTATTAAAATCGCTCCAGTCGTGAAAAAGTAACAAACATAAACACTCACAAACTTTGTCCTTTAATATTAGTGTAGATTTTCGTTCAAATTCCTCAACCATTTTTTAGCAAAGTATAAGTAACATTTTATATTCAGTGTAAGCACTTGGACTGATTGTCGTAGCGGCGGCGCTACGAGTCGTAGCGGTGCTACGGCGTAGACGTGCTACGGAGAAATTCAATTCAGTCAAATCTGCCAGCGCATCTACTAAGAGGTGCTTGTATATGTGCATTTCCCTTCAGTCAAGTATGTACAGTCAGTCAGGTCAGTAAAGTATAATCATGTAAACACATTCTCGCCTCAGTCTATTGAAATAAGATGGAAGATCTGTGTAAATATTTATGAATTCGACTTTACATTGTTTTGTCTGTTAACTGTACCTAAGCAAAAAAAATTTCAAATATTCTATATTAACATAAAACGTTTAATCAATGTGAAAGATTAATAATTAATTATTTGTAATAGTATATTATCCAAAAATATTGTGTGTATTATTATTTATTTTGTTTTATATCTTTATACCGAGGTGAACCAATCAACAGTATTCTAATAATTATATAATCTTTGATTATTCTTGGCAAGGTAAAATGTATCGCCTGCAACTCCAGAGTTGTATGTATACCGGGTGGGCCTGTAATAGGAGCAATAATTTTAGGGATCGCTTCTACACCACGAACGTAACAACATTTGTTCAACAACTTTAAATAATTGGGTAATTAATTACTTGTGATTTTTTCGAACAAACTAAATAGTATTTTCAATGAACGGCATCCAATAGTCTAGTTGACATTTACTGTCAGCCTACAAACTTCATAGTTTTCACAATACATTGCTTAGTTGTAAAATCTTTTTTTATTCATATTTATTAAACTATTAGTTTTTTAAAGTCGTAGAACAAATGTCGCTACGTTGGTGGTGAAGAAATGATACATACTACTACAGGCCACACCCGGTATATATACGATACCCTCTTTTACACGGTGTGTGGTTTGACCACAAAATTTCGCAGTACTTCAGCTGTTCCGTGAGCGCGGCGCTTGCAACAATGCCAAAATATCAGAAACATTCATGGCGGCTATCACGTTTTAAGTAATAATTGTAATATACCGGGTGATCAATCCAAATAGGTCAGTAGGGAGAAGTCAGAAACTATGAGATAGCGAAATCTGTACTTAGGAACCATGGCTTTGATTTCAGATTTAATAACAAGGGTATTCAAACTTTTTTAAACCTCTCATACATAACCGGGAATCGAACCAGGTCGAAGTCTTGTAAATAATGTTAGGTGTAAATCTGAAAGATTATTCATTGTTATTGTTGATGATATGAAACGTAAATTCATGAGTCATGAATACATTGTTCATTATCATTATCATCAGCCGTATAAAGAATATTGACAGGTTCGATTCCCAGTTATGTATGAAAGATTAAAAAGTTTGATTGCCATTATTATTAAATCCAAACCGAAGCCATGATTCCTAAGAACAGATTTGGCTATGACTCATAATTTCTGACTTCCTCCCACTGGCCCATTTGGATTGATCATCCTGTATATATGCCCTTGACTGTAATCAGTCTGTGTAACTAATTAGAAAAAAAAACTATCGTGAGATTCAAACATATGTATTAATTGTACAGACACCCGTGTAACTTGTCGAGCAATATTCGACTTATAAAACATGAGTTACCCGCTTCTATACAACTAAACGTCTGTAAGTAGGTCACAGACTCAGTTAAAGAGGAACTGAGACCTAAATGCACCGCGGTATCACCGCAGATCAGACAGCTGCGTGCGACTACAAAGCTTTGCCGTGTGTGCTGGATGCATGCAGGCGAAATACGGCCTTAAAGCGAATTGTTAAGTCCTATTGTGCTGTCATATCTTAATAAATATTGTTTATGAGTAAAACCTGTATGGCGAGGAACAGCAATATGGTGAAGATGGATAAGGCACATTATATTGCATCCTGGAATTATAGTTGTATACGCAAGGTTATTTTGGTGATTTCTACACAGAATCCATCAGTCATCCACCAAGTTTGAAGAAGTCCGACACTGTGCTTTCCGTTGTGGCCGCTTCTTAAGACTTACCCAACTTCCATCAACTCTTCGGTCGATATAACCTTCCAATTACACTTCAACTGTGCCTCAAATAAGCACCTATTTACGTTATACCGGGTGTGGCCTGTAATAGGAGCTTTAACTTTAGGCATCGTTTCTACACCAAAAACGTAGCAACATTTGTTCTACGACTTTTGAAAATAACTTCTAGTTTAATAAATATTAATAAAACAAGATTTTCCAAGCAAGCAATGTATTGCAAAACTATGAAGTTTGTAAGCTGACAGTGAACGTCAACTAGACTATTGGATGCTGTTCATTGAAAATACTATTTACTTTGTTCGAAAAATCACAAGTAATAAATTACACAATTATTTAAAGTTGTAGAACAAATGTTCTTTCGTTCGTGGTGTAGAAGCGATCCCTAAAATTTTTGTTCCTATTACAGGCCACACCTGGTATACTTACATATCGTCACTACTTTGAAAAAATCTCATATCTGACACAGTTACTTTAAGTTGAAAGGCAGTAACTCTGTACTCATTCTATTTTGTATGCCAGAATGAGTTATGAGGTTTTTTAAAAGTAGTAACGATATATCGTGAGTACCAAATACCCGGGTTACTTTGATTCGTGGGGTAACATTGACCACCCATTTTTTTTACTACAAATGGTTGTTTCATTATCGCGAGCTTATGAGTTTAATAATCTGAGTTTCATGCTTAACATTATAATCACTGTTCAAATTACATTATTTATAGTTCAAAAGTTAATGACCAATACCTCGTAAGGTTACTTTAGTTCACGAGTTTACGGTACCAAGTTTATGGCAGAAACTACTTTCTTTTCTGAAAGTTCTGTATTTTATAACTTACTTAGTTGTGTACAGGAAATGCTTGGCCTTACCTGAAATGGAAATAAAACATGTATTAAAATGGATTCATATGACGTTCACAAACATATCATGCCGTTGAAAATCGACTGTCACTTTTCCGTAATTTTGAAAATTATGTTTATTAGAAAGGAGACGTTTGCTAAGTTTTATTAATAATTGGGTTTGACACTGAGTGATGAGTGAAAATGTCTTGTATTAAATCTCCCGAAATCTTAACTATTCTCAATGCAGTACGAGTAAGTAACTTGATAAAAAACCTGAATTATCCATTATAATCAGATTCTTATGCTCGCAAGCCGCATCCAAACAGCCCGGGCCGGCAATCAAGCGCCGGCCGGGAATTTTTCCATTACACACGAAATCTCGGCGGACAATGAGGGGAGAAATTAAACTGGAGATCAAAGGGGAACCCAATTATGTGGCGGCGTGAGCTTGGCTAAACGGTTTCTTGGACGGAGGGAACACAGGTGGCTTACAATGTTTTCACTGGACAAGGACGAGTCAAGCTGCCGTGAAACTTGATGAGGAATGAAGAATCATCATCATCATCATCATCATTACATCAGCCGAAAGACAGACAGACAGGTCAGAGGCCTGTCCGAAAGCGGCCCACAATTACCGGTTTTGCGTCATCTTTACCATGTGGCCGGTCCACCTTGTGGGCGGTCTGCCTACACTGTGCCTTCTGGTATGTGGTCGCCACTAGAGAACCTTGACGTCCCAACGGCCATCAGTTTTAGGCGCAATGTGCCCCACCCAATGCCACTTATGTTGAGCGATCCGGAGGGCTAAATCGGTTATGATTCTGCTTTGACATGCTGCCGAATGAAGAAAGGTTTAAAATTAAAAACTTTTTTTGCAACAAAATTATTCTTTTCTTGATATAAGACTTGACAGACTTCTTGATATAAGTTAGTTGGACTACTTAAGTAAAGATAATCTCACTAATTAAAATTAAGAAAAAAACCAAATTTTTTTTAAATTTTAATTTTGAGATGGAATGGAGATTTGAGATGGAAAATCCTGTCACCAGGAATTTTATCAGATATAATTACATTGTTTGCTGCAAAAAAATATTTCTTGGACGGAGTCATTTTTCTGCTCTCGTGTCCAAACTCGAAATCTTATTGAAAATAAAAATAGTTAATATGCCATGAATATTTCTGTATTCATGTAACCAATTTAAAGTCTCCAATTCACACTGGTAGACATCCACGTTTCAAATAAATTATATAAACCAATTTTTAGAGGTATAACTTTTATAAAAAAAAAAAAAAACTACTACTGCCTTTTATCATAGATGCATTTTAGATTATTGGAGTAGAGTAGCAGGCTGATGTTGCCTTCTTGCTTATTACAGCGAAATAAATAAGTACTTTATATATAGCACAAGCGACGCCATAAATTTGTGAACAATTTTGTGACTTAGGCACTTATAACAAGGTGCAAAATTGTAAATATATCTTTGACGTCTACTGAACTGAGTGCTCGAAAGCCTGTCTCGAGACGAAGTTCCCGGCATTAACACTGTCAGAGTTATGACAGGGAGATACTTCCCGCCTAGCGCCGCTTCGTTCATCAGTACTGTATATTATTAGAGGCACTAGAAAACTTAAGGAGGTCAACTTGTAAGGGTTTTCAGTGATAAGATGTACTTTTTAAGGATAAGACAGCATCACTCATGTTTTTTTAAATTACCGAATAAGATGCATAGGCCTCGAGGCTGATTGTCCGTTCGCTTCGGTCGTCGCTCGTATACTAATTTGACCCGCGACTTCATATACGCATATGACTCTGCCACTCGTCCTACTGTTGCTGGCCGCAGTTTGGGGTCCACAAGACAAAATATATTCGTCGCAGGGTTGCTAGTTTGTCTGTGTTTCACAGGCTACATTTTGGAGAGTGTGCACAGGAATTGCAAGATTTTATTCCGCCATCTCTGTTCTGCCACCCGACGTCCAGGCGAGAGGAGCGGTTTCGTCCTTACGTTGTGAATATTCCATTCATTCGCACGAAGCTATTCGCTTCTACCTCCATAATGTGGACTGCTAAGGAATGGAATTCGCTACCTTCGTTTGTATTCCCGGAAAGATATAATTTGGGCCTCTTCAAGGCAAGGGAGAATAGGCTGTTACTGAACCAGCGTGCTATACCCTCGACCTCGTCGACACTTACCATCAGGTGTAACTGAGGTCAAACGTTCATCAGTCTTGTATAAAAAAATCAAGAATATGCCCGACTTTACCCTACTAGGATAATTCCACGACGGAATAAAATATTTAAAACGCTGTAATCCCCTCCGCGGCCAATCCCAGAGTCGTTCTAGAAGTAAAAGAATTATGGCGTCGTGAATCGGACGTGAAGATGGTTCTTCAATAAATTATATAGAAAATTCTTGCCCCTTTGTAAATAGAACCTCAATGAAGTTATTTAATTGGTGGATCCGACATCCGCCTTGGGTCTAATGATAGAAAAGCTTCGAGTAATTAAAACTTTTTTTACCGACCCCAGAAAATGTCTCCAATTTTTTTACGGATTACATTCCCTTTGAGCAAATTGAGTCGTGCACTAAATGAGTTTGTAAATTATTTAACGAAATTTCACTTTCAAATTAAGCCTCATCTCAGAGTTTAATTATTAATGAGTAAGGACTCATTATGAAACGCATTATTTATAAAACACTGGGCTTTTATACGTGGAAAGGACTGCTATAATTGATGTTTAACTTCCAGGGGGTTCGATATAAATATATATAAAAACAGCAGACTCGATTCTTGACAGTCTCATACAATGTCTTGAACTCTTCTCTTGGTTTATATTGAATTGAGTTCCTGCTTCTTGTAAATTTAAATGGTTTAATGAGAGAGTTTTATACTTACAATACCGTTATTTGTGTAATATATATTTATTTATATCCACTCATCATCACTCATAATTTCAGCCATAAGGAGTCCACTGCTGAACATAGGCCTCTCCCAAATAAGTATGACTTGTATCATCTTGGAGGGTAGTTGCCATAGCGCCACCCTCGGCAGGCGGGTTGCACTGGCAGAGAATGCTTCATGACATTAAGTCCGCCTTTTGTACGTTAAGGTTTTCTTATGTGCAATAAATATTAAATAAATAATTGCATGTTAAGTTAACAGCGTATCCCTGGCCACATTTTTATCAAAAAAAAAATCTATTCTATTCTCCACTGCGAACCTATCAGCCATGGACGTTCACTGCTGGACATGGGCCTCCCCATAGACCGCCACAGGCAACGTTCTCTGAGCTTGGGGAGCGGGGTTCAAATGTATAATCGCCCCGCTTGACTGCATCTATATATTTTGGACCCTGGTATGTCCTTAAACTACGTCCAACAATGAGAAAGGTAGGGCACAGCGATGACCATCACGCTTGAATCTGGGGCAGCCCAACTGGGGAAGTACCTCCTCCTTACAGAAGACCACAACCATAATAGCACTGCTACCTTTCAGGTATGTAGTGTTGTGTTCCTGATGGTGAGTAAGGTTCCCAGAGCTCCAACTCGCCTTAAAGGCCGGCAACGCGCATGTGACTCCCCTAGTGTTGCGGGGCTTACCACCAGGCAATCCGTCTGCTCGTTTGCCGCCTATGTCATTTATGCAAATAAAAACGGAACGGATATTTATATCGCGTATACTGATGTCACAAGGGGTGGCTGAAAATCTACCTAGGCTATAAATAATCCTCTTAAATTGTCAAAACTTTGGCTCGTTCGTTGTCAAAGTGTCGAACGAATAATTATCTTCCCAACCGAAGTCGAGAAGTCTTTTTATTATTTTAGAAATAAGACAGACATAGTAAAACTATTTATTTTTGTTACCAGCCAACGTTTTTTGTTTCCTTTGTGCAAGGTCAGCAGAGAAGGCATATCTATTGTCCTGTTTAGTCAGACCTTGAAGGCCTGACGTTCTGTTCCTTAAGCCTTGGACATTTATTAGGCATGAGAAGATTTATGACCCCGGTCCCAAGGTTGCATCTCTAATATAATCAAACTGTTGTCAAATTACATTACGTTCTAGTATCGACACACTTCACCCTCCAATGCAAATATATAAATATAAAACAAACAAAACAAACATTTTTGAGACAATCTTACAGTAAACTCAAATTATTATTTTCTCTACAAGTTTTAATGCACTAGAAATAATTTAGCAACTATGAAATAACAGTTTTGGATCTATCATAAAGCCCAAGAAGATTTAGGTGTCACGAGAAGTTTATCGATGAGACAAACGCCTTGGAGAAACATCCGTTGCCAAGTTTAATCCTTCTCTATACTTATGTATCAGATAAAACTATATAACGGGTGTTTCCTGTAATAAGAGCAACATTTAGACTCTTGTATTGGTTTATATTGAATTAAGTTCCTGCTTCTTGTAAATTGAAATGCTTTAATGAGAGAGTGAATGGGACAGTATTATACTTAAGTTACCGTAATTTGAGTAATATTTATGGAGCAACATTTAGGGACCGTTTCTACACCACGAACGCAGCAACATTTGTTATACAAATTAAAAAATATATGTGAAATTTATTACTTGTTTTTTTTTCGAACAAACTAAATAGTATTTTAAAAGCGTCCAATGACATTTACTGTAAGCTTACAAACTTAGTTTTCACAATGCATTGCTTGCTTGGAAAATGTTTTTTTATTCATATTTAGTAAAGTATAATTTATTTTCAAAAGTTGTAGAACAAATTTTGCTACGTTTGTGGTGTAGAAACGATGCCTAAAGTTATTGCTCTTGTTACAGGAAACACCCGATATAGAATTGTGTCCTCGAATTCATCTGTATTTTTTTTTGCTGTTTTTTGAAAAATGGAAAAATCGACGCAGCTAGCCACCGGCGCTGCCAAGCGTGGCGACTATGACAACCACCCCCAAGCTGAAACAAGTCATATAATAAACAAGTTAAATTTATTTATGAAGAACACAAAAAAAATTAAACAAATAGGTAGACGTAAAATAAAATAGTGGTAGAAAGAGTTCGTAGGTCAGTCGGCGTGTGGAAGGGCGGCACCATCATCGAAGCCGAATAACTTCGCTGCTGTCTTCCATTTGTGGCGGGTGCCACGAATGCACATGCTGGTCGCTCTAATTATTGAAGTAATTATACGAGCCCTCAGCCAGCCCAATACGCGAGACAGGGATCTATCCCAGCGAGATGCGAGTGCTTCCCCGAGGTGTTTGACGAATGTTGCTAGTTGTGGTGCAAAAACTCCATCCACAGAGGTGACGAGAGGTGTAAAAGTGGCATGACGAAGCTCGCAGGCGTTGGCGTATTTGTTTTGTTTTTCCGACTCTGCTGATTTCAGGACAGAAGCAACAGGGCGTGAGGTGTAAGAGGGAGCGTCAGTGTCTACGACACGGATGTCAAACAACGCCTCCCTCTGTGCAACCCATACGCCCCGGCATGCTAAATCTCCTCGTAGGCCGGTTTCACCTTCAGTGACAATTGGTTCTTTTACTACATTTCCCCACGCTTGTTGGCATAATTCGCAAAAGAGATCCCTTATTTAGTTGTGACGTCTCGTTATTAGACCGCCGGTTTTACAACAGAGGGCGTGATCGATGTTGAAGTCGCTATTGCCGCATCCATCGCAAGATTTTGGCATTGAGATCGGTGTTCGATGGTATCGTATTGAGAGGGCATCTCGGAATTCGTGTGGAGACAGGTCAAAGTGATCTTTTCTTGTGGGTATAACGGATAGCCAATTAGAAGATTTTGTTTTCATTTTGGTCACAATTGATCTTTCAATGGCTCTTTTTTTGATAGGTGGGAGATTGGTTAAAATGGAATCTAAAAGGTTATCGTCATGTGCTTCTTTCAGTTTGTGGCATTCTTTACGTGCTTCGTTGAGGGATAGTCATATTCGGGGGATCCGTATGTCCAGCAGTGGACGACTTAGGGCTCAAATGATGATGATGTGATATTTTATCAACGCCCTAAGAGTAAGAAGACAGGACCTGAATATTGTCTCTAAACTGCAACCATAAACCCGAGTGACCCTCAGTCGCGTCAGTTTAAACCGTTGCAACAAACTGCAATCGCCAATCCGCATACCGGTCAATAAGCATGTCCAGCAGTGGACGTCATTCGGCCGATGATGATGATGAAGAAACGTGTTCAAATTCAACAGTTCACATGACGAGTGCTCGACAGCGGTAGCTGCGACTCGTAAGAAGGTCAGGGGTGCCACGTCGCCACTTTGCGCCGGGCGTGGCGCTAACGACTACCGTCTCGGTTAGGGCTGCTCAAACGATATCGTCGTGATTAATAAGTAAAGTGACATATTAGACGCATATTGCGTAAGTACTAGTATTTTATATCGTTACATAAAACTTTCTGATTGATTGTGAAAGGAATTGACTGCTATGAAAATGAAAAGTGAGCTCCGGCAATATCACGTATGTCGTTGCTATGCGATAGATACAATGTTTTGTTTAATACAAGTATGTTGAGTAGTTGCAACATTAATTATAGTTATTGCAACAATATCGCTGCGAATTATTCTAAATAAGCTTTAATGTATCGAACCATCTTGAGGCGTATTAAAAAAAACACATATGCCTTTAGTTTGGATAACATATTCCTTATCTATTAAACAAATTTTACGGCAGTGTATTATTATCATTAGTTAGTACGCCGTCAAAAGGAAGTGTCTTTAAGGATGCTTGTATGTAACGACGAAGTGGCAACCCTAACTCCAGACCAGAGGGCGCGGGCAGGGCGTTATTTGCGAAATAAAACTTAACTGCGCGACGCCCGTCTGCTTTGTATTGTCTGTGGTTCTTGTATGGACACCGTTACTAGCCCACTTACAAAAAGTGCTATCTCTAACGAGCCTCGTCTACACTTACGTCTCTTTTCTAGTGAAGACGTACTTTATTCTAACGATTTCAGTTTGCGACGAGGTTATACAGCACCGAAACCCAAAACGGTTAAACGTCCAAGATCTCCAAACGCATAGGACCTTTTGTTACCGTGATGAATCGAGAAAAGAAATAAGCTATTTTAAACTGTAATACTTGACACGTAAGGTGCTTTGACAAACATCGTTAAAAGCAATGGCAGGACAAAGGAAACGGACAGTTAGATGTAAAATTTGAAACGTCTGCGTTCATGTGCTCTGCTGTCACTGTCTTGCCACAAGTTCCGTCATATGGCGCACGAAATAGCACAGTTTAGAAAATACGTGAAGGTACGAGAGAACGTATGGCAGTAGCACTATAATTCTCACAGAGACTATTAGCTTAAATACTGGCTTTATACAACTCTGACAATTCATTGGGATGTATATTTACACGCAAAGAAAGAGGTGAAAAATTAATTTCAAGTAATTACTAGATTTGATAAGTAAGTAGTAGAATAGGTACCTAGTAGTATAGGTAGTTTCACGAGAGTTGAGGCGAATGGATTACGCACACAACTACATAAAGTACTGATTGCAAAAGAGTGAACGAATGGAATGAGCAATCTCCCTGTCATTACATGAGATGTTATTGTATGAATGACTTCAACTCTCGTGAAACTACCTATATGTTTGTGTAACAGCTAATAACTACGACCTAAAAAATACTCGGAATATTTCTACCCCAAACGTCATTCCAAAATCTAGTAGACCAACGCTTGTATCCCCTTTTGTCCACGCTTGGGTGACGTGCAAACAACGCTTCGAAAGAATCAGTTACTTAAAACCTTTTCGCAAAAGGCGATACGTGAAAATAATTAAGAATTAATTAGGTACTGTTATGGTGTCAAAACTATAATCTATCGTTCTTATATGCAGTTAAGAGACGGACAAAAGAAATTATCACTGACGCATCGATATCGTTTGTTCTTGATTTATGCTCTAAGCTAAGATATGACACTACAATTATGATCCACTTTTGAACCGCTCCATAACAAATTACACCGAACGTTCTAGCCAGGTGCATATACGTTTTCAAAAAAATTCAGGTTTTAAGCGTGCCACACACTAAGCAGATACGATAAGATATCGACGATGTATCTGAACGCATATCTGTCAATATCGCTCCCTATACAATTCAATGAACTACGACACAGATACAGGTTGATGTGAGCCGTCCGCCCAGAATCGTCATCTGACGAGCTGTATAGTAAATCTAGAAGACGTAAACACGACAACATCCTGTATTAACAATCTGCACCAAAAAAACAAGTCTATTCAGTTTCAAGGATTTAGAAAAAATTGGATGTATCGCCTCATATATTATCGTATCTGCGTAGTGTATGATAGTCTCAGATCATTAAGTTATTATACGCAGATAAAATATTATCGTATCTGCGTATCGTATCGACGTAGTGTGTGACACGCTTTAATGTCTCTCACGTATCTAAATATTTTTTTACAAAGTATCAAAAACTTTATAAAAAATGCGAGTTGGTCTAATGATATCCATTAAAAATACGTTTTTTTTCTAAAGGCCACCGTGCGGCCTTTGTGATTCTAATTCAGGTTCTCGACAGAAATCTCATTACCCTCGGGCTTGCTCCTTTGAAACCGCTCCACTGTTCTCCTTTATAGCCAAAATAAAGGGTTGAATGTGTAATAATGTTAACGCCCTCACCTTAACTGGCTTTAATATAAAACTTTTTAAGGCTATTTTTTTAATACTACGACGATAGCAAACAAGTCATGTACCTTGCCTGCCCTTTAAAGCTCTGAGCTCTGGCGACCTTACTCTCAAGCAAAAACGCAACTATAGAGGGTCTAGTACTGTTTGGCTACGGCTTTCTGTACAGTCAGCAGCAGAAGTGGCTAAGCGGTTGAGTTCTTCAAAATGAGGTCATCACATCTCTATTCTCAAGAGAAAAAGAGCGTAGGTCATTTAAAAGACTTCAGCCGCTCAGCTACTTTTTCTGCTGACTGTACGGTCTTACATTTCCTGTCAAACATATGTACCTCTAGGTACAGAAGAATGCTCCAAAATTTTTAAGGTAACGAAAAATGTGACATATTATAAATATTGCGTTATCTCACTCAAGCGATTCTATCGATAACTCAAGCGTCGAGTTATATTTTTTTAAATTAAGGACATACCTTATAAACATTATTAACGTCTTCAGTTCTTGGTATATCTGTAAGCCAAGTTCCATATGAATCCGTTCACCCGTTATTGCGTAACTGAGTAGCAAACATCGAAACACAAACTATTTTACAATATTAGTAGGTAGGACAGAAGATAAAAATAAAATTTGCTTACATCCTAGAAATAAGGTCGATAGTTTCAACATCACAATTGAATTTCTGAACTTTTCCTAACAATCTTTCCTGGACAGCTAAGTGACAAAACAAGCAATGTCCTCAAGTGTCCACGTGACCAATAACACCCGGTTTCCCGGCGGTCGCGTCCGGCGGCTGCATTATTCAGCAGCGGTGTTCGCAAAACGATCGCTACGCTAGTGCAGCGGACACGGTCGGAAACTAGACTTATTCTGACCTAGGTATGGCAAAGCTTAGCTTATCAGACTTACGATAAATTGCTGCCAATCCAAGCATAAAACACTGACAGCTGTCATCGACTTATAACTGGTGGTTACTGACGGATGGGCAGCAACGATCGTCGATACCCAATCTACAGCTACTGCGGTCGCAAACCCGCCTGCCATGTGTAACGACTATGGCAACTACCTCCGATATGATACAAGTCATATTTAGTGGAGACTTCATCCAGCAGTGGATGATTTACGGCTGAAGTTATGATGATGATGATTCCCCTATAGCGAGATCTGTGTAAGTAATAATGCAGTATCACCGGAACAGCAAGTATGACCGCCGAGGAGGCTGCTATCTACAGGCTTGTGACAATCTCGCACAAGGAACGGTATACAGCGTTGTTTTGCCGATAGAGGACGACGGACAGGCGTTCAACATTTTGCCAACGGAGGTATTATACACAGTGAACCTTCTGTTATTAATACAATCAATCATTGCGCCTGCAGGGTTAGGCGTGTAAGCGGAAGTTCTTAGAAAAAGCAATCAAATACTTAACAATAAAAATGGGTTATTACACAAAATCACGATTATCGTACCAAATATTAAAAAATTGTACGTGTTAAGTAAGTTATGTAAGTGTTATGTTATGATGGAGTTATGTCTCTATACAGTATAAATTTGTTTTAATATTTGGTACGATACTCGTGATTTTGTGTAGTTACCAGTTACCCATTGTTTTTTCTTGGCTTGGATCTATACCTACGAAAAATACAAGGCTTGTAATAAATCTTTGACTTCTCACTTTAACACTTTAAATCCTCAAAACTGAGAGCGTAAATGATACCATCGAAAATCATGACAGATTTCAAAATAGCGTCATTATTTTTGGATGGAGGTGAAAGATTAACAACACAGGGTTATCCGGGTCTGGATATACTAGTTTTCCAAGTTTGCAGTGCTTTGGTGGCGAACGACTCAGCAGCCGTAACGAGTGCACTTTGTCGCCGCCCTGTTGCTCGAGTTTAATACTCGTTTGTGTCGCGGCGGCCAGGAAACGGTGCAATGTTTGACCTGAATTTCTACTCCGGGTCTTGGCGATATAAAACTGTTGGAAACGAGGTAAAGTGCTTTGGGAGGTTCCGACAAAAAGTACTCTCTAACTTTACATAAAGGGTCCACGGAAAGAACATGTCTAGTCACTTTGACAACATTTCGAGATATTGCGGGTTTTGAGTTTGGAATGATTCAATTAACCATACTATCTTCGCAATTAGATGATTTTCAAGTGCAAAAAACTAGATTAAAAATCATGTTTACAATTATATCACTACACCTGATATGTTGAGAGCTCTACATTTTGAGATTAAGATCTCATTTTTGGAAAAAGTGACTAGACATGTTTTTCCGTGGACCCTTCATATAGACTTTAGTGCTAGCGATTCGCAGGGTTTGACGATTAATTGACAGTCAGAGAAATTACTAAATTATAATATTTATGTGAAATGACAAATATTGGTTTGATGAATTTTTAAAAATTACATTTGGTATACTCATCGGTGAAATATAAAACACGCACAGACATAATAGTAGGCACTACCCTAACGATAACGATGTAAAAAGGGTGTTACTGGTTTTGCTGATAATCTTAAATACTTACATAGGTAAATAATTTACTTTATCAAATGGTATTTTCACAATAATTTTATTTTTATTTTATGTGATAAACCTAATAGCAGGGGGTTTAGAAAAAACTTATCAGTTGTGTGAGACATATAGATTTTTAAATATTGAGGTGTGGGTCAGGTCACACTGAAACACAAACTCAAACGTTTATTCAGTAAGTAGACCACAAGGGCACTTTTACAGGTTCTAACCCTACACCTCTGACCCGAGAAGTGTTTTGACTTTTATGGCCGACAAGAAACTCGGCGGCACTTATTTTTTCAACAAACCTTAAACATAAAATACATAATTGTTTCAAAACCTTATATTATGCAGACATTACTTCACCTATAAGCTCTAGATCTACCAGAATATATGCATCACATCTAAGGATTCTAAGGCACTAAGTTGTAAGAAATAAAACTTAATATTCAAAAGCCTAACAGTTTAAATAGCAAGCCGCGAACACCTTCAAAACATTCAAAATTTACAAGATACTGTCTTGCTGAGCAGAATTTATGATCCGGGAATCTAAGTAGGTCTTAAATTTTCATCTAGCCACGCTGCTATCTACAGGTTCCAGACGTTTAAACCTTATCAGCCTTGCAGATTAGTTACGTAGCTCATTTAGGGACAGCTGTTAACCCGGTTGTAAATGCTTTTGAAGGCAAAAAAATATACAATAAATATTATTTGTTGCTGCCATTATTAGGCCTACTATTCTGTTTCGGAGTCTTCTTTTATTTTTACTGCAATATACGCACCGTAACTTATTAGTTATACTTGTTAATTCTTTAACACTGCATTATTAACTTAAGCAATGGTTACGCAATTGCAATGGTTAATTGCAAGCAATAAATTGCCGCCAACCCGGTGGCAAGCATCAAAAACTGACAACGGCCATCGGTTTTATAGTTTGCATTACGTTAAAGTGAGCTTTGTTTAAAATAATAAATGTCACCGAATCACCAAGTATAAAAGATAAACACCTATCTACAAAACAACAGAGGCCAGGAGTAATTTCAACAAGCCCTTGAGCTCAGTTCCCTGCCACCTTCCTTAACAACTGGTACGACCTTCCTGCTCTATAAGTCCGGTAGTACCACGGAAGCTAAAAACTATCGACCCATCACGTGCTTGCCTACACTCTACAAGCTCCTTTATATTAAATATTAAAATATTAAATATTTCGGGACAATCTAACACAAATCGACCTAGTCCTACGGTAAGCTCAGTAAGGCTTGTGTTGCAGGTACTAGACGACGATATATATAATAGATAGATACATATAAATACTTAAATACATAGGAAACAACCATGACCCAGGAACAAATATCTGTGCTCATCACACAAATAAATGCCCTGACTGGGAATCGAACCCAGGACCTTCAGCTTCATAGGCAGGGTCACTACCCACTAGGCCAGACCGGTCGTCGTTTATATAACTATGTAGGAAATACCGGCCAAATAGGTACAGTCAACCAATTTGATTTACGGGCCACTTCCTTGTCACAGTGAAAATCTATGTGAAAGACGCAAAAGATCTCACATTAACGACGACATTTTGACGACCGGTCTGGCCTAGAGGGTAGTGACCCTGCCTGTGAAGTCGATGGTCCTGGGTTCGATTTTGTCAGGGCATTTATTTGTGCGATGAGCACAGATATTTGTTCCAAAGCCATGGGTGTTTTCTATGTATTTAAGTATTTATATGTATCTATATCTATTATGTATATCGTCGCCTAGTTCCTACACTACAAGCCTTACTGAGCTTACCGTAGGACTAGGTCGATTTGTGTAAGATTGTCCCGAAGTATTTATTTATTTATTAACGTCACTGTGACAAGGTTTGAAGTGGCCTAGAAATCAAATTGGTTGACCGTACAGCGAGGCTGGGAATCCGTTTTCACTCTGAAACTATGCTTAATGCTTTTCAACATTCAATGAATAATAATTCAGTGAATGGTGAAAATTCTGAAACATGCCATTATAAAAACCGTTCTAATAATAAGGCGTTGTGTTTTCGAGTGGCAAGGCTTTTATCGATGTATAACACTCGCACTTTCTTGCCTGGTTCCTTTAGTATTTTCTATGAACATATTTTAATACGTTTAGTAACAGCTACCTTCTTAAATCGGCCACGGATGGCCACTACTGGCCACAGCCCTCCCCAAAGCAAGGCAGGTGCACGCTCTGCGGGCGGGTTGGCCATCATATATTCTACCGTTCTAAGGGAAACTGCTACTGTCGGTTTACTGGTAACAATTTAGAAACAATATCCAGGTCCAGTACAGTTTACTATAATGTAGCACAATTTTAATACAGTACTGAATAGCCCCACCCCATCTCTTCCCGGGGGTGTCGTACGAGGCGACAAAGGAAAAAACCGACGACCGGGAAGCAGTGTCCCTTGAATCCCAATCTACAGCTACAACGGGCGCCAACCCGCCTGTCAAGCATGGCAACTACCTACCCCCTAGAAAATACACGTCATATTTGGGGGAGGTCTATGTCCAATGTAAGAATGATTACAGAAAAGACAGAGAAATGCTGCATTTTATTAACTAACTTGTATGCTGGTTTCCTTCTGGTAATTCTCGGTTTGCCTGGCATTGTGAACACCAGCCCTTGGTAGCATCTGAGAAACTCTTAATTTCCCAAGAGGCTATGCACTTATTATTAGTTTTTTACTTTACCTGTATTAGCATATTTATATATTAGAAAGAAATTCACCAAATTAACATTTTTCCATAAAGAATAATCACCCTCGGGACGTGTTTTTTCGGAAATAATATTGCTACGAGTAATTGGGAATAGCTTAATTTTCAAGACAGGAGGGATCAGAAACATTATAGGTTTTAAATTATTTCAATATTCCTAGTGGCCGTCAAACGCTGCCAAACCTTTAGTTAAGCTTTAGAAAGGAATTTAAAACAGAGTATATATTTTCATAGAAAACTAAAACTCGTTTGTGGAGGCTCAAAAACCTCATCCACAATTAATGGACTGTTGCATTAACTTAAGAAAGTCAGTAAAAACTTTGGGGCCCGACAAATTGCTATGGAGGGCTGTGGCCTGTTACGATTAGTCACTATATTTCTTAATCCCTCAGCTCTTTTATTATTGCTGCGAACTTAAACGGCATTTAGTAACAAACTATGGTAGTGTTACCTAAACACACACGAGTTTAAAAACTAGACTACGCTTTGTTTTTGTCCACTTGAAAAATTGTTTTCTTTACTGAATTTAAGTTAATTTTGTATACGAGAACAGTATTGACACGGAGAACATTTAAACTACGACCAGAATGTATTGGCGATTATGCCATTGAATCCTCCATGCTATCAATTAGCTGCCAGTGGCGAGGCCTATATCCAGCAATGGCCGTCCATAAGAGGAGGAAATATGAACAGTTTTCGTTGGTCTCTATGGGTTTGATCAGGTGTTTTATTTACGCGTGTTATTGTTTAAGTAAAACGGGCTAGTATCATACTCGCACAGACAGAAAGGGGAATAAAACAACTAAAAATTAATACTCCGAAAACATTTTCGATGTCAATATCGCGGTCGAAAATCAGAAGGCCTCGCTAAATAGCTCGCCGGTAGGTCAGACAATGAATACATAATGCTACCACAAAAATAAACATGGCGGCATTTTGTCTCTTTTAGCAGTAATGTTGCTTTTACAAAAACATAATTCATGAGAGAAGCCACGTGTTCATAACTTTAACGTACTGTACGCAACAATATACGAAGCACAGATAAGACAGGTAAGTACAAAACAACTTAACCATTAGGAACTTAACCATTATTGCGAGTATGTAGTATCTTTGTTAGAAGTTAACACACAACAAAACGGCAAAATTTTGAACTTGAGTATATGCCATCTGATAAGGAAATCTTATGAAAGACAAGTTGATTTTATTCTATTGAGACACACGTATAAATCAAATCAATGATATGTATAATATAAAAAAACATAAATACATAGAAACACCCAAACCTAGGGATCAAGTAGCTGTGCTTATGACACAAATAAATACCCTTACTGGGATTTGAACCCAGGACCATCGATTTCATAGGCAGGTTTACTGCCCACTAGGCCAGATCTGTCGATAATGTGTGTGGTTTTTTTATACAAGACTGACCAGCGTTGGACTTCAGTCACACCTGAGTGTCGACGAGGTCGAGGGTGTAGCACGCTGGTTCAGTAACAGCCTATTCACTCTTGCCTTAAAAATACCCAAATTCTATCTTTCCAGGAATACAGACGAAGGGAGCGAATTCCATGCCGTAGTAGTCCGCATTAGGAGGGTAGAAGCGAATCGTCACTTTGAATTTTATTTCACATAAAAAGGTAAGGATAATATATGTCATCAAATTCAAAGGTTAATGAAAATTCTTGTTTTATTAATGTTTTATCCTAAATGGTTTTCCTTGTATCGTCAATTAACTGTACCCTTATCAGATAAAGGAAATGTAACTTCTGTGTAATTGCCCATTTTAAAATTACGAATACTAAATTAGGTACCTACTTACTTAATACTCGTACATAGCGTTACCAAATACATCGAAATGTATTTGGAATACCAATGTTCAAGTTGTCATAAATAACTTATATTTATAAATTCAGCAATTGATAGGACAAGAATGACGGTAACTGCTATACACTCAAATCAAATTTTATTTGCTTTTACCATATTTCAGCAAAATTTTAGGGTATAGTGACCTTACTCTTGAGTTGAGTCAACAAAATTTCTGTTAAAACAAAAAATATTTTATTAACGTATTATTATGTTTTTTTTTTTATATATTTTTATGGCGCATTTACTTTGGTCGTAATTGATATTAGTTTTTGTCAAAATAGGCGACGAATAAATAGTTTCGTAACTTTTGACTATTACATTAGTATTATAATACTAAAATTTTATAAACTGTCAGCCAAGTTTATATATTCACTGCGACATATAAACAAAATTAGGTAGTCCAGACTTTTCCTAAACCCTAATGCGAAATAGGTACTTATAACGAAAAACCTAAACGACGAAACTGCTCGTAACATTTTTACAGATCAACATACGGCAGCAGCGTCCATTAAACATCAAAATGGCGGCAGCACATAAGAAAAAAAAACATTTATGACACCAATAAAGATTAAATTGCGGGACCGCAACAAAGTCTCAATTGCGAGCGTTATTTGTCGTTTGTCGCACGCGACAGTGAGCGATGCTGTTGCATTGTGGGCCCCGTGCACGTATTACTCAACAACTTTAACTTGGACTGCAAAATGCACGGTCTTCCGCGTAGGAGTAGACCGCAACAATTGGTTTATCACGTGTTAACATACCAGCCTTACAAGACACCGGCAACACTCTCAAATCTAAGGAAGAAAAGGTCTTTTACAGTGGATCATGTTGCATTGTAGCCGAGTGAGTTGTGTCCTTAAGCGTCGAGATCTGGCTCTCGTCTTGGGTTTAGTAACAAATTAAGGGAACAGCGGCAAGAGTTAAATTGAGCTTTCTTGCGATTACTATTTGAATTAGGAAAGAAACGCAACAATTGTGGTGGAATCGCTTCGATAAAATAGAATTGAGAAGCTCTTAATACACATTACACTCTGTGGACATTTCAAAAAACAGGAAAAAGGATTTAAATTAGTAGTTTTGGAGACGGGCAAGGAAAGTTTCTTTACTAATGGGGTGTATAATTCACGTTCTTTTATAGGTCAAGATGGTGATACGTCTTTATGTACGAAAAATAAGTATATTTAGAGCCTATTTACCAGACGGATTGGATTCATTGCTTTCAATAATATGGTTGTGACTCAAAAAGTAATTGCATAGTGAATTAATCATTTTTACCTGAGATTTTTTTTATTTTCCATTTAAAAGTATATCATACGAAAACTTAATTAAACAGGTACTTAATTTAGCCAATAAAGACGTAAAAACTTTTTTTTTATTAAGAAAAAGTAGATCTACGGATGTTGTATACCTATAATATTTAGTAGAAATTTTCTTTAAAATGTATATTTACAAGAACGACAAACAACGACAATTTTATGTAAGTGTAAATTGTTTTTTGTGCAACTCGTCTTACTTCAAGTAATTAATTAATCTATTAATACATTTTTGAGTCATGTCATAGATTTATATGTATTAATCATACACTGTCAAAGATAATTCATATTGTTGAAAGGAACAAAGCCAATCTGTCCGAGTTCATTACTCAACATTAGTTCTGTTCTAGGTAAACCATTTTAACAACCGAATCGAGATGTGTTCGAGATATGCACAAGGCCATACCGTTCGCCCTTGCCAATGCCGATTCTATTTCAGGCATACTACATTAGCACTTTAAAAACTACAAGTTATTAACTCCATCTAAACTAATGGATTCTGTAGATTGCCATACAATTCTGCCATTATAACTAAGTTTCTAAGAGCATTACTTGCCATTTTAAACATGTTTATTTTCAGAAGAAGTTGTTGATATATTAGCTTTAAGTTACCGCCTTCAGCGGTTGCCCTTTCGTGACTAAAATTGAAAGCCGGAGAATGTATTAATATTAACACGCGGACCGAGAGCAATGATTATTTAACGAGGTTCTACTGATTTAGCCGAGCAGTAACAATAGCTCTTACCGGTGATACAGAGTGGGTTCAGGAGGTACCCAGCACGTTTTTAAACGCGTCATACAGCTGAGAGGTGCTAATCTTGTCATTTTTTGACACATAATATCAACACGGAGACGATACAACCACTCGTTTTAACGTTACGTCTGTTAGAATGGTAAAAACCGGTCTTATAAACTCACACTTTACTAGTTTTTACTAGTAAGGTCATCCTTGAAAGCACCATATATAATCCAAGAACTGATTAATAGGATCGTTTTCTCAGTTCGGAAATTTAAAACAGGCATTTAATACGAAACATTACATACATTATATTCATTTCAGCCGTATGCAGTCCACTGCTGGACATAGGCCTCCCACAAATATGACTTGTATCATGTTGGGGGTAGTTAGTAATAGGGGCTAAAGTCACCACGCAGGCGGGTTGGCGACCGCTGTAGCTGTAGATTGGGTTTCTACAGACGCTGCTGCCTGTCCGTAGGATTTTTCCGTTTGTCGCCACTTACGACACCCGCGGTAGGAGATGGGGGTGGTGCTATTCTAATCAGCCGGCATCACACGGCAATACGGAAAAGTGCTCATTAACCGTACAATTTACACCGTATACATTTACACGCTTTATAAACCATTTGTACGTATAGACCATGCCTGTTAATGTTTTTGAAATCGAATAAATAAGTAATTTTTGTAAACTATTGCCTTAAAATAAGTTTCTGGAAATCCGCTGGTAGGCTTTGCGTCCACACAATCCGATTCCCACCTTAACTAGCGTTCCAACAGATGCTACCGAACACCATATGGCGACGTGGCGTCCTACATTTTTCATTTCTATTTTTAACATTTCAAGGCAACAACGGTCCCATAAGTTTGCTATATTATAAAGGTTCCAGAACGTTTGACGAGCAACGAACTTGACTCACAAAACCTAAAGTCAAGGGCATGCAAGGCTTCACAATGCATCACTTATTTATAGCTGAGAGCTGTGATATAGATTCTTGAACTTTCGAATTCGACCTTAGATGTCATTCCAATCGCGGGGAAAACCAGCAGGTACCTACTGTTTAATAAAAATGTGAGTGCATAGATGTAACATACCCCATTGCCCTTATAGCTGCTTAACAGGCACCAAAGTAGACTTCAAAACTAAAAGTATCTACATAGTCAGAATTGTCTTAATAGAGTTTTGTATTTAAAGTTTACAACTTTCGCGACATGAAATGTATGGCAAGTGACTCACGAGTCACTGTTGTATTTGCAAATGACGTCTTTACTCATATTTATTTAGTCAATCAGTCACTCACACGACATGTTTCGGCGAGGATAGGTCTCCATTTCATGTCGCGCGAGTGACTAAGTCAAGTAAAGGCGAGTAAAGCTGTCATGTTCATTTATAAAATGTCTTACCAGTTATATGCTTATATTTCTCAAGGACCCGAGTATTGCCTCTAAACTACGACCAGAAACCTCCGAAGGAAACAGCAGCGTCCCTCAGAGTGATGGTACATACTGCGATCACCAGCCCACCTGCCAAGCGCGGCGGTTATGCCACTGTCCGGCAGTGGATGTCCTTGGCTGATGTAGTATTATTTTCTCAATTAAAGCACTAGTTCAAAATCTAACATAATTTATTAAATCCAACTTCCTAATGCTGTATTCAGAAGACGTACGAGTAAGTATATTAGAAGGACAGAGACAGTAGTTGCAGGCAACAGTTGCTGTATAAAGCAAATTGCATTCTCCCATTACGTGTCCGACGGCACCTAATTCACTTTACCGATTGAATAAAGGATTGTTGCCTATTAGTCTTCACTCTAATTAGACTCTAATGTTACATTATGTCACACTTAACAAACAAACATACAAGACTAGATTTAGAAAAAAATAACTAAATTCTAATGACGCATTTATTATGGAATAGAATCTTCAAACTCTCGTATTAAAATATGATAGTATTCCGAATGGGAATGCATCACATAGGGGACCAATGTATGCATAGGGGACCTTCTCATCATCATCATCATCATCTCAATCATAAGAAGTCCACTACTGAACATAAACCTCTCCCTTGGACTGGTTGGAAGCAACCTGTATCTTCCAGCGACTTTAATGAGGTCGTCTGTCCATCTTGTGGGTCCTACGCTGCGTTTGCTAGTCCGTGGTCTCCACTCGAGCACTTTTCGACCCCATCGGCCATCTTCTCTGCGTGCAATGTGGCCTGCCCATTGCCACTTCAGCTTGCTTGGGGACCTTCTACATCCCTTTAAATGATATTCTAGTTAGATTACATTGTCCTAGTGGTGGGAACAATATCGTTCTCAAAACGTCGTATGCAATTTTTAAAGTTACCATATTACGCGATTAAGTCCTTTATTTTTGTAATGATACATATAAAAAAATTAAATAAGTATGACAATCATATTTAGACCGAAGTTGTAATTTAATTTTAAATTCATGTTTTTTTTTTTATGACATAGGCGGCAAACGAGCAGACGGATTGCCTGGTGGTAAGCAATTACCGTCGCCCATGGTCACCCGTAACACCAGAGGAGTCACAAGCGTGTTGCCGGCCTTTAAGGGGGGTTGGAGCTCTGGGAACCTTACTCACCATCAGGAACACAACACTGCATACCTGAAAGGTAGCAGTGCTATTATGGCTGTGGTTTTCTGTAAGGAGGAGGTACTTCCCCAGTTGGGCTGCCCCAGATTCAAGCGTGATGGTCATCGCTGTGCCCTACCTCTCATTGTTGGACGTAGTTTAAGGACATACCCGGGTCCGGGTCGTTTTGCTTTGGCAGGTGTATTTGTATGTATAAAAGTTGTAATATATTTAATATTCTTTCACTTTGTTTACTGAACTATGTGCATACAATTTATTGATACGTAAAAGCGGCCTTGACGCCTACAATAAATGTTTTGATTTTAATCTTGATCCGTGATCTCGCGAGACAATGGCAGTAAACTCGTGGGTTTACCTATCATTTGCCGTAATCGCAAATCGGAACAGGCGGTTTCGAAGATCAATTGGAGCATTCGCTTGTATGCACAAACACGCTAACAAGCAGTCTGACACCTTAATTGCATACCGCGTGTCTCCGATATTGGGGTTTTAAAATGAAGGATCATTATTGCCCATAAAACTGAGCTACTTTTAGTCTAAAACTTATAGCGTCTCCGTCTCGTCTTCGTCAGAGCAAAATAGTGACATTCTTGGCATGACTAAAAGAAATAGAGATTTCGTCTGGCACAGAAAATGTTCCATTGAAATCACGTAGTGGAACTGTAAATATTTTTATTAGGGAGATGCTTGAATACAGTTTTAAAAATCCATCAAAAGCACTCAGAGAATGCCGTTTCTGTGAATATGAACATAATTACTTCTTCAGAAATTCGCAGCACGTATCATTCCCATCCAATGTCTCTACCCGGGATTAGTGGAAATGATTTCCAAATAGTCGGGGCAATCTTGCCCGCTCAGTATTCCGGTCGGGCGATTTGAATAACGGCCACACAGAGGAATGCAGTTAATTTACACCAGACGGATCCGTTCTGAGTAATGTAGCCAGTAGTGCAACTGTGAAGTATATATTACTTGAAGGTTTTATAACGACATGAAACTAAAATTGTTGTGTGGTGCCGGCTGAGAATAGCACTACCCTATCTCCTCCCGGGGGTACCGTAAGCGACAAAGGGAAAAAACTGACGGATGGGCAGCAGCGGCCGTCAAAAGCGAATCAACAGCTACAGCGGTCGCCAATCCGTCTGCCAAACCCCGGACGACGCACTCACAGCGACCCTCGAAAGATGGGCCGCTGTGCGTGCGCCGTCCCCCGCGGACACAACGCGTACATTTCGGCGTTCCCGTCGGCGGGGACGTCCACCACGCGACAACACCGACACATTCAGTCCTTTATCAACACGGTACCGCCGCGTACCGGTTAGAGTCACTCCGACAGCGGTCGGGCCTGCTGGGTTTCTTGCTGGAGTCTTTACCAGCAGGCTAGGGGTAGCGAACCAGCAATAAAACTCCCATTAGCTCGATACCACTACACACCACTCAGCTTAGGTTGAGACCGTCTCAACCAATCTCACTGGAAGCGAAAACTCAGTAGGAGTATTCCAGTAGTACAAGTTAAGTCTGGCGCGGAAGGGTCCTGGATTTTCCCCAGGCTACCTTCCCAAGTCAGGTTCAAAAAACTATGGCAAATACAGTCAAGCTAATACATCAGTGTCGGACGTCCACAAACTAGATGGACAGAAATGCTCGTCGGATCGCATGGAAACGATGGCTGATATGCTGCAGATCAGACTCTGTCGCGGTATACGTGGAGTCATATCAATGCACAGCAAACGTCAGATAAATCTAACACAAATTCCAACACAACAAAAAGCGACAAGCTTGCAAGAATAGACCAGAATGCGTTGATGCTCCGTCAGTCCTTGTAGCAAAATCCCTTACTGCTATATATGTGGCTGTGTACACTTGATACGGGGTGTTTGTTTATTGCTTCGCTCACCGCCGGACGGTTCCTGCCACAAGTACTACTTAAAGTTTCGGCCAACGAGATTCAGAGAGATAACAATAGAGTATACTATAAAATATAACAGTTACTATTTAGTCACTTGTAGCATGCTAGCTCTGAAGCAGAAGTTTTAGCACACCGATATTTGAAGAGGAATGCTCAATGTATCCTATTCGTCGGTAATCAATCACAGTTTAACATTCACTCACGTATTCGCGCCATTAGTTCATTGTAAGCCGCGTAAAACGTCTTTTGTAATTATTGTCAGTAGATAGGTAGTGAGGATAGTCCAAAAAGTTAATTAATATTAAACTACATGCCTTCGCAGACGAGGTAGTGAAGAAGCTATCAAAATTATGAGTGTACACAGTACTGATAGTATTTCCTGATGGTAAAAACGGATCAGCTTTTAGAAGCAGGAAATATTGAACTGAACTGGTAAAACGATAAAAAATATCTGTTACTTAATGTACTGTAAGTGTACTTTTACGAGTATTTTATTTCATAGTCGCTTGGTTTTAAATCGTAACGTTTCACTCGATGAATCAACTTCCATTCCAAGTCAATAAACGAGGTTTTATTCTCGAAAGATATTGTTTGTTTCTTGCTCTTACAGTGATCATGACACACGAGTTGGGCACATGATAAAGTCATACATTTACATCTGTAAAAAATGTAGGGAGGCCAACATTTGCTTATAAATATGAAATGAACTCACCCCGAAACAGGGTCCGATCCTGGACTACGTAAAACCTGCGTAAATCCACTAGTCGCTTAGCCATTCCTTTATACCCAATTTGTTTCACGTAACGCGATCGGCTCGTCTGGATGACCATTTTAGTCGAGGGTCCAGGGATTTTATTTGGCTGTATTACCGTTTACCGAGTATTGGTATGACGTTAAGTTGTACGACTTTCAAATCTAGAATTTAAGCGAGATGGGACGGCCCGGCCTTGGGAATCATGACATGGTCTCTGTCGCCTAGTGTGCGTATATTAGTTTTCAATATAATGAACTGAAATATTCTTATTATCATAATAGGTAGCGATTGAGGTAATTTTGTTAAGAAATGTGGCAGTTGTCTGTAGCCTCGTCACCATATCCTTTGAAATTCAAGACAAATACTTAGTTAAAGGCTTAGATTAAGAGACTTAGATTTATTGGCCAAGTCCCCACAACAGAAGCCTTCTTGAGCTTACTGTGGGTCTCAGTCGATTTGTGTAGAAATGTCCTCTAATATTTATTAACAGGAACATCATTTTACACCATTCTTCATTTTCAATGCTAAATTGCTATCCACTGCTCTCTCTCTATAAATCAAATGATCTCGAGATTTCTGTTATCACACACTAACATTTTCATAAACTGTCCAACTAGTCCGGCCACCAGCTCCCGGACTACGGAACCGGTGGGAGTTATTTCCAACAGTCCATCACGTACATATCAACATACGAGCCGGGATCATTCGCCGCCTCTCGTTTCGATAGCGTATTCCCTTTCTTTTTATGATTTCCTGGTTTATAGGGTTTTTGCGTATTATTTTGACGTTATCGGCTATATAGCGGTTCGTCGTTTGTTTTTTATTGGAGATCGGCTTATGCCGACGCCTGATGTAACGTGATATGTATTAGTAATGGAATGGCGCAATTTTTACATTTAATTAGAATTATCAGAGCGTCAACTAACGTTTATATTTGTAAATTATGATGGAACAAAATAACATAGGAATGATAGTGATGACAGCATTCACTAGCAGCATCAATATTTATACAAGCAGTTTCCTGACTTCACACATTAGCGATGAATGTAAACAGTCAGAGAAAAGCGATGATGATGATACATTATAGGAAATGATTGACCAAAAGAGCAAAAATAATGTTTTCGTAAGAGGTCGATCGATCACACATTCGCGTGTATTGACATTTCAATAATATAGCTTATATTAGTTGATTTAGTGAAAGAAGATGAAAGTTGCAAAACTAAAATTATTATTTTTTCTGACCTCAAACTTCAACAAGTTAAATAATCGCAGGCGCAAGAATATTTATACTTAATCACAAATTTTGAACACGGCACCAATATGTAAAGTTCCATTTACTAGATTGCACTATCACAAGTTTCTCGAGTGTTGTAGATTCAGATCAGAGGCTCTAGTGTGTCTAGCTCTAGTAAGTTTCTTTTGACGTGAAAAAACGTCTCGAATGTGATAATGTTATTTATATGAGAAACGCAAAACGAGTTCGTGACGTTTTGTTACGTTAAAAACTTACACTCAGTGCTCTGAGCATTTATCGTACATTCTTTTTTTTTATCGCACAATAAAAAAAAATGTGCAAGTAGATTATGTTCATTACACGTTGGTAGTTTGCGATGATCAAGGCCGTTGCATTAAACGGCATTCAATCTTCACATTAATCAACAGACAACGTCATTACAATGGCGGGAGGTATTTAATATCAGTTAGACCGAAATTGCATAATGATGAGCTGAATACTGGGCGCGTATGGATTGTACTGTACTTCGATGATCGCCATTGGCCACAGGGGAGGTCAACCAATCCAACGTGATATTGAGATTGTTAATCTAAGCCACGTTTTTTTTTTTCACTCCACGGCCCAAGGTAGACAGACACATTAAATGTTTTACTTGACACCTGACCACCTACATTTTTTGACCGTCAAGTGTGAGAGTATGACTACATGTGTCTCTGTTGCAGAAGTGACATTTGTATTTAACAAAGTGGTAGATTATCATTCAGCCTAAATACTTCTACTGCTGGACACAGACCATCGCGTAGGGCATATCGTGGTACAAGTTTTATGTTCCAATAATAAAATCGCCAGCGAAAGTCATACTGTAAGTTGGAATAGATAACATATACTTAAGAAAAAACGACGAGGACCTCCGGTGTTCGAGACGGGATCAAAAGCAAATCAAAAATATTTCATAAAAAATAATTTGATTTGTTCTTAGTTTCATAGTGTAAGGTTTGATATTTCAATTATAGACTATTATTGCGTGTAGTGACCGTTCTGACGCTGAAGTACGCGTCCGTTGTGACGTACCTATAACTTTAAAATAGATAATTCAAGTGGGGGACATTAATCAGTTAAAGCCGTGAGACAGAGATCTGGACAGTAGTTGTGGTAATATGACCTAGTTCAAAGGATGGTGTGCTGAATGTTTTGTGGGAATAAATCTCGATTGGATGTATCTGTTATTGTATGTTCCGGGGAAATTAATATAAATGTAAATAATATTTACCCATATGTTAGCAATATCTATGCGTTTGTTTACGTTACTGATATTTATTGTTTTATGTGAAACACATAGAATAGGTAGGTACCTAATGTGTTGTTTCTTAAACGAAGCAAATTCAGTTTGTAATATTCTTCTATAACAGACACAGACTTTAGACTACAAAAGCTATAGAGTAAGTTTCTTTTGACGTAAAAAAACGTTTACGAACGCGTAAGCGATAATTTTTTTTATATGGGAAACGCAAACGCGTTCGTGACGTAAAGTTACGTTGAAAACTCAGGGCTCTGCACATTTTTAAACTAGATACCTATCCAAATCTCTGACATATTAATACTAAATATTTCTAAGGTATTGTATATCCCCGAAAGTTATTCAATTTCCTTCATCATTAAAAACGGTGTTAAGTCTATCTTCCATTAAAACTCGAGCGTTAAACTTTAATAAACGTGTCTACTTTAATAAATTTTAACACACGTTATTTCTTAATAAACAAGAAACAACGCTGACAAGGGTTTACCCCCCGCAACTCGCACTTTGTCAAGTACAGCCAATAGCAACAAACACAGGCCGAGTCTTGTTTAGTCGTCGGAAACAATGAAGCAGCAACTTTTCGGGTATTTCCTGCTGAGATTCCAATGTTTACTTGTTTCAACTCTTCTGTGGTTGATACTTAAGTTGACAGATTCGCTGGGAATTCGTGTGCTGGAAGTAATTACGTCCTTCATTATACCAATTCTAGTTACCTTAGCGTTTTCTAGTAGCGCGATATCTGTACAATCACTGGTACACTCTGCCATCGTCGGTCATGCATAACTCATCATCATCATCAGGTCGTTGCAGTCCACTGCTGGACATAGGCCTCTCCCAAGGTATGCCACAGAGCCTGGTCTGCTGCTTTATGCATCCAGTTGCTGCCGGCCCTCTTACGCATGTCTTCCCGCCTTCTGGCCACGCTACGTTCGCCCAGACGCGGTCTCCACTCATGCATAACTCGTTAAAGTGCTAAAACAGTGTGGCATGATAATTTGTGAATGTCAGCTCCTGTTGTTTTGAAGTGTTTATGGCTGAGGTGCTTCCATAAAAAACATCACATTTTGAATCCTTAATCATATTATTAATCGAGCTCTTGACCCGATTGCGAGGACATGAAAGCCTACTTATCGATTGTCTTGCGATTTCGATGCTTTCAGTAATTTCAGCTTACTATAAAGGCCCCACGTTGGATACCACCTTTATTTTTTATTTATTTTTCTATCTGCAGTGTCCTTGGTAAGCAGACAATGTAATTTCTGTAAATTTTAAATATGCAATTTAACTTCAAAGTAAAATTCTGTAGCCGAGTTATTATTTTTATGAAGTGACGCGAATAGTAATATAGAAAATAATTTTATTATTAGAATACGTAAACTCTTTTTGAAAGTTAAAAAAATTCAATTATAACTTTGTATAATACATATAGAATGTTGGACTAATAAGCTCTTCATGAATTAATGTTACTTATTCTACATTAGGTGTCTATCTGTTGTCTGTCTATTTAGAATTTATTTAACAATTCTGTATATTTGTATAATCTTAGGATCCAACTTTCCATCTGAAAAACTATTTGGCAGTACTTACACAATTTGTTAGGTAAAATGGAGAAGCATTTCGGTTATATTAAGCTTTAACCTTATCTGAGTCAAGGGCGCCTCGTAATGTCAACTGCCTGCAGAGGGCTATTAAGTAGGGACTACGAGATGTAAGCGATACACTAAATTACTCTTTAATAATGCTGAATAAAAATATATCGCATTATTTGTTGTTGCCTTGTTTGATACTAGTATCAAATCGTACTGCCCCACTTTGTTTAAGTCAACTAATACCCTGCCATATTATTAAATGCCAAATATGCCAATTTCAACAACTGCTGATTTTACCCGCATTTTATTTTTATGGACCCGGGTATGTCCTTAAACTACGTCCAACAATGAGAGGTAGGGCACAGCGATGACCATCACGCTTGAATCTGGGGCAGCCCAACTGGGGAAGTACCTCCTCCTTACAGAAGACCACAGCCATAATAGCACTGCTACCTTTCAGGTATGTAGTGTTGTGTTCCTGATGGTGAGTAAGGTTCCCAGAGCTCCAACCCCCCTCAAAGGCCGGCAACGCGCTTGTGACTCCCCTGGTGTTGCGGGTGCCCATGGGCGACGGTAATTGCTTACCATCAGGCAATCCGTCTGCTCGTTTGCCGCCTATGTTATAAAAAAAAAATCCAGACTGGTACTATCGTACCAAAAAAATAGCAGGAATTGTGAACTCGAAATTGAAAAATAGTCGTGTTTTTATTATTATTTCATCATCATCATCTCAGCCATACGACGTCCACTGCTGAACGTAGGCCATTATTTTTTTTTTCATTTACTCTTTTACTATTTAAACTATAAATTTTTTTATGTAAACTATATATTCTAATTAAATTTATACATTTTTTTCATATCTTTGTTAACATTAGATATTTTAAAGGAATCGCAATTTATTAACAGAAACCGCCTCCTGACGAAATGATGTCCAAAAAACTTTACACGGCCCGTCATGACATCGGTCCCTACATGATCACATCAGAAATGGTGTCATTCGTAGCTCGTAGCAGAACCAAAGTAACCGATATCGCTAAACTTACAGGTAGAACTGATGGCTGTTGGGGCGTAAAGTTACCGGTAGGCGCGGCATGGACAGATCCCCACAAGGTGGACAAGGTGGGAGGCCTATGTCCAGCAGTGGACGTCAGTCGGCTGATATGACGATGAGATCCTACTACGTAATAGTTATGATTACGATTATATCAAAACAACGCAGCTATGACAAAATGTTATTAACTGTAATCAACATACAAGACGAAGAACTCGTGACTGAATCATACCTCTATAATAAATGATTTCGTTAAAAGTTTTTACTCTGATCGAGACGTTTGTCAATCACAGGCATGCGTTACTCGGTTCATCAATAACAATACAAAGTTTTCTAAACATGTCAGCAGACGACACCTAAACATGTCCCCGGTGTCCCGCGACGAGCACTCACGAGGTTCGCTAAGTGATTTGACAACCTCGAATCCTCCATGATTGATTGATGCGTCAGTGTCGATGAGAAATTAATTATACGGCTCGTACTTGCGCTAACATGTTCTGTGTTCACACTAAACTACTACTAATAGAACAGTAAAGTATATTTAGAGCGGACCATACTGCGAACGTCAACCCATATTTAAAAATTAAAAACCCCGGACCCGGGTATGTCCTTAAACTACGTCCGACAATGAGAGGTAGGGCACAGCGAAGTACCATCACGCTCGAGTCTGGAGAAGCCCAACTGGGGAAGTACCTCCTCCTTACAGAAGACCACAGCCATAATAGCACTGCTAACTTTCAGGTATGTAGTGTTGTGTTCCTGATGGTGAGTATTAAGGTTCCCAGAGCTCCAACCCCCCATAAAGGTCGGCAACGCGCTTGTGACTCCCCTGGTGTTGCGGGTGCCCATGGGCGACGGTAATTGCTTACTATCCGGCAATCCGTCTGCTCGTTTGCCACCTTATGTCATAAAAAAAAACATATAGGACCATGCTCAATATTGACGACCGCGACCTGGCCCAGTGGGTAGTGACCCTGCCTATGAAGCCATTGACCCTGGGTTCAATCCAAGTCCCAGGGCACTTATTTGTATGATCAGCACAGATATTTGTTCCTGAGTCGTGGGTGTTTTCTATGTATTTAAGTATTTATATGTATCTATCTATTATATACATCGTCGTCTAGTACCTACAACACAAGCCTTACTAAGCTTACTGTAGGACTAGGTCGACTTGTGAAAGATTGACCCTAAATTTTTATTTATTTTATTTATTAACTGTATGTGCAAAAATATATAATATTAACATTAAGTGCTACTGTCTTACACGCTCCGACATCACACGGGTACATTAAGCCTTCTTGAATCAAGGTGTATATTGCTGAAAGCCGTATTTACATTTGTTTTTAAAAGATTAAGTTTAGAGAAGACGGGATTGAGAATAAAATTACTTTTTGCGAAAACCCAAAACAGATGTGTCAAAATTTTTGATTTTTCAATTTGTCATCGTGATTTATTTACATCTTTCGATAGTTTACTACTAGGAATACTAACGATCACTAATGTAAGCCGTGAACACAGACGAATGTTGTTACTTTCGTGGTGTAGAAGCGATCCCTAAATTTTTTGCTCCTATTACAGGCCGCACCCGGTATATAGTGCGAAAGTATAAAGGGTAACTACGGAATGCTAAAAACGACTCTCACTTTGCAAAATCAATCAGTTTAACTTATAATCCGTAGTACGCATGCATACAGGCAACTTATCCGATTTGGTACGTAGCTCATTTAACATGAGCGTACAACTTTGTTGGGATTAAAAAGTTGAGCGATCCGAGCGCGGCTTACAGAGGTAAGCCGCTTACATACGTTCACACCGCCTGTGGCGACTATGAACAACGCAACATATTTGTTGAGAATTTATTATACACGTGTACTTTGCGCAATTATGAAAAAAATTGCCGAACCGCGGCTTGTGAGAGTTGTGAGCCAGATGCGGCTCGGCTAAAGAGAATTACGTATATGTATGTACCAGTGCTGTTAAGAATAATCCCGAAATATGGAATCGTTAGCATTTTCTATTTTTACAAAACAAATATACCCATAAATTATGGAATTGGTATCATACAAATGCAACTATCTCCAATCATAATGGAGACATCATACTTCAGACTCACACTCGAAAAATACGAGTTTGCCTATTTGTTCTGTAACTGAATAAACAAAGAAAAAAAGTTGATATTAAATTTCAAAAATCATTTGTGAATCTACCATATTTGTTAAACTTATAGATATATATATATATACGTTGTTGAGGTATGCCTAAAGGAGGAAAATACAATATCTTATAAATACAACATCGAAATTATGAAGATAAGCATCTTCATAATTCTTTGAAAATTGTACTGAAATATAACCGGTTCCCACGGTCCTTAAAATGCGACCAGAAACCACACAGGACTGGCAGCAGTCGCATTAGCACGGTGGATCATACTAAGATCGCCAACTCGCCTGCTAAGCGTGGCGATACAGCATTGAATCCCCCATGCTCAGAGACCACTCCGTGTGGCAGTTTATGGAGTATGCGTATATCCAACAATAGGCATCCCCCATGGCTGAGAGAAAGGAAGTACTGAAAAATGGTAAAACAGTTTTGGAATCATTTTGTTCAAGATAATTGTTTCACCAAAAGCAACCCATTTATTACTTAGACAAATGATAACCTTGTTCATACAGATGCAGAGTAAATCTCAAAGTGTCGCTCATAAAGAAGAATGCTTTGAAAAATCAGTTTCGCAGTCACTCGCAATACTTATACAAACACATTATAAGCGCTCGCCGAGGGAGACCAAGTTATTAGTTCCGACACGACGGCCGTCGTCCACTAAATGAATTACTGACTGCTAGCAATGTGGAACAGTTGATTCAGTTAACCGCTTCGTTGTCTTTCATTGAAATATAATGTTTGACAGTTCGAGCTTAACAATCCAGCAACAAAAACTTTGGTCTCATATTCTGTGCTACACGCGACGTCAGCGTCAACGTTCATGAACAAAAAAGACGCCAACGTCGACGTGTTAGAGAGACCACAAAAGTACATCTCTATAGGCAGCATTGTGACAGCGCTGTAAGCGACTGACGGCGTTTTTTGGAGACCATAACCTTAGTTACAGCGGATGATCTCACGTGTACTCAATACTCATATCTTACTAGGCGACAGATAGTATGAACTCGTATTTCGGGTGAGCTCTGGAACCGTTTTCAAAGCTGAGTCAGGACACACTGCTTAGGGTGAGGGTGCGTCACACCCTGAGTGCCTGGACCTGGACCCGGGTATGTCCTTAAACTACGTCCAACAATGAGAGGTAGGGCACAGCGTTGACCATCACGCTTGAATCTGGGGCAGCCCAACTGGGGAAGTACCTCCTCCTTACAGAAGACCACAGCCATAATAGTACTGCCACCTTTCAGGTATGTAGTGTTGTGTTCCTGATGGTGAGTAAGGTTCCCAGAGCTCCAACCCCCCTTAAAGGCCGGCAACGCGCTTGTGACTCCCCTGGTGTTGCGAGTGCCCATGGGCGACGGTAATTGCTTAACACCAGGCAATCCGTCTGCTCGTTTGCCGCCTATGTCATAAAAAAAAAAAAAATTGAGTAACAACGCCTGATGCTTAGGCTTAAAGCCACATGTCTTGGCTGTTCGCTATGCGCTACGCTCTTTGTCCATTGCCAGCGTTTTCACGCTATATAAAGGAGGAACAGAGAACTTAGCTAATGAGCTGCTGGCACTCAATGTATTAAAAGCATGCCTTTGAATGATATTACGAATATGCCGTATATCGAAATATGAAATGTTATAAATGGATTTTATACATTCTATACACCGATCACAGTTTACCAGATTCCGCCCAGGCAATGAGCAGTTTCAAATATTCAGATGCTAGGATAGGAAAGTGCAGTGTCGGACATTCATCACAAACTTGATTGACGTATGACCTGGAATGGATGCAGGCTGTAATGTGTTCCGGTTCGCGGGCGGTCCATTAGGGAGCCCATATCCAATAAATCCATGTCCTTACGTAATTCAGGGTTGAAAAAGTTGAAATTGCACGGCTACAGATTTATTTCGTTCAATTTCACTTAACTTTATCAAGCAAGAAACGTTGGTATATAATATAAATGGCACAAGTTTCCAGTAAAGAGTAGATTAGTGGTTTCCAGTGAGCTTGCCGTTGCGGTCTGCGTCAGACGGAGAGCGGTTTAATTATGAATAAAGCTAGTATGTGCATCACGAAGTGATCGCCGGAGGGAAACAGGCTTTGTGTAATTGATTTTATGTCTATGCTTTAGATAACTAGGTGATTTGATTTAGAAAGTCTCTGTGTTATCGAGCAATCATTAGACAAACAATCAGATCATCGAATGTGAATACGGATGAGTACAGTAGCAATCAGATTCGGAGATATGGAGGTGGTCACAAATATCGGAACAACGCTTCTATTGTCAAGACGATAAAGTGCATGTTCAGATATTTGTGACCGCCTCCACCTCCGTTATATCTGGCGATTGTACAAGTCATGCCATGTGCAAAGCGAAGCAAAGGGCTAAGGCGGATGCCCTTTTCAACGGGGGCCCAATTACATAACCAAGAAATTTTATTTTATGAGTATGACACTTCTTCAGTCTTCCTCCACTATGACGAGTGTCAATCAGAATTGCTGTAGATACGTAAATAGTATACATACTTTATTAACCAACTTGACTGAATGTCACCGGGAGGGTCAAGGTACCTAAACTATTCCTGGTATAATTACCGTACCATCTTTGCCCCAGAGTCAATAGGATCACGTATACTCTAGTTCCACTAAAGATTCATGTAATTATTAAAGTATTTTCAGTCTTAAGAAGACACAATTGCTTAAGTATACCGTACGCTTATTATCATACCTCGGGGTTTTCAGTGCGGGAATGTTTTACACTAGCCCAATAACATGTAAAAACTGTAAAAACGATACTAATTTAACATTTCTAAGCACATACTACCTACGTTTAATTCATAGGTTGGTAATTATTTTACAATAAACAAAAATATAAATACACGAAATCATTCCCGCACCGAAAACCCCGAGGTATGCTTATTATACGGGCTAGCATCATGCTGAGTCGGGACCATTTCGAGGCAGTTTTGTCGATTATGTTTTAGTTTTTATTTAGTTTTATTTTTGTTGTTGTTGTAAACTGCCTTAAATAAATGTTTTCTATTCTATTATACACTTTTAAAGACTACCATTCGTAACTACGACAAAAACTCGCTTCAATCCACTGATGTAATATCTGTTAGAACAGTTTTCATCTTAAATTTCTTCACAATTTCACAATGTAATAGACTTCACTTTCCAATCACCGCACTGGAGGTAGAAAACTACTAGTCTTTCGATAAAACTGCTGTTTGCGAACAAGTTGGAAGTAATTGGTGTTAGCTTTGATGTCCAGATCAGTAATTACTTGAATCAATTTATCTTGGTTAGTGAGTTTCATTGTTTGATTGAACATGGACTTTGTTTAATTAAAAAAAAGTAAGACGTTCACATTACATTTAACTTTGATTAAATGATGTAAACCCTCCAAGGCTTTGCCTCAGATATTATTCGTCTTATAAAGTATTCTTTATTATTGTAACCACTCCTACGAATAAGACTCAGCTTGTAAGAATATTTATCTGACGTTTGGATAATGTTAAATATACGCTTATATGTTACTGCGGAAATAGCTTCGATAAATTGTTTTCGGGTTTGTGCTCAAAATAATGCTGTCATTTTCAATAACATGTCCAAACTGTTATACTGCCTTACACTTCATTTGATTTGTATCCAATAATTCTGATCTGCAATCTCTAATAATTACTGATAAATATGAGATCACTGTAAGACTGGTTCTGTTTCCAGAGTTGGGTACATCAGGATAATCGCTCACATAACCAGTGTCCTTGTGCAGTCGCCATCAGATATATCGGAGCTGTAGAAGTGGTCACAAATATCGGAACAACGCCTCTATTGTCAAGGCGATAAAGTGCGAGCTCCGATATTTTTGAATGCCTTGGCTGCTTCGATATATGTGGCGACTATGCCTGCATGAGCACGGCAAGCTCTCGAATATGAATAATTTACGTGGCAGATTCCTTCTTTCACGCGCCAATAACTCTGTTTGTTTACGTGTGTAACAAAACAAAGTGGGTCAGGAGGAGTTGTGATGATATATTCAGGGTTTTTATTAAATTCTACTGAAATGACGCAGGACATTAAAAGGAAACAATACCTACACTCAGCCATGTCCGGTCACGGATTCTGGTATGCAGTCATAGACAAGTTAGAATACAAGATCTTATTATGACTTTAAAGAGCTTTAAAGTCATAATAAGCTTTGCGCCTACTGAGCTGCAGTATCTATCTATTTTAAACTATTTAATCTGCAATGTAGACATTTAAAAACTCATCATCAGCAGTCGTTCCCTCAATGCTGAGGATACTGAAAAAAAATCATTTAAAAATTCATAGCTAAACAAATATTTTCCCACAGCATAAATATTTCTGAGAAAAAGAGTCGTTTGCTTGTATAATTAGCAAGCAGGAACAATTATCTTCATATCAGAGAAGATTACACAGAAGCACCAATGAGAGTGTATTTAAAACAACACAGCTAAATTATCTTTAGAGAAAACAACGAACTAAGCTTTAGAATTACCAGGCCAGCGGTGTGGAAGGCAGATAGGCTGAATGCAGACTCCGCCACGGGTGAGCTTACCTGCGACAGAAATGCATTGTTATTGCGAAATTATTTTAATGGAGAGTTGGTAGACTGACGAATTATTTCGATTTGAAACCTTAACAGTCCAGCAACTTGATTCTTATAAAAGATATATAAATTATAACTATGATACCAGTAATTTGCAAATCGTTGAAAAAAATGAATGTCTTTCAACTGTAATCTGAGTATAATTTAAGGAATTTGGACGGGTTCTGATGCGACTGGTTGATCTAGTTGGTCAAGGCATCAACGTCAGTATACTGAAGACGCCGGTTTAAATTAGGATTTAAAGACGAGGTAGGCCCCGGAAACCTTTTTTCGGCTTGGTCACTTTTTCTTAAGTGACCATTTATTACAATTTACAATCTGTTAAAGTAGGTATGTGGATTAAGCAATTTGGGATCTTGCGACAAAAAATATGGTCTCAGTTTACTTGGAACGATTCACTCGAAAACTCGGCATTTAAATTTACAAATTTTTATATCTGTTTTTTGTATCTTATAAATTACATGTGTAAATACAGACGTGTTGTCAAGTCAAAAATAGTATTGAGACGTACGAGTCACAGCCACGCTTAGAACTAGATATTCTTATAGAGGAAACCTAATCGAATCACACTACTAGCATAAAAACAAAGTAACAAATACATTGCTCGGTGTTCGTCTACCCTTTGATGTAATAACTTCTAGATGTTCAAATTTCCAAAGCGTACAGAACGCTAGGCGATGCCGATCACGTCTCCTTTAGTATCCAGTGTCGCGTCGGATAGTAATACTTCAAATACAGACAGGTATGAAATAAAGACAGTTCCGTCGATATTCAATCGGAAATAACGTCACCTGAATAAAGAAACACCAATTGCCCTTGTATGAACTTCAACGCTGGCCAACACGACACAAGTAGCATATAGGTGAAAACTTAACTGAAGGAACATGTCTATGTAGACGTGCAGAGAATTAATATAGAACATGCTTCAAAATTTGAATATAGAACGCCCACATGCGTTTACGTTACTACTGCTACATAGCTAAGTTTGACATATATACTGGGATGAGTCAAGTTCGTACAAATTGTTAGATGTCTATTAATTGCATACACTAAAGGCGTTATTTATAAAAGCTTGTCAAACCTAATATGCCGTTCCTTCAATCCATTTCCTTCTTTTAAAACATTCAGCTTGTTAGAAAGGGACAAAATTCATCTGATGTTTGGAAAGATTTATGAATATGGAGGGTTTATCTCTTTTTCACCGAATTAAAACTGCGTAAGTTTGAAGAACGCCAATTCCAATTAGACAAACCCATTAACTTGGCTTAATGATTTTTCTCTTTTTTTTACCAAGATTAAAAAAATTAAGTTATCACAATGCTTCACGGTAAGCGATATTATATATAGTGTTACGCTAAATATGAAACAAGCAGCGAACTCAGGCATATACAACAACGAAAAGGAAATCGACTTAGGTTCGATTTATCAATCCTCAAATAATCCCTATTCGTCGAATATCTTTACGGGTTTCTGTAGGGCATGTGTTCCGAGGAATAATCGAACTTTAGCGACTACCGACAAAAGTTGCGGCATACAGTCAACAGCAGAAGTGGCTAAACGATTGAGGTGTTCAAAATGAGGTCAACACATCTCTATTGTCAAGAGAATAAGATGGCGTGTAGGTCATTTTGAACACTTCACCCGCTCAGCCACTGCTGCTGATTGTAGCACCTACACTTTTTTAATTCTTTCGTAATGACATTTTTTTAATTCAGTCAAGGTTTACTATTTGCTAGTCTCTCCTTTAAATCAGCCAAAGTGCCGGCGGCACGAGCGTAATGGACAATCCGCGGATCGGCCCCGAGGCGCCGGGGCAGACGCGAGGCGAGAACTGATCGAGCAAATTGAATACTAGAGTATCCAACTGAATACCTGCAGACTAATACTTAAGACCGGCACGAAAATCTATAAAAACTATACTGCCGACCATTAAGTATATCATACATATCTTACTATCAAAGTTCTAAAGTTCTTAGTGGGAGTTTTCAAAATTTGGTACACCCAATTAGCGAATAGTAAAAAAAACTTAAATCACTGTCACTTTCGTGACGACAATTAAACTTGAAATCTTTATGAAGATCGACTTTTTGCCTTTAATTATGTTGTAATATCGATTAAAGTTAATAACACGAACATCAAAACCAAGTTTTTTTCGCAATTTAACGCTTACTTAACTACTTTCACTAACTGCGTACACTATTTTTTTAAACTCTCTAGTAAAGAGTTGCCGGCACAATCGGGCAAAATTTGATCAAAAAACAAATGTTATTCCTTTTCCATACATTATTCTCATACCAATGTCAGTAAGGATACTATTGGCTTTAACTTAAGCCCTGTAACTTACGACGCCGTATAACTAAAGTTGGGGTGTTAACGTCAAGTGCAGTTTCAGGACAAATAGAATAATATCCCGTTCGGATAACCAACCAAGAGGCTATAAATAAACCTAATATGAAATCGATATGACTCGTAACACCGTTCCAAGTACCGACCAAAATGTTGTAGTGTTATGTTCTAGACAAATTGATATTCCATAAAAGTCTCTTTTTTCGTACCAAGTCTTTTGCCGCCATTAATATAAGTAACGCCTTTTGCTAGCCAATTCCTGCAACTATACGCGCGGGTTCAATATTTGCTTTCCTATACAAACATAAAACCCTATTTCACCCCCTGAGGGGACATTCTCCGGGAAAGAATTATTTATGTAAATTTAAGATTATAAACCGTTTAAATATCTGATGAATATATTCCGTAAATATAGCAGATACGAGTAATTCATGTTTTATAAACCGAATATTGTATGTTGTACACGTTTCAATACATATATTTTATATGGTTTAGTCGCAAAATACTTTTGTGTTTAAAAAAACAGATGGCATAAAACTTTAAACTGATATAAAGTACAGTAGTAATTGTACTAATACATTTATGCATTCCTTTTTTTATTTCTACTCGAGGATTATTTTTGGTACAAAGCTCACCATTTCATTATTTTATTATTATGTTGAAAATTAAGGTATGAGCAAATCATTCCACAGTTTTGAATTGTCAAGACTCCTTTAATAAATGTTGCTTCGTTCGCCTTCTTCATAGTTTAAAGTACACAATAGTTTTATCATAAGAGTTACCTCGCTAATGCCAACAACAATGATCTAGGTATCTGGTTACGACCTAACGTGTTCTCTCAGGCTGAAAGTTAGGAAACTTGCTCAGTAGTCCATTAGGGGCGTAACAGTGTAGTAAAAGTTTTTTTTTATTGAGTTAGCAGTTTTTAGATTTCGCTGTACACGAAATATATGCCTATTATTTACGTAATCAATAGAAGAATCTTAAATACGAGACAGAAAATCTATAATAAAATATTCAAGCATCTGTTTTACACTTTCGTACGATTGTTTTATTGACCTGTGTTCTTCTTAAAAAGTATTTATTTTTATCAGACTGCTAATATTAAATAAATAATACTACGTGCTGTGCAATACATATTTTTGTAAAGTGTTTCTGTGTACCGACAACAGCCAGAGCGCAGAAAGTCGTTTAGCCGAACGAAACAAGCCGAAAAAATTAAAAGCAATAAAATAACCATTTATTAGTCGCGGGCGCAAATGAAAAGCTACGGGTACACATTAACCTCTGCATACTTATTACTTATTCGTATTCAGATAAATGCAAAAAGGTAGATATTTATAGGAATTTCTATAGATAGTGCTCAGTTTCAATTAGTATTGAGTGCACTGAAGACTTTTGGTGTGAAGTGCAATTTATACAAGCACTATTTAGTTTTTATCGTGAGGGACATGTAATTTAATTGTGGTTACTCGAAACTAGCGAGCGGGCTGTACGTAGAGTGTGTGTGTTCTGTGTTCGTCGCTTTTCTCTACAAAGCGGAAAAAAACTGGGAGCGACTGGGATCTGCTGGGAGCGGGGACCGGTTGAAAATGGATGGGAATCGATTTAAGATGCTGAAATGAATTTCGTGGTCAGGTCAGGGGTCACCCTGTCACTCAAAGCTGGAAGAGCTGGGTTCAGCTGGGAATGGTTGGAATTAGCTGGGAGCTGCTAAGTCAGTTAGAATCGGCATGGTACGGCTGGGATCAGCTAGGAGCAGCTGAGATCGACTAGGGCCGGCTGGGGTCGCCTAGGTTCGGCTAGGAGTGGCACGGACCGGATCGGAGCGGATCTGCGGCTCGGAATATGATATACTTTATCCGCAACAGCTACGACAAAGTCTACGTCGTTTCGTAGCAAGCGTAGCACTATGTTTTAAATACGCTAATCATACCTTTCACATACATATTTTAATACAAACCAAGGGCTTACCATTTTATCGCCTATCTCATCATGCATCACGTTCCCACCAAGGTTGATAGAACGTAACAGTTATTGCGACAGATGAATTTTTTTTTATTTAATTCCTACTTTTTTTAAATGCGTTAATTAAAACTTTCATTATATAAAAACTTTACTTTTTAACTGTTCATCAGCGTATAGCCATGTTGTTTTTTTTTTCGTTAAGTAAGCCCACTAACGAGCATAGCACTAATACCTGCACCATTTGTGTATGCCGACGCTATCTCGTTACTGTCCCGAATACAAAGCGTAACAATAATTGGACGCGTTGTTTTCATTTAACAAATATTACTTACAAAGCAAACTAGTTTAAGCCCACAACGGCTTTCTGGACTATCGCCCATAACGATAGACTGAATTTGTATTTGCACACAAAATGACATAGATATGTATCGTCACGCGTAAAAAGGATAATGATTTGACAAACCATAGTCATCAATCTTCCTCCCGACCCGGACCCGGGTATGTCCTTAAACTACGTCCAACAATGAGAGGTAGGGGGCACAGCGATGACCATCACGCTTGAATCTGGGGCAGCCCAACTGGGGCAGTACCTCCTCCTTACAGAAAACCACAGCCATAATAGCACTGCTACCTTTCAGGTATGTAGTGTTGTGTTCCTAGTGGTGAGTAAGGTTCCCAGAGCTCCAACCCCCCTTAAAGGCCGGCAACACGCTTGTGACTCCCCTGTTACAGGTGCCCATGGGCGACGGTAGTTGCTTACCACCAGGCAATCCGACTGCTCGTTTGCCGCCTATGTCGTAAAAAAAAAAAACCTACCTCTAAGCCACTAATGTCCACTGCTGGACATAGGCCTCCCCCAAAACGCCACAGACAGCGATCTTTGAGTATGGGGGTTTAATAGCATAATCGCCACGATTGTCAGAAGGGAAGTATGTTCCACCGTCCAAAATGAACGCTGCTACCGTCTCCGGTAAATTAGATCACGGTTTAAAGACAATCTCTAGTACATTCACAGCGTGACAGCGTGGCTATAAGGCTTCATATTACCAAATATTTTAGCTAGTGATTTACTGAAGTCTAAAATAACCAGCTCCTAAAACATAAGAGAGTACATCAAAAAAATGCGGTTCGCTTAAAAAGCGAAGTGCAAACGTTGCCTGCAGTAAACTAGTAAAGTGAAAATTAAACATTTCACACGAACACCGTAAATCTTATTAAAATGACGAAAGTTGGGTTATTCAAACTTTAAGCGAGTAAGTACATTGCGCTCCCGACTTGTAATGAAAAACGTAAGTCGTATGTAACTAAGACTGTTTGTTCGTAATGAAATACAAAACAAATACCTATGGAATTCTGTCTTTTACGTAATTTGGGTTTTAGAGAATAAAAGCTGTAGTCAGTTTGATAATACAGAGTTACTTATTAATTGTATAAAAGCGGGTAACTCACGTTTTATAAGTCGAATATTGCTCGTCGCAGAGTTACTGTTTGCTGGCCTTTTCAAACCGTATATTATTGACGGAATCTAACCATCCTATCAGCCAGGGACAAGTATGCCGCCGAGGTGAATATTGAGCGACTTGTGGTTCAGGGAAAGGTTGAGGGTACCAGACCGAGAGAAAATTCCCCATCTGATCAAATAAGAATGGCAATAAATTGCTCAGTATGAATACACGGGCGGCCATTTTTTTACTTAGGCAAGACGAAGCCCTTTCTTCATGACCCCAAGGAAAACAGTTCAAGTGTGGGAAAATTAGTAAAGACGGCGGGAAGCGGCGTGAATGGACGCACCGCCGCTGCTATATACTATAAGGTAGGAACCCAGTCATAAAGGTGTAATAAAAACAATTTAAGCCTTCAATCCTGGAACCAGATTAAGTCATCCCGAATGATTAGTTAAAACTGAAAAAAAGGACGGCTCATGATTATATGCTCCTCGTTACAAAGTGAAACATGTCGAGCAATATTCGTCTTATAATACGTGAGTTACCCGCTTATATACAATTAGTGCAGTTTAAATTGTTTGTAAAATAAATATTAAACAGATCATAAATCACGAATAATTAAAACTCTATTCCCAACACAATAAGTAATTATTAACACAATCCACTCGGCTCCATTCCCTGCAATTAATAATGCAATATTAATAAAGTTATCATAAACAATTTGTCGCGTTTCTGACCCCGTTAACCTCCATCGTATGTAAGTCCAAGTTATGCTTCGAATTTTAACCTTATTTCAATGGAATACGGTATAAGTTTGAAGTCTACTGCAGAATCTAATATCAGCCAATTTCATGCATGGCAATACCACCTTTACAAAAACAGAAAGTTGTAAAGGATCTAAGTACATATGAGTGCGCAAGTTATTAGCGATTTTATTATTAAACACTCAAGTCCTATTTTTGTGTAAATGAGTTGCGTGTATTTGTTGCATGTAGTAGCATTGGTCGCGACAATTGGTATTATCTATTCTAATATATATTTAGTCATTTTGTTGTTTGATTATAATTATCTAGGGTAGTTAGTTCCAAGCCTGTCGAGGTTTGATATCAACATGATCAACAATGTGTGTCTTTCTGTAATCTAGGTTACAAAGAGTTAAAAACTACGGTTTGCTGGCGCGTTTTGCTAAAAGCTATGAACTTTTTATAACGCCCGAATCACAATAGTTATCAATGCTATGACTATTGCACGCATAGTCATGTGTAAGACCACAGCCATAATAGCACTGCCTTTCGGTATGTAGTGTTGTGTTCCTGATGGTGAGTAAGGTTCCCGGAGCTCCAACCCCCCTCAAAGGCCGGCAACACGCTTGTCACTCCCCTGGTGTTGCGGGTGCCCATGGGCGACGGTAATTGCTTACCACCAGGCAATCCGTCTGCTCGTTTTCCGTAAAAAATTAAAAATAAAAGAATTTTCTGCCTCGGGCGAGTGCCGAGAGTCAAAGTCGCGACGCCGGCACACATGCCCGTCGCTCTACCAATTGAGCCACTAAGACATGTTTGCCGGATGCTGTATCCCGGACTCGAGCGGCAGTTGATATTCCATTTTTCCCTGATTTCAAATAAAAATTATACACAGACAATACTGGCAATACATTATTACATTTTTTTATACAAGACTGACCAGCGTTGACCTCAGTCACATCTGATGGTAAGTGTCGACGAGGTCAAGGGTGTAGTACGCTGGTTCAGTAACAGTCTATTCACTCTTGCCAAATCATATATATCCGGGAATACAGACGAGCGAATTCCATTCCTTAGCATTAGGAAGGTAGAAGCGAATCCCGTTCAATAAAAGACAAGGATATTACTGTTAAAATGAGCCAATATCCTCATATCTTATACAATAAAAATAAGTATTCAGAGCATTTGTCAGATAATGTCAACAATCTTTAAAAGGGTACTATCCAAACATTATCCTAAAATAGCTCAGACAGTTTACCCAAGTAAATATTGTGTGACTTTTATGATAGCATACGATCGCGTTACATCTTTTTAACATATTAGGCATGTTATATATCTGTGGAACTGGACGATCATATATTTATTATGGCTTCTCTGCGTGATGGCCCAGATGGACAGGCGTGATGGCATGGTTGACTTCAAACGCCACTACACGACGGCGACATTCAGTTGTGATTTAATCGTTTTGGCCCACTCCTCCTACCGTGGAAATCCACCGCACCATTAGCCGTCACCACAACCCTCTCTACACGCTGGTCCATCTTATTGTGCCAGCATGTAGAGAAGCCATTATTAATCCAGATCAATGGGACTTCGAATCGACCCAGCAGAATGTCATAAGCAGAGCACACTAAGAATAAGATGGCAAGAAGGCTTGTAGCGAGTGACACGAGGTAATGTGCCACCGGTTTTTCAGTTGTGCGGCGCAATGTGTAAAATAGTTTGTTATGTAATTCGATAAGTTTCGTTTTTTTTTTTCGTGTGATTATTCGTTATTTGTATATATAATTCTTGCTGAAGATAGAAATTTTTCGAAACCGACTGACATTTGTTCGTATCTGACGTTGAGATATATGGCTTTTATCGGAGGACAAATACCGAGTAACACAAAAGTCAATCCACCGATTGCCCTATAAATAGGCCTCCCAGGCGACCTAGACCTAGGCGCGACTTCAATATACTGCAGTCACCGACTCGTGGTCATCGGTCCAACTACTTTTCTGACCCAACAGCTGTCGACTCTCTGGCTACGGGCTTGCCCATTGCCATTTCAGCAGTGCAATTCTATGTTAAGTTACTTACTTTGGTTCTTCTATGTCCTTATTTTTATTCTATCACGTAGAGATACTCCTAGCATAGTTCTCCCCATTATTTATTCCACTGTTAACAGTTTAGATTCTGAGTATCTCAGTACTCACTGAACGCAAATGATCATAGCACATTCATGGACATGTTTGGATTAGTGGAATCCCTTGCAGACTTGCAAATATTGCTAAACGTGCACAAACAATCTCTTTAACACCGGTGCTAAAAATAGATCTGTACGATAACCTCCTCTGGCAGCCGGCCGTTTAGGCTATTGTGAGTATATGAGATAGCTTGTTTGCTTTCATTTCTATTCACACGTTTTGTTGGAGCGCATTTTTTATCATTTATACTAAATTCTGATGCCAAAATTTAAATGAGTATTTTGTCTGTCACGGAAAATGTATACAACTTTGAGAATATGTAGCTGAAACTATGTTTAGTTTACCTGGCGTTACGGCCCGGCCACGACAATGCGCGACTCGCGGCGCGGCAAGCGTTTTATCTGTTCTTTGCGCGGTCGAGACACGCAATGCACTGCGGTTAGTTGGGGTCACACGCAATGAACAGATTAAACGCTTGCCGCGCCGCAATTCGCGCAAAGTCGTGGCCGGACCATTGTCTTACCTATGCTGAAATAAAAATAGGACAGTCAATAGACGAGACAGAGTAAGAAGAACAATTGATTCGACCAACAAACAATAGAAAGCCTCAGTCTCAGTGTACAGTCAACTCAGCAGCACGTACATAACTCAAACAGGCGAACATCTGAAACTATACAAAGTTCATAAACGCCCAACTGTAACAGAGTGCAGTTAAACAGAAACTTCGGCTTTCTTGAACAGCGTCGCTGGTTCTTCCTTAACCAGTTAGATGTTATGATTTACTTGTATTCAGCGCTAGGTAATATTACTGTCTTCGTCTAACAAGTATATAAGCACGAAAGTGACAAATAATGTGGTAGGAAAAAATGGCGAAGCATGCAGACAGTAGCAAGCAAATTACTATTAACAATTGCTCATAGAAAAGGCAATGGAAATGAAAATAATACATAAAAAGATCACGTCGCCCGCTCTATCATTTCTATACATTCTCGTTTGACGTTTTCGATGACCGATTTTATTTTGTTGTCTATATGCCACCGGTCCCTTTTACACCTACATACTTGTTAGAGCATGACAGGCATGATGACAGGTTATAAAACTTCGACTGTATTAAGTTGAATAATGAAGCAGTTAAGATACTGTCAGTTTACATCGAACAATCTGTAATGATAGAGGTTTTTCTATACGATGCGAGCGGTTATTCTGATGTCTTTATGTATTGGAAAAAAAACGAGTCGCCATATTTATTATATATCAATTGAAGATTAAGAATACGAAATATGAGAGGTAGGGCACAGCGATGACCATCACGCTTGAATCTGGGGCAGCCCAACTGGGGAAGTACCTCCTCCTTACAGAAGACCACAGCCATAATAACACTGCTACCTTTCAGGTATGTAGTGTTGTGTTCCTGATGGTAAGTAAGGTTCCCGGAGCTCCAACCCCCCTTAAAGGCCGGCAACGCGCTTGTGACTCCCCTGGTGTCACCCATGGGCGACGGTAATTGCTTACCACCAGGCAATCCGTCTGCTCGTTTGCTTAATTAGGATTAATTGGATTTTTCGGTCTAAGTAATCAGAAATCGAGTCCCATTTAAACGAACTATTGTTTTCATAAATTACGGGAACTCGATTTTTATAGATTTATACAGACTTATTTATACAGTCTTACAACTCAATGAGCGATAGCATAACCCTACTATAAGAATAAAGCTATGAGTGGATGCTCGATTCGTAAATCGGGACGAGGCGTGTGGCGTACATATTAAACAAAAGCAAACGTATGGAAGCGGCCGCAGTGCTGCTCGAATCCCTTGGAAGCTCAACGCTACGCTGCACGCGCCGCTAATCGCTCCGCCTCAGGCCTTACACGAGGAGTTTCCATTTTTTGTCCAAAAAAATACAAAAAAGCTTATAACATACAGCCTAGTTTTATTACCTACTTTGTACCTAATGTAACAGTTCCACCAATTAATTTTAATTAAACAGCATTCCATTCGTTCTCAAGAAAAGTTTTACACGCCTGAATAGCGTGGAGGTCCCCGCGGGCCGAGTCGGAACTAAACATGAAAACACTTTTTCAGCTCGTAACTCTCCGGGTTTTCAGCCTGAAACGCCAGAGGCTTGAAATATGGATCTACGTGTACCCGGTTTTCAGGTTTTTATCGAATTAAGCAAGTTTCAGGTGATAGTGGCAACGAAACTAGCTTTTAGGTGGATTATATTAAATTCGTTTTTACGGATGTCCCGGGCTCGATTGAGAAGGGCAGTTATTTATGCTTTCAGCAATAATTTTTACTAGGTTATAGAGATTATTTATATACTAGTATTTAAGTTTTTTTTGGTATTTATCTATTACACATATCATCGTCTAATACCTACGTTACCTACCCTACCTTGTAGGTATACAAATTAATGAGCTTACTGTACAACTAGGTCGATTTGTGTTGTTTTGTCCCAAAATATTTATTAAATACTTTTTTTATATATTTAAAACCGGAGGTTTTAGATAAGCACTTGAACCGTATGCGTCTTGAAACTTATGCAAGTGAGAAATATCGTCATTACATTTTCGCGATGATAAATAAAACAGAACTAATCACTACGATTTAATTTCCCTCTGGGCTAAAGGTCAAGAGCTATCTAAACACTAGCGCGCGAACGATTAGGCTCTTAGGATAAGTTAAATAAATAAATATTAAGAACAATGTTACACAAATTGGCTGGTTGCTACAGTAATTGCAATTAGACTTGTAGTGTAGATATACAGGACTAGGCGTCGATATACATAATGATTTCTGGGTCGTGACCCAGAACCAGTCTTTCTCATTAAGTTACTGATCAATTTTATCCTTTTGACATATGACCGCGTATAACCATATGGGAAGCGACAAGACATAACAATGAGTAGGATTTGACCATATTGTATTTTTTATTTATTTATTATCTCAAAAATAATGAAGTTCATTTTATAAATCTTCACCTACGAACTATATGTAATGCCTTGTTTTTTTACTCCATATCCCAAATCATTCTATATAATAGATAGATACGAATAAATATTTAAATACATAGATAACAATATGGATATAACTCTGGACCTATTTTATTCTTAGATACACTTAAACCTCTATCGATTAAGTCTACAACTATTAAACTCTAGAAATAATTACTGACCGGTGGGCACAAAGAAGTGTCAGCCCCAACGACGTTTGACGCGCCCGCCATTTGCATTTTAATTGTATGACGACATAGTTATCGGGGTACAGTAGGCCGCTTTAAGTACAACACTGATGGAAAAGATACCAGAGATAAAAAAAAAAGATAAAAGATCTTTATTTTTCAATTTAGGCACATTACATGCACTTATGAACGTCAAAGAAAAATCTACACCGGTTCGAACCCTACACCTCTGACCCGAGAAGATACCGGCAAGAAACTACGGCGGGACTTATTTTTTCAATACAGTGATACATCAAATCTTAAAGTACTTACATAATTATGCGGACTACGCAAACGAAAGAGAAAACTATGAAACTTTCCTTACAAAGGCATAAATGATACCAATGTGTCACCCTTCGCTATATAAGATAAAAACATGATAAAGATACTAACTAAAAACTTAACTATAAATAAAAAATTTGACCTAGGTCCTGGTCATTAGGTAGGGTGCCCAGAAGGCTGGCCGCGTTTCCGCGCTGGATAGCAATGCTAATTCGGTGGGCGAAATAGTGGCCAGCCCTCTGGTCACCAGAAACCTCTATAAGACGCGCCGATATCATATCAGACATAGTTCATTTAAAATAATGCTTTGCCAACCAAATGTGTCTATTAAAAAATAAATGCATTATTACTCATTGGATGTAAATAAAAAAATAAATAATCAATGAAAATTACATACACAAGGTAAAAAGTTATCCATACACACAGTGCCAATAGTAGATTGTGTCACAAGGAAGCAACATGGAATATTTACGGCGAGGGCGTAGAATCCCTCATAGAATCCCGAGCGCTTCGAGTATAAGATATATTACATTATACACGGATAACAAAATGTAGCAATAATTTTCACAATTGTCATATTAATAATTAACATAAGAAAGACAATTTTCGCGATAAACATACACATAAAATGTTCCACATTCGTGGCCAAGGTCACAACCAACCAATCTACAGAGGCCACCAATTACACCGGCCATAAATGCTATTATTCCACAGGCAACTGTACCGCTCTATTCCAGAAAATGGGAATTCCCCATGGCGGTTCTAAAAGCAATTAAAATTACACGGGCTACTGCCCCGATGAACTACAGACCGGTCCGATATCGAAGGATGGCGGTGAAATAGCTAAGTATAAATAATAGTATGCGCGTGTGCACACTGGCGACGGTCACTCGATGTTTTTCTGGTGATTCCACAGTAATCGTCACGCTGCGGGAACGCGGTGTCTCCGCAGCGTGCAATTTTATATGAGAACACTAGTCCGGTACCACGAACATCAAAGTTCGTGTATTTCGGGCATCTTTCTCCAATCAAGGCATCATGAGAGTGACAGAGAGAATCCTCCGAAATTTACGAATGACAAAAACGCTAGTGTGCCTACGCTCTTATGGAAAATCACCTTCAGGCGATAATTTTAATTCGTAAAGCGTATCGGTAAATAAATATTGGTCAAAGATTCAAAACCCATGATATTCCAAAGACCTTTGCGACTCAATTATTTTTTGCAATTATTTCCCTTTCCAATTTGTGAAATTAGTAAGACATTCAAAAGTTAGATACAGAGGGCAGAAAAGTCTTAGAGTGGCTACTACGAATAGGAAAGCGTATATTTATGTATATTTTCCCCTAGGACCTCCACATGTACCGAATGGAAGCCACCTGCATGCAGCATCTTCCGGCGACCTTAATGAGGTCGTCTGTCCATCTTGTCTCCGCTCCGCTAGTCCGTGGTCTCCACTCGAGCACTTTTCAACCCCCTTCGGCCATCTTCTCTGCATGCAATGTGGCCTGCTCATTGCCACTTCAGCTCCATTACAAATTACATACAGTTAAAGTAGCTATGGAATAGGTGTAACAGGGGATAACTACACAAAAGATCCCCATGGGTCGAAGTGTATCCGAAAGGGTTCCCGCAAAAATAAGATCAAAAAACTATGGGTGGTAATATCAGAACCCTTTCTAGACCGTAGACAGGCTTTCAGAATGTGGTATTAATTTTAACTTCCAGGAGTCTATTATTTTTTTAGCTTCCTCAATTTAAACTTAATTCAATTAAGTATCTCATTCGCCTTAATTCTAAAAACTTTCTATTTCCAAAACCTACTTAGGTAATTCTGCTAAGAGATTATTTCCTCCAGTGCAAACACTTGATCTTGTTTTAACTAAAATTAGTTACGAAAGCTGTGTTGAATTTAAACGACCCTGACACGGTATTAAAGGATAAGAAACAAAACTAAATCCAATGTAATAAGATTTTAAGGCAACTATTATTTTTATGACGGTAAACGAGCAGACGGATTGCCTGGTGGTAAGCAATAGAGTGAGATCTTAGTCTTTAAGTCTGGTACTAAAACGTATTCTATACCACCTATGAACCTCTCTCGGTTCTCCTCTTCAGACAGTTACAAAATTAAAATATTTGGGTCACAGACACTCTAAAAGATAATGAAGACCTGGAGAGGGAACGCAGAGCACTATCGGTTAGGGGTAACATGTTGTCACGCAGGTTTGCACGCTGTTCCCGTGAGGTAAAAATTACATTATTTAAAACCTACTGCCAAAACCTGTACACGTGCAACCTGTGGAGCAACTACACCCAAAAAGCCTTTAGTGCTCTGCGTGTCCAGTACAACAACGCGTTCAGGGGTTTATTGGGGATGCCCTGGCGGTGCAGCGCGTCAGCAATGTTCGCTGAGTGGAGCACAGACGGCTTCCACGCAGTGCTGCGTAAGAGGGTGGCGTCCCTGTGGGACCGCGGGCGGGGCAGCACCAACACTCTCCTGAGGGTGATTGCCGAAAGGGTTGATAGCCCTCTTATAACTCACTGGATGACAATGCATGTTCGATCCAATGTGCATTATGTGTTCAACTAACATTTAGCGTTAACTTTATTTTTAAGATTTTTCTTGTTATTTTACTAACACAGTCTTGTAGACAAAAATATGGATACTTGGTGTCTGAATTAAATATTTTCATTTTCATTTTCATTTCATTTCAATAACCGTCGCCCCCATGGGCACGTGCAACACCAGGGGAGTCACGTTTCCGGCCTTAAAGGGGGGTTGGAGCTCTGGGAACCTTACTCACCATCAGGAACACAACACTACATACCTGAAAGGTAGCAGTGCTATTATGGCTGTGGTCTTCTGTAAGGAGGAGGTCCTTCCCCAGTTGGGATGCTCCAGATTCAAGCGTGATGGTCATCGCTGTGCCCTACCTCTCATTGTTGGACGTAGTTTAAGGACGTAACCAGGTCCGAAAAGAATTTTTCAATTTAAAAAGAAAGAAAAAGTAAGACTTAAGTGCATGTACCGCCTTTATTGCATTGGTATGAAAAAAATAGCATTCATAGCATATATTTTTATAGCTTACTCAGTGCTTTCCGACTTCGCTCTTCCTTCTAATGCGACTTCCCTATCTCTTGTTCTATGTGGCCTCAGGGATTTCTCACTCCGAGTTTAAAATCGCGCAGAAAATGATTTTTCTCGTAGAGTTACCGTTAGTATACGAAATTAGAATATATACCGGGTGTGGCCTGTAATAGGAGCATTAACTTTAGGCATGGTTTCTACACCACAAACGTAGCAACATTTGTTCTAAGACTTTTGAAAATAACTTATAGTTTAATAAATACTAATATAAAAATATTTTCCAAGCAAGCATTGTATTGTGAAAACTATGAAGTTATATAGGCTGACAATAAACGTCAACTAGACTATTGGATGCTGTTCATTGAAAATACTAATTAGTTTGTTCGAAAAAATCACAAGTAATAAATTAACCAATTATTAAATGTTGAAGAACAAATGTTGTTACGTTCGTGGTGTAGAAGCGACCCCTAAAATTTTTGCTCCTATTACAGGCCACATCCGGTATATTTGTGGCTCATTCCGAGATATTAATTAAATTAAGCCCGATTACGACTCGTAACTTCTTACACCTTGTCTACGAGAGAGTAGACAGTTAGAAACTAAAGTGCTCACACTGGACTTTTGTATGAGAAGAAATAGGACAAGAAATAGTCTGTGGGCGTAAACTATGGAATAACGGGTCCGGCGTACACGTCTTCGGTTAAACTATTTCGATCTTAAAAAAATAAAATTGTTTATTTTTTTTATGTTTCGTTTCTTTCACTGCGCTGCAGCCTTATGAACTACATGTATAGCGGAATGGAAAAAATAACCTAAGACATTTTAATCGGAAAAGCTCAAGGTTCTGAGCAGATAGTATACAATAGATTCCAAATTTAAAAAAAGATACAGTAAGCATACCTACATTTTTATTGAAATGTCCTTTATTAGCTGATTTGGAGTATTAGGTAAATTTATGTATTTACATCGTCATCATCATATCAGCCTATGACGTCCACTGCTGGCATCCAGTTAATTCCCACGATATTCCGGTCGTCGGATTAATATATTCAAGATCATTCGTTTCGTAAGAAAACATTTGCAAATATTTGTCAAAACAAAACAAACAATAAAAGTAAAGCAATCAAACCAACCAATCATCCATCAGGTGACCCAATGCCAAGTTGGGCTAAAAGCCTTAACTAGATCGAGTGTTAAATGCGCTTCAACTCTCGTCATATCGGCGGCGCGGGCATCCAAACGTGCACTATCGGCGCACGGCTTGATTGAACGGCCCCTATTGGGCACGCTCTAATTACGACTCGTAATATCACCGAGTTTGTGATTATGACGCATGGTGAATATGATTTAGTTTAGCCTTAAACGTGCACTATAGGCGCACGGCTTGATTGAATGGCCCCTATTGGGCACGCTCTAATTACGACTCGTAATATCACCGAGTTGTGATTATGACGCATGGTGAATATGATTTAGTTTAGTCTTAAATGTGCACTATAGGCGCACGGCTTGATTGAACGGCCCATATTTGGCACGCTCTAATTACGACTCGTAATATCATCGAGTTTGTGTTATGACGCATTGCGAATATGCTTTAGTTTACCCTTAAACATGCACTATAGGCGCACGGCTTGATAGAACACCCCGATTTGACACGTTCAAATTACGACTATATCACCGACTTTATAATAGGAGTAATAGGAATGTGCATTAACTCTTATATCTTCGGCTACCTAGATCGGTTACTGAAACAGTCCAAAAATTTGAAGTCTGGTTCTCCAACTACTTAGTTACAAACGGGTAAACTCACGTGTAATTACATATATCGCCCTAGGCGACATGTTTCGGGTAAGAACTTGTACCCATTTTCAAGCCGAGTCAGGACACACCGCTCGGGTTGAGAGTGTGTCACTCACTTACTTTTCACTTTTAATTATATTCTGGAGCACAACTTTTCGTCGAAGCGATCGACCGATCTATACGACAAACTTAATTAAAACTTATCCTCGTAACGCCCAATCTTTTTTAAGGACAAGTGGAACAACAACCCAATGTCCCAAAAATAGGACATTATATTTTGAATTTTAAGCTTCCAGAAAAAGGTTTAATTTTGTTTAATAAAGTTCATCCCGTGGGACGTTATTAGGACATCTCGTTGTCCTAAAAATAGGCCCTTGGGCCTTACGAGGTTATACATTGATAAGGAAAGAGTAATTGAAACCTCATGGATATTATACTTCTAAATACGAAATATGACATATATTTCAATTCAAATGAACACAGTCGCGGAACAAAAGGTGACTAGTTCTCAAACAAATCCATTAACGAATTGCAAGCACATGTTACATTTTTGAATTGTGTAATACACGAGAGTGTTGTATTGAAAATTATGTTTAACTGTTTGACAACAAAGTTGAAATTTACTAAGACGAATGTTGCTTGACTATCAAGAGGTGAACTAAAACCTTTTAATCAAGATTAGATATAAAAACGTTGTCTCAAGATATTGCGATCCTCTTTTAAGCTTCCTGAAATAACTGAAGAATGAATGAGATAAAAAGTTTTTCATTCCGCGACTGTACATGTAAATGAGCCTGTGTCTAACATAATTTTTCATCTGGTTTTGTAAGTTTAATAATCACCGTAAATGCGGCAGTTATATCTCCAACCAAGTCGAATCGTCTTCACATATTGACTTCGGAGCATACATCCGCGCTCCTAATCCCCCCTCCCCGCCACGGGTCACTGCATTCCAATTTGAAGCAGCATCCATACACAACCCACACTTGCAGGTTATCCTACTCCAATCAAGCGATTTTAACCTTTGATTACCTTGGCTTAAATTCCAAGCTGAATTTTAAAGACGGCAGAATAAAGATGGTCGGTGTGCTAAATGATTTTGCAAGTATGAATAACGTTGCTACAATGAGATTTAAGAGTCAATTGCAGAACGGTTTTAAATGCGATCTCGCTGATTAATACTCAAATTGGTTATTTGAAAGGGTGATAATGTGAAAATTGAATTGGATTGCAAAATAGGGATTAGAGCGCTCATAATCGGATACTTAAACTTAAAACAGCTTAACAGCTTTGTTACTCACATTTTGGACAAAATTGACTGACTGTGAAGCTCTGACAAATCGACCCAACTCACCAAGGCCCCAATTCTTATTCTCATTCTTATTATTGGAAGGGAACAAGAACATCTAATAACTTGAACAGCGGTTCCAACACACATAAGTTTTTTGCAGACATTGCAAAGCGGTTGACGTTGCTGGAGACCGAAAAACTTTCGGCTTCCTCGCAGAATGTGTCAGCGTTGCGAATGATAAGAAGAGGAATTGCCACCAGCATCCTTGCCTCAATGTATATGATGATTTTGTGACCCGGATATGTCCTTAAACTACGTCCAACAATGAGAGGTAGGGCACAGCGAAGTACCATCACGCTCGAGTCTGAAAAAGCCCAACTGGGGAAGTACCTTCTCCTTACAGAAGACCACAGCCATAGCACTGCCACCTTCCAGGTATGTAGTGTTGTGTTCCTGATGGTAAAGTTCCCAGAGAAATTTTAGAGTAGGCAACGCGCATGTAAATCCTTTGTAGTTGCAGGCGTCCATATGCCACGGTAACTACTTACTGTATGCTTGTTTGCCACCGTCGTTGTATAGAAAAATGTATATTATTTGTAACTGATTAACATACGAACAGAACTGGCAAGATAAAAAACAGCGGTTGTTGTATCGTACACGACTACACGTGTAATAAAAACCAGAAATGACACTCACTCCACAAGTGCATTTAGCACGTTCCCGCTACCCCGGGTAGCAGCTAAACCTTGTTCGTTGGCTAGCTGCCAAGGACACTTTCACTGCTATCGAATCGATGCTGGGTATCGGGTCGACGGATTTGTGAAAGTGGATGAGGGAAGCAACATTTGGACAGCACAAATATGTACGACTACTACTGCAGCCAAGGACGTCCACTGCTGAGTAGTCCTCCCCATAGACTGCGATAAGCAGCATGGAGAGTTTAATGCCTTAATCGCCACGTTTGGCACGCGGTTTGGTGATCGCAATATGTTCCAACGCTCTGAAGGACGCTTCTGACATCCTCCGGTTGTTTCTTTGCCTGACCGAATAGGCGATATTCTGATTTTAATAGCCATCAGTGGCAGTGCGTCCGTACAAGCCGATTCCCGCCGGTTTTACTAACTCTCTCGCAATTTAACAGTTTTCCTCGGGCTCACAAAGAAAAGGCAAAGCTATATGGCCTCCGCCTTGCCGAAGACAATAATTGACCCGCCGCTACCCATGGCCATATACCTCACAACAGCATGTCCCTTTCGCACTCTAACAAAAGGTGTGCACAAAATGTGATCCAATCAGTAAATTGAAACAGTGAATTGAAAATTATTGTGTACTTGTTAGGATTAGAGGTACGTTGATGGGCGTTACATTGTAACTAACTTTCTGCGTTACATTGTAACAACTTTTACTTTGACATTATGAAATAAGCTAAATATACGGTAATTCATAAGAAGGCGAAAAATAACATACAACTTTAAATATATATTTGTTAATTTCTTACATACCATTTTTTCTGATACCAGCAAGACAATTCACTTACCTGTAAAAAAAAAACAAATTAATATTTTTGTAAAAAGAACATGAACTTAAAATGGAAACGAGAAAGGCCTTGATAAAATGCAGTTGTTTGCAGTAAGGATGCTGCATAGGGGATCTGCAGTCTTCAAGGGCATGAGTGCGATGCAAACATAATAGAATAGGAATGCACTTATTATAGTCTTCGGCTCAGCATATTGCAGGGGAAGTTAACTTCATTTATGGATACGATAAGGCTTAAAATTGATTTGGCAATTTCGATGAAGAAAATTTTTACAATAAAATACCGACCAAGTGCGGTTCGAACCACAAATATAATGTCTAAGTATATGAAAACAGGTTAAAGAATGTTTGTTGAAAGTATATTTAAATATGTCTCTGATTTTTTTTAAAAGAAACCTCAATGTTATTTTAAACCATTTACTGATTGATGTGCAACATATTGATATTCATAGAAAAAATGGCATTTAGCTATAAAGTCTACTCTCCAATATTTGCCCCCAATATTATTCTAACAATTTATCACAAAATTAATAAGTGGCATTCTAAACACAACTTGTGGAAAATTAAAACATCTTTTTTTTTAAATCTTTTAGACCACGACGTAAACATCTTTATTCTGTAAAACATAACTACTACATAATACAAATAGTTTACAAGTTAAATGCTTGTCACATACACATACGGACAGACGGACATGACAAAACTATATGAGTGGCAAAAAGTGTATTAGTGTAATGGAAGAAACGTGTAATTGAACACCATTAAAATAACTCAAATCTAACCAATAACACCAAATAATGTTAGATTTTTACTATCTTGAAATGCAACATATTCAATTCATGGCCTGAAGAAAGCCAAATGAAATTGCATGAGCTTTAATATTTATAAAAGTTCTCATTACACTCCAGAGTAAGCAAAGGTAATAGGGTTCTGATGGTAATACGGTTTCAGATATCGGTTTGATTTCACCGGCTAGCCCATAAATCTAACAAACTGTTCCCCCGGTGAATCGGTGAAAATATTCTGCGAGGAATTTTTGTTATATTAGGAATACCAATCTTGAGAAAGGACTTTTATCAAACTTCTGTGAAATGAGTTTTTATGGAACTTCTGATACTTGACCGGTCTGTAGTAAACCTTCAGCCCGTTAGATTTCGATTGTGACTTTCCAGTAATTTTACAGTTGTTTAAAACGCTTGGGCCATTTTACATTTACAAAATCATATCAAATGCAATGGTTTATTTAGAAATGGATTATGATATTTCAGACATAGAAGGTCAGTGATGTATTCAACTAAGACAACTATTATGTGTTGCAACTATTACTTTAAACATTATAGTTACCATGTACTCATAATAAAATTTGAATGAGTTTCCGATATTTCATTCAAAAACCGTTTTAAGTAATAGTTGTAACTTAGAATCATATTGTATGTTTTCAAAAATTCTTCAATAACCAAGGACTCAGCGGTAAAGACAATTCACGTTACGCCATTTGGACTTAAAAATGCCTCTATTCCAATATGGGTTTGATTTAAAATAAATCCCTCAGCCATAAATCTACTGAAGCGCTCCCTGGGCCCCAACTTCGCCAGGTGTTTGCAGTTCTAATCCACGGACATTGCAGCGCCGTATATCACCTGCACAGGGAAACATCGGTTGCATTTCTATTTCACCAACGTTCCTGACGACGGCCTGCCTGGGGTCCTTGGCGACTAATCCCAGGATTTGGAGTAGGCACTAGTTTTACGAAGGCGATTGCCATCAGAGCCCTGAGTGTAAGTTTTTAACGTAACGTTACGTCACGAACGACGCGTTTGCGTTTCCCATATAAATAACATTATCACTTACGCGTTCGTAAACGTTTTTTACGTCAAAAGTAACTTACACTAGAACCTCTGACCTTCCAACCCAGAGGGTAAACTAGGCCTTGTTGGGATTAAGCCGGTTTCTTCACGATGTTTGCCTTCACCAAAAAGCGACTGGTAAATATCGAATTATATTCCGTACATAAGTTCCGAAAAACTCATTGGTACAATTCGGGGTTCGAACCTGCGACCCCCGGATTGAAGTCGCACGCTCTTACCGCTAGGCCACCAGCGCTCATGACGACATTCATCAAAACTTTATAAAACACATGTCTGGAAAATACAAACAATCCGCTCCCAAAAACTCTGAATAATTTCTACTTACGAATTTAGTCTGCAGACACATTAAATCTTAATTCTATTCAAAATCTTGATAAAATTATAACGAGTATTTAAGTCAACTTATTTTCTCGAGCGCATCCAACCACTCTAAGCCAAGAAATTAAGCATTCACCTAAACATCTGCGCGTTCAACCTTAACCAGGTGTTCATTTGCAAGTCGAAAATTTCTTATTCAATTAAATATTTAAGAGCAGAAAATGTCGAATTATTGAAGCGTTCTGTTTCGATATTGTACCGAAGCGAAGCTTGGGAGTAAATTCAATTAACAATTGTATTTTTAAGTACACCTGCCGCTTGGTAATTCGAAATCATTTACCTTATTCCAATAACCTGGAATAACGATGAAAATTAAAAGCTTACAAGCTTATTAAGGTTAATTTTGTCATCATCATCATTTATTTAAGAGCCATGCTCTTGTCGGTGGAGTAATTTACAATCTTCTCTTTTTTGAGCCAGTCTTTTGATTCCCTAATACGAGTCCTCACTCTTTATTTGGCTGAGATACGTGGTCCTAGGCTTTCCAGAGCCTCTCGTCTCTTCAATTCTGCCCTCCATAATTTTGTCAATATAGATTTATTTCTATTAAACTGGATATCTCTATAATGACAGTATTTATCGTGTTAATAGTGATATAAGCCTGTATTAAAAAACAGCTGTAGCCCTTTTTATACATCAAATTTGATTTACTCACCCCCTGACATATTATGTATTTCGTAATAGTGACAAATCAATCATTATTTTGACGACCGGTCTGGCCTAGTGGGTAGTGACGTGGCCTATGAAACCGATAGTTCTGGGTTCAAATCCCAGTCAGGGCATTTATTTGTGTGATGAGCGCAGATGTTTGTTCCTGAGGCATGGGTGTTTTCTATGTATAAGTATATCTATGTATCTATATATTATATATATCGTCGTCTAGTATCTGCAACACAAGCCATATTGAGCTTACCGTAGGATTAGATCGTTTTATGTCAGATTGTCCCAAAATATTTATTTATTTATTATTTATTTTACACGTAGACGTTACCCTAAACCGGTAATTAAGATAAATCATAATATAAGCGTGATTTAAGAAAACTTACTGTAACCATAGCAACGAGTGACAAGGAGTAGAAAAGGCGGTTCATTGTCCCACGTTTATCGAAATAAATGGTATTTGTAAACAAACTTTCTTTTGCACACTGCAATTAAGATAATTCTACACATCCGATAACCGCCTTATCCTTTTTAGTTTCAGTTTCAGATGTTCTGAAGTTTGTGAGCAAGCACGGAATGTGATTGTGTCAAAGCAACTGTCTGATGTCTGGCGAGCGTTTCGAAAATGATGTGACAATTCAGTTGAAATTTTGTTGAAAACTACTTTCAAACGAAACTTTTGCTAAAAACATATCTAGATTTAAAGCGAAAAACATGGTAGTAAAATGGTCATTTATTTTTGTTAGAAGTTTTATTAACTGTTATTTCTTTTTTCTTGTTATATTTATAATACAATAATAGTGTAATTAAGCATCAAAACAAATAATTATATAGCTTATAGCTATAGCTTACCTACATGTTGCCGTGTTGTTAGTACGATATAAGTACACGTGAGTTCATCTGTTATCTAAGTAGTAGTAACACGACTAATAACAGTTTTAATTAAATTGTATTTACTTTGTTTTAAATATAATAAGTATCGTTTAAATTGCCTTACTACTATCTATCCAATTAATCGGTGACTGAATATATATAGACACAGCTCTCCATACAAAAATGCCTTCCAAAATTGACCCCAGGCTCGCTGACACTGACAGCTATCCCCTCTTCATAATATGTCAGAGCAGCTTGGAGTTTATCCAATTTACAATTTCGCGCTATTAAAAAAAAGTTGTGATTGGTTAATAAAAGTTTTAAGCGTCAAACCTCATGCGCGGCGTTACAATATTATGGCGTTGTCAAACTTACAGGGATGATACTAACCGAGATGGAACCAATTTATATAAGTATTATTCTGACACTATTTTGCTATTAATTAAGAATGAAAGAAAATATATTTTAACGCCAAAACATTAAATAGATTACATTTTCCATACTTTATAAGAATGTATAGTAATGACGTATTGGAGAACACTCCCACGATTTTGCGTTACGGCATTGCCTCAGTCTTTCTCCAGTGGGTACCATGGGATAATGTCGCTCTGGAATATCGGGGGTGAATTTCCGTAAGTTTTTGCGCGACTAAGTCCCGTTTATCGTTATACTCAAACGTTGAAATATAATATTAATGTGTAGTACATATGTATTTTGGAATAATCGTAATAGTGTGGGTACAGTCAAAGAGTTTAATTTCCATCCCACCTAAGATTCAATATCGTATAACAAACTGTCACCATAAGAGCAAGCTAGAATAAGACGTTACTTTGATATATTGCTAACACGCATTGTTTTGTTTATTAGGCAACAGATTAACAACATCGAACAACATCGACGTGGAGTACTGAACTTTGGGACGTCAAGGCACTTTTCCAACAATAGGCGACTACCGAGTTTTTATTCATATTTTTCGTTCTTGCAAAATTCAAATAACAGTGACGCAAATAACAAAATTACGCTCATCGACATTCGCAGTAGACAGAGTCGTAAAGAACTCACTAAGAAGCTGACACGCTTTCAAAATTAGAAAACAAAATGATAACTTTTCACAAACAGGTTATCTGTAGGAATATGCACAGACAGATAATAAGTATTTTAATCCTATTACAGAAATACAATTTTCAACCTTAAGGCATCCCGAATGTCTAACGACATTTCAATGATTGGGCAGGAAATTAAAAGTGAAAAACACAATTTATAATACATAATAAATCCTTTCCGCGGCTAAAAAAAACCAGAAAGATTATGATGAACAGTTTACCAGCAGTTCCTACATTTATAGCTTAGGTATTTGCTTTTTAAATAAAAACAAATAATAGGACTTGCTTGTTACTTGGAAATAAAATTAATAGTTTACTTAATAGTAGAAATTTTGCATAATATTTTCCCCATTTTGTCACTCAATATCCTAAAGGCGTAAGTCATTATAAAACTAGTATAGAGTTACGACATTTGGTTCAGCGTATTAGTCTATACATCAATATGTTACTTTAAATAATTGTTTATCATCTTCAGGGTTAAACTTACACAATCCAATGGATCCCCTCGATTTTTTGTATTTTTGTGGAGTTGTTTAGGTACCATTTTACCGCATAAGAAGGCATTTTATAGGGTTTTTTAATTTAACAATTTTATATTAGCTGACATCTTATGTCATAAAAAGCTTCTGCACTACTAAAGCTGTCAAACTCCGCCGTGGCTCAGTCGATCGTTCGCGGCACACTAGCCGTGGGGTCATTTTTGAGCTCGAGTCAGACTTCTATAGTATTACTAGTTCGTTGCAATTAATTACTTGGTATTGTAAATAAATTAAAAATGAATTCGAACTTACTCAGAAATCGTCAAAACCTACAGATCTTGAATTCTCTTATCAATCTGAATTTATTTGAAGAACTTAATCGAATTACACGAGGAATACTTATTACATGGAATAATTAACAACTGATTTTTTCCTGAAGCATTTAATTGAATTACTAATAAATCTTGATGCTTTTCAATAAGATGCCTTAGTGAACACGAGGGGAGGTCTAATGGACGTAATTTTGACTTCTGAATTAATCAGATCTATATACTCGATAGATCAGGATATTAGTGTTTCTACACCATCGAATTGATAATAATCCATCATCTTCATAGTCATATACTTCATAATCGGTGTGAAAGGACATAGTCAGTTTCATAGTTAATCGGCCCATGCGTCCAATGGGCTTAATATTATTTTGTGACACATGTCTGGAAAAGACAAATAATCCTATCCCAAAAATCTGAATAAGTTCTACTTACGAATTTAGTCTGCATACACATTAAATCTTAATTCTATTCAAAATCTTGATAAAATTATAACGAGTATTTAAGTCAACTTATTTTCTAGAGCGCATCCAACCACTCTAAGCCAAGAAATTAAGCATTCACCTAAACATCTGCGCGTTCAACCTTAACCAGGTGTTCATTTGCAAGTCGAAAATTTCTTATTCAATTAAATATTTAAGAACAGAAAATGTCGAATTATTGAAGCGTTCTGTTTCGATATTGTACCGAAGCGAAGCTTGGGAGTAAATTCAATTAACAATTGTATTTTTAAGTACACCTGCCGCTTGGTAATTCGAAAACCTTATTCGAATAACCTCCGGTGAAAATTAAAAGCTTACAAGCTTATTAAGGTTAATTTTGTCAATATAGGTTTATTTCTATTCAAATGGATATCTTCATAATGACAGTATTTATCGTGTTAATAGGGATATAAGCCTGTATTAAATAACAGCTGTAGCCCTTTTTATACATCAAATTTCATTTACTCACCCCCTGACAAATTATGTACCTAATTCGTAATAGTGACAAATCAATCATTATTTTGACGACCGGTCTGGCCTAGTGGGTAGTGACCCTACCTATGAAGCCGATAGTTCTGGGTTCAAATCCGAGTCAGGGCATTTATTTGTGTGATGAGCGCAGATGTTTGTTCCTGAGGCATGGGTGTTTTCTATGTATAAGTATTAATATGTATCTATATATTATATAAATCGTCGTCTAGTATCTGCAACACAAGCCTTATTGAGCTTACCGTAGGACTAGGTCGATTTATGTGAGATAGTCCCGAAATATTTATTTATTTATTATTTATTTTACACGTAGACGTTACCCTAAACCGGTAATTAAGATAAATCATGATAAGCGTGATTTAAGAAGATTTACCGTAACCATAGCAACGAGTGACGAGGAGTAGAAAAAGCGGTTCATTGTCCCACGTTTATCGAAATAAATGGTATTTGTAAACAAACTTTCTTTTGCACACTGCAATTAAGACACCAATTGAGATAATTCTACACATCCGATAACCGCCTTATCCTCTTTAGTTTCAGTTTCAGATGTTCAGAAGTTTGTGAGCAAGCACGGAATGTGATTGTGTCAAAGCATCTGTCTGATGTCTGGCGAACGTTTCGAAAATGATGTGACAATTCAGTTGAAAATTTGTTGAAAACTACTTTCAAGCGAAACTTTTGCTGAAAACACATCTAGATTTAAAGCGAAAAACATGGTAGTAAAATGGTCATTTATTTTTGTTAGAAGTTTTATTAACTGTTCTTTCTTTTTTCTTGATATATTTATAATACAATAATAGTGTAATTAAGCATCAGCATTTATAGCTTATAGCTATAGCTTACCTAAAACATGTTGCCGTGTTGTTAGTATGATATAAGTATACGTGAGTTCATCTGTTATCTAAGTAGTAGTAACACGACTAATAACAGTTTTAATTAAATTGTATTTATGTACTTTGTTTTAAATATAATAAGTATCGTTTAAATTGTCTTACTTCTATATATCCAATTAATTACTTGGTATTGTAAATACATTAAAAACGAATTCTGAACTTACTCAGAAATCGTTAAAACCTACAGATGTCGAATTCTCTTATCAATCTGAATTTATTTGAAGAACTTAATCAAATTACACGAGGAATACTTATTACATGGAATAATTAACAACTTATTTTTTCCTGAAGCATTTAATTGAATTACTAATAAATCTTGATGCTTTTCAATAAGATGCCTTAGTGAACACGGGGGGAGGTCTACAGGACGTAACTTTGACTTTTAAATGTATCAGATACGAGTATATAGATCAGGATATTCGTGTTTCTACACCGTCGTATTGATAATAATTCATCATCTTCATAGTCATATATTTCATCATCGGTGTGAAAGGACAAAGTCAGTTTCAAAGTTAATCGGCCCATGCGTCCAATGGGCTAATATTATTTTGTGAGTTCCTCTTATGGTAAAGAATATATAAATTCATATTCAACATCCTAATTGTGACTTCGGACTGATTTTTTACTGTTTTGGAATTTTGAAATTATGTTCTTTATTTGATGTATTACAAACTGCTTGGTTACGTAGACATGAAAACCAATCTGTAATTAATTTTAGAGTTTGTGCGATTTAGACAGAATATCTGCAGTGCTAGGCAGACTAGGTAATTGGAAATGTTAGGTGTGGTTACCTCGATGCGGGTTCCCATGCTTACATGATTCTACCGGAATAATTTGCTCGATGATATTGGCAAATATATACTATTTATACATACTCTTTAACATGATCGCAATTAGTTATATACTACCAATTAGACTTACCCAGAATTCGGTCCTCTATATTTACGATTTTTTTTATCTCTTGATATACATGTTCTGTGTCCTCGTAGTTCGGTTAATATTCAACATTAAACCAAAACAGTTATAATGCTAGTATAAATCATAGTAAGGCCTATTATTACCGTAGCATTAGTAGCTTAGAGATTCCCGTAAATCATACTTAACACGCTACGTATATTGAATCGAGGATTACACGCGTTTTGGAAACAAGGCAAAATTCATTTTGCCTTTTCAAATTTATTAAGGATAACTCAAACTTTATAACATGAATTTGAAAGACAGTTTGGTAATAGAATTCACCCGCTAAGCCTATTGAATTGTTCATAGAATGGCTTTTCATATGTCTTATTCACTTAATTTCAACTATATAAGCTATTTGACGGCCTCTCAGAATAGTAATCCAGTGGATATTTCAGAGAATAATGAAATAATTTTACTATGACGAAGCAAAGAGTCCACAAGTTCGCATCATACGGACGAATCGCTGTATCCAAGCGTGCAAAACAATCTGTACGAAGCGGAAAAATATAATTTAGGGTATTTTGAAGCCAAGAGTGCTTAGGTTGTTACTGAACCAGCGCGGTAGCGTGCTACACCCGCGACCTCGTCGACACTTACCATCAGTTGTGACTGAGGTCAAACGCTGGTCAGTCTTGTATAAAAAAGCGGATCAGTGGACGCACTTACATGACTTTGTATGCAATTAATACAACGATCCGTTTTGTGCGCTACGTCCGATGCGGACTTGTGGACGCTTACCTAAAAGGGGGAAATGTCGATAAGCCACTATATTAACGTATGATATCACTTAATTTTGCCCCAAATACTACTACCGCTATTGGGCACACGTCAATGGTGATTAGATAACCAATGATGCTTCCAGCTCCAAAAAATAATACACAACTTACGTCCAGTTCCTTAATAATCAGTATCTTATGAAAACTGAGTATTCATGGTTCATGACAATGCATGATTATATTTTAATTTAATGTAATTACGTAAATAAATAAAATAAATAAATCAATATTACAGGACATCCAAATACAAATTGACTTTAATCACTAATTCAATAAAAAAATATTAGGTACACGCAGTAAAGTCCATTACTAAGGAATAAATCTGCGTCATAAACGCAAAGAGATTTCAATATGAAACTAAGAACAAATCAAATTATTTTTATGAAATATTTTGATTTTCTTTGATTTTTAAGTAGTAATACTACTATTACTATACACATAAAATATTTAAAAAATTGAAAAGCGACGAAAGACGAAGCGTCTCGAACGCCGGAGGTCGTCGTCGCTTCTTCTTAAGTATATGTCATCTATTTCAAATTTTAGATTTCAATATCCTCAGGTACGTAGGCAGGGTTGCTTTTGTCACGAACCACTAGGCTACGGAGATAGTTAAACCATTAAACCGGAGAGCATGCATGCTATCAATTTGTTGACATTACAACTCGCAAACAAGCCCTTAGGCCCCAGTGAGGTGAGCGGCCTCTGTCCACATGCGGGTATTCTCATATATCACAGAGAGTGACGGTCTCCGTACTGACATTTAGTGATAGACAGAACATTAAATTACGTGGAATAATAGAGATATGTAAAGGAAATGTATCCAAAAGGGCTCGAAAAACACATTGAGTGCAACTAATGAACCCCGTGTATTCTCCGTATATAATGGGAGGCCATTACGAATAGAGAACTCCCATGGCAGTATTATTTTTTCACATCCGATGGTAAGTGTCGACGAAGGTAATAAGGCACGAATGCAGAATATGTGGTCTGGTGCTACTAACAAAAGTACATAAATCAGCATTCGTGTTCTTTATTACAACGGTATAAAGTCTAGGTTCAGGTGAGATGTCGTTAGCATAAATAATTTAAACTGCAGATGGTTACCGAAGAGCACCGTCCGCTGAAGTAGATTTACATTATTGTGCCCAAATACATTTTTATTTCTTTAGCAAAATATTGTCCGACTCGCAATACTTTCCAGACCTGTGTATTAAAATTTGAATAAGTTTTGCAATATCGGTTTAGTTTTTTTAATATTGTCTTCGGTTGCCGCGATAATTACTATTGGATTATATAATCCGTTTCAGTTATTTTATTTCTTTTACTTTTTTGTCATTGCAGTTTTATGCAATGGGGTGAAGGCAAATACAATATATTTATGCAATTCAATTTTAAGATAATTTGATGTACTCGTATTACGTAGTTTCCTACAGGTAGGTGGGAGTGTCTCTACACGATCACTGTAATCAAATGATGTAATTAGCAGCAGAACCAAAGTTACCAATATACGAGTATAGCCCTTCGGATCGCTAAACTTAAATAGCACTTAGAACTGATGGCTTTTGAGGCGTAAAGGTTCTCGAGGCGTAAAGGCACGGCGCGGACAGGCCCACAAGGTAAACCGATAACCTGGAATCTACTGGATGCGGGTTGTGGGTCGCTTTGGGGGCCTATGCCCAGAAGTAGAGGTCCTTCGGTGATGACAATGATGAGGTAGGTGAGTAGTTTTTCGCACCATTATTTTAGGGCGATTAGAAAAGGCCAACGAAAGGCACCAAACTTTAAACATGTTTTGCTGTTACAATACGACCTTAAAGAGGACAGACAAATGATTCCAGACATACTTAAATTAGTGCTTCTGTTTCGGACCTAAAACGCTACACAAATATGCCAGACAATACCACATAAAACAGTCTCGGCAGTACTAAACACTATTACCGAGAAGGATTACGTTGAGAATATAATCTACATTCTAGCCGTATTAGAATTTATACCCTGTTTATTTACCGCAAGGCATATTCAAATTTGTAAAATAATAACTTTTTGTGATATGTTGCGAACTTAAAGAGACTCGTAGAGCATTCCACTCACGTTTATTGAGCCACCAGAGAAGTCAATAACATATCAAGTAAGATTTTTTAGCATGGAATAGGGTCCGTGAAACAGAATTTCATAAGCAGCGAATTTTGCAATTAGTGATAATTGTGTATCAGCTGTTACATAATACATATTACGACCAATTTCGTTTTAATGACAATTATTTAATCCATGATCGATACGTGATCTAAATTTGGAACTTAATGAAGTTGCTAAAACATAACTAAACATTATGTAATCGTAATATTGTGTTTGGTTGCGCGATAGTTACTTATTTCTAAGCTAAATAACACATTTAAGGACTAAAGACAAATTGATTAAAGCGTCCGCCGCTAAATCTGGAGATGCGAGTTCATATCCAGCCTAAGATGCCGGAAGACCGGGCACTTTTTCGTATGTATATGTCATCTATTTCAATCTAAATAACGTAGTTTATTAAAACTTTATACAAGAAGGAAATAAATAATACTTTTCTCTTTCAAATTAGTTTGTAACGTTTCATATTCCGGACAGCAGAAAAGTAATTTTATTTACCCCGAAAAGTTTGTTATGAAACTTTATTATTACACTGCGAATTGCTACAACTAGAAAGAAGAAATATATAAGTATTCATCCCCTTTTTCTGTGATAACAGTACTGGGTAATTAAAGTGACAGAGACAATCGTTCAAATTTTAATTTTTATCCAAATAAGGTCCGGATAAAATACTTTTTAAATAACAACATTTGAAGGCCATCGGCAGCTAGTACGGCCTTAAGGCAATGCTACACCGTTCACGATAAATGCTTTGTTATGTAAATGGAATAATAATAAATGTGTTATCGTTTATCTTCCTCAGCGTCCAATGGGCGAGCGTACAATTTTCATGTTTTTTTTTTTTGTGCAACTACAACTGCAAATGCACGAATGCAGTACCAAATTAACCTCGCGATGACACCAGGAAATAGGTCAGCGGAACGCGATTTGGGTTGTTACTCAGATAAGGTTTCATTTTTTACAAATTAAAAAACATATCGCGTAACGAGATAACCTCGTCCCTCTTTAACCCTTTATAAGGCAGAGACGATTTGGAAACCACTTAGTTAATAAACATTTACAAAGAAAGAACATCCTCTTTTTTATTTAATTATAATGGTATTATATAGCAAATATATCAGGCTTTCTTTTCTTATTTATACTTTTTCGGTCATAATTTAATTTTAGTGTAATTAATTAATCTAAAGTTTGTGGTCAATTAATGCACTGTGCCCGTTAAGGAAAGCAAGCATTTGTCACTGTTTCCATTATACTATTAAAAATACACAAGTCGCTGTATCTAATAATTTCAATTATAGCTCTTGTAATTCACGATGGCGAGTGGCGAGACTGTTAATGGTATGATAATAAGGTCTAATTTTGATAAATCCACTCTCCATCGTGAATTGCAATATTTGCACTAACTGAACTACGTTGTTTGTAGTATCACGAAAGTGTATCATTTGCCACTTAAGATTAATACAATTATAAAAGGTTACATGATGTATCGATAGATACTGTAATTAGAACTATTTGCATAGTATTACGTACATGGCAGTTATGACAAATGAAGAAGTATTGAGTATTGCATGTCACGTATCTGTCAATGAATAGGTGTATTGGAAACAGATCATCTGAAAACTCGAGTGCACTAACGGGCTGAGTGCATATAATGACCACATGTTTTTATTAATGATTTCGGTTTTTTTTTGCCGTAGATGTGTTCCCCAGTGCATTACAAACATGGGAGTGTATTTAACTTTCACGTAGCATATCCGTATAACTGCGGCCTTATAAAGGGTTAAATAATATAGTTAGAAAATGAAAGGAAGTCTGTCTCGCCGTCAGATACTCTTTGGCCCCTCTTGTGCTAGGCCTCCTAATACTCGTATTTGTTCCTGAATCATGGATGTTTCCTATGTATTTGTATATTATATAATCGTTCGCTGTGTACCCACAATACAAGCCTCCTAGAACTAACCGTGAGGCTCATTGAATTAATGGAAGGATGTCTTAGGACATCTTTGTCCGCTCTACCACTCACATCGCTTGACGAATTACAACTTGTAAGGTGACATTATATTCGTCTTGGTTGAGACTAACGTAGAAAATTTGTCGCATGGCAAATCAACTGAAAGTTTTTTGGACCCGGGTATGTCCTTAAACTACGTCCAACAATGAGAGGTAGGGCACAGCGAAGTACCATCACGCTTGAATCTGGAGAAGCCCAACTGGGGCAGTACCTCCTCCTTACAGAAGACCACAGCCATAATAGCACTGCTACCTTTCAGGTATGTATTGTTGTGTTCCTGATGGTGAATAAGGTTCCCAGAGCTCCAACCCACTTATAGGTCGGCAACGCGCTTGTGACTCCCTTGGTGTTGCGAGTGCCCATGGGCAACGGTAATTGCTTACCATCAGGCAATCCGTCTGCTCGTTTGCCACCTTTGTCATAAAAAAAAAATACATTATATTTAGAACATAAAAATATTCGGGCTTAACACCCCTTGCTAATAAATTGGTACCTTTCTAATAAACTAGAATGTCAAAAAGATGAAAAGGGGAACTTATGATATTGACTTCTATTGTCTTGTTTTCTGAACATCAAACCGGGTTCTTTCATCATTAAACAATTTAAAAAAATATTAATTACATACATACATACATTTCAGCCGTATGCAGTTCACTGCTGGACATAGGCCTCCCACAAATATGACTTGAATCATCTTGGGGGGTAGTTGCCATAGTCGGCACGCTTGGCAGGCGGGTTGGTGACCGCAGTAGCTGTAGATTAGGTTTCGACGGACGCTGCTGCCCGTTCGTAGGGTTTTTCCCTTTGTCGCCTCTTACGGCGCCCGCGGGAGGAGATGGGGTGGTGCTATTCTAGTCAACCGGCATCACGCGGCGAATTAATTACTTCTTTATATGTAAAGCACAACATGGCATATTTTTGAAATTTCAACATCTTGAGTACGTATAGGCGTAGGCAATGCTAAGAGCACTGCACTCTGGCAATCAGCCTTGTTAGCCTCAAACTTAGGTGCATTTGTGCAACTAAGTTACTGCGAAGTGGACTGTCTAGTGGCAGAGATCCGATTGCCTGGCTGTGCTATTTAGTATCTCTATGGCTGTACCGATATACAGGCTGACTCGTGGCCTATTTAGATCGGTCAGTATGGGGAAATATGAAACTATAAGACATACAAAGATCTGCTCCTAGATACCATATTACTTACAAGAAAACCTACATACACAACATAGATTAAAAATAAACTTGTACTTTGTTTTTTGCTACTAGTACCAGTAGCAGGTTTTTTTATTAAGTGATATTCATACTTTTTTTATAACTTGATGTTTGATGTGACATCATTAGCTACATCTCGCTTGTATCAACATAACTATTTACGTTCGAGCGAGATGTACATAGATGACTGAATGAGATCAATTAATAAAGTTCGAATTAGTTTTCAGTATAAACTTTTACAAAGGGTGATCTCTAATTTAATTGCACTATAAACCTAAACCTTCTAATACGCTCAATTCTCAAAGACAAATAATCCACATCACATAACAAAACCTTCGCTTTGCAATTGACTGTAAACTTCCTACAGGTACAGTCAAAGATATGTTAACGGTTGTGACTCTTACTCCTTTGCAATAAAGTGCAAAAGTGCACAGATATTATTGACGCGCACGGTTCGATGGTAACAGTAAACAAACAGTGCCGTTCGTTTGTTCAGCTATTGGCCCCGACAAATCTCGTTATCTCGCGCTCGGCATACTTGTACACTGTTGCATTTTTACACTTCAATTTACTTCGAAAAGTGAATTTAACACCTACAGCGGCGGTAATTGTATTGTCGCTGTACATGAGTGCAATTCTGTATTTTGCGATGTAGCTGTTACATGTTCGGTATAAACTAGCTGTTGTTATCTTAGCCCACAGCTGGGAGCGGCCAACGTCATCCCGAGCGGTGTGTCCTGACTCGGCTTGATAATTGGTACCTACCAGAGGGATTGGTACCTAAAATTTGTTGCCTAGTGATATATATAGATATAAGTACACGTGAAATCATCCGTTTGTAATTAAATAGTGTTGCTATCTCGTTTGCATGAAATTTTACGTAAGATCTTGGAATACTTTGAACTCACAATCTGGTTCTCCCCATTAGATGTTTTGTTATAGTCTTCCAACCCCTTGAGGGAGGAATTTGGAAGACTGCTCGCTGTAATCTACTAGAACTGTCTTTTCATTGTTTAGTGTCACTTCTTACGTTTTATACAAATTGTACTCGGTGAGCAAAATCGGTTTTTAAGCTTTACTATAAAGTATCAACCCCCTGGTGGCGGTTCCGGGAAGGAATTATCGATAATTAAACGAACGAAATTTCGAGTCCTTCATTTCTTAAATTGCACACTCCCCACAGAAACTTTCAACTCCTTTTAAATTTACCTAAGTAGTATTTAAAAAAGAAAGGATAATAAGAGCACAAACGGACATCCCAAGACACGAATGCGTATGTATCCCGGAGACGTTTAGGCACAGATGTGAAAATTACGGAAAGTTCTGAATAATTACCAAAAATTTTCGGAAATATTATATAAATATAGAAAATTTATGCCATGTAGATTAAGAAGAAAGAAGAATACGCCAAGTTAAATTTCCGAAACATTACGTAGGTTTGGAAAGTTTCCACACGCACAACACATCTAGCTCTACTTTCTCGTTTGTTCGGTCTGTTATTGTAAGTATTCATGCCGAGATTAGCTTTACCAAGGATTCACCTTGAATCCAAAATATATTATCTATGTATAGACCAGAAACCTTTTACTTATTACAAATACTGGCTAGCCCAAACAAAGATGAATGTTATACTCATTTCGTTTTCTTTTGTTGAGGTAAAATCTGAATTATATAAATCAGAAACCACCGTACACGGTTATTTTTCTGGTAGCTCTTTAGGGACAGTATCATTCGTAAGTCTCATTACTCAAATGGTCATATTAATCTTATTTCTTAACAATCCATAAGCTGAATAAAATGGTCCACAAACATTTATCGCTGTGTAAGCGACAGACAGACGGAAAAAACAAAAAAATGATCTTCATGGTTAATTTCAGCGACAATTACAATGCATTTATGAACGTCAAAAAATCTACTGCAGCGGCGCTACCACGAAAACCGATATTCGTGAATTTCGTACGATTCTCTCTCTTATTACGCCTTAATTGGAGAAAAAGAGAAAGACTTCGCAGTTCGCGTGCCAGGTTCTAACCTACACTTCTGACCCGAGGAGATAATACGGATAGACAGAACGTCAACGCTTAACAAGTCGAAGAACCGACAGAATAAAGAACCCTGATAAAACGGACAAAATGGAGTCTGTAAAGGCCGTTGTCCAACAATTTGTTAATAATACACACGTGTTGAAGCGCTGGCGGAGCGGTAAGAGCGTGCGACTTGCAATCCGGAGGTCGCAGGTTTAAAACCCCGGTTTGTACCAACGAGTTTTTCGGAACTTATGTTCGAAATATCATTTGATATTTACCAGTCGCTTTTCGGTGAAGGAAAACATCGTGAGGAAACCGGACTAATCCCAATAAGGCCTAGTTTACTCTCTGGGCTGGAAGGTCAGGTGGCAGTCGCTTTCGTAAAACTAGTGCCTACGCCAAATCCCGGCATTGGTTGCCAAGCGGACCCCAGACTCCCGTGAGCCGTGGCAAAATACTGGGACAACGCGAGACGAGACGTATAGTGTACCCCTTACATATCATTAAATTATCGAAATACGCCGCTCCGCATACGCCTCCCAAATGTCCGGAACAACATTGTTCCGTGTACAGAAAAGACATACGTATGTTATACGAATGTACAGCTAATGATTGTACCAATTAACTGTACACGGCCCATAGGGTCCAACCCTCCTCCCTCGGGGAGTCCACCTACACGAACCAATTCATTTTACTACGGCAGGTTAAGGTGATAAAAGAGATATAAAATTCGTATCTCGTCTGCTTCTCAATATGGTGGTCTATTTATAAACATTGTTGCCGTGAGCACTTTCACGTACGATCACGTCATATATACTTCATAATAAGTATTACATAGACGTGCCATGGTAATAATGATATAAGATCGAAAGAGCTGGTCTCATTCATCTTTTAATAGGTATGACAGAAAAGGCGCTATTATCGTTCGTCCTTTGCGTAGTATCACTTTGCGATTATTGCTTACTACAAAAAGGCTCTAAATACAATATTGTCACCCTCTACCGCGTATTGCAGGGCAACAGAAAAACCAACTTAACTAAGTAGTCTAGCAACGGTATGCTGGATATCAGCCATCTTGAAATAAGTAACATTGGTGTCCTATGGTCGTCTTGAGCGTACGCGTTTTTCAACGCTATAGTATACTTCTTTGAAAGTCATGTACAGGGATTGTTGAGCCACGTGCCAATATTCGTAATTTAACCGCATAATAAACAACCGATGTTGCTTCTGCGTCAGATATTGTGTGCAGTGCTCCTGACGTGAGTGCACATGGCTTTCTTTTTACTTGTTTTTTACTTTTTAGACGCGATTAGGTACTTACATCCGAGCTGTGGAATTGGTCACAGATATTTGAACATGCACTCTATCGCCTTGCCAAAATGGCGTTGTTTAGATATTTGTGACCGCCTCCACATTTCCTATATATCTGATGGTGACTGTACGCATTAGGTCTACCAATTAATTGAGGCGGTTCGTACAGGATTACAGACCATCAACTACACTCAAATGGATTGGAGGAATTTTCCGCAAAAAGTATACTTTTATGGCTCTGAACAGCAATTCTTGGAATGTGGCTCTTGACCTCAAATGCTTTACTTACACGTGGCGCAAAATGTTCATTATTATGCACCCTTAGGGACGGTGATAATGGATTTTATTGTATAGAAATCTCCCTGCCTTTATTGCCCTCAAATGTATAAACTTAATAAAATGTTGGTATTGTAAAGTGAAAAAAAACGTATTAAGACACATCTACATTTAAGAAGCAGAAACGTCACCTTTCCTATAAAATTATACACGTATATAATGCCATACATAATCTCGTAATTCATTTTAGCAATCGAAATAAAAATGACGTAACTATATATGGAATGAGTACAGAGTTACTGCCTTACAACTTCAGAGTATCTATGGCAGATACGATTTTTTAGAAGTAGTGACAATATGTTGTAGAATAAGTAAGACCAATACAGTACTAATAAGGATAAGAATACATTTATTTCGTAAAGAAACAACTTCACAATAGTTACTAATAGCAGTAATATACTATAGCTAAGTGTAACTGGGATAGCCAAGATAACAATCATATTTAGAAATAAGAAAATGAATTATCTCTATGAAGATTACTCGGTGACTATTTCAAAAATCGGACCCCAAATTGACGATATTCAATAATTCACGATATCCGACATTTATAATTGTCGCCCTCCAATCTGATTAAAAAGAGAAATGAATGAGTTATCTCTCGGGCTTTCGCTAAAGAAGAATTTTAGTTTGCCAAATAACTTTTATACATGAATATGAATCTACTAATTATGTGAAGCAACACCACTATTTTAGCTTGCCCCCAAAATGAGCGTTCGATAACGGGGTGTACCTACTTGTTACACAGTTGTATGGGAATTGAGATTTTCCATTTTCAGATTTGAGTTTTAAATATTTCCTGGCCACGGCGGGGCACGAATTAGATGGTCATGCAAAAATCAGCGGGCTGCAGCTTGAACCATGAAGTCCACATGGTCTGTGAACACACTTTATGGAAACGAGCCACATGTGGTCGCGATCCTCAGCAGTGAGGAAACGCTAGAGAAGAGAGATTTCCTGTAAAAGTTTACTCAAATTATCGAAATTTTTGGTATTATTTGAGAACTTTTGGCGACGCAGATATGTACCCGGTGCTATACTTACCTTGTATAAATATCATTTATATACCAATGAATATACCTACCCAGTTTTTGTATCCACGTTTATATCCCTTAACCTTGACTCCAATAACTGCAGACAACGCCCTCCGAGACTTGGATATTATTACTTACAAACCAATTATCAAATTGGTTTGGAACGTGCCTGCCAATTTCGCACGAACGACGCGTCAATTTAAGACGCGTAGGGAGGAGAGACGTTTACCTCACTAGAGGCTGAAACTGAGCTTGAAGTCTCAGATATTTTCCTCATTTTTATTATCTTGAACTGTAATGCCTACGAGTAATATGAAATCAAAAAAATACATGTAATGTGTATTTGAAAACAACTTCTACAAGTCGTTTCCAATCGCCAGGTCAAAGGCAAAATGTTTATATTAGATAAACTATCTGCTAAAATGTATAATGACTTTTTGGACGAAATAGTTAAGACGAATGATTTGGTTCGAACAAGCAAATTTTGGTATGTGTAGGTACGTACACATGTAGTAGTCAACACTAGAAAAACGACGTTTTTTAAATTGAAAATATTAAAAAATATAGTCTGATGTGTTCCTAGTTACGACATATTTGGGAGTTTTCTAAAAACTGACATAATTTAACGTCACGTCACGTTAATTGGGAGCACTTCTAAAAACTCCGATTTTGTGAAATGTGCATTGAAATGGCAATTTCAATTCAATTTAGGTACCTCGTAAAACAAGTAAAATTAACTGTCATATTGGCCAAGTTGATTTCACACGTTAGCGTATATTTTCGGTTCGCAAGATCGTTTACCTCAAGCCTTAACCTCAACATCTGCCATCTCTACTCTATTCACGGGTAGCAACTAAATTCTCGTTCGTAACGCGAACTTTTAAGAAATGAATTTTGTGGACAAATTAATAACTAGGCAATACGTAGAACGTGAACCATTAACTCATACAATCACTTATTTTGTATAAAAAATATAATTTTCAAGTAGAGTTACATTCAATAAATTAATTGTATACTTAGTATACGTGTGTGCATAGATTTATATATCTACTATACTGTAATCTATTAATTGTATAAAAGCGGGTAACTCACGTTTTATAAGTCGAATATTGCTCGACATGTTTCACTCCATGTTTTTATACAATTAATATGTTTCAATCTCACGATAGTTTTGTATACTGTAATCGTACATAACATCCAATGAACAAATTAGTTCCGAAGATAGATAGTAATATCTTTGGTCCATTAGTCTCGGTTTGTGCCTGGGGTCAGTAGCTCAGTTTTATAACAAAAATAAGAATATAGTACTATATTAGCTATTAACTAATCAGCATCGAGAAACACAGACACGACAAGGAGGCATTAGAACAAAACATTCGTCGTGGATATTAACTAAAATATGTACTTAAACATTTCCGTAGGTCTTGAGAATTTAAAAATAAAGCACTGACTCATCGGGTATTGTCCCTAAAATGCTACCAGAAACCACGGAAAGACGGGCAGCAATTTCCCTATAGAGCGATGGAGCATCCTATAAGAACATCCTCATGCTAGGAAGGATAAATCGCTCCCTGTGGCTCTGTAGCCGGCAATGGATGTCTGTGGCTGATAAATGGATAGATAACATAATACTCACAAGAGGATTTAATAAAAAACAGAAATTAGAGTGCAGAACCCTAACAAAACATCTCGTGTTGTCACAAATTTCATTCAAATTAAAATTCATCGCGTCACCTCCGATTCCAGATTCCAGTTCCAGAGAACCCTTTAGGGCCACATCGAAAGATGTATTAAGTTGTAAAAGCTAAAAAAACCGATGTCTACAATCTTGTTTGTTTTATGAGAAGCACCTCATACAATTTAAATATTGCGAGGCCTTAGTATCTACAACATTAAACTTTTATTTTTCAACAATATCACACTTTTAATTTAGTGTAACGTTTTACGCTGGGATCCGCTTCACAAATCGGCTGCCAGTCGATACCAAACAATGGAGGATTATATATTCGAACATCAGTAAAAAATATAGTTACAAACAATTGTGAAGCAAGGACGGCTCAGACCACTGTGCCTATTTTGCCGCCATTTTTTGAAATTTACCGAGCAATTAAAATGCAAATGGCGTACGAACGACGAAGCGGCGTGTCGCGGCATACGATGACGATTACAGCCGTCTGGGGATTTACAACGAGCCGCGAACGAACCAATGAATATTATACACTTTTGTTAAGTCTATACTGTAACAAATGATCTTATCTTTGTATTAAACTGATTGTTACCATATGATTAATACACAAGTAGCTCTAAAATTTATAGCAGCTGTCAGTTTTGTTCCTTGCAATCGCGTTAGCAGGTATTAATTGCTTGCAATCCACCATTGTCACTTCAGCATAAGATAATAAATAATAATGCAGTATCACCGAATCACCAAGTATTTCCGATAAGCCAAGGTATGTACTCCTCAGCTAGCTAAAAAGCTGATTGTTGCAGAGCGAAACAGATCAAGCACAAATAATTTACCATCGTCTCTTTTTGATTCTTCACATTAGCGTTTCGTAAGTGCCTTCTACCGTAAATAGATAGTTTTGAATACTAAAACATACCATTTACCTGTCTTACTTGAATCTGGATATTGTAAGAGCTATTTAATCATACCTGTAACAAAAAAGTACACATTAACCGTCTTATTTATAAAACTTAAAAATTATAATAAGTATTGTAATTTTTCTAACAACTTCAAATAGTTCGAAAGGAACAAATGATTATTTACAGGCCAAGAAATTCAAAGATTTTTACTTTTTACTTTTAATACCAAATTCACTGATAAACTCGTTTATAGCAGGAGAAATCAAGAACAATAATGAGTTCATAATCCTACATATTACATAATAAATTAGGACGGGTGCCTTCATGGCCGGGAAACCTAAGGGCTTTAACTTATGACTTTGACCGTGAGTACAGATAGTCTATATTGTAACTAAAAAAGCATCTCGCAAATTGTGTCCAGATGCCCTGCAGATGTAACCAAGCTGTTTAGACAGCCTAGCACTAGGGCAACAACTTATTAGCGAAGTGCCTGTCGGATTAGTAACTTCAATCCCTCCAGGGAATAGTCTGGAAATTGGACTTAGACAGAAATTACAACAATTTAGTCTGCTTAACCTAAATAGAATTATGTGAAAAGTAAGAAATTAGTGTCTTAGTTCTTACTTAGTTGTTACTTAGTTTTCATACACAAATGCGTTTACTTTTACAGTTTTTACCGTTACAAAATACAAATATACATAAGTATTCATTTAACCTTTTAATTAAAGAATCGCGTTTATGTCAAAACGTATACAAAGACATATCTCTATCTAAAGACATGATCAGGATACCTAGCGGACCTCCGATAATTTTAGTTAATCAAAAATACTTCATTAGAGAATGTACAGTCAGCAGCATTAGTTGATAAACGGGCGAGGTGTTCAAAATAAGCTTAACACGACTTTATTGTTAAGAGAATATAATGCTGAGTCAACCTCATACAAAGTGACAAATAATATTCAGAAGGTTTTCAACCCATTCAGCTTACGGACCCGCGGCATCCAAATAAATAAGGCCACCAATCCGTCAACACGTTGGTCGATCTTTCTCACTCTGGTTTATGGTTTCTTACTTATATTTACTTAGGTTCGGTTAAGTAGGTCCCACTTAAAATAGTGCCATAGCTTGTCGTGGCATTACGCTTACTGAGGAACCTATTTTAACGCCCCATTGTATCTATATGTTTTATTTTTCTTGTTTCCATATGTCATATTTTTGCGGTAAAACAAATGTATTTTCTTTCTTTAAATATTACAGGACATTATTACACAAATTGACTGAGCTCCATTGTAAGCTCAAGAAGGCTTGTGTTGTGGGATTCAGTAAACGATATATTTAATATACAAATACTTAAAAAGATCTATAAAACACCCATGACTCAGGAAAAAATATCTGTATTCAACACACAAATGAATGGGATTTGAACCCAGGACCATCGGTTTCATAGGCAGGGTCACCACCCACTAGGCCAGACCTGTCGACAAAATCGGTGTGAAACGCGATAGTCCGATTTCATAGTTAATCGACCCTACGTTCAATGGAGGCAGGATCACTACACTAGGCCTGCGGCGCTACCGCGAACATATTCGTAAATTTCAGACGATTGGATCTGTCACTCTCATGCCACCTTAATTGGAGTAAAGGAGAAAGATGTCCGAAATAAACGAATTTCGATGTTCGCGGTACCGCTCCTGTTGTCTTTCTTATATTAAACATCGGTTAGAAAGTACCGAAAATACCTGCGTATATTGATATATACGCATAATCTAGTAAAAACGGGGGTTTAATGAAGTCGGTGGCGATAACGATGACACGTGATAGCTGATAGCGATAATCGATAGCGCAGACATCGCTACCTCCATCGGATATTGGGTCAACATACGAAAAACAGTGCTGCTCGTCATAATGGGTTAATCTACTCGCATTTATAAGCGCGAGCGAGATGAATACGATAGGTAAGCAGACGTCAAAATCAACCAATATCATAAAATATAATTGTAGTTTATCTTAATAAAAAAACCCAAAAAGGAAACTTCATGTAGAAGTTTTCAGACCTTACCTATTTGTGCTTTCGATAAAATAGTATGGAAAATGAATTGTGCTTAACGTGCCAAGCATTTTCGGAATTAAGACGAAGTCGACAAAACCGCATATTCTAAATTTAAAAAGCTGAACTTGATTTCTTATGTAGATAATCTTGCACTGAAAGACAGAACGTCTAAATTTATCAATTAACATTTCCTGACCAAATTGTTTGAACCCCGTGTCTATAGGGTTCATGGCTCCAATATTAATCTGTCAATTGTAAAAGAAGCCGTAGGTTCTTTTACAATTGACAGATTCTTGTCGTGTTGTATTTTTTTTTATTCGAACTATATTTATGGTTACGAATGTTATGATATATGGTCATGTAGATGCCTAACGCAGGCGACATGCTTTCTTTTTTTATACGACGGTGGCAAACAAGCATACGGTGATTACGGTTAGCAGTTCCCGTAGTTTATCAATCATTCATCATATCAGCCGTAAATCGTCAACTGCTGGATCATCTTGGGAAGGTAGTTGCCATAGTCGCCACATAATAGCCGTAGCCTATGGACGCCTGTAATTCCAGATGATTCACACGCACCTCTATCCTTTATGGATCTCTACACTCCTTTTTTGAAAAACTTCATACTGTAGCCTCTTGGGAAAACCCCAATTTTATTTCATTCTACAATCAGAATTCCTACCGTCTCTACAAACACTCCTAAATAAAACAGATAAAAAACACATTGAGATTTGAAAAGTTACAATTTAGGTATGTCTCAAGACCAACGTCGAAGCGTTATATGCCGTCAGCATGCCATACTGTCATTATTTCACCGCACCCAGCCCGGTAGACTATTCAATCGTTCCTTGTTGGCAGCGGGTACCGAGTGGCGTGACATAAGCTTTAATACGAGAAATGCCGCCATTATATAATATACTGTTTGTATTAAAAGGACTAGTCCGAAAATAGAAAGTCGCAAATATAAAACGATTATATCTGTTAGGTACTATAATTCCCCCTTACTTAGAGTAAAAGAGCAAGTTGCCCGAAATTTTCAAACTTCCATTTTCGCGATAGATCCTCAGTCATGGAAGTCTACCGTTTTACATTAGAGTTCACTTAGACTGTGACAAATAGCTCTCTTTGAGCAAGGTGGCTGCCATAATAGCCACGTTTGGCACTTAGCACGAAGGTTAGCAATCGCGAAATAGTTTATACAAAAAGAGTACTTATTGCTTAAATCTTAGGTCTATTTGCTTTATAGTATTACCTCTAGATCGGTACATGTGGAGATCCAAGGGGGAGGCCTATGTTCAGCAGTGGACGTCTTATGGCTAAGATGATGATGATGATGGTTACCTCTAGGTGGGTTTGGGTCCATGACCCGGGTATTGTCCCTGGGCCCGAGAGAACTACGACCAGAAGCCACCGAAGGATGGGCTGCAACGTAACTTTAAAGTGGTGAACATACCGCGATCGCCGACCCGCCTGCCAATCGTGGCGATTATCCCCCATGCTCAGAGATCGCTGTCTGTTGCAATCTATGCGGGCCTACGCCTACGCCTATGGCCAGCTGTGGGCATACGTGGCTGTAGAATGTAAACGAAGAAAGAGGGCACCTCTTTCTAGAAGCACACCTGGGGTCGGCTTAGTTTGTGAACGGTAAGACACAACTTATATACTAACTATACATCTCCCGCCACGGCAGACTACGTTGTCAATAAAAAGTAAAACGCCCACATAGAAATACAGTGAAACCGTAACCTGCGTATTTTTAGAAGTCTATCAAAAACAGCGCGAGTTTCATCAAAGTTGTTCCAAGCGAGAAATTCTCAGTAGAATGTGAATAAATAAATAAACAGCCCGAACGTTGCCTTTTAGCTACGCTCATGTGAATATTAATTAAAAGTTCAACGTTCATGCATGTAAATAGGTAAACATTCATATCAGACAAACACTAATTGGTAATAAATTGGTAGCTTGCTTATAATAATTACAAATTAAACGGAATGTAATCGCGTTAAAACAAAAGGTATTATTGAGTGAATCAACTATTTGTTGTTGTTATTCTGTCCCATCAGCCAGGGGCCAACTGAAGCATAGTTTTGGACCCGGGTATGTCCTTAAACTACGTCCAACAATGAGAGGTAGGGCAAAGCGATGACCATCACGCTTGAATCTGGGGCAGCCCAACTGGGGAAGTACCTCCTCCTTACAGAAGACCACAGCCATAATAGCACTGCTACCTTTCAGGTATGTAGTGTTGTGTTCCTGATGGTGAGTAAAGTTCCCAGAGCTCCAACCCCCCTTAAAGGCCGGCAACGCGCTTGTGACTCCCCTGGTGTTGCGGGTGCCCATGGGCGACGGTAATTGCTTACCATACCATCAGGCAATCCGTCTGCTCGTTTGCCGCCTATGTCATAAAAAAAAAAGTTTGTTAGAAGAAATGTGGCACCGCGTTCTACGAACACGCTGGGAAGGTGACCCATTTAGGAAGGGACACATAGCTCCTACAAATATCTATGTTTTATGTATTAAAGTGCAATTGAACTGTGTTTGAAGAGTGACCCAGGGGAACGTAGCAACGAGTGACATATAAGAGTTGATTTAGCCTAAATGACTAATATCACTTTACCAAATATCGACTAGACTCTAGTCACTAGAGGCATGTTAGCGGCAGGCTATGTTAATTCAAAAACAAATCAAGATATATTATTCTAGCTCTCAGCTCTTCTAACTTATTAACTAAGCTAATTTACCACGAATCTCAACCGCTTGTTCAAACAAAACAAGTAAAAACATTGTACTGTGAGTAGTTGAAATGAAAGAACAACAAACTTGCAAAATCTACTTTAAGAACAGTTGGGAGATACATACAAACAGTAACGATATAGCTACGATAAATTGGTTATTATGAAGTATATATTTTTTTTAATTTATGAGTACCTACCCGATCTTTATTCCTATCCTTTTCTAACTATATTAGTTACTTTTTAACCGACTTCAAAAAAAGGAGGAGGTTATCAATTCGGTTGGCATGTTGTTTTTAACTAATATAGTTAAAAGTAACTAATATAGTTAGGCCCCGGCTACTACGAGTGCCGTACAGGCACATAACATAAAAATATATATATAGGTACTTAAGTCCAAAAACGGAATCAAATGTTTAGACAAACTAGTGATCGTTAGCAATGTCGTCATTATGACTAGTATTATTAAATAATATGTTTTTTCGACAAATTAATAAGTTTCCAGTCTGAGCCTTGAGTGTAATTTTTTTACGTAACTTTACGTCACGAACGCGTTTGCGTTTGCCATATAAATAACATTATCACTTACGCGTGTGAACGCCTGTGAACCTGAGAAGTCAAATTAAGTTATGTAATTGTGTGCGTAACGATACTTAAACCATAGATACAAGCTTACTTGTTACTATTAACTACCTACTCAGATTACCCGTCAGTAACGCCAATGTGACAGCTCTAGCAACAATATAAGAGAGGGAACTATTTACTCCACCAAGCTCCTGTAAAATAATTCATAGAATAACGAGCCGGGACCAAGTATTCGAAAAGTTTCCACATCGACCAACTTTCCGAAAGTATTCGAAGAGTGTGCAAAGTTCACACTGTAACTAACCGGCTCAAATAAAAAAAATACCTCGCTCGATAGTTACTGCCAGTCTAACCTGACCCTTGCCGTCCTTTTTCATATAAGAATAAGAATCATTTATTTGCTGTAAACAAATACCAGGTACAGTTATTGGTGTAGTAGGTCATAACATAATAGTTATGTGCCTAATAATATTAGCGGAACTCTTTGTCTAATAAAAGGAATTAGAAAAGGTCTACCGCCCCTTTCAAGTTGCCATGCTATAGGCCCCAAGTCTGGAGAATGCACAGTACTTTTGAGCGCATGCAGCCAGCGAGTTTTATGCAAATAGGCATTTTCGTCTTGACGATCGAACCCATCCTTTAGAGGAATAGTAAACCATAATAAATATATTACTTATACAACAGGCTAATAATGAAAGTTCGTTAATGAGGTAATAATGTAGTTAAAATTATCATATGAACCTACGGGAAACATGGCGGCGTTGTATATACAATATAGAATTCCCGCCAGTAAAGGGGGTAACTCCGGACATTCAGTCGGGCTGGTTGTGCTACGCAGTCATGATGAGTTTCTTTGTGATTTGCAGCCCAGAAAGCCCGTTCTGAAGTCAATTAAATGCATCATTAATTTACGTTTTCCATGACGTTAAACGTTTTAACTTAATGTTCGCGACGTGACAACGCGACGAAAAAATAGGTATTAAAATTTTACAAGCCATCATCGTATATATTATTTGTATTTGTACATTAAAAAATACTATATATCCAGAAATACTACTTTTTCTTGGGTTGGCCAATGCGTAGGTATATAAAAACAATAGTCCTCATATTATATCAAACAAATATAATAAATAATAAATAAATATTTCGGGACAATCTTGCACAAATTGACCTAGTCCTACGGTAAGATCAGTAAGGCTTGTGTTATAGGTACTAGACGATGATATATATAATAGATAGATACATATCACATATAAATACTAAAATACGTAGAAACATACGTAGACCAAATATCTGTGCTCATCAAGTTTACTTATTACTCAGCGTTCGTTCCTTTGTTGTTCTGTTCCTAATTTAGCAGAAAAATAAAAATGTTTATATATCAAATAACGTAGAAAAAATAGTTTTCCGACCTAAACATAAAAAATATAGTACGTAACGACTTCATATCTAACAATACAGCATTATACTGCTGTAGACGATAAAACCCCAAGGGAAAAGTCGTGGCGTTTACTAGAATTTAATCAGACAAGAGTTAAAGAAAACAAGATTTCTCTTCACTAACGAGACGGGATGGATTTGTATTGAATTACCTGGATAATGAAACTTTACAAGTTTAATCTTAGTGGGCTTAAGCGTTAACTTCTTAGTTAATTCTCAAAAACGAACAAGTTTAAATAAGTTGATGTAGCTTAGTTACACTTCAAACATTATAAAACGGAGCCATCCTATGTTTGAAGGGTAACATATTTTAGTCGGCGAATGGGTTGCGCGGAGAACCTGGCCTATATAAGCTCAAGGGAAATTAAATGCGCTTTGCGCTGCGTTAAACGTAAGCCTTTATCGCAAAAAAAAAAACCTTTATTTGGAATGCAGACGCGACAAATGCATGCGTCTAATGCTGCGGTTTCCGCACCAACAACTGAACAGTAGAACAGTCAGCGTCATATAGTTGGCAGCATTGAAAGTAGTCAAATAGTTCGGCACACCATAAATTCTACAGTGTACCGAACTTTACGAGTACCTTGGATGCTACCAATTATATGACGCTAACTGGACAAGAACCAAATTAATAGCTAAGTCAACAATTCATATTTTTAAAGTACTGATATTATATTTATAAGTGTACTAGAAAAATACTCGTTATTATCTCGGAGATTACTTAAGCAGATTGCGAATCTGTGCGAGCTCATTCGCAAATTGAAAGCCTCGCGAAGGTGAACGAGGACTGAGATGTAAATGACCTGAGCTGGAACGACGTATTAAATACGCGATAAAATAAAAACACATACACTTTACAGAGATACTTGAATAACAATGAATTAAACATACAAGCTTTTTACTGCAGTAGAACAAGACAGATGTTTTAATATTTGTACTGAAATGGCAAACATTACAAGCCGATAAATAAACGAGTACGGGAGGTAAAATTTTTATGCAATTGATATTAGTAAACAATATAAAAGTGTAAAATTGTCCATTCAAACTCCCAAGAATTGGTTGAAAAATGATGCTTGCACCTTCTGGATTATTCTGTGCTAATTCTTAGGTATTTTATCTATGCAGAACCCAGGTTCCATAAAATCTAGATAAATTATGATATTAAAAAAACACGTCTTAAATATTTTTAAGCGAGTTTTATATTGCAGTCTCCGTGTTTCTCGAGATAAAAAAATACTTAATATGGCCCCTGATACAGCCGCCGGCTAGATAGAATTAGGAGCAATCTCCGTGGAGATCCTATCTCCAGCAAGGTTTAGCTTGCCGCATACGAAAGTCTGAAGTATTAGATTGTTCCAGTTCGATGATCTCACTAGTACCCTTACCATGAGTTGTGACATTGACGTTTTCGATAACGAATATCGAGTTTACTATCTGTGCATCTCGCTTGTACTTTTTAGCGCGAACGAGATGCACATATAGTAAACTCGATACTCGTTATCGAAAACTTCAATGTTACAACTCATGGTAAGGGTACTGATCGCTTGTGTGGTTGTAACTCTGCGTTAATAATATTTAGTTATCGCGATACTGCATGGTTATAAAAATAATTTGATTAAATTTGAACTTTAATATACTATCAATAAGTACAATAATCGCTTCCAGATTTTTCCGCGAGAAGAGTTATGGTTTTCTAGTGAAGGTATGTTAATAAATCTGTATTATTTGTCACGCCCCTACTAATAATAGTACTAGAATTCTATATTATTTGACGACAGGTTTGGCCTAGTGGGTAGTGACCCTGCCTGTGAAGACGATAGCCCTGTGTTCAACTCCCAGTAAGAGCATTTATTTGTGTGATGAGATTCATGGGTGCTTTATATATGTATTTGTATATTATATATATCATTGGCTGAGTACCCAGAACACAAGCCTTCTTGAGCTTACCCTGGGGCTCAGTCAATTCGTGTCAGAATGTCCTTTAATATTTATACATTTATTTACTTTTAAATTTAAGGTGACATTCGTTTTACCTGGGTTGTACAAGCGACAAAATTAATATTGAAATAAAGAATAAAATTACCCGTGAAAATAATATTGCCTCATATAAGGCCATAACGGAGTCGGGTTTTTTATTATATGGTATACCTGTAGAATTACTCTTGTTCCCAGTCAATCCACTTTTCTAAATGTACTTCACACAGACCAATTCTCTAAAACGCCCCGGCTGCTTGCGACTCGTAAACTATAGCAGGACGTAAAGGCACCCTTAGTGCGCCGGTGGGTAGTAAAATGCTCACTCAAGTTTACCTAGGTAACATACACAGCAAGTCCAGAAAACCAGTAAAAATTCAAATGACTCCAGCAACGAAAAACATCTTTGATAGAATTGAATACATAATTTATTTACGTAGAAGAACAGTTTTATATAATTACAAGCTGTGCCCCGCGGTGTTACCCGCAGTTTATTAGGGAAAAAACGTAGCCTATGTGTTAATCCAGGGTGTCAGCTAACTCCATACCAAATATTAAAATCGCTCCAGCCGTTTAGACATGAAGAAGTAACAAACACACTCACACACTCAAAAACTTTCTCCTTTATAATATTAGTGTAGATACTGAAAAAGGTAACCACACAGCATAATGACAGGTTCTATTGGAATAGGTACAGTCAGCAGCAGAAGTAGCTAAGCATTTGAGGTGTTCAAAATGAGGTCTCTATTGTCAAGAGAATAAGAGCGCGTGTAGGTCATTTTGAACACTTCAAACGCTTAGCAAGTTTTGCTGCTGACTGTACCTGACATGACTGATCTTCCTTGTTCACATTAACCGCACTAAATATTAAAATTACTGTCTTTTTTCCGCGAAATTCTTAGGCGAAAAGTGGTGACTCAAACAAACGTAAAGACATTATAAAAAACCTAACCTAGGTTACACCCTCGGGGGTGTCGTAGGGAGTTATAATTTCAGTGGACATGTTTAACTTAAAATCACACTTCATATATTTTTACGTAATTAAAAAAATAGTATCCCAACTAAAATGATTTTATTCATGTTTTTCTTGAGTAATCAATCAGCTATAAAGCAACAATGGATATAGAATAAAAAGAAATCATTTTGTATATTCGACATTAAAAGCATTTCATAGATTTTAACCCTTATGCCAATGTGATAAGGTAGAAAATGTGTACAAGCGATGTGTACATATTTTTCTAAGCTGTACCCATCATATAGGCGTTCGCTTTATTGGAGAGAACGTGGGAGTAAACAAACGTGGGGGATTATGATTATATTCAGACGGCTTTCGAATTCTGCCGCAAAAACACATACAAGGTATTAATATGGTTTGAAAAAGAATATATACCTGAACGGTCTGTAAAATGCTGAAACATATATATATATTTTTTTATGACATAAGGGGGCAAACGAGCAGACGGATTGCCTGATAGTAAGCAATTACCGTCGCCCATGGGCACCCGCAACACCAGGGGAGTCACAACGTTGCCAACCTTTAAGGGGGGTTGGAGCTCTGGGAACCTTACTCACCATCATCAGGAACACAACTGTAGTAGTCTTCTGTAAGGAGGAGGTACTTCCCCAGTTGGGCTTCTCCAGACTCGAGCCTGATGGTACTTCGTTGTGCCCTACCTCTCATTGTTGGACGTAGTTTAAGGACATACCCTGGTCCGAAAATATTCCTATTATTCATTAAAAATATTCCTTTTATTGGTCATTTAACTTTCGCCATGGTGGCATGGCGAAATTATTCATTGGCAAAACGCTACTTGGTTAAATGCAGAATTTGACCTCGAATGCCAAATTGAAATGGCGGATAGGTTCGGTCATTTGTTATCTTGTCAAGTTCTTGAAGTTTTTTTTGTTGTCTACAGTGAAAGAGAAGTGCAATTTTTGCTTTTTTCTTTTTTAAACTAGGTTAAGTCGATTATTTTAATTTGAAATCAAATTTAGAGCTTGTACTATCAGTCATAGACGTCCATTGTTGGACATACACCTCTTCCATGGACAGCCACAGGGAGCGTTCTTGGAGCATGATGTTTTAATGTCATAATCTCCATGATTAGGTGGCGATCGCAACCGAAACCAAATTCGTAACAAATAAAGAACATTGTATTTCAATTAAACACCATTTCTTCTACCAAATAAAAAGAAGAACCTTACCAGAATTGCATTCCGTTAGCATCATTAACATATTGCCGTCCTTATTTATTCATATCGAAGGGAAGAACGCGGACTGAATGTGAATAGTCCACGTGCAAATAAAAGTATCGCATTGCAATTTGAATTTGAAATAGGAAGTGGTGGAAATCGCAGCGTTGGGGAGATATTGCATTATTTATGTCAATACAGTTTCATAACATGTTCTAATTACGTAACTGTATTGCAAATATGGAATTAATGCGGACTGCTAAGGAATGGAATTCGCTCCCTTCGTCTGTATTCTCGGAACGATATAATTTGGATATTTTCAAGGCAAGAGTAAATAGGCTGGTACTGAACCAGCGTGCTATCTACACCCTCGACCTCGTCGACACTTACCATCAGGTGTGACTGAGATCAAACACTGGTAAGTCTTGTATAAAAAAAATGGAATTCGTCTTACGATTAATACCTGAGGTTAAAGATAAAAGATATTTGTTTACAACTATGTACTGCGTTGCGACAATGACAAGGGACAATGTATTTAAACAAAAGACAAATATATATATAAATCGTAATCACAAATATATAAAAATGTACGAAAAGTAATGGTTTTCTTAACCCTCGACGCAAGATTATATAATATATTTCAGATTCAAATATTTATCGGCTTGTGTGTGCACAAATATCAAAACAAAAGAATATCAATGCTTATTTAACCTGACTGAACGCCTTAAATATTTCAATCATCCGTTCTCACTGTCAAAACTCTGAATCCCCTTTTTTTAAATATGTATGTAGCGAGTTAGCACAATTTAAATAAGTCCGTTGAAACTGGAACCTCGCGGGATAAACGGATTTGAATATAATGAATAACCGAGATGTGTATAATCTGAAGAAAATCCGGAGTTTTATGAACCGGTAAACACCAATAATTTACGATTCAAAAAATACTCATAAACTTAATTACGAAACAAGTCCTGGCCTCCGACACGAGTTTAAGCCATGTGCCCTTCCTGCACCTTCTCCAGCCAGTCAGCGATTTGAAGATCGTGCAAGTCCGATTCGACGACGTCGCTCCACCGGCATATCGGACGTCCGACGGGTCGTCGCCCTCAGGGCTGAGCCAGATATACCTGTTTTGCACCACGGTCTTCTCCCATTCTTTCAACGTGGCCCAGCTATTCGTCTCATCAATAATATGTGTCATTATCTAGGAAAAGGGACCTTATTGTCGTTGCCATTGTTCACGGTGCCGCAATACAAACACAACGCGGTTCGACGTAAGCGCCATCGACAATAAGGTCCCTTTTCCTAGATAATGTCACATATTAGGCATGGCCATTAAACTCGGCGTTCGGCGTCGGTAGTAAGCATAACAACACTAAAATTTTTCCAACAACATACATGTTGCATGTGTGGGTGTCAAGACCGCTAAGTTAAAGAGGACTGGGCTGGACATGTCTGCCGCAGACACCTGGAAAGGTAAGACCATGGAGGATGCAGGCCGGGGTGCAAGGCCGACCGAAAAGGAGATGGCAGGACGATTTGGACGCGTTATGCGTGGAATGTGGGAATCACACATGCGACAGGGTTGAGTGGGAAAAAGGGGGGCCTTCAGGGGTTCGACACTTAAACCAGGGTATAAAACAATATCAATATCGAAGTCGTGCAGCCTATATAAGTTAGAGCATAAAGTAAAATCCGGTATTCCGTATGTACTTAAAGAACAATAATCGGAACCCTATTAATTAAAACTGCAAAACCGACGAGTAGCAGTGTCCGTCGAAACCGAATCATCAGCTACTACGGTCGCCTCCAAATTGAGATCTTTTACATAGATTTGGTTTGTTGTTTCATACACTACTATTGATGTTGACTGTACGTTGTGTCTTCCGTTTGTCCGTCCGTCTGTCATAAACCGTAATTGATGCGACACCGAGAATACAATTATTTTTCCCTTTTCACAGCATGTTAGCTAGGAGGTCGCGGGTTGGAATCCTGATATGAGCATGTATTTGTTTATCACATATTTTTTCCTTAATTATGGGCGTTATCTACTCGTATGTATTATGTTACATGTCTGTCGTCTAATACATATATCGTTGTCCAGCACAATACACACCTTACTCAGCTTATGGAGGTAGACAAGGCCGATTTGTGTTTGTGTTATGTTGGCCAATAGTAATATTAATAATATCCCAAAGGAAAAATATTAATACATTGTGTGACATCTTCCCTGTAGCGTATTACGCAAATACAAAGCAAAATACTTGTACGAGTACAATACAAGGGTTGTCCTTGGGCTCCCAAGGAGTAACTATAGTAGACACTAACATCAAGTACCCTTACCATGAGGTCCATGAGTTGTGACATTGACGTTTTCGATAACGAGTATCGAGTTTACTTTTTTGCACATCAAGAGGACATCGAACGAGCCTACCTCGGGTTTATCTTGTGTGAATTTCGGGTGTTGCTATGACTACCGTCTGGCTCCAGCATCAGCTCAGATCAGCGGTACTATAATATTGCATTCACACCGAACTCACATAAGGTTCTAAAACAGAAGTAACAAACTATAGGCCGATATCTAAGCTATGTATTATAGCTAAAGTATTTGAAAAAATTGTGCACGTACAGGTCTCGTCTGCTATACAAAATTCTATAGACAGTACACAGCACGGTTTCGTTTCACGTAGGTCTACAGTGTCTAACCTGGCTTTACTAAATGATTTTATTTCTGAGACTATGGATAATGGCTACCAGGTGGATGTAATTTATACGGATTATAGTAAAGCTTTTGACCGAATAGACCATGATATCTTATTAGACAAGCTATACTTAGTAGGTATAAGAGGAGATCTCTTAAGATGGTTTAGATCGTACATAGATAACCGGTGTCAGGCGGTAGTAGTTAACAATTACATCTCAAGTTGGGTGTCTATAACAAGTGGAGTGCCGCAAGGTTCCCTACTGGGCCCACTTCTTTTAACATCTTTATAAATGATATAAGTTCATGTTTCCAATTTTCTAAGCTACTCAGTTTCGCGGATGACATGAAAATTTTTGCAAAAATTACATCTCCTGACGATGCTAACGCATTGCAGTCTGATCTCAACCGGCTAGATTATTATTGTACGCTAAACAAATTAGACCTAAACGCCACTAAATGTTTCTCGATGTCATTCTCCCGCAAGTTATACAATATTCCTACGTTGTATTCGCTAAAAGGAAACTTTCTTCAGCGGGTGGAGAGCATGAGAGATTTGGGAATTATTCATGATCATAAGCTTATCTTCGGTGAGCACATAGACAGTATGGTATGTCAGGCGGCTAAAACGCTTGGCTTTATAATTCGTAGTTCTGCTTGTTTTTCACGTCCTAAAACGCTAAAAATCTTATATTGTTCATATGTTCGTAGCAGGTTGGAATATGCATCTCAGATCTGGAATCCTCAGTATCAAATTTATGTTGATAGAATTGAGAGATTGCAGACTAAGTTTGTTAGATTCCTTTGCTTTAAAATGCATGTTGACTACACTTCTGAAAATTACTTTGAGTTATGTAGAAAACATCATTTATTACCACTTGCCATGCGCCGTCAACTTGCTGACATAGTTTACTTATTAAGCATTATCCAGGGGAAAGTGGATTGTCCTAGCCTACTTTGTAGTATACCTTTTAGCATTCCTCTTCGAAGTTTTAGGCATTTTCGTCCCATTGGCAGTTATCAAGCTTCTACTAATTATAGAAAAAACAGTTTCTTATGCAGGGCAAGCAAGAGTTTAAATCAAGTTTCATTTTTAGATTTTGATATGTTCAATGACAGCATACCAGCAACAAAGGCAAAACTTATTAAATATTTCATGGGCAATGCTCCTGGTGTGGGCACGGGACCGGTTTATTAGTAAGTTGTTTGTTGTAAAATAATTACTATCTAACCATAATTTGAAAAGGTCCTTTCTTTGTACTGTTGTCTGTTCTTGCACATGTGTGTACTTAGGTTATATCGTTTTTTATTTTATTTTATTTTTTCTCCCTCAATTTAGTCTAGTTCTAAAAGTGAGAACCTGTAATTGGCTTTTAAGTTCCATACTATTTCTATAAATGTTATGCGCTGTTGGTTTTCCATGTAATAAATAATAATAAATAATAATAATAATAAATGTGTCAATTTCAAATTGATTTTGATTAAAGATATTTGCTTCAAAATTGAATTGCATGATTTCACCCGAACATACTGTTCGATAGATAGAAAATATTCTGGAATGTGTTCAACATTGTCAGAATAGGTTTTGGAATGTTCCGGCGACAAGAGAGTGTAACTAGGCCTGAAACGGATTTTCAGGCAGTAGGGTCATATGATTGCTAATGGCCTGAAACAGCACGAAAGCATGTTTCAAGCGCCTGAAAACGGCGGCAACTAGAAGTAAATTACGATTCTCTGATGTGTTAGGCCTCCCATGAAACGGCCTGTACCCTTACCATGAGTTGTGACATTGATGTTTTCGATAACGAGTATCCAGTTTACTATCTGTGCATCTCGCTTGTACTATTTTAGTGCGAACAAGATGCACCGATTGGAAACTCGATACTCGTTATCGAAAACCTCCAAGTCACAACTCGTGGTACTGAAGATGTGTTCGAACCTGTTGAAAACGCCTGTAAGTAACTGAAACACGAAGAAACCCGTTTCTTTGATGCTGTCTCTAACCCGTTTCCGCAAGAATATTTGCAAAATAATAAAAACTTGTAAAAATAAAAAAAGGTTGTTAGCCAAGTCAACGTAGTTTTAGAATTGGTCTCGCGTGGGCAGGACGTCGTTATCTTATCACCGCTATCGGCCCACCGTAATTACGAAGCGAAAAATACTCCATACTCTCATTTTCATTACGTTTCGTGTTTCGTCTGTTCGTATTATTTATGAGTCGCAGGTTTATCTAATTACAAGGTAATTCTAAATAGGGTAGGCAAAGCGCGAGTGAATCCTATGGAGTTACAGGCGTTCGTAGGCTACGTAACTGCTTATCACAGATGGGCCGTATACTTGATTATCACCGACGTAGTTAAAAAAAAACTATCAAAAACCTCTTCACCGCGTGTCTGCCTGACTGTCTGTTCGCGAAGTATTCAATAGTAAAACTAAGAACAAATCAAATTATTTTTTATGATATATTTTGATTTGCTTTGATTTTTAAGTAGTAATACTACTATATAAATTAAAAGTTGAAATAGATAACATATGCTTAAGAAAAACGACGAGGACCTCCGGAGACGGGATCGAACACCGGAAGTCCTCGTCGTTTTTTCTTAAAATATGTTATCTATTTCAACTTTTATTCAATAGTACTTTTTTGCACAGTCAACATCAACTATTTACTTGTCAAGAGGATTCTAACGAGCCTAAACACCATGGGTTTATCATGTGTATTTTAGGAGATGCTATGGCTACATTCTGACTCCAGCATCGGATGATATGATCATCATTATCATCATATCAGCCGAAAGACGTCCACTGCTGGACATAGGTCTCCCCGAAAGCGACCGGTTTTGCGCCACCCTCATCCAGTGGATTCTCTCGATCTTTACCACGTCGTCGGTCCACCTTGTGGAGGTCTGCCCGCGCTGCAACTTCCGGTACGTGGTCGCCACTCGAGAACCTTTACGCCCCAACGGCCATCGGTTCTTCGTGCAATGTGTCCCTCACCATAGCCACTTAGAGACCCTTAGGGCTATGGCTCTGGTCGGTTACGTTGGTTCTGTTGCGCATGACATCGTTTGACATTGATGCGATCGCGACGATCAGATCAGATCAGTGGTACCATAATATTGCATTTTCACAAAATTTACTTACTTGCATGCTAAATTTCAACTCCATCAGTTAAATATATCAGCTTCAAAATTGAGTTGCAAGGTAGCTCCCGAATATACTTAAATACATTACATACACTGCAAGTTAAATAAAAATACATATTTTAACCTTTGAGTAAAACACAATTTATGGATTTAACTTATGGATTTGCCACGTCACGGGGCAAGTCGTGTAAATAAATAAAAAATATATAAATATGTTTTGGGACAATATAAGTTACATTTTAATTTCTAAAAATAATCTACAGTACACATAGCCACCCAAAAAACTCATATTATGTTAAGGACTTTCTTCTAGAACAATCCAGACATCCAGAAACAAATAAGGCTAGTTCTCGACAACTGAATAATGTCTTCGCTAACAACTTTGCACAAGCCATTTTTCCTCGTTTTGAATAAGTAAGAAACGGGCGGTTTGACGCAAAAAGAAAGTTACTCAAGTTTCTTAATGAAGCAATATAGTACGTGGTTTGGTTACAGTCAAAGTCGTTTCAAATTAATAAACTAGTATAATAAATATAGTGTTGGTCGCCTTAGAATCATTAGGGGTGTTAGTGTAAGACGTGTGACTTGGCATTGAAACCTCGGCTCCTACCACTATGTTTTCTGGAATTTGGGGTCCAAGAGTGAACATCTCAAAATGGCTACACAGCAGAAAAACTAAAACGTAAATTGTCTATAACGACATATACGTGGGTATGTGAACGTTATCTTCATCGGAAAATTTACAAGCATAGTACTCGTATATCACATATGTATTTTACCGACCATATAATAAAATAGACATTTTGCGACAGTCATTTACCGATGTAATCCATATTACTAAGGAAGTATTTAAGAGTAGTTGGTTTTGTTCAACGTTAACTTTCTAATGTATGTACAGTCAGCAGCAGAAGTCGCTAAGCGGTTAAGGTGTTCAAAATGAGGTCAACAAATCTCTATTGTCAAGAGAATAAGAGTGCGTGTATGTCATTTTGAACACTTCACCCGCTCAGCCACTTGAGACTGTACATTAACCGACGTAGACAAGTTTCACTGTAGTTTTTATGGCGTTATAAACAATTTGCCTTGAAGTTTTTCTGCCGTGTAGCAATTTTTCAGTCCTGGAATTAGTACCTCATGTGCCTGAATCTCTTATATGCGCTGATATATAATTGAAAAAGTACAGATCGCTTTTTCATGAAGGAAAACTTTGAACAAGTCATGAAACAATAATAGCGATTCTACACAATAATCGTAAAAGTACACCCGTGGTGTTAACATATGTGTATACGCATTGTTAGACGTACTTTATCAATTTTGTATACGAGTTTGAATTGAAATTATTCGATATATGCAAAAGTATTGTGCCGTTAGGAAGGCGGCTTTCAGAATTCGAGGCATTGTCGTATTACGCACCTGCCTTCCTCATTGGCTATGCCAAGTATTTCTCAATACTTGTGTATCTTTCACATAATAATATAATACAAGTATCCATACTAATATTATAAATGCGAAAGTGTGTCTGTTTGTTTGTCCGTCTTTCGCGGAAAAACAGTGCGACAGATTTACGTGATTTTTTAAGTGGAGGTAGTCGAAGGAATGGAGAGTGACATAGGCCACTTTTTCCAGCGGGAAATCATCTCATTCCCACGGGAAGACTCAATATGTTACATTTTCCTCTAACCATGCGGGCGAAGCCGCGGGCATCATCTAGTGTAATAATATGTTAGTCCTCTCTTTAACTCATGAGACCGATCGGGCAACCACTTACGAATAGGACTAGGTTCAAGGAAAGCTTAGCTATAAAGCCAAAATATTTATTAATACTTATTACACACACTTAGGGAGGCAGGTCAGCCCCCGAAATATATCTTTTCCAATTAGTTAAAATATCCTTTTGCTTACATGTATTTAGGCCATTATTACATAGTGTTTAGCGTGGAGTTCTAGTAGTTTATGTAATTCCAAGGCTCTTTATCATCATTGTACCGTCACCAGGGCCATAGATCCTAGGCGAATAACCGAATGTAGCAATGTATCAAATTAGTTTTGTTACTTTATGCAGTACTCAATATAGTTACGTAAAAATCTTTCTTTTAATGGAGTTAATACCGATTTTGGAACTTCAGATGGTTTGGTATTACATGTGGCTATATTTCTAGGTGGTGGTGTAGGTTGTGTACAGTCGCCATCAGATATATCGGAGCTGTGGAGGTGGTCACAAATATCGGAACAACGCCTCTATTATCAAGGCGATAAAGTGCATGCTCCGATATTTTTAAATACCTTGGCTGCTCCGATATATTTGAGAGCGACTACTCTGTACAGTCTCTCTCTCTCTTTAGCCTTTTTCAACCCTTCAGGTGTAGGCCTCCTTCATTTTACCCTTACGCCATTCGCCACGGTTCTGTGCAACCTGGACCCACTTCCCCGCAGTAATGTTGATGTCGTCGTCCCGGCATCTTGGGTCTACTTAGGACGCTGTACACACAATATCAATGAAAAAGGACGCTTAATATTAACGTATATCTTAAATGGTAGGATGAAAGAGATCTATATAGCCTTTCAGCTCGTTGAGAGCAGTGCCCCGACTGCCCGAATTTAATAATTCAGTGTATACTCTCGGAACGCTCCCAAACTAAAACGTTACGTCAACGGCACACAACGAAATGAAATCATTTGGGAGCATTCAGGCTACCTAGGATTGAATAAATTAAGATTTGAAATACCTGAACACGAATAGATGATAGAAATCGAATAAAATTGTCCGATTTTAGGTATTTTAACGTCAAATCATCATCTATTTTTTTATTAAGAGTTGTATGCTCAACTTTTTTTTTAATATGTATTTTTTGTGTGGTTTCTACTTAGAATCACGAGCTCATTCAACCCTGATAGGACAAAAAAGTATCCCAAGCTCTTCAGTTCCATTCCGTTACCATTTCTCAATTAATAAAACATGTGCATGAAGCGCCGTTGATGCCCCAAAATATATTGCTAAAAAATAATTAACTTTTCATGTCATCATCATCATCATCACGTCAGCCTACTGCTAAAAATAGGCCTGCCCCAAAGCGACCCGTAATGACCATAACTAAACTATTGTCTTTACTGTAGTTAATAGTAACGGCTTATATGATTACAAGTTATGTTTCTGTGGTTACGTAAGTGGGGGTGCGGTTTATGTTAATATTTTACAGTATAAAATATATGGTTTTAGGGCCTACGCTAGCTGACGCGGACGCCCGCCGCGTGCCATATAAAAAGTCGCCCGCCGCCCGCCGCGCGTTAACATTTGTATGGACACGCGGCGGGCGCCCGCGTCAGCTAGCGTAGGCCCTTAAATTCCTTAACTTTCACGATGTCCACGGGAAAAACGTAACCTAACTGAGGAGTCTTTTCAAAAAGCCTTATTTTTTTATGTTATTTTTCTAAGAAATTCGTACAAAACAAGCCCTATTGACATAAAGAAATAATGTCAATGTGGGTAAGACCGCCTATCAGGAAAGACTGTCTACCAACCAGTTTCCTACATTATCTCATCGGTATTTAGTGTCATATCACGGACTTCGCTTAAAAATAAAGTTTGCCTGTCTTACCCTCATTCAAAAGACAATGCCCAATTGACCTGTATGACCCATACCTTATATTTGCCTAAATGCCTACCCTCTATATTAAAAAACACCAACGTCAAATAAGTACGGATTGGTTATTAATATAAAACAATTTACCAGTTTTTAAGAAATAAACTAGACATTTAATTTTAAGTCACTTCACTTTAAATAAATTAACGTCCATTTTGAGAACAAAGAAGTTAAAATTGAAGAGAATTTAGTCAAATATACACAAACTTAGAACCTTAATATAAAAAAAAAAGGTTACTCGTATTCTTAGAAATGGTATTTAACTAAATTTTATGGTTATTCGTTAACGTTTGCCTAATGGCACTTAGCGTTGCCTACCGTTTGTTCCATTCCATCTTTAAGAACTTTCTTTTAGTTCGAAAAATACAAAATGTATCCAACGTTGGGTATTTTTTATGAATAAGGAACTACATTATTTACTAGTAGGCCATACCTTGGCTTCTTCGTAATAGATGGTAATTTGGTGATACTGATGCATTATCTAACACTAAGCTCACAATGGTAAATTGCTAGCAATAAATTCATAACAACCCGATAGCAAGCATCAAATACTGCCAGCTGCCATCTAATGTATAACTTGCATATAACTTATAGCAAAATCTGTGTAAGATAATGCATAATCACAGAATTACCAAGTGTCAGTCATAAAATCCGTATAACCACAGACAAAGTCGCGGGACGGCCTAGTCTATAAAACAATTTAAAGCTAATAGGGGGTGAAATTAGGTAGTTGTTACGTAATCAGAGGGCGCAGAGTTAATTTGCAGACTCCATTAAGGGCTTTCAAACTCGCGTTTATTTTGTCTCGGCTTATGTAACTCGAAGTCGAAATCATTAATTTGTTTCTTAATAACACGTTATATAACATTAGTTAATTTTTTTTTAACGATAAAGGTGGCAAACGAGCTGACGGAATGCCTGATGGTAAACAATTACCGTCGGCTATGGGCATCCGCAAGACCAGGTGAATTAAGCGCGTTGCCGGCCTTTAAGAAAGGAGTACGCTCTTTTCTTGTAGGTACTACTATTTATCGGTTCGAAAATACCGCTGACGGCAAATCATTCCATAGTTTTAATGTGCGACGACGGACATTTCTAGAGAACTTACTGATGTCTGTAGTTTAAACAATAAAAACGCCGATTTGTAAAGGGCTTTGATAGTATAGGGCACAACCCATTCAGCGCTAATCACGACGCGTTGTCGTTGCGTGTCTAAGAAGCATTTCATTGGGGTGCGCCAAAGTTCATATAAAATTGCGAATTCGATTATTGATACTCCGAAAATGTATCTCATACAATTTTACATCCTAATGATCATTATACATTTTCATTTTAACCAATACTCATTGGAACTTCGAATTTATTATATCCATAATGTCATTCTACATAAATATCTCTATTACTAAAATGTATGCATATATCATTACTCGAAATATCGATTTTAAGCAATAATATTTGGGTAAATTATATTTTCATCACACTTGCTCGTCAATGGCGTTGTTACTTGCGAGAGTACAGAGCAGTTATAGCCGATTTAGCTCACACGGGCTGTTAAGTTTAGTTTTAAAAATAGATAGAACTCATACTTCACTTCGGACTGAGGATGTTTCCAAACAGCCAAGGTGTATTTCATATCTTCAAAAGTTTGCTACAACCAACTTTTAATATGTATAAAACATATCTTTATATTCAATTTGACTGCAATTTAATGTTTAGTATTTATTAAAATTAATTGTTTTATTTTTGATTTTGATAATTGATACTATTTGGCAGGATGATCTGTCAAATTCGAAAACAAAACGGAGTTGTTAACATTATCTGTGGAAGACATTGAAAAAAGTTGACATTGTTGACAATCTTTTTTAGTGGATGAGGTCTGATTGTAGTTTTCAAAGTGTATTTTGATTTTAAGCCTACATAAGTACTAACTAATATTTTACCAACGAATTTATTTTATTTCCTCGCAAATGTGATGAAAAACATTGTGTGTACCACGGGTGGTAAGTGTATAACAAACTTGAGTCATTAAAAACCCTCCGACTTCGTCGTCGGGCTTCTAATAGACTCGCGTTTACTATACCTTACTTACCATCCTCGTTGCACAATGTACTATAAGGTTATTTTTTACGTAGGTCATACACAAACATTAAAACTGCAATTGCGACGAGCGAAGCGAGGAGGAGTGTTAGGTATCTTGCGTTCACAACACACCTGACTCGCTGTCAAAAACGAAATACAGTGCCAGAGTCACCGATAGGTACGACGACGAGCGAAGCGAGGAGGAGTGTTAGGTATCTTGCGATCACAACACACCCGACTCGCTGTCAAAAACGAAATACAGTGCCAGAGTCACCGATAGGTACGACGACGAGCGAAGCGAGGAGGAGTGTTAGGTATCTTGCGATCACAACACACCCGACTCGCTCTCATAAACGAAATACAGTGCCAGAGTCACCGATAGGTACGACGACGAGCGAAGCGAGGAGGAGTGTTAGGTATCTTGCGATCACAACACACCCGACTCGCTGTCAAAACCGAAATCCAGGGCCAGCGTCACCGATAGGTACGACGACGAGCGAAGCGAGGAGGAGTGTTAGGTATCTTGCGATCACAACACACCCGACTCGCTGTCAAAAACGAAATACAGTGCCAGAGTCACCGTTAGGTACGACGAGGAAAACATAAATAAAACATGTAATATAACTCTTCTGATCATATGAGTACAAATGATTGTATGAAATAAGTTTATAAATAAAGAAATTCTTACAGATAACATTATGGGCACAGATACATTCTCAGTGATAACATTATTAGTAAAAAAAAAACGGAATATGAATCGTTATGAATAATGAAGGTAGTAGTACAAATAACGATGAAAAAAATATATGAGAAACAATTTTCGGAGAAATGATGATTATAACTACAAAGCGGTATTATTATAAATATTCGAACAATAAATTGTATATGAGCCAATATGGACCCATTTCATTGACATAGCGGGTGGACCACGTTATCCACTACGACGTAGCGCTACGGGCGTCGACATAGCAGTTAGTTACAAACATATGAGCCGCAGCTCTAATCACGACACATTGTCGTTCCGCGTCTTCGCATATATTTTGCTACAGTTTAGCGGATAATGCATGCCATGGTAAATATTTACCAAGCTACGCTTGTAGCTAATCAGGCCTGGTACAGCGAACATCGAAGTATTTCGAGCATCTTTCTTTTTTACTCCAATTAAGGCGTCATGAGCCTGACTGGCAGAGACAATCGTCCGATATTTACGAATATCGTTTTTCGCGGTAGCGGCGCTGAGAAGCGTTTTCCCGCTAACTACGAACAGGATACCTGCCTAACGGGCTCCTATCCAAGGTGTCCTTTCAATTTATGTTAAGGAATTTAAAAAATGTAGATTGTAAAATAAGTAATCTATCTATATATATAAACGTGAAAGTCCTGACTAACTGACTGATCATTGATCAGTGATCAATGCCCAGCCCAAACCGCTTTACCTAGATGATGATTTTTTCACAATAGGTAGCTTATATACCGAAAGCACCAACTATAAGAAGGGATTTTTGGAAATTCTACCATTAAGGGGGTAAAAAAGGGGTTGAAAGGGTGTATGGGGATTGTGTAAAATTTAAGTCTAGAGACTTGAAATTTTGTGTAAACACTCCTTATTCAAGCACAAGAAAAGAACTTTCAGCGTTTTTTGATATTCATCCCCGAAGAGGTCAAAAAGAGGGTTCTTCTGCGCGTGCGAAGCCGGAGGCAAAAGCTAGTAAATAAATAAACCTATTTTTATATATGTACACATCATGCAACTGGCAACAGTAATAGCTAGTCTCTTAAGAAAATCTGTTATCGAATAGGTACATAATATGTGTATCAATAAAAAACGAATCTTGTCTCTGTACTTTCCGAAGCGAATATCTAAGATAAAATATTATTCGAGAAAAGTTCCAACGCGATACATTGCATTTTTGCGATTCCTCCGCTCTGCAGTCTGCAGCTAAGTGCAGGGAATTTCAATTTAGTTCGCTACATGGAAATAAAACACGAGGAATCCGAATTAACCCGCATGAGGCCAGCGAGGACAGATGACAGAGGAGATAACTAACTATTCATAATTATTTATTATTTATTTATTTGCCGTGTGATGCCGGCTCACTAGAATAGCACCACCACATCTCCTCCCGCAGGTGTCGTAAGAGGAGACAAAGGGAAAAATCCTACGGACGGGCAGCAGCGTCCATCGAAACCTAGCTGCCAAGCGTGTTGCGACTTTAACTAAGATGATGTCATATTTTGTTTGACGATCCTTATTGGGAGATTCATATACCTATCCATTACTGTACAAAATTATATCACTAAGTATTTTATTTTTGAATTGATAATGTGACGATCATGACTGAAGTTCTTATAAATTTGTAAATAAGACAAACTTATAGTGTAATTATCTTTCGTGAAATAAAATAAACTAAACTATTTATTTATTTGCCGTGTGATGACGGCTGACTAGAATAGCGCCACCCCATTTCCTCCCGCGTGTCGTAAGAGGCGACAAAGGCGACGGACGCTGCTGCCCGTCCGTAGGATTTTTCCGACATAAAAATAAAAAAATAAAAAATCAATTTAGAATCTGCCTAGGTCACTTTGAAGCAGGGATATAATACCGGCATTATTTTCATACAACTTCCCTAGTCTGAAGTTTTTGTATAATTCCATTCATTCATGCACATTAGGTACCGTGTTCGCGTGACAAAGCTAAACATCTGAACATATGTGTCATTATCTAGGAAAAGGGACCTTATTGTCGATGGCACTTACGTCGAATCGCGTTGCGATACAAATATTGTATCGTCTTGAAGAACGACATAAGCGCCATCGACAATAAGGTCCTTTTTCGTAGATAATGCCACATATTAATAGTATAGCACCTAAAATCAAGTGGAACACAACCCCGCGTACCAAGAGCACTAAACCCGTCAACGAGGTAATCAAATACGTAACCCCGGTCTTGGAAAGCGATAAAATTAGGTACAGAACGGGCACAACGAAAGGCACTTAGTAATGATTTATACAGGGCTACGGGTCGTAGCAGGTGTAGCCCGTAGACCGTCTACGGCGTAGCAACGGGTTTACGTAAGAATTTTTCACCGTAGAGACCCGATGCACGCTTATAGAACGAGCGTGTATGCTTGGCGCTAGGCAAATTTATGATTCCGACGACAATATATATGTAGATTCGTATAAAAATCAACTAAATATTCAAAAACATTTACTAATTAAATCTAACAATGAAATCCAACTAAAACTAACAGAAATCTAAAAAAGGATCCTGCGGCATGGTACCGAAGACGCTGGCAACATTTCTCGCTGAATCTTGAGGCTGAGCGAGGTAGCTGCCAGCTCTTCGGTCTCCTGTGGCATCTTTGAGTTGAGGTCTTTCAGAGACTCAGGATGCGAACACCCCTCGGACCGAGGGTCTCGACGCCGAATGGGATAAAAATGTATTCAGCGCCGAAGCCTCTGTGTTTCCCACCTTGGCCTATTCGGCCGCCTCTACTGTACTCTTATGTCTAGTAACTACGTATTTTGGGAGATTCTTGTTGGACATACGAGTATTGTTTCAAAAAGAAGTCCCACTGAGTTTCTCGTCGGTAAAACAATCTTCACAGGTCCGAGGCGTGAGGTTAGAACTGGTGGTAGTTTTTTTAGGCAAGACAAAGTCGTTTGCTTGGCCTTTTCTTCATGAACCCAAATAAAACTGTTGAACTGTGGTAAAGTTAGTTAATCCGGTGGAAATCGGCTAGTATGGACGCGTCGCCGCTGCAGCTGACTAGGCTAGGATGCCATTTAGATTGTTATGAATGTTAAATATACTACTACTATTTTACTAATATTATAAATACAAGTGTGTTTGTATGTTACCGTGTTACATCTTCACGCTTAGACTGCTAACTAAGATGAAATTTGGCACAGTCAGCGCCAAAAAGTTAGTTACAGTCAGTATGGTCAAATATATCGATACAAATCTCTATTTTTATAGCAGTAAGGATGTGTATCGATATATTTGTCCATACTGACTGCAACTAACTATATAACTCTGACTGTACGGTAGGTAATATTACCATCCAGATATAGGACATTTAGGATAGGACAGAGTTTAGTTAAATGGAAAGGAGATGAGAAGTCTGTATGAGGAAACTACGTACACTAAGTCGCAGGCAAAACATAGTGCTATATATTATCTAGAGTTAAACTTAGTTTAAGCCTAGAACAAACAATGACGCTGCCAGGGCCAGATGTGTATTGTTGCTCGACAATACCTGTCCGAACTATGCAGGGTTCTGTATAACCAATGCTTTACCTATTAAGAGGAATATAAAATCATCGCGCAGATATTTTCTTATGGCATATATAAGACTTGACTGTACATCAAGGTATTAAATACGCAGTTGCCATCAGATATGTCAGTGAACATGGTCACAAATATCTGAACATGCACTTTATCGCCTTAACAATATAGAGGCGTTGTTCAGATATTTATGACCCTCACAACTCCAATATATCTGATGGCGACTGTACATTGAGAAAAATAAAAGAAAAATGTGTATATTTAAATCGAAAGAAAAATAGAAAAATTTGACTCGAAGCGGGACTCGAACCCACAACCACTGGATCACTAGCCCAGTGCACTACCAATTGTGCTATCCGAGTACCGCTTAGACCTGTCAATTTTTTCTATCTTATCCTTCGTGGTATACGTCATCATGGGTGACGTGTAGTCACATCTACCGCCAGCGTATTGAACACTTAACGGCATCGAAGTCTCAATTTACATTGAGAATTCATCGATAACAATGTGCTACCCCATTCTAAATTATTTTTTATTATGCAGAAACGTCTGCTAGTCTATATTTAAATATCGAAGATATTCGCTAGCAGACGTTTCTGCATAATAAAAAATAAAAGTAAATGTGACTGACAACAATATTAGAGATGTCTTATTTTTGTTTCTATGTCAGGATTAATATTTTAAGCTTTGATTATACGCCTATATCAAGGACGGTGGAGTTTTTAATATTCCTTTACTTTTGTAATATCATATCATATGAACTTGAAAAACGAATCAAGCTCTGATTTCAGACTAAATTCTAATAAGCATCAAACTAAAGTAGTCTTCTTCTTCTTGATTGTCGACTGTTTTATAGAAACAAATGAAATTCCTCTACGTCTCGACCTCTCATATCATAAGTCCTACACGTGCCATTTTTGATCTTCATGGAATCTTGCCAAAAATAAGTACACGAGAATTGGAATTTACGAATAGGACTGTAACTTTTCAAACTTCCACGAATCCAGATTATTTCCAAAAAACACTCACGTGGAATGTACTTAAAGATATTTAACTTTTTCTGTTCCCGCGTACCCGGACGATCCGGGCTCCATTAGTTCCGGAAATTCAAGCGCCGCCAGAAAACAGCCGGTAACGGGTAATAATACCAGTATTGAGAAATATTGTTCACTTGTATAAGGACATAAAATACAACAGGCTTGGAACGCCTTTCACTTGCAAATCTGAGTGTATGTATCTAAAAAAATCGTGAACCGCATGTATAGAAATTCAAGAACACGGTGTTAATTTACTTTTGTTGTTCAGTTTGGTTTTTTTTTTGTAGACGTGCGCTCTTAACTATTATTAAATCAGAACGAGTTGTACTGCAAGTTAGAACCAAAAAAATCAATGAGCACAGTATTTAAACCTCTTTTTAGTGGAGAATGTAAACCGACTTATTATTAAAGTTAATATTTTTTTGTAAAGTACGTTATGAAGAGAATATATGCCCGAAAAAAATCGAAGGTACAGTCAACCAATTTGATTTATGGGCCACTTCGTTCCATGTCACACTGAAAATTTATATGAAAGACGCCAAATATATCTTATTAATGTCACTGTGACAAGGTTCGAAGTAGCCTAGTAATCAAATTGGTTGACTATACATATGATACGGATAACTGCCAATGACGTATTATCACTATTATCAGACGAATATTGCTCGACATGTTATGTATTTTTTCTGAAAAAAATTAAAAAACAAAGACTAATGGACAAAACAGTTATTTGAACCGGTGTACTATTTGTCTAAAAAATACAGGAAAAACTAGGATTCATTTAGCCTGGACAAATATCACAGAGCAAATATGGGTTGAATAATATAACCGTTTAACATGTTTCTGTCTCATACATATTCTTGTCGTAATCGCCGAAATCTCGTGCATATAGCATGGTTATAAAACTTAAATCTGCTGGAGATTAAATGAAAAGACTCATAAGCCGTTCAAAGTGGAACTTTGAAATTTGAAGCATATTTTTCTAATGTGTTGAGATTTATTGAAATTCAACCTCTAAGGATGTTTAAACAAGGTTGATATTACGACTTATATGCTGACAGCAGGGAATACAGGGAAGTTTCTCAGAAAGACACGGAAAATGAAATAAATTCGTTAACGATATTTTCACAATTTACTTCAAAATCAGAAATCTTCACTATACTTAACGTGTTCTTAACTTCAATAATCTCCAGAAGGCAGGACGCATTCGTACAAATTCAGAAATATTATATCGGGTGTGGCCCTGTAATAAGAGCAAGAACTTCAGGCATTGTTTCTTCACCACAAACGTAGCAACATTTGTTTTAAGACTTTTGAAAACAAATAACAATTTACTAATTATTCATAACAAAAGATTTTCCATACAAGCAATTTATTGTGAAACTGAAAACTATGAAGTTTGTAAGCTGACAGTAACTTTCAACTAGACTATTGGATGCTATTCATTGAAAATACTATTTGGTTTCTTTCGAAAAAATCCCATGTAATAATATATTTTTTAATTTGTAGAACCAATGTTGCTACCTTCGTGGTGTAGAAGCGATCCCTAAAGTTATTGCTTCTATTACAGGCCACATCCAGTATATCACCAATTATTGTCAAACAAATGTTATAAAATCCAGTTGCACAGTTTAAAATCGCAGTGAAAATTGCCAACCAATAAAAAAGGACAGACGCTAAAACGAAAAACGTATCGGATACCTGGAAATGCGCTCTTCAGAGTCTCACGTCTAGAAAAAATGTTAGTGAAAGTAGAAGACAAAACTATACTTATCCCTTTTTTATACTGCACTAGCGTAACAGTATGAATCTCTCTGAATATGCTACAGAGACAACCTGGCTAAACTTGGCATGCGGGATGGCGAACGCAGTGTGTTTCACCACTACGTCCAGCTTTATATGTGGCTATCGACAGTTACACCAAACAAAACAAGACATCGTCACGTATAACTGATAATTGTCCAGTGAAAATACCTACGTCTACAATCGCGTACGGGCCGCTGCTATCCGTCTTCCTATGGTCTCTGGTTCCCGTTTCGGAATAATACCCGAGTGCCGAGTCGAATATTAGAATTCATTGCGTAAACATCTGAAGACTTAAAAAATATTTACAATTAGTAATTTTTTTTGGGTTTGGTAACTTATACGTTTTATCAAGTATTTATTACTGTACGTAAGAATTTAAGTACTGTTTTAATTTTAATGCATTTTAGCTAAGTTTTCCACCTATTATGTATTACTGAATCGCAACAAAGACTATGTTATACGGAGACGCGACACAAAGGATGAAGAAGACCGGCATTTGTGGAAAATAAAAACAATGCCGCTAACGGAGCGTTCCGCGTATCAAACTCGTACGATCCACTGGCTCTTTTGTTGCGCTTAAACATGTTTTTTTAGTTAGTGTTGGTAGAACTCGAGTCTCGACGCGAGACTCGATTCTTATCTGGACTTGACAATTCGGAAAGAAGTGTTAACTAGATATTGTACGTGTACGAATGGCATAACTTAACAACGAAGCCGAATGCTGCCTGCATACGTTTACGAGGCGTCATTATATCCTCACTATTGAAAGTATTGGTCCACAACTAAGTCATTTTTTTTTATGACAAAGGTGGCAAACGGGCAGATGAATTGCCTAATGGTAAGCAATTACCGTCGCCCATGGGCGCAACACCAGAGGAGTCACAAGCGCGTTGCCGGCCTTTAAGGGGGGATGGAGCTCTGGGAACCTTACTCACCATCAGGAACACAACACTACATACCTGAAAGGTAGCAGTGCTATTATGGCTGTGGTCTTCTGTAAGGAGGTACTTCCCCAGCTGGGCTTCTCCAGACTCGAGCGTGATGGTACTTCGCTGCGCCCTACCTCTCATTGTTGGACGTAGTTTAAGGACATACCCGGGTCCAATGCAACATGGTCCGCCGTACAATGTTGGTCGGGGTTAGATAAAGTCTGTCATGTTCTAAGCTAGTGAGTGTGAAAGTGACGTATGACGCAACAAGCGGGCATCCTGTCCATTTTAGACTCTTTAAAGAGTCGAGTTGTTCCAACACTAGCGCAGAACGTTATAAATACAATGTATGGAAGGTACTGTTTTCATTCCCTTTACATAAAAGAGAGTATCTTACGTTTATATTATAGATTTCACTGTTACTCAGTAGGATTTTGAGAGAAAGGGTAGTTTTTAGGACTAATAGACGGTGATCACAAGTTATAAAAGTCGTTATTCGGTTCCTTCCAATATTATATCAGGTATCACTTTGTTTTTCATTTATAAGGAGGGATTAACAATAATATAATATTAATTTTACAGGACATTCTTACACAAATTGACTGAGCCTCACGGTAAGTTCAAGAAGGCTTGTGTTGTAGGTACTCAACCAACGATATATATAATATACAAAAACTTAAATACACATATAAAACACCCATGACTAAGAAACAAATATCTGGCTCATCACACAAATAAATGCTAGTACCTGGATTCGAACCCAGGAACATCGGCTTCATAGGCATTCACCCACTAACTATGCCAAACCTGTCGTCAAATGCCTATACAAAACCAATTTCCTCCTAACTGTTAGGTAGTTATATTTTTGTTATTAAGTGCACAAAGCGTCATCTGTCGAGTATCACGTGCACTTTGCGGGAGTTTACCAGCAAACAAATTCTATGCAGCTGTGATCTATTGTGGCTGTCAAACACTGGATGGTACTAGTACCTTAGCCAGTTATGCGGGAACGATATATTGCACGGACATTGCCTACCCAAATAATATCATCCTGGTTTTTAATCCATTTTTCTATAATGATTTAACCCTTAGTTGCGTTTAGGTTTGATCATTTTGTTGTCTTCACCAAGGGGTCGGAACGGAAGATCAGCGCTGGTGTTGCCAGCATTACGCTGAGTTGCGACCCTTTCATGACAAGTCATTTATATGTCCAAATTGTACTTTGTGTTTTTATCTGTATTTGTCATGAATAAATTATTTCTATTTATTTCTATTTCTATTTCTATTTTACCTTGATTATATTAATATAGGTTCGGACCTAATTGTTATTTATAGAAGATATTCCTTATGCAAAACAGAAACAACCTTCAATCCAATTTAATTCTTCTAGGTAAGCTCATATTTATGTTACGTTTTAAGTAAAACATTTTAAGAACAAACGTCAGAAAATTAAATCAAACTTCGCTTTTTTTGCGAAATAATTCTTTTGTTCCAGTCCATTGAAGGTATGCCGGAGCCCGTTGCAGCAACGGCAGGAAAATCTTGAAAGTTATTCGATTACAAAACTGGAAACTTTGACGGGATTCAATTCAACTTTTAAATAAAATAGTCGAAGGCAGCGAGAACAAATGTGAAAAGAATTCGAGGGGACTATTCTCACGCGAACGACAAACTCGCGATCGAAATGGGAAATTCCCAATGGTATCAGCGAGTGACAACACGAAAAGAAAACGATACAATAAGCTATTCGGGTAAACCAATATTTGCTAAAATTATTAAAATGGAAGTGTAGAATTTTTGGACATGCCGTGATTCGCGTTTGTTTCTAAGTAAATTTTGGTTTAATAAATTCATTTCAAAAGACGTTTCAGAAGCCATTTTAAAGATCACATAGCTGCCTAATACACGCCTATCTCACATTGAAAGATCATAACAAAAGTAATACTTTTTTATATTTCATAAAAACCAACGCATTAAGGCAAGCCACGTAACCTGCCAACAACATTACACGTTGTCTCGAATGAGATATATTTCTGTAGACTAATAATCTTGCGCCTATTAATGTATCAGAACAAAGCGATCAGAGCTAAATGCTGACAGACGGACATGTAGATTTAAATTATGATAGACAAATGTCGACAGCTTAAGGATACAACCCCATACCCCTGAAATGAGTTATTTCATTTAAACTGATGCCTTCTGGCAATTTTGGGTACTGCGTATATATACCAAGGCTCGCTTTCTGTCGCTTCCTTTATTAAGTCTTGACATGGAACTGGTTTTGAGTTATATGAAAATTCCTTGTTAAGAAAACACTTCCTTAAGTATACTTTGGTAAATTTAAGCATCAACAGTGTAACAGCATTATGTTAAGGGAGAATAAAATGGAGGGGCCTTTCAGAACCGGAAGGATATTTGTAATGTGTGTCCGCGTTTTTTTAAAGTAATTGTTTTGCCTACTGCTTCAGATTATCTTTCATATAATCGTGTAATGGGTTTGCGTAGTGCACTACTGGCCCTTTCAAGGACAGAGATGCAGCGCACATATTTGGGCAAACACGTAATGATGATATATAAGTAAACCAACTTCAAATAGAATTCCAACTCTTCACAAGACAAGACGGGTTTTGATAATAGGTTCGATTTCGTTTTATAAATATTAAACTTCATTAATATGTACTTACCTACTTTTGTGCTAATAAAATATTTCTTATCTTATCTTATTGCCAAAATAATTAAGCAATATTTATTGTCTGCTGACGCGGGCGTTACAATTTAATATTCCCATAAAAAACAAGCACCAACAGCGGAAGTCATAAAACCTATTAACCGGGTATAAACCTCCGTGAATTAATATGGGATGTGTTTGATGTCTTTATCATAATCTAATAAAAGGTTTTCAAAAATATTGATATTGATAGATAGATAGATAGATAGAAACATTTATTCATGACACACACACACACATAATAATAACAACAACAAAAAAAAACACTGATTGGTACAGCCATGTGATAAAGCAGACGTAACGGGTTGGCTTAAAGTAATGAGAATTTTAATTAAATATTATTTTTAATAAAACCGGTAAGTATAGGTGAAAACAGTAATATTTTAATAAAATCTATTAAAACTAGTATTTCAATATCTAATTATAATATGCAAAAAGGACCCCCATCTTCAATTTTTCGCAACTTGGTTTTAACCCCTCTCATCATACTTTGGACTACATCCAGCTTTACTTTTTTCAATTGACTTTGTATTCTGCGTTTTAATTGTTTTGGCGATTTTGCTTCCCATCCATCACTGTAAACCAATTTACTCAGGATTGCCCAAAAATCCTCAATTGGACGAGCTTTAGGGACATTCGGAGGGTTTGACTCCTTGGGTACAAAATGTATGTCTCGTTCCGTCAGCCACTTCTGGGTACTTGTTGCATAGTGGGAGCTGGCTAGATCAGGCCAGAATATGTACTTTCCATCAGAATGGTATTTACTTATAAATTTACACACAATCGGCAAGCACTCCCGCTGATATACTTGGGCATTGATAGCTGGTCCTGATGAATCTCTGATTACTGCCTTTGAAATTCCTTTGTCAGATATTACGACCCAGACGAGTACCTTCTTTTCAAATTTGAGTTTACATTTAAATTTAACGTTGTCCGAAACAGTACTTTTATCGGCTGTGTAATATTCGTCATTACCAGGCATGTTATCGTTGGTAAATGTGAAGTACTTTTCGTCATCCATTACTATTGATATTTCTTTACCCAAATGGTTTCTTCGTAATCTCCTGCACTTGCTAGGTATTTCTTCAAGTTGTTTATCGGAATATTTGGGTGCTTTTTGTCGCTTGAAATGTTGAATGTTATTTTTCTTTAAAATATTCCTAATACAACTACGGACACCTTGTACTTTATGGCTAACTTGTTTTGTGACACGCCAACCCTATTTTGTGCAAACTTAGCCACTTTCTTCTGAACACGAGTAGGAAGGATTGGAGGTCTCCCTGTTTTTGGCAAATCTTTTGTATCAACACCAAGTTCCCATCGGCGGATCAGGCGGTAAATTGTAGACAAAGGGACATTTTCAGTTTTGAAGTGTGCAATCACCTCAGATTTTTCACGTCGTCCAAGAAGTTGATAGACACGTTCACGCAACAACTCTCTCGCAGACATTATTTATAATAGTATATTAATTTTTAGTCATAAACGAAAAAGATTGACATTTTTGACGTATATTAAAACAAATGAAAATCAATTAATACTCTTTTCTTGCGGGCCAGTAGCCACCGAATACATTCTCATTACTTTAAGCCAACCCGTTATCTTTTTTGCGAGACACAAACACACTACGAGTATACACAAGATAGAAATAAAGCTAGCTGGAGATAATATCGACTTTATGGCCACAGAGTAAAACTTTAGATGAATGATTGAGCAATCTTTGAAGAATTATGGTATCGGCAAGGCATGAGTACCTTTTGAAATCACAGGTAGTTATTGTAAAATAAAATGCACCGGTATTAACTTCTGTTAATACAGGAATGATTTCAATAGCATTTCACAAAAAGGTGATGCATAATTACTCATTTTGAAATGTATACCACATTGCGCAGTACATGATTTCTACAGATAATCGATTTGGTGTATTTAAAAAGATTTGGTTAATCAAGAATAGCCAATAATAACCATTTTAAAATAAAGGACAAACTTATTAAACAGTAACCACTGTTTTTGAACGAGAAAGTTAGTAATGATTTAAGAGTAATAAATAAAATAACAAACAACTAATAGTTAATGCAGACTTTATACATGCATTAATCACATATAGTGATTGTTGAACCACTTAACATACTCTTAATTAAACGTGAATCTTGAACCACTTCTAATGTTCGTAAGCTGTGATAAAATAACCCATGTCTCCGAACGTTGTTTCACGCCTGATTTCCATTACTGTGCTAACTGGCTTAAGAATCCACATAGGCTAACTGAACCAATCAATATGCAACATTAGCTATTTAGTCCTACGTGTGAAGAATATCAGCCAAAATTACACCAGATAAAGGCATCCTTGATCTAATTCAGATAGTACCAACCCCTGTCCTATGGCTTTTCCATATTTATGACAACTCGATACAAAAGCCTACATATCTAATAATAGATACAGAGACAGATGAGCCGTATAACTGTCTATTATCACATCTTTTATGGCGGCATTTCGAACAGTAATAAAGATATCGGGAGTAATAAAACGGGTAGCATGATGGCGCCTGGCTTCTTTGAATTAGCCCTGTCAAAGGGTATCTACGATATCAGGCCCTAAATGGAAAATTGAATAATTTAGCTACCTCTCTATCGCACGAGTATCCATGCGCGATTGAGAGGCAAATGTTCGAATTTCGATATTTGTGGTTTCGTGCTGAGTGAACGAGTGAGCGCTATGGACCATTTAAGTATTTAAATGAGGTTATCTCTTTTACGGGCTAGTTTGGCGATCACCTAGGCTGTTCTGTTTAAGCACCTTATCCCTTTTTATCCGACTGTGCCAGAAGGAGGATTAAGTATATTTTTTGCGATATACAGTCCTCTTCAATGTTTTTAGATGTTGTCTTGATTATGATTTGAAATGTATCAAAATGTAGTTTAGGCTAGGTACCGACCTGCAAATAGGTTTAATAAGCAATTGCTGTTTAAGTTACATGCATGAAACTGTGTTGGTGTATGCAGTAAACAAGTATGAATTTGGATTAAGTACCTATTATAAATATAATACAATTTACAACGTCATTTTTCGTCAGTCAGTCCTTAACTGGACCCGGGTATGTCCTTAAACTACGTCCAACAATGAGAGGTAGGGCACAGCGATGACCATCATGCTTAGATCTGGGGCAGCCCGACTGGGGAAGTACCTCCTCCTTACAGAAGACCACAGCCATAATAGCACTGCCACCTTTCAGGTATGTAGTGTTGTGTTCCTGATGGTGAGTAAGGTTCCCAGAGCTCCAATCCCCTTAAAGGCCGGCAACGCGCTTGTGACTCCCCTGGTTTTGCGGGTGCCCATGGGCGACGGTAATTGCTTAACACCAGGCAATCCGTCTGCTCGTTTGCCGCCTATGTCATAAAAAAAATAAAATAAAAAAATAACTACCTAGGTATAATATTTTTGAAATTAAATTAATTTTGGAATAGTTTTATTTAACAACACAAAAAACCAGTGTGCCGTGTGATGCCGGCTGTCTAGAATAGCACCACCCCATCTCCTTCCGCGAGTGTCAACATCAAGGGAAACATCCTACGGACGGGCAGCAGCGTCCGTCGAAACCCAATCTACAGCAACTGCGGTCGCCAACCCGCCTGCCAAGCGCGGCGACTATGGCAACTACCCCCCAAGATGATACAAGTCATATTTCTGGGAGGCCTATGTATGTAACAACACTGTTAGTTTATTTTTTGTAATAATTGTTTTAAATAAACTTTTAATAACAAGTAGCACTGTAAAGCGTGTAAGTCGTTCAAAGTTGGGTCAAACTTCCTAGGAACACTAGACGCGTTTGGGAAACCTTGGCATTAACGATATATAGCCCGCAATGTGGGTCATTGCCGTCGCCAATGCCGCTCCACTGCCAAACTTCGCCAATTCACACGAATAATGCTCACAATACTATTTATACAACTAAATTTACCAAAAATAACAATGTTCTTTGTACGGTCAGCAGAAAAAGTGGCTAAGCGTTTGAAGTGTTCAAAATGACCTACATGCGCTCTTATTCTCTTGACAATAGAGATGTGTTGACCTCATTTTGAACACCTCAAACGCTTAGCCACTTCTGCTGCTGAGTGTATGCGAATAGGCCTGAGTTGAGGAAAGCGAGAATGCTACATTATCATATTGCGTTAATAAAGTTAAGTTATGTGTTATGCCTGACATTTAGTGACACTCCATTCCCAATAGCTACAATATGACTGAAGGTTTAATTAATCCAAAATTAAAGGATTTCAACGTCTACTTTAAACTTTTTACCTTTTAGAGTAGGAATTGGTACAGTAAAAGTAGTAAACGTTGCTAAGCGGGCGTTAAGAATAATCTTGAAATACTCTTATTCTCTTATCTATCGTCGTATTAAGGTCTGGACCCGGGTATGTCCTTAAACTACGTCCAACAATGAGAGGTAGGGCACAGCGATGACCATCACGCTTGAATCTGGGGCAGCCCAACTGGGGAAGTACCTCCTCCTTACAGAAGACCATAGCCATAATAGCACTGCTACCTTTCAGGTATGTAGTGTTGTGTTCCTGATGGTGAGTAAGGTTCCCAGAGCTCCAACCCCCCTTAAAGGCCGGCAACGCGCTTGTGACTCCCCTGGTGTTACGGGTGCCCATGGGCGACGGTAATTGCTTACCATCAGGCAATCCGTCTGCTCGTTTGCCGCCTATGTCATAAAAAAAAAAATTAAGGTACTTCAAAAAAGGAGTGTAGGTATAGGTTCTTAAAGGGTAGACAAAGTTCATGTGAATCCTCTGGAGTTGCAGGCGTCCATAGACTACGGTAACTGTTTACCATCAGACGGGCCATATGCTTGTTTGCCACCATCGTTGTATAAAAAAGGTCATATTGGACACCTCGCCCGCGTAGCAACTTCTGCTGCTGACTGTACAGTCAAGTGCAAAAATACGTACCGAAAAATTCCTTTCATAAATTCGTCCTACAACCTTATTTACTGTACAATAGAGTTGCTCGGTATATATTTTTGAAACTTTGGCAGTGTACGAATTTTTACACTTGACTGTACAATGAGGACTACAGACTAAAAACCCGAGTAACATGTCTGAGACCCTATAAGAGTATAAGTCAAATTGGCTCAGTAAAAAAGGCCACAAGTCCTATAAAAAGTGCGGCACTTGTACCCTTTTTCGCTGTACTAATTGAACTTAATATTCTTATCACTAGGGCCACAGATATATTTCATGACTGAGTGAAAATGAATAATCTGTTACATTATCAGCTTGTATTTCAGAGTCACTAGTTGGTACTTTACCATTAATATCTTTTCCGTGACAGAACGAGAACACTATAAGCTGCGTCCCATTCACGTCGGTATACGCTTCCAAAAAGGCCTCTTAAAAGCTTACTTGAAATGTCGAACGCGCGAGCTTGGAAGAACTAAGTGTTAGAAAGTTTGCCAACTTAACGTCGGAGGAATCTGACATTTTCTTCGCAAATTTATTTTCTTGGTTGGCGTTGACATTAAAAAAATCGAACCGGTTCTGGAGAATCTTATATTTCGAAAACATAAGAAGCTTATATTTAGAAATAAAGAAAGAAAAAACGTTTATTGCAAGCTACAAGCGGCAACACATAAATTAAAGTTTACACATAACACTTATTTAAAATTTACCTTATAATATAAAACATGGTGTAAGACAAAAAATCATCGGCACAAATTTTTTTGATGCCATTGCAGCGGCTACACAGCATATGCCCCGGCATGTAAGACGCCACTGCGCTGGTCTTCCGTGGAGCCCATGGGCCGAGAGTAGCACGAAATAAGACTATTTATTATTTTCGAATTAAATAAAATTAGACTTAGACAACTAATAGAAGGGAGTTTTCAGAAAAAAATGTCTCCAATAAGCGTGACTTATACAAAAGTTAACTATGTCAGTTTTGTGACGATACTTAAGTTTTTATAAATATTTAGATTTGGTGCTCGTTTCGTAAACTTTAACCACTAAAACTATACAAAAAAAGGCATATAAATTAATTTCCATACAGAGTTCATACTTAACTTATTATCGTTACAAATTGACATAATTTATCGTTTTTCACGTCAAGTTACTTGGGATCACTTTTTTCTTAACTCCCATAATGTAAAATATCCTTTGCACGATAGCTCTTGACGACTAACGTAATTGATTTCACCCAAAATAACCATTTTCTAATCGTAACTAGCAGTCGCCGTAAATTATTCTCAAAAGAATCGATAAATTCAAGAAAGCGATTCATTCACACTGATCAAAGACGCTACAGGAATCGATGGGCCAATATGTAACTCCACGCTCAAGGTTGGCAAGTTTGCCTTCTCCCCGCCACATGCCATTGACATTGGGGAGCGTCTGGCACCGTGCCAACGCCATATGACCACGGGGTGTGCCAGCAGCACAAAAAACAACCTTATTATATTTGTTATTGAAGATATTCTTGCACAAACATCGCAAAGGAAGGGACACGGCGGAAGTTTGTACGCTGTCTACCCCAGTTTGATAATAAGGCGTAAAGTTGCCTGAGCTAGGACGGGCGGGCTTTAATAAGAATATACATTAGGTTTAATAGTGCAAACGGGACAACTTTACACTTTCTTTTTTAGAGGTACTCTCTAGATATTTCAGGACTGTTCCTTACTTGGACGAACGTCCACGACTGCTAAATGCCATAATCGCCACGCTTGGCAGGCAGGTTGGTGATCACACTATGTTCCATGGCTTTAAAAGTACGACACTGTTCACCCTTATAAGGGAAAATACCCAGATAATGGGTACTTATTTAACATTAATATCACTAAAAATAATTGCAACCCAGAATTGTAGGGACAATAGTCAAAAATATTGCACACATTACACACGCGACTTGTAAATTTTTGGAGGGAGTTGTGGTTTTATTTTAAAGTGACAGACCATATCAATTGACCATAACATTCATAACACGCCACATGACCAAGTAAAAAACAACTAAAACAGTTCTTAACGGAGTAATCTAAAAAAAAACCTCGAATTAATATACCAGGAGTACATAAACCGAGATATAGCAGAAACGGCAACATTTGGCTCGCGTCTTGTGCCACTCAACATGTCTCTTCCGAGGAATAATTAATTAGTGCACCGTAATCTAACGGAACAACTATTTAGGGAGGAAGCTGATATTTCGCTTACATTAACATTAACACACAGAAAAACATTTCTTGGTCCAATTAATGTCCAGTCATTTCAAAGTTTTCTTCGAATATTGATCTAAAATTCGAAAATGACCTTCGTCCAAGAACTAAAGTGCCTCGTATTTTACTTCTTGTATCAAATACGAATCAGATAATAAAAACAGGACAATTTTGATTCTTATGAATGAGTTGACTTTGATTATTCTCTTTTACATATTTTAGTCGTTAGTAAAACAATTTACTTGTGCAATTATTATTACAAAAAGTATGTATACATCAATCATAAATATCATAATATTAATGTCGTAATCAAATTGAATGAGATATAGAGAAATACAAGTAAGTAATATAATTTTGTTTCGACGAAGATATATCAGTTAAAATAAATCTGGATATTGCTCTAATTTTTTTTTTTACTGAAGTGTGGTCCATGATACTTGTTTATGTCGTCTTTAAACCAGCCATCACTTACTAAGACACCAGTAATGGTTCTGGTAAATTCCAAATTGTTAAGTGCAAAATACTTACAAAAGCTCCCACATTCGACCCATGGTGAGTAGGGCACTTACCTGTAACAAAACATAGTATTTAAAATAAATATCACCAGATATTAGACGACAGTTATATTAGTCATATTTAAAAATATATATACAATTTTCAATCTACACTAATATTATAAATGTGAAAGTAAATCTCTCTGTCTGTCTGTTACCACCTCTTCACACTTAAACTGCTGAACCAAATGAGATGAAACTTGGTATGGAGATAGTTTGAGCTACGAGAAAGGACATAGGACATTCCACAATCATACTTTAAAAACTGGCATGGCTGGCCGACGAAGTCGCGAGGAAAAGCTAGTAAGAAATAAATGAATCTAAATTAACCAATCATCTTGATACGACGGAGCAGTAGGAAAGAAATCTCATGGCTGTTATTGAAACTCATATTTCATGCGCTACACACGCAAAAACATGATTCCGCAAAACTGAGTCGGTTAACAAACGACTATCGATTGCGGGTGGCGCCATCTGGCCGCGCGCCAACCAATGTCAAGACCACTTTCCCTACGCAACTGTTCGGATGCGGCATTGCAATTTAAAAAATCTTTTTTTTTTTATCGGGATTGCACAGGGTGCCGTGTGGTACCGGCGGACTAGAATAAGGGTCATTTCACACGAACCACAACCACGCGACAACCACAACCACCCGACAACCACGACCACGTGGTCAGGTGAAAATTTTTGTATTAGAAATAAATAGTAAAATTTACACGTACCACATTTTGCAGTCCTTATCGACCACGTCTGTGGCAACGGCCAGCAACTACACAATTCACACGTAACCACTGCGTGACCACATATTGACGCTGCGAAGTGGTGTGGTTGTGGGCCGTGTGAAACAACCCTAACACCACCCAATCTTCTCCCGCGGGTATCGAGAGGCGCCAAAGGGAAAAAAACCGACGGATGGGCAGCAGCGTCCGTCGAAACCCAATCTACAGGAACCGCGGTGCCAAGCCGCATGCCAAACGTGATGACTATGTCAACATATACACAGGTCATTTTATTTTTATACAAGACTGACCAGCGTTTGACCTCAGTCACCTGATGGTAAAACAAGTGACGAGTTCGAGGGTGTAGCACGCTGGTTCAGTAAGGGAAAGGTATGATGATTACGGCTGTAAAAATAATGATTGATAGGGTATATACATACCCTTGACTATATATGTTTTATATCGACTAAACTTGCTGCTTTGTTCTTGCGTACAATTTTTGACTAGCAAGATATAAAGACTGCGTTTCCAAATACCTAACACCAACTTCGGGGTTATCCCGGAAAGGAAAACATAGTGAAAACATAGGAATATCTATAAAAGGTCATCTTTTTTAAACAGCATCTGAGCGCTCCGGTGACCCGTTGGCCGATATTACGCGAACCGAGTGGAAAATCATTACCCTTTTTTGTCGCAGTTTAGTAAAAAATGTAGCATAACCTACTGTATGGTTGCCACAATAATATATATTACATTGGATGTCTATTTACTTGTTATGTTATATATTTTATCACCTCAATCTTTTGAACGCACCCCTTACAATCCTCTCTGCTTTGCCTAATGGTTGACAGGTAGAGAATGCTTTAGGCATTAAGTCACATTTGTTAATTGTGGCAATTTTTAGACAAACGCTTATAAAACACATGGTATTACTACAAAATATAGTTCCTTCTCAACTCTTGTTGACTTAGCGTAACGTCAATAAAATGTAAATACAAACTAAACTAAAATCTACAAACACTGACGAAGCAAAGCAAACGGCTTAGCAACAAATATAACTTTTATGAGAGGTAGGGCACATCGATGACCATCACGTTTGAATCTGGGGCAGCCCAACTGGGGAAGTACCTCCTCCTTACTGAAGACCACAGCCATAATAGCACTGCTACCTTTCAGGTATGCAGTGTTGTGTTCCTGGTGGTGAGTAAGGTTCCCAGAGCTCCAACCCCCCTTAAAGGCCGGCAACGCGCTTGTGACTCCCATGGTGTTACTGCTACATGGTGTCACTAGGCAATCCATCTGCTCGTTTGCCGCCTATGTCATAAAAAAAATAACTATCAGCTACATCAGCTACTACAAACGTCCACCGCTGGACATAGGCCTCCCCTATAGACCGTCACAGAGAGCGATTTCTTCACCAGGCATCAGAGGCACCAGACGCGAGCCTAATGTTGCCGTTTCTACTATATCTTATTCTCTTAGTTTATGTACTCCTGGTATATATATAAATCGAGGTTATTTTTGGAGTTCTGCGTTCACAACTGTTTTCATTGATTTTTAATGGATCCTGATCCACCGTTCTACAGGGGCATTCCTGTCCGTCCTCCAGTAGTTTCTGGTCGCAGTGACAATAATGCCAACCTCAACATAAATGATGAAAACAACGAAGTAGGATTGACTTCCACTTATCTTTACGACCGCTACTTAACTCTGGAAATAAAACCGATCTAACGCAGTTTGAAACCCATTATTCCAACAGTATAAGATCAGGGGACTCCGCCGTCTCCTTGGTACATTAGACCACTGATATTAACGTTTAATAAGCATATACGTTGGCCAGAAATTTGCCAGGCTCAAATGGGACTGGGCCGGCCACGTCCAACGCATCCGAATAGGTGGGCTAACATAGCTACCAAGTATAAGTAACATGCTTGAATTCATAGCCGAAGCCCACAAAGGATGAAAAAGTTTCTAAAACTATAAATATTTGTTTTTAGCGGATGTTTCCTAATCGGTGATTAGGTACTCCTATTCGGTAGTGACCCTGCCTATGAAGCTGATGGTCCTGGGTTCGAATCCTAGTCGGGGCATTTATTTGCGTGATGAGCACGGATATTTGTTTCTGAGTCATGGGTGTCTTCTATGTATTTAAGTATTTATATGTATCTATCTATTATATATATCGTCATAGTACCTACAAAACAAGCCTTACTGAGCTTACCGTAGGACTAGGTCGATTTGTGTAAGATTGTCCCGAAAAAAATATATATATTTATAGTTCTTGTATTGTCTGGACAGTAGCCAATAATAACTTAATAACAAGTGATCGTCCCTACGATACCTATCTATGTAAGTAATCCATAGTTGATTTTTTTGCAATAGCTACATTGAGCAAAATGTATCACGGTATGAATATTGACGAATCCACGAATTTGACAAAATTTCCAAACAACCGGACGCTTTTTAATTGAATCCCAGTACACAACATAACTGCAATACACACCGGAACTCTGTAAAAATAACGCTCAGCATTTTTCACTTTTTTTCTTATTCGCTATCGGCGGGCTCTAAGCCAAATGACGTCATAACTGTAACTCTACTTCGCGTATTTTGTTCCGTTAACATGTATGGAAAATAAATCAACTAGAGAAAATAAATCAACTAGAGAGAGCTAAGAAATTTAATACATTAATTTAATCGCTGTGTGTGTCTGAAAGATTCTACATTACGCCCTAATAATGTGTCATTTGGCACGCTTGTATGTAAAATTTACAACTACAATTATCCGTATTGGTTAATTAGTAATGAATTATCATCATAAAAATCACAAATGTGCATGGACATCTGACTCATAGTTACAGCTAACAGCAGTTTAACGTATGCGGAGTGAAATTTGGACAAAGTTTGAATATATAAAATGTAAATAACAAAAATCTAAAAAAAATATGTGTGTATGTCAATATCAAGTCTATATATCTGTCAATCAATCTGGTAAGTTTCATAAGGATTGGATGTTTGATTTTGTAATTATGGTAAATAACCAAGAACGCCGTCGTAAAACTGTATGTAATTTCTACAGTATACATCCCCTAAGGCCGAAATCGAAGGTGGTGGAACATCTTGTACAAATGGGTGAGAGTCGAAGCACCATTTATAATATTTTAGCGTCTTTTACCTTAAAAGCAACCACTGCTAGAAAGCCTGGTTCTGGAAATTATCCCAGCTTGAGCAAGTTCGACTCGAAGCTCGACTAAAGAAAATTACCGCCGGCCGTATTGCTAAATCTTACAGAGAGCTCGGAAGAAAAATTTAATGTGACAGAAAAACTGTCAAAAAATATCTTGAAGACATGGGCATCGATAAGCGGTGTAGAAAATTTAAATCCACCGTCTCCGAAAATCAAAAATCCACTCAGAAAATACGGCTGCGTAAATTGGTCAAAGAAATATTTTACGCCAAAAACAATGTGAGTTGCGTCATGGATGACGAGTCATATTTCACGTTAGATGGAAACTAGTGGCAAGGCAATTACTATTTTGAGAAGACCAATGGTCCAACTGATGAGAACGTGAAATATGTTGAGCATACCAAGTTTCCTAAAAAAGTTTTGCTATGGCTTGCCATCAGGAACGCGGAATGTCCAAGGCGGTGTTCTTTGAATCAGGTTTAACTGTGAACGCCGATCGCTACATAGAGCGTTGTTTGCCATTAGTGCGAGATTTCATAAATACGAGTCATAGAGGAGAAAATGCTGTGTTTTGGCCAGACTTAGCCTCAAGCTATTATTCCAAAAAAACACTTAGCAAAATGGCGGAGCTAAACACCCCATAGGTACCGAAGACATCAAATCCACCTAATGTTCCGCAACTTCCCCCTATTGAAGATTTTTGGGCAAATCTGAAGAGGCGAGTATATTGCGATAATTTTCGGTCCAAAAATGTGCAAAGCTTGATTCGTAAAATAAAATTGGAGTTGAATAAAATGCCCACATCTATGTTTTCGACAGCGATGGACAAAGTTCCTCAGAACTACCGTAAAGCATCTTGCATGGGAGTAAACTTTTTACATTAATCATTATTAGGTACTTTATTATAAAACATAACTATTTAAAAAAATAATGGTGTTTTTTTTATTTAAAACAACATTGCATTTTGTCCAAATTTCACTCCGCATACGTTATTAGTAGGTACTAAAAAGAAAGATACGAACAAAGGGATACAATTTGTAGTTATATCTACATACGTTTCCCTGCTGGTTTGACAATCAAAAGCTTTTTAGATAAGAATTACGAAGATAGGTCCGGTAGTTAATATAGGTCTTATGCATAACGCATGTGTCCTGCCACGGGGGCCTAACGTGTCAATGCAACATTACTCTTTATCAAGAAAGCGGGACATGCGTAGGAAGGGCGGACTTGTGGGTGAAAAACGAAGTGTAAAATGGGCCGTCGCCTGGAGTCGTGCTTAGCAGAGACATATGTGACATTATCTACGAAAAGGGACCTTATTGTCGATGGCGCTTATGTCGTTGTTCAAGACGATACAATACAAATGCAACGCGATCCGACGTAAGTGCCGTCGACAATAAGGTCCCATTTCCTAGATAATGCCACAAATAATTAACAATAGGTACAATGTTCATGTACACAAAATCCGTTGTTCAACAAACTATGTTCAATAACTAAATATCTCTCTCGGCTCACTAACCTTACTCATAAACGTTTCTGATATGCAAACTAATATTTGTTAATACCTATCTGTCACTTTGACAGTTGTGTTTGTTAGAAACAGACAAAATAATAAATTAACTAAAATAAAATTAGGTTCCCAGAGCTCCAACCCCCCTTAAAGGCCGGCAACGCGCTTGTGACTCCCCTGGTGTTGCGAGTGCCCATGGGCGACGGTAATTGCTTAACACCAGGCAATCCGTCTGCCCGTTTGCCGCCTATGTCATAAAAGAAAAAAAAAATTAACTATTATAAGCCCGCGAGACGTTTTATGAATAATTAAATCTTAACCCTGCGTATACTTAGGGTACGGATCCGTGCCAAGCATTTGAATTCAAATTAACTTCAAGGTCGTTTTTTCATTGGAGAATTTTGACATCTTCATACGAGGGATTAACGGGGGTAAACTGTTTGAGTTTTCTTACTTCTTTGACGCACAGCCGTTCTATACTTAGGACCTGAACCACTTGTATTATCTGATCAGCACAGGAACCGTGTCATAAACACCCTAGCTTTTATCTGATCCTCGAGATGTAAACGCCAATACCCCGGGCCATATTTTACCAATATGACTTGCAATAAAATGATCGAGATCAAATCAAAATAGCTCAAGTCTACCCAAACGGTATTTAATAGAATTTGATTTATGACAAATAGGGATAAGTGTCACAATTTGAAAAACCTACGCCGATGTTTCATGTGAAAGAATCAGATGATTCGGTCCACGAACCTCCACAGAAAGTAGTTCTGCAAAGCTTGATCGGCTGAGGAACAACTATTATCAAACTTGTGAGATTATAATGATATGTGCTAAACAAGTGTAAACGGTGGACATCTAAATAGCCAGAAATGTAACTAAAATTGTACGATAAATCGCCTGGACAAAGTTAATATTGAAACTCGACTTTTAATAACGCAAGTTTAGCTAGTGTCAATATTGACCAAACCAAAGTAAATTCAGATCGACTTTCAAAAATACACGAACATCTTCAAAAATCCAATTAAGACAGACATCCGACAAGGAACGGGATTTTTATCCTAATTGATAAGCGAGTGTTGGTCTCAAATTTAACAGAAAACTAGAACTTTGAGATCTGAAATGTGTTTGTAGAATCGATAGCTAAATAGTGAAGAGCGAAAAACAATTGCAGACGTAAAATCTAAAGCTGGTATATATTGACCAGCTGTTATATATTGAGAGGTCATGAGAATTGTTTTGGCTCTTGGTAGCCATACGGCCAACACTTGAGCAATAGAAGCGGACTGACTGATGATTGTGGTCTGACGATATGTTGTTATTATATATAAGATTACATCATACTTTAATAATGAGCGAAGGTTCGCGTGCTCGCTGCGCTTAGGAATAACAGCTCAACGCTTAAATGAAAGACAAATAAGCGCCGTCGGATTTTTCAGCGGCCATGGCTGGATAATGGCGGCGTGTAATAATTAAAACCAGAGACACAATGGCGGGAGTTTACTTTGTTAATGAAGCTCGCCACCGAGCGCGGAACTTCGGTATTTGATATTTACCCCGTTCGGTTCTTCTCTTCTTAGTGCTTTCCCGCCTAACCAACCTAACCATCCAGCAATTCGCTCAACCGTTTTGAAAAAAACAAAAATCTTTGGCTATTCCTAAGAAATCCTTCACTGACAGACTAGCGGTCAAATCAGGTATTTCGAGGTACGATTCGGATTACCCAGGACGTTCTGTTTTTAAATATTACTGTTTTTGGTTTATAAAATTATTTAACGATAATATACTCAAACAAAGAAAGAGGTACCCAAGGGAGAAAGGAAGGACCACAGGTAGACCACACAATAGATGGGAGGACGACTTTTCCAAAACTGGAGGAGAATATGAAAAAAACCGCCAGGAATTGAAAAACATGGAGGAGGCCCTATGCCAATGGCAGCCTGATAGAATAAAATAAATATTCCAAATGTATTTTTTTACTATGATGTCATTGAAGAAAGACTGAATTATTATATTATAATATACTTATTTAGAAGATTACATATTAAATGTTATACTGTCTAGACAAGTTGCATAATAAAGAAACTGAAAAGGGCTATTAGATTATAATGCGTTTTATAAAATTCATATTTTAACCATTTAACAAACTTTCCTCGTACCGTTACAGTGATTTTTTTTTTTATGATATAGGAGGCAAACGAGCAGACGGATTGCCTGATGGTAACAACTACCGCCGCCCATGGACACTGCAACACCAGAGGAGTCACAAATACGTTGCCGGCCTTTAAGATCCCTATACGCTCTTTTCTTGAAGGTTTGATGTCATATCGGTCCGGAAATACTGCACACGACAATTTATTCCAGAGTTTACTATGTTTATGATATTACTTTTTAAGAGAATATGAAAACACAGATTTTTATTCATTTATAGATTATTCCCCAACCTCACATTGTCCCTAGAGCAGGTTTCATCCAGCTTTCGGTTTTAATAAGACCCGTCAAGCCGATTGAATTTGCATATTTTACTCCTCCGCCATGTTCGATTGTTTCCAAGTCACCCGCTGACGTAAACGGTTTGACTTCCAAAATTTATTTCTGATCACTTGCGTCACATGAAAACAACGGGACATTAAAATTAAAGTAAATAATATCGGCTATTTAAAAAATCGTCATGGACTATAAGAATAGCAAGCCATAATAAGTTTACGTGCAAAAGTTAGACTAAACGAAGCATATACGTACGAACGTCTCATATCCAGATTATTTAATGAGCTAATCCGTAGGCTGCAGTGAAATGGCAAAGTAAGCATCGACCAAGCTTCATAAACCACAGCCAGCCGCAATTTATGTCTGAGAAACAAGGGAGGAATTCAAAATTTCATAAGGAAAATTAATCATGAAAGGAAAAATTAGACTTGCACTAATTACCCCGGCATTTAAATATTAAATTCCTTGTTAGACAGAATTCAAAGTCCCATGCAGTGATCCCCTTCCGTATTCCTTTTAAAACCAGCAAGCGCTAACCTAACCCGTACGTACAAACAGAATAATGACATGACATACGTTTCGTTTATCCTAGCAAAAACCATGACCTTTGCCACTGGTGCTTAGTCCACTAATGCCTGTTAGAGGCCTCGAAATTCGAGTTTAGGCGTCGCGTGCCGGCGGCTTCCACATCCACAGTTAGTTGCGTGCCGGCCGTCGACGCGGGCGTTCGTCTGCGCCCCCTCAGACACTACGTAAAACGTTGCCGTCGGAAAACTTGCGACCGCTTCAATAACTTACTAAGTGTTTTTTTTTTGGATAAAATTTAGGTGTTACCGGATGATGTAGCATAAGTGTGATGACATTTTTTTGGCGGGAAAGTGAAACTGCTAGTTGCATCGTATCGCTAATGGCGACGTCGTCGCTAAGGTAAATATTGACGCGAGGAAATCACGACGCGGGCCACCGGACAATACCACTACACCATTATTTGCGGAGCTGTCGAGAGCGTCCAGCCATGATCACTATATTGCCACTTGCGCTCAAATGACTCCAATTAAAACTCGGGCCCAGTTTGCATATAAAACGATACGAAAACAAACACGACAAATTGAAACACATTAAATTTCACACCCCCCTTAACGAGCGGCATTCGGCGTTCGCCGTTTGTCAAATGACACAAGCTCTGTGGATTCCGATATGCTAAGTGCGAATTAAAACTAAGTAGATAACGAGTCAGCTGTTAGACCGCGATGAGCTGCCAGCCGGCCTTACGTAAGCCTTCGGCGGGCAGTCTCCACCCCCACTTATGTAACTGCCAGTTCTGAGGGAATTTCATTTGAACGATTCAATTACAGCGACTATTGGATCTCATATCCGATAAAAAATCTCTCAGTGTCGTGCACGCTAAAAACTGCTTTGTAAGCCAACCAATATTCGTACTCATTAAATATGTATGTATTACAATATTTCCGTCCGCCTATAACGTTTTTCTTAATATTTATTTCGTGCATAGGCTTTTTCCTATGCTTTGACAAAGGGCAGGTAAATTGAATAGCTACGGGAATTGAAATTCCTACGAAATACAATATCAAAGAAGAAAGGTAAACATTTTTTGTTACAAGATTCTTTTGTTGTGTTAAGTGATCAATATTAAGAGAGATGATTTGAAATTCGAGGGATAATGAAGATCGATTAAACAGGACCAAAGCCAATCGATAACTGTATAAGTCTTGTCAGGGCTAACCCTGATTTAATGAACCGGCTGAAACCACAATCTTATGAAAACTAACTCTAACACAACTCGGGGTTAATTACTTCCAATTCAACGGATTGGATTAAACTTAGTACCTCTCTGGGGAACATCTAGTTATTGCTCTCTTCGTTTGCAATATATTTTACGAATCCGCTGTTCCCACGAATAGTTTTATTTTTGCTTCGGAATTATCCGGAAATGCCTTTGTGGGTCTACGCGGACAACCTAAGAGTATAATACGGCGGAATTGCGTCCTCAATAACTTATTAAGATTCTTCTCATCGCGTGCTTTGATAATGGACACTCAATTACTTCTTTCGAAACTTGCAAGTTAAATAATTTTGCAACATTACGCGTAGATTATAGTCTCAAGATAGTTATGAAATGTGGGACCACTTTAATCGAGTGGATGACAAGAAGGCGGGCGCGGCGTTAGTCTATTTCGGTTTATCAATCCCATTAAAACGAATTGCCTTAAATCGATACCGCCCTAGAGAGCAATTCCTAAAATTGCTAGCGTAAGTTACACTTATTATATTCGACGGAAATTTCCAACTAGGTACATATTATAATTTTTTACAATCTGATGGATCATCTAAACAACTGTTGCAGTGTTTAAAGTAATTTCGCCGTCACAAAGAGCAACAACGGTCTAATAGAATTACATCTCTATAGGAATCGGTATTTATTGGTGGGTCAGTAAATCCGTTACGGCCCAGAAGCGTTTTACAGGCCATAAACCACGATCGTGCCAATTTAACCCCGACATAAAGAAGTTTGTAGGAACTACGCTTTAATTTTAAACCTTTTTAATACTAATTAGATCTGTTCCATTCCGGGCTATAAGATTTAAAAAAACGCTGCTTTATTACACAAATCGAATGATGCTTGGGATGAATATACAAATAAAAATGTAACGCTAAGAAATGTATTCTTAGTTAGAAGAAGTAACAGCACAAGATGACCTTAAAAGAAAAGAAAAGCAGCGAATAGCTTAATACGCTTATGAGAAACAGTCTCCAAGCTATAGGAAAGCAGATAAAGATATTGAAATTATTCTCACCAAGCGTCTTACACGTGGAGACACTGCAGTAGTAAGTTGCAAGCGACTTACATGTGCTCATGGATGCGGATAGTTTAATATGCACTGAATTTCCCATCTATCGCAAATCGATTCTAATACAGCTCAGATGGGCGTGTAGGTGTCTACGTCGAAGCTGTTTAACCTTTCCCTTTCATCATCTTAATGAAGAAATGTAGGTTAACAGTTGAATAAAGTTATGCGATATATATATTTTATGGTTGATAATAGATATTGCGCCCAGAATATACGAAAGTTACGAAACGGTGGCTGTGAAATCGTATTTGCTATTTCAAACTTTAGCAACAATGTAATCATTCTCAAGATCGTATAAAATACTAAATAGGTGCCTATATTTTACTTATTAAATTATATTCTTTATCAATATACAAAAAATGCTAAATCAGTGAATTAATCATTCCATATCAATTAACAAGCAATTTTAGAATTCAAAGCATAAAATAAATACAAAAGACCTGTATTGGGCGATAGCTTCAATCAAAACAATCACGTGTAACTACTAAACAACCCCTTGTTATAGTTACATTAATGAACATCACGCAATGTAAATCACGCACACACTTAATTTAATATAAAATGTTTTGCAACACATGATTCATTTTAAAGTGCTTTATGTACTACTGAACGCATTGGTTTTTACCAGACGAGATCTTAGGAATGTTTACTACGCAAGATGCTACGTTTTGTTATCGAACTCTGATTTTAAATGTGTACAGGTTTTCGAAAGAACGAGCACAATCAAACATGGCGCCCGGTTTTCCCGACGCTTCATTTCTCGCTTCCATGGTCAACTTTAACAGAAAACTTTTATTTCAATGCTCGAGATCGACTCTGTCCAGTGAAGTTCCCATTTATTTCACACGAGTGGAATGACTAGACAATTTTGAAACACAATTTGCTACGAACAGGATATTGCACGATAATATAGCAAATGTAGTTTCTGTACTAAATTTAAGCGAAGCACAAACTGCAAATATGCAATCGTCTGTAATAAAACTAGAAGCGATAAACAATACGTAATATTAAACACCAACAAAAGTAATAGAGACAAAGTCAAAGTAAACAGTGCGGGCAAAGTTGCCGGTAACTCCACCACGCAAGCAATACCGACAGGCGATAAATTCTGATCCACAGACAATGGCCAACAAATCTCGCAAAGTACACCGGGTGTTCATTTAAAACCCTACATAAAGTACATCGTTAACAAATTTGAAAGCTGTATATTTACATATATGGCCAGTAAGTCCGTCAAAACTTCGAGAGTTTATAACAACGTTACAATTAAACAAACCCAAGCGCTTATTAGATTATTTCTATGAACCGAAATATACCTAACCCATTGCATGTATAATTCCGATTTTTGATTTTTTTAACTGACAATTAGTCATACTTATATAAGAAAGTTTCATTTAAAAGGTGATATTTGATTAGGGGCAGTGTAAACAAGAGGCGCACCTTTAAGCAAACAATGTACGTAGGATTGAGTAAAATAGCGATGTACACAAGTAGGTAGTTTTCTGCTACCCTAGCGAATGGGATAGCAGCACCCTTTTATTCGTCGTTTTTATCCGAAGTGAGAGTCGATAAGCAATCAAAGCTATGTGTTACGTTTAGCTTTACGTGTGTGTTTTACTAAGTAGTCGTGATTTAGAATAAATAAGTGGCGCAAATATATACAAAAGTCTATGCACAAGGCCCAATATATAAACCCGAAATAAATGTCTCTTGTCGAAGCCGTTAAAGAATCACGATCAGCACGGATTTCGTGTGGAAACACGTATTCGAAAAGAAACGTGAAAATCTCTTGATGATTCTAATTTCCTTTAGATTTCATGTTTAATTCGGATATTTTCCTAACAATATTCCAAAGGATCATACCTATATCTCAATTCCCGAAGGATCAAAGCGGTAGTAGTCAATTTGTACTTCATATTGGAAGTAGATTGCTTTATCTGTTCTGGAACAGATGAAAGAAAGTTCGCCACATGACGCCAATGGAATCCCAGAGTACATTTGGGACACGAGAAGTTTTAATGTTCCGCCGGACCCTTCGGATCGCGAACAAGCGTGCTGCAGATACATTTGGTTACAACAAAAACGCGATGAGAGTTCTACACGTAACAGCTTCTTAATGAGCCATCCCATATAAAACGCCAAGTTATCATAATAAAACACTTCGTTGTTAAGATCACAAATTACCCCTGTCCGCAAAATAGGCTGTTTAAAATATCGACACGGAACCCTATGTGCTGATAAATGGCTAGTGACCCCGAGCCCCTGACCTTCGAGGCATTGATGTAGAGGCAAGAGCCGATACGGATCTATGGCGTGACGTCACGACCCCCGTCTCGTTCTTGGCGAAAATCGACTTATCGCGTGTAACTGCACACATTAGGGATGCCCCCTTTCCTAAAATATCGTCACCTTATCAAATAAGAAATATTTAAATGTGAACGTTTAAAACAAAGTTAAGATGCAAACGGTCTTCACGATGTCGTGTTAGCTTTAGAGGGTAATCGTCAATGAAGAACAACCATCAATAGTAATTAAATAACAGTTTAGCTGAAGGCTAGTCTCAGGGTTACTGTGTATTGTTAAATTAACAAATCATTACATTTAAACGCTCACGCTTACAGTGTTATCGGATCAATTAAACGACAAACGTAAACACCGCTCCGGAGAATTGTCCCAAATTGCTTACATCATATCATATACACTCATAAGAGTATAAAAGATATGTTTAATTGGGAATTCAGCTGCATAAGCGGCCCGTTTAAGACAAATCAAAATAGAAACAGTTAACGAATGTTGATCCCACAAATATTCCATATATATATAAAAAAAAGTTGCCAAAAATAACCGCCAAAATATTCCTTTAGTCACATTTCTGGGCCAACAATGTTAAAGGATTTAGACGAAAAACTTAAGATAACATCGCGTACATCTTAGAGATCAATGTCTTAGTTTTTCTGATAAAACATTTTCCTCAACGACAAACTACTAAACTGTTGTAACATGAAAGGAAAATATAATTTAAAACAGCAATATTATCAATATTTTCGCTTCATTTATATACGAGGAAATTAATGTTACAACAATTTCTGAGATAGCAGTATCTTAATTGACTTTCAATTTCGATATGGTGGGTTCAAATCAATGCTCATCTCGACTTTAGTGTCCAAGTGAACCGTGACGCGGTACAACTTGACTTTGCGATGACAGACTATTATATTATTAACCTCACTGTGGACAATTGTAAGTGCAATTTTTGCGTAACTCGCGCAGACCTTGGCTTTCAAGAACTTCAAGAACTCCTCAATGATATCATCACGGATTTCGAAATTGCATATTTGAACTAAACGAGTAAGTGGTCGTAATTAACATTTTTTTGTAATTTCATGTTCATCGCGATAAAATATTAAGGTCATTACGGCCATAACTGATAAATGTAATAGTTGCCTCGAAGCGCAACCGTTTCACATTCCCTATCTTTCACTTCATTCTCAACTTAGTTTTTACTCTACATAGGAAAATAATTTGACATTTCGTAATTAACCTCGTCATTTCCAGGCTAGTCTATCGAAGTATAACATATGACCATTATTGAGAAGGGTGTTATTACCAGAGTCCGACTAAATACCATTATCCACATGACTGTTCACAATGGCTGGACAATAACATCGTCCTTGGAGACCATCGATCCATGACAATTACGATTACATTGTAAGGGCGAATTGAACAATAATGTTTTAAAAACGTTGAAAAACAATACCGCACAAGCTGTCATTGTGCGTCAGTATAATCTATAAAGTCATATTTCTGTTATAGTATTTTAAGCCAGACAGAAAATTGGAGAATAGCCCAAAATAATCTGTGTTCAGTTTCAATAGAATTAATAATGTTTCCACATTAAATTCAACACGAATCTGACCTAATGACAAACATAGAAGTAACTGTTACTTAACACTTTACAAGACATATCATTTGATCTTTATTACAGAACTGACTTTACTTAATTTCTGATATTCTTTTGCCCGTTACAGGGTTAAAATAAGACATGTTCTCAAAATATCCAAGAAAGTTATTATATGTTGAGCACGAAAGTCCTTGCCGTTATCCTACCGAACTCATCAACTTCACTAACTAAAATTGCCGTCACCTGCTTTGCCCACCCACGCAATTAATTAATTCCGGATTACGGTAAATTTTCCCTGAACTACAAATAAACTGCAAATACAACGGTGTCGAACTAAAACCATGTTTTCGATGGTTTGGTTTGAACTGAAAGCGTTGTTTTAGGCGGCTTCAACCTAGTTAACATCAAAATGCGGGGATTAGGTCACACGTATCGGTGCAAATGTCAAACAGCATTAGCTACGGTGATCGAACGCTGTTGCATATTAATGCGGTGTCATTGATCATATATAGTCTACTGTTTAACGACATACTACGGGATTATATGTAATAAACATTAGGTAATAAGGGCTATAGTTGCAAGCGTGGATTGTGTGAATGTGCACCTAGTGTGGGTGCCAAAGGGCATTTGATGTTCTAACATTGTCGCAACGCCGGACTGTGATCAGAATACATCCCAAAGATTTCACTGCACCGTGCGTGACAAGCCATTATATTGTTCATAAATTAGAAAACAAAAGTGATTTTACTTTGCCTGACTTTACTCTACTTTACCAGAAACTTTTTCTAATAAAGCAATTTTCTGTTCTGTAATACACTGTATAATTGATCAAAGAGCCATTAAAACAAAGAGAAATTAATAAACAATTTACTCAAATTAAGCTTTGCGGCTAACTCGGCACAACAGGTAGATAAATATTGTTTTGGTTAGTTCAAAGTTATTTTACATCCAAGATATTCCTTTAGTTTGGATGAAACCGACGACTAACTTATAAATTATTAAGGACGTGTAGCTAATCTATCACGTTACAAATAGAATCTGCGTTCCCGAGTAAACTAATAGACACGAGAAGAGAAATAAACTCGATCCACTTATATATGTATATGTATATACACCCAGATTGTAATTCGTTTGACAAATTAACGAATTACGCATGGCTGCCATTTCATTTATCAAAATTATGAATGCATATGGTCCTGTACTGTAATGCGCGGTTAGTTATACACATTCCATTAATACAAATGCGAACAATAGGCTATGTCGTTCGGGCTGAATCCATTACATAGCCAATCAATCTTCTCTAATCCATTTTTCTTCCGTCAGCTCGAAATTGTCGCTCATTTTTCGACTCGATTACCGCCGTTGCCAATGAATCGGAATCATCGTAAACAGGCTATCGAACTCCGCAACGGCCTTCTTACCCAAATCGATACGTTTCCGCATCGCATACGATAATTTGCATCCCACCGCTACATTTCTGCGTTCATAAATTAACTATAATGGACAATCCCTTTCCACTCGGAATTAATGGATACTCGTAATTTCATCAATCCTAATTAGGCAACACAAAAGGCACATTTTCAGAAATACGCAGATTACTGTTATCAATATTTATTATTGTGACTCACGCTTAAATGATTAGATAATATGGCTGATTAAATTAAGACAGTATTTGAACATAGCGCATTTCATATTTAGATAAACATAGCTGGGTCAGAGGTTATAAATAACTGAATTTTTCAGCCAACTATACTCCCCGCGTATATATTAACGGAGAATATTATTTTTAATCACAGTTAGTTTGAAATTATATAAGTAAAGATCGGGGGAGTGCTAGTTTCTGGTACGGATTAACAGTCTCATCTTATAATCCCCTAGACATCTTCGACCATCCGTTTCTATCCGCCGGCGCCGCGCCGGGGCTCCTTGAGAAGTTCCACTTGATATAATATCGGTTAATCTGTATCTACTACAACGTTTATTTCACCTGGCGGCTACATTAAATGTTGCTAAACAGCTATTTCCGAGCGAGATTAGCGCATAACCGAATACTAAAACGGGTGCTTTTACGAAATGGAACGGCTACATTTCCTTCGGATTTGTTTACAATCCATTGTGTAGGTCTGCGACCACAAACACTTCAAACTCAATCAATAAATCGACGATAACAAAACTCCATTCAAGGCTTTCTCCTTGGACATTAATAATCCGTTACAAAACATGAAAACAGTAGCCTAACTTTATGAACCAGCCATGGCCTTGGTCTCGGAATAACTCATTTATAGTTGTACAGCAATCGATTCGGCTGCAGACAGACAAAGATCATTTCGGATCATGTTGTGGGGCATAAATAATTCATTGCAGGGGACGACGGGCGACTCCGCGACACGCGTACCCTCGGAAAAGTTGATAATGTGATTTACAGAAGCGAGAAGTGGAGCGCACTAGCCCTAGCCCCCGCTGCGAAGTAATTTGTTGGGGAAACGCGCCCCCGCATACTGACTCGCTGTTCATACACTCCATGCATTCACAAGTGTCGCGCCCTACCTAACGCCCGCCTCTTACCTCAACTGTTTTGTTCCAGATGTTCACGGCGGAACTGAGAGTGCATACCGAACAATGGCGCGAGGGACTAAAACCCGGTGTGAATAGTGATTATAATAGTTAAGGCGATGTGTTAAAGTTCGGCCACGACGTCGAACTACAGCGGGCTGGCCGCGGCCAGCGATGTTATGGACGGTGTCTTCGGCAATGAGAGCGAGTGGGCGAACGCGACGGCGGCGGCGCCGGAGCAGGACCTCTACAACTACTGGCCGTGGAGCATCGTGGACGGAGCACTTATGCTGCTCATCGTCAGCGGCAACACTCTCACCATCCTGGCCGTGACCCTCAGCCGCCGGCTCTCGTCTCTCGTGTCCAACCAGTTCGTGCTAAACCTGGCTATTTCGGACCTTATGGTGGGACTAACTCTACCCTACCACCTCGTCTTCTACTTGGACGACGACTTCGGGAAGATCAAATGGTCATGTCTGATGAGATTTATACTCATCATATTGGCTTGCCTGGCGTCTATATACAACATCATAGCGATAGCTGTAGACAGGTACGAACGCTTTTCTCAGTTATAAGTAAAAAGGTGTAAGGTTATACTCGTAACTTGAACTGCACGAAGCATGCCACTGAACTCCGGGCGGTTGTTCTCATCGCTTCCTAAACACAATGTCTTCGTGCGAACCAGTATAAATGTTACTTCAACATTCACAACGACTGCTACTTTAAGACCGTTCATTAGAATTCTCACACACAGAAAACGTGTCCGACATTCATTTGTTCGTCCTATGAAACTGTAGATTGGGAAACTTTTTTCAATGAAATTAATTTATTTTTAATTTTACAAACAAGTACTTAGAGGTGAGCGTTTTCAGCATGAGTAATAACAATAGTGTTCGTGTACAAGTCGCCTGCAATACAAGTACTATTTATTTGAGGGCAACTTGCAAAATGTAGCTTCAAATTTCAAAGGTTTTCATTTCACGGTACAATTTTGCATGCATGAAAGCCGTATCATACATTTGAATTCTCTTTATCTTTTCACCTTTGAGCGAGCTTTTAGCGGCTTAAGATATTTTAGCTGCAATGAATATGTCACCTATCTAAACAGTTTTATCGGTAGCGATACCATATCCGAATTTTACCGACAATTTTGGCTCACTGTAATACGAACATATAATATATTAGTACAAAAATTGAAGTTAAGTATTGCAAAAATGCAAGCTTTATGGTGTTTATGGAATTTATATACTCTAGTATTTTTCTTAGGCTGCAGTGATAATTTCCTTGGTCCTGTTAAATCCTGTTTAGAACCCTTTAGCAGTTCGTGAATAAACATCGTAGTGACAAATGTTAACTGATGTTGACAAATTATGTGATGATGATGTGAACCAATGTTGGCAATTGGTAATATTGCAATAACATAAGGTTTGATTTACTATTGGTAGAGTAAATTAACCCCTGGAATGCGGGCGTAAAATTTTTGCTGTCGAAAAAATTACTTTGAACATTACATTTAAAGTCTAAACGGCTTGTGACGGATATGGGACAAGACATTTGAGGGGTTAAGAGTGTTGATGTTTGTATGTATGGAAAAATTATGATTTCCTCGCAGGTACATAGCAATAGTGCATCCCCTGCACTACAGCCGCTACATGACGAAGCTGGTGACGCGGCTTCTGATGAGCACCACGTGGTCGGTGGCCCTCTGCATCAGCTGCATACCCATGTTTTGGAACGACTGGCATGATGGCGTCGCTTGTGAGATGAATATGGTATACTGTCTCTTTCTTTCATTCTCTAGTCGTATCTTTGACGATCGTGATAGTGGATGATTTGATTTTAAGTAGTTTCAAACTAGTTTGTACGGTTTGTACTTATTGATTCCTGTTTATACACCCATCAGAAATTCGAGGAATCTCCACACTAATGTAGGTGTACCTTAAACATCAGAACTTTTATAACAAGTAGCATATAATTAAAATATCGAATAATATGACTACGGAATCTAAAAAAATACTTTGTATTCAGAAAACTACTTTTTATTCACTTTTTAGTTCACTTTTTAGTCACTCTGGATTCGTTACTCTTACATGTACAGTCAAGTGTAAAAATTCGTTCACTGCCAAAGTGTCAAAAATATGTACCGAGCAACTCTATTGTACAGTAAATAAGGTTGTAGGACGTATTTATGAAAGGATTCTTTCGGTACATATTTTTGCATTTGACTGTACAATCAAAGCTATTTGTACAGAAGGACTTTACTAGCGTGTCATCTACCTATGACCTTTAATTTTTTTTAAGCATATACGTTTGTTACCCATACATACATATTCCTGAACAATGAATAATGAATATTAACAGGCAGTACAACGTACATTGCCATAACGTATCAACTAATATTATTGCAACCACCGTACCACGATGTCTATTAATAACAACGATAACACTATTTCGATAACCATTTCAATATTAGTTCCCGAAGCGTAATACGGGAGATTAGATACAGCGCTCCTGTTTTCTATCTATAACGTTTACTATAACTGCACGTTCATATTTCGATAATACGTAGTTTTCAGCTCACTCAGTACGAAAGCAATTATCTTTGCCAGTTGGGACTTTTCAGAAGAAAACTGTTTTTCACTCAATTAACGTGACGTGAAAAACGTTAAAATATACCAATTGTGGCAATAACTAAGCATGAACTCTGTATGGAAACTTTTATTTGCCTTTTTATTGAAAGTATGAGTTACTTTCAAGATATTTAACTTTAGAATGGCATATCCCTATTATCCCTATAACTGTGGCCTTAAGAGTTAATCATCAAAATCACGGTTTCATGAGAACTTCATCAAATTTCCAGGTGGTGCCAAAGGAGTACACCACATCGATTCTGGCGCCAATGTTCTCCCTCATCTGGTTGGTGATGTTCGTGCTGTACTGGCGAATCTGGCGCGAGGCCACCTGCCACGCGCGCCGCATGCGAGCCAACACGTGCTGCCCATCCGGCGCCAACGACTGGAAGAGCATACAGGTACATACCGTAGCGACATGCCACGCGCGCCGCGTGCGAGCCAACACGTGCTGCCCATCCGGCGCCAACGACTGGAAGAGCATACAGGTACATACCGCAGCGACCTGCCACGTGCCCCGCGTGCGAGCCAACACTTGCTGCCCATCCGGCGCCAACGACTGGAAGAGCATACAGGTACATACCGTAGCGACCTGCCACGCGCGCCGCGTGCGAGCCAGCACTTGCTGCCCAGCCGGCGCCAACGACTGGAAGAGCATACAGGTACATACCGTAGCGACATGCCACGCGCGCCGCGTGCGAGCCAACACGTGCTGCCCAGCCGGCGCCAACGACTGGAAGAGCATACAGGTACATACCGCAGCGACCTGCCACGCGCGCCGCGTGCGAGCCAACACTTGCTGCCCAGCCGGCGCCAACAACTGGAAGAGCATACAGGTACATACCGTAGCGACCTGCCACGCGCGCCGCGTGCGAGCCAACACGTGCTGCCCAGCCGGCGCCAACGACTGGAAGAGCATACAGGTACATACCGTAGCGACCTGCCACGCGCGCCGCGTGCGAGCCAACACGTGCTGCCCAGCCGGCGCCAACGACTGGAAGAGCATACAGGTACATACCGTAGCGAACTGCCACGCGCGCCGCATGCAAGCCAACACGTGCTGCCCAGCCGGCGCCAACGACTGGAAGAGCATACAGGTACATACCGTAGCGACCTGCCACGCGCGCCGCGTGCGAGCCCACACTTGCTGCCCAGCCGGCGCCAACGACTGGAAGAGCATACAGGTACATACCGTAGCGAACTGCCACGCGCGCCGCATGCGAGCCAACACGTGCTGCCTAGCCGGCGCCAACGACTGGAAGAGCATACAGGTACATACCGTAGCGACCTGCCACGCGCCCCGCGTGCGAGCCAACACTTGCTGCCCAGCCGGCGCCAACGACTGGAAGAGCATACAGGTACATACCGTAGCGATCTGCCACGCGCGCCGCATGGGAGCCAACATGTGCTGCCTAGCCGGCGCCAACGACTGGAAGAGCATACAGGTACATACCGTAGCGACCTACCACGCGCCCCGCGTGCGAGCCAACACTTGCTGCCCAGACGGCGCCAAGATTGGAAGATCATGCAGGTACTTACCGTAGCTTTACCCATGTAAGTCTCCGCGTACTTGTACAAATCTATTTAAACTTTCATCATTTTCATATAAATAAAGAAAATTTCTTAATTCAAGTCGCAACGTAATGTTGCAATAATGGTTGCTGTCCAACTTATAAGGTGGGTTGAAAGCACATTAGACGAACTAATTATTATTAAACATGGCGGCGGATAAGAAAATTTCAACTATTGTGACGATTTGGTGCATCCGACCTGACTGGAAAAACGCAAAATAATCAAAATTAAGTAGGAATAGGATAACCTGTCAGGCAGCAGTAGATCGTGTCTACTGAATCCAAATCTGTCTAGAAGCATTATGGACATAAAAATATTTAGTGAAAAGGACAACTTAAAGTTAAGTTGACTTTTGGACTTCTCGGACCAAGGTCGAATGTTTGTAACTCGGACTATATGCGTCACCAACATCCGGGACAGCATGCAAGTACACACTTATGACCCAACCAAAATATATTGCTATAAATAACATGCGCACATAACATGACCTCACCTCAAACATTGACTCGGCACATAAATATATACATCTGCCGTTATATCTTTGACTGTCCCTAAATTTTACGAGTCCTTCATAAAACCAGTCTTCGCCTTTACTGCCTTCCTCGGAACAACATAAAATACATGTATGATTACGTATAACGGAAGTTAAATAATGAAACGGATTTTATGATAGATTGCTTTTCAACCGATATTTCGTTCATTTTAAAGCCCATTGTATCGACGCGGTGACATGTTGACTGACACATCATTAATAACGAAAATAAATCGCTGTTTAAAATTTCAGGTGGTGCTGCTAGTGTTGGGGTCGTTCTCAATTTGCTGGATGCCGTTCGTTGTGGTCGCGTGCGCTCAGACCCTGCCGGTCATCACGCTTCACAGCCCTATCGCATACCGCTTGACTTCATCGCTTGCCATGTCTAATTCGGGCATCAACCCACTGATATACGCGTGGAAGAACGCTGGGTTCCGAGCGGCGTTCGTGAAGCTACTGCGATGCAAACGGCCAGATACCTCAGAGTACAGGGGGTCGCCGGCTCCAGAGAGGAAAAGAGGCTCGGTGGCGCTTAGGGAAGGATCAATAACGCGTTCCAGCGCTCCGAGTGCGCTGTCCAGCATGGGAGGACGGCCGGCGCGACTGCTGTACGTCGAACGGGAGACGGACACGTCGCGGTGCCGGATCATCGAGAACGCAGGCTACGTGGAGGAGCGCGGAGACGCGAACCCGTCGTACGCGCCCGACCCGACCCCCGTGCACCGACCCGCCACGCGCCCCGACGTAGTGTAGTGTATCTTAAACGTTCATAGACGTTCAGTGGGAAACGTAAAACGCTTGTAGCATTTAAAGTTGTTAGTGACTTTAGGTACCCCCTTCGCATTAAGGTACCTGTTTAAATCTACGCTCAAGTTTATAAAAGCTTTATTGTTGAATTTTTATTGATAGATTATAATGAGTTCCCTGCCATAATGAAATTCTTACTGAGGTTCTCTGTCACTTAAATAAATTGAGATGTTTAAATTATAAAATTATAGCTAATACTGTTCGATGTAACATTAAAATATATTCTTAATTCTATCTAACTTTATTGAACTTCTGTGATAACCCTAAATTTGTGTCACCAAAGAAACATATGGCTATTGTTATTACTTATTGATAAGACACGTGTAGTACCTAATGCTCCCAAAACTGTGACCACCGAAGAGCGAGCAGGGTCTCTTAGAGCAGTAGAACATACCGGGATCGCCATCCCGCCTGCCAAGCGCGGCAATTATGGCTGAACTTGATAGGTAAGACACGAGTCGCCATCTAGTGGTGTCGATTTACACAGCACCGGTCCTACGGCGACCAAAGGCAAATAGCATATCGCGTGCCCTTGCACTTACGACGTCTTACGGTAGATGGAGCTCTAATCAAATATAGCTTCTAGTGTAAAGCCGTTAAAAATAGGTAATTATGTAAGAAATGCTAGTTCTTAAAATAACTAGCAAAAACATTCAGTAATTGACTTAGTTGTTCAATAAACCAAATTCAAGTGTAAAAATCACAAAAGCCGAAACAACGTCCTTGTCAGTTTTTGGTTGGGCTATGGAATAAGCAATCATAACTATGAACACTAGCGATATACGACAGGTCTGGCCTAGTGGGAAGTCACCCTGCCTATGACGCCGGCGGCCCTGGGTTCAATCCTAGTCAGCGCATTTATTTGTGTGATGAGCACAGATAATTTGTTCCTGAGTCGGGTGTTTTCTATTTATTTAAGTAGTTGTATATTATATATATCGTTGGCTGAGTACCCACAACACAAGCCTTCTTGAGCTTACCGTGGGCCTCAGGCAATTTGTGTAAAAATGTCCTGTAATATTTATTTATATAGACATACATACATCCTTATCGTGCGAGTTATAAACAGTTTTCACAACAAACATAAACTAGAACGAAGTTGTCTCCTAAAAAGAAGGATCAATGTTTTCTTACCGTGTAAAGCGCACCTTAGGGTGTTTTTCCACCAGAGCTTTGCTGTGCTACGTCATACCAATCGGCCAAGCTATGCTATGAAGCTATGTGTTATTTGTATAAAAACGTAGTGCAGTATAGCTCTCGTGTAATACCTTACGCTAATTCTACGATTATTTATTTTTTTATAATGAACCAGCCATGTTTATATTTTATGTAACTTTTTTTTCTACCCGCGTCATTCTCGAATGTTCTGTAGTGACAGCAATAACGGGCAAAACACCTCGGCTCAACAAGGACTGTCCCAGAATCTGAAGTCTGAAGTCTGCTAGACTTTCTGGTAATCTTGGCAAGAGCAATGCCGATAACCCTTACGCAAAATTGGTGCAAGATACGACGTCGAGTTGCGAAAACCTATAGGTATAACCCACTCGTATAAATGCTTTCTGTTTATATAAAATTAAACTTAAGGTTACCTAGATTTTTGCCGACAATGGCGACGTTAATGCTAGTTTAAAAAGCTTAAGGGCAATAAGCTCTTTAGAAATTAAGAGAATAATTTTCAGGTATTTATCATTAGATGGTGATAAAATTCTATATATATATATGCTCAGAAGATCCCAGTCAAATTGACTGCACTTTGAGCCATCAATTAATTGGCACAAAGGACAAATAATAGTTAAAAAAAGGCCCGATACCGCGAACATTGAAGTTCGTATATTTCGAACATCTTTCTCTTTTACTTCAATTAAGACGTCATTAAAGTGACAGACGTCCGAAATTTACGAATATCGTTTTTTGCGGTAGCGCCCCTGAGTTCTTAGCCTCTTAACCCAAGAACCACCGTGTGCGTGCGTTCAAATCTGCTGGGGGCTAATGAAGAGTCTGCTAATGATGCTGATGAAGAAAAACGCAAAATGACAATGTTGTAGGGTCATTCGTGCCTTGCATTTTTCAACTTGCCCTATGAATTGTTAAGTATAGTCAACCAATTTGTTTTCTAAGCCACTTCGAACCTTGTCACAGTGACGTTAATAAGAGATCTTTTGAAGATAAGATAAGGATTGACGGTTGAACCTCAAAATGGCGAAGTCGTCTTGAAAATATTTTTTTGTTTTTTATTCAAACGTGGTTTAGTGTGTAATATTGATAGCGTATTATGCAGTGATCTAACGAAAAATTGTGCAGCTAATGAAGAATTGATTTCAAAACGTGTTTCACCACTATTTTGGTCATCACCCGGCAGTCCCGGGGTCACGGCTGCCTCTTAGCTTTCTGTAAAGTCCAGCTACCACTTTACAAAACGCAAGGCCTACTACCGAACAACGTCATGCTCTAAGGTCAAACTTATATGTTATTATACTTATTTGTTATTCTACTTGACACTGGCGAAATCATCGATTGATTTATTGATGGAAGCCAAATTTTTTTAAAAGAAGAAGAAGAAGAAGATAAGATAAAGATCTTCAACAACAAGATCGGCTACGTTAGTCAGACGAGAGCCCACGAACGCCAACAAAGGAGCTGAAGAAGACGCCGTGGCCGAAAACGGCCAGAAGAACATATAAAGATAAGATTTGCGTCTTTCATATAGATTTTCACTGTGACAAGGAACGAAGTGGCCTATAAATCAAATTGGTTGCCTGTACATATATAATTTTGTAACTTTACAAAGGAAGCTTATCCTTTGCTGTTTTAATGTTCAAATCAAATATGTCGGAGTGTATAAAGCAATTCATATATGGTAAACAATTAATTGCCAAGAAATGTCATAAGGAAAGAACGGAACTCTTATCATTCGTGTGTGTCTGTCCGTCCATCTGTCACAGCCAATACTCTTTAACTACTAAACTTGATTTAAAATTAGATTATATAATTCTGATGAAATTCTGAAAACATACTTCGATATAATAGTTATTTGTTATTCATGGCTACCTTTTCGTGCTAATATTGAGACCAGAGCTAGCGAAAGACTTCAAGATTGAACCACGAGCATAGTGAGTATTCAAAGAGTGGAATCTTGAGCATTGGGAGGGTTTCAAAGCACGAGAGGGAAACACACTTTGCTACCGTGTGAAACACAATTTTTCACCTCACTACCGGGGGCATCCATCGTTTATCATTCAAAAACATTAAATAAAAGAATATCCAACCAGCTAACATCAAAAAAACACTCGATTAGTAATAAACAATTTGTATGAAATTACTTAGCACTCTTGTGATGAATTCATAAAATGCAACTTTGCTATCTGTTTTTAAAGAATAAAACAGTTCTTTCTTTAGGGAGTTGAAAAAATAGATCGCCCTCTGTGTTTAAATAAACACAACATGTATTAACAGGTGCAATCGCAACACGTTTGTTTAACAGTCGTTACATCTAGGTTTGAGTAATTCTCTTCATCTTAGTTTGGTAAGAGCGTGGCGGCCTATGCGGTTTAACCGAGTTCAAAATGATTTACCTTGAAAGTCTTTATTAAGCTATAACATGTCTTTTTTATATTTTTTTCGACTTTCGGTCCAAAAGTTAGAGGACATGATATTTTTTTTTATTGCCGGAGTGATTTCTAAAAATATTCACATTATAAAAAAATATTTAGGCAAACGCCTATAAGTTTTTAAATACCTATCTAAAGATATCTCACACTTCAATATTTGACCTTGTCCTCGTGGTTGATTTACATATTCATGCCAAATTACGGTCACTGAGCCAGACGGGGGCAGACAGAGAGATAGACAGACGACGAATCCCTAAAAATTCCTCATGCAAAACAAAAATAAAACTCACCTCAACACCAGTCACGCCAAGGGCTGTCACCAAGTTCGGAGTCATCCTGAACGGCACCTTCTCCGGAACGCGCAGCGTCTTGCCTTTCTCGAAGCACACGTTATAGTCTATATGCACCACCTCACCAGACGTCAAGTCCACCATCACATTGTCCAAATGTCTATCACCGAGGCCGATTATATAGCCTATCGTACTCATCACGGCCACCGAGTAACTGTACCGACGGACCATCTGCCACCACTGCTCGGGCGACACACTGCTGCACCACAACTCTCTCCACAACAAATCGTTTGGAGTCTCCGCTGATAACTCTTGAAGCACTTGTTTTAGTATGGAAACTGGCCATTCTTTCCTGTTCTCTGTCGGTATACCAGCTTCTTTCAAAAGAGGGTTCAACTTATTGTAGAATAGTTCTGATGGGCGTAACACATTTACTGTCTTATTGGTTTTAGCGGACAGAATAGCCGCCTCGCGATTCTGCCATCGTTTGTAAAGCGCGAAAAGTGGTGTCACGTTATCCACCCAACTAATTAAGCCTGAACGGGGACCTAAAGGTATAACGGAGTAGTGCCGCGCTCTGTAAGTCTGGTTGTCATTGTTTTCTGAGTCTCTAGCCAGCATTGTATTTGTGATCGACAACAGCTGCATTATTCTTTCGTCCAAATGTAAATCTTCTAATCCCTTGAATAGGTATGTGTAGGCTCTACCGTCTGACCCAGAAAATACCAATTTCTTGGGTCTAGTCTTAGTTGGCAGGATTGCAACGTTGTTCTCAATTGACTTTATTGTCACCCTGACAGTCCTTTGGTTGGTATGGACTCCAGGCATCGTAATAACAGTATTCTTTAGTTCAGCTAACACAGGGCTGATATCTGACATCCTTAAAATATAGGAAGTCCTTTTGTTCACTTTTTGTTGAAGTTTAAGCTGTAACTGTTTCAAAGGTGCCCAAGATTCTTGCGGTTTTTCAGGGTTGGTTGGATTTTTAAGTTTCTCGATAACTTCTGATATCAAATTATGGAATCTCGCTTGAAAGTTCGCCTCGTGAGGAGTCTCTGGTTTTGCGGACGTGATACGTTCTAATTGTTCTAATACGTATACAACTGGTTCAAATATAATTCGATGCTTCTCCTTGATTAACTTTTCTTTATCTTCAGCGCTCAGATTGGCGTTATCTTTAACTCTAGCAACTTCGGTTTCTAATTGTGATAGTCTCTTATTGAATTCGGAGTGGTGTTGCAAGAGTGATCCAAGCCACAATTCGTCCCATAACAGATTTATCCTTTGTAACTCCTTTACTAATAACTTTACTTGAAGTATGGTCTTTGGAGCTTGCTTCGATAATGTCTCCACCATGTCTAAGAAACAAGAATTAAGTTCATTATTTATGACTTTGTCACTAGCCGTATCATCTAAGTCATCACTATTATGTTGGCTGTTTTCTTCGTCGTTCGACAAATAAGTTCTAGCTACACTAAGCTCTGTCAGATCTTTAGTTTCGTTTTCTACTGCACCAACTACAGCGGGAAAAGTAATAAGATGAGGTGTGTCTTCCGCGAGTCGACAAAGCAGATCAGAAACACATTTTCTTACGTAGGTCTCGGGATGATTTAGCCTGGAAAAGAGCTGTGGAATGATCACTTTCCATGGCTGCGTTGGTGTGTTCGCTAATCCGGATTCCAAAACAGTTTGTAGCTCCATAGCGTGCTTCACTATGAGACGAAGCAGTCGTAAAGTCGCATTGACGACTGCATTTTCACCACTGTGATTAATATAGTCAGAGGCGCATATCAATTGCAAAAACTTAAAGTAAGCGTCTGCTGACAGCTCGAAGTAGGAAAACACTCGTTTTTGAGCTTGGCGCCATATATCGACCAGCAACGCAAGGTGTTCTGGGAAAGCGTTACTCAGGGATGGCACTGTACGAAGTTGACTCTCTATCATCTCGGATGTGTTGATCTCATTCCAGTCAATATCATCATCGTCGCAAGTGGCTTTTGTTTTTGATAATATTTCGCACACAGCCTCGAAGTCTTGTGGCGAGCATCCAATCATTACGCTCTCTATCTGTACTTTATCGTTGTCAGTTAATTGTTCACGCGTTTTTGAACTGAACTCAACCATCTTCCTGCCCCATCTAAAGCACCAAGCTGCAAAATTTGCCCAAGCTTTGGCTAGTCCTGGGCATTGGTTGACTCCGAACTGCAATAACTTGCCGACAGCGGAATCAGCTAGGGGGATGACGTTTTCAGAAATGTTATTGTCAACGAGGCCGATTTCAGGAAGGGCAGATACTAATTTCATTAAAGGCGAATCTACTTCTAAGATATTTTCATTCTCGGTCTGACTTTGAATCCATTTGGACAACGTCAAAAGCATTCGAGTTCCTTTTTCGCGCAGTTCATAACTTTGTTCTCCCATTGCAAGTCTCTGAGAGAAGCCCAGGGATATGTTCGAGCATAGATTGATAGCCTGCATTTTCGTGTCTTCTTTTGCGTACGTCAGTTTGCATAATTCCATTAACGCCGTCGTGTTGTTCAAAGTCCAAATGTCCAAATCGTAGGTATTTGTCGACATTATCAATACTTCACTCAGCTCATCTAAATTTCCGACATTGCCAAGATACACTTGGAATGATGAGTTGTGTTTGAAATGATTTAATAGTTCTTTCTTGGCCATTCCTACATTAGAATGTTTCCTGGCGTTTTTAATAACATCTAATCGAAGGCATTCCGCATAGAAAATGTTTTCTTCAGTCATGTTCAGCTTCGTAAAATACTGATTCCACCACAGAATGCGACTGAGATTTTCAAAGTTCGTTCCATATTTGTGTTCTTTTAAAACCGATGGTTTAAATGGATTTGAGATAACTTTTCCATTCTTTACAATGTTTCTTAATCCAAGATTAGCCAATTGTAGCACTGCAATGTCCTTCATGAAATGAACAACATTCGTCCTAGCGAATTCCTGAGCGCTACATTTCAGCAGAGAGTCGCAATCTGTGAGCAATCTCTCATATTGATCCAAGTTATCGGTGTAGCACACGTTCATAGCAGTGCACACTAACGTCGATTCAATCTTGTTTATGAGGTTTTGATATGAGCAAGTATTTTTAGATATCTCTTTAGAATTCATATCGAGAATGTCCCAATTAGTGAGTTCCTCAGGAATTTCAGTGCTTCCTTCATACGCTCGCAGCGCTGTGAACGAGTACCATGGTGAGTTATGCTTCTTTTGGTTCTCATTTTCTTTCCATTCTTGCATATCCTCCCAATTCTGAATATGCTTGTAACTGTCCATCATCTGCTCATCAATGAACTTCTCAGTTTTAGTCTCGGTTTGGGGTGTGTCGCCAGATTCCTTTTTATCTTCGTTTGCTTTTAAACTGTTCAATTTCTTATAGAATTCCAAAGCCAACTCGTGCCTGGAATTAGCCTGTTCTGCGGCACCCTTTAGCCAATACAACTTTTTATCAAACGTTTGTTTGATCCAAACATAAAGCCCGTGCAACACTTCCGGTTCTTGGACTTTTATAAGAGCACGAGCCAGGTTCATCGTAATAGCTTCGATGTCGATATTGGTGGTGGAGGTCGCGGCAGTTTGGAGAATTAACGACGCATGGTAGATGGCGGCGCCGTAATGGCCGGAGTATTGACTGACAGCAAGCGACGCAAGCCGCAGTCTGTTCTGCCAATCGCGACAGGTTGGCCAGTTTGTATAGAAGAATGTCCTTACAGGTTTGGCGACTGGTGGCAACACTGTGGCAGTCCCTTCGGCCGCATTGTATATATATTTCTCAAGGAACATCATGAACTCTGTGATCCAGCGGGATCTCATTTGCTCTCCTACAACCACATCCATTAAATTTCGCTGATCTGTTGATACATATTTCGTTTCTAATGAAGAAGTTTCTCTTGCAATTCCTTTTAGTGCTCCTTCTATTTTCATGAATGTTTCTTGAGGTTTCCCAAGAACAGTTCTCAGCTTTAATGTTACAGTAGTCAAGGCTAGTTCAGATAATGCCCAGCTAATGCAAATGGATGAAAAATTTGTGGCACATTGTCGGAAAAACAGAACATTATTCTCGTCAGCGTCTTGAGCGTGCAATGGCCAAGATGTTAAAAATGCGTTTAGCAGAAGATTTTTGTCTTCAATTGTAGATTGGAGAATACAATCAATTATCGCTTTGAAATGATGATTTGACAAGGTAGTGTATGAACCTTTCAAGAGGTATTCCTTTAATGAGTTTGCTTTACTTTCATTGTTTAGTAGATGTAAGCTCATTTTTCGATATCTAAATACTTTTATAACTTGTTTGTCAAGTTCAAGTTGTACAATGTCCCATGGGAGTTCAAAAAGCACGTCCATACAAATATTTGCTACTGCATCATTTTGGTTGTCCATGTGCAATACACACAACATAGCTATGGTTTTCAAAACCATTGCATTTAAATTCAGGTTTTTGTTTTTCAATAGCAATTGACTATTTTTCATAACTATTAGTACAATATCATCGTCAAAACTGTAAGCTAGAGACAGCATATTTGTGGTCAAAATTAGAAATCCTTGAGACATGCTGACAATTGGTAAGTACTTGTCTAGCTGGCCTAATATGTCTGAAATCCAATTAAGGACAAGCAACATAGTTTCCTTGCATACATCTTTTTCTAAGATGACACTTAATGTGTTGAGAATTATTGCTAGATGCCCTGATGTCGGGCTGGTGCCTTTTACTTCTCCTAGATTTAATTTGGATAAGCCAAATATGTCATTGGCTCTCTGCTGTGAATTATTCATCTTCACTAAGTCACTTGATGCAATGAAATGGTTGTTCTTTTTGCAATGGGAGTAGAGCAGGTATAGCACAGCATATTGGAGCGCTGGCTTATCTTGGCTCAACTTATCATCTTCAGGACGCATTTTTATTGCCAGCAGTTCTAGAATACTTGGCTGTAGCGCCCACATGCCAATGATGGAATTACTAGCATTTGCCAGTTCAGAAAGACACTGTAGGTAGAATATAACATTCTTTTCTGCATCTTCTTTACATATTTCGTCAGCATATTCTGGCTGAATGATTTGTAAGTCCGGAACAATCATGGAATATGAGTTTTGTATGTCTGTAAGTACAAATTTGTATGTTTCTTGCAACAGTGGGATATTCTTTAAGTTTAACAGGTTACTGTAAACTGACATTACTCCATTTAGAACATGGGCATTCTGTGAATTGCGCAATTTTGGCAACTTTGACTCGGGTCCTATGGTCTCTGTGATAAACTCTATTGGAAGGTTAGATGCAATCTCTTTGACAGTTTTAGATATTAAGTCAATAACACTGAGACACACATTTTCTTCATCATTCAAATAAGTAGTAATTTCCATGGAAATCAGTGAGAACAAAGCCGGGAAAGTTGACATAGATTTAGATTGTAAATGCTTCAATAGCAAAGTAATGCTTTCATTTCCAGCCACAATTAAATCAGGTTCTGCATCATCTTTCAAAGTCTTAGTCAGGACTTGCAGTATCTTGGTTATGGATTCAGTCAGAAAAGACCAGGTCACAGTCTGAGATGTTGTAGGGCTAAGTAAATTGCCCAGACTCATTACAACAGTGTTAAACACATTTAAAAATGATGTTATCTTCTGGATACAATCTTCTGCTGATGTAGATTCTGTATCTGTGTCACTTTTATTAGAATCCAGGTCACTTGAATAAGCCACCATATCCTCTACAAATTGGTTTAGTAGGTTTACTGAGAACCCAACGTCAGCCTGCCAGTGGCGGCTCAGTTTAAACAGAGATTGTAACGCAAACTGCTTGATCTTTCTTGGTTGTGCATTATCAACGTGCCACCCAACCAAAATGTCAACAGTATCCACAAAATGATTGGCAAAATGTTCTGGATAGGAATTGGACATCACTATCATGGCAGTTATGGCAGCCATAAAGACATCAGCAGAGTCCGTGCCTTCAATAATTCCTTGAAGTCGACCCAATGTTGTTTCTGCAAACTCTGATACATTTGGGGTCTGAAAATCCAGTTGAAATGTCTCTGAAAAGGACAGTATAAGCAGGTGTTTGATAGAGCTGTTGTGTGCTGCATATGTGGACTCAATCCACTCCAAATGTTTTCGAAAATCTGGTCCCATGACGTAGCCAATCCTGCCAAGGACAACCGCAGCTTGTTCCTTTGTTTCTGGTCCTGGGGCATCATACAGCACATCAAGTAGTGATTCAACAAGTATGTCATAAGATCTTCTAATGTACCTGGCGTTTTCTGGAAGCATGACTGCCTCCTGCAGCTTGCTGCATATCGCAAGCGACTTTTCGACGTCTACCTCAGCACACAGGCGACGCAGCAGTTTAGATATGCGTGGGTCCTCGGGCAGGTGGATAGACAGTTCAGATCGCTCGTAGAAGTTTTTGACAGAGTTAGTCTGGGCCCAGGAATCGGTCGCGGCATGAGCTAACGGTTCGTGATATTTGAAAGAACCATCCTGATCTCGGTCGCTGCGGGGCGGCAATCCTCTGCCTCGGCCGCCGCGTCCGCCACCTCGCGAGTGCCGAAACTCCGTAACCCGGCCGCGAGGCCGAAAACGCCCGTCTCGGCTCGGCCCGCCAAAAGAAGACGATGCATCATACGATCCAACATAACCTCTGACCTTATCATCCGTGTTTTCTTGGCCGATTTCTTCCCTTTCAAGAACGTCGGGGGGCTCCGACCCCTTCAAGTTTTTGACTTTATTATTTGCAGTGGTTGATAACATCACTAAAATTGTCGCTAGGGGCACAAATATGACCACACATGGCCGAAAAATTACGCAAATTTACGGTCAAAACAGTCGTTTTAAGCCAACACACAACGAAAACGTTACCATAGACGTATTCACATTTTTCTTAAACGTCACAGTAACAGCTGTCAGTATTAGTTGTAAAAATTTCTGAATCAGAAAAATATTATTTTTTAAATCTTTATTTGAGTATTATATAGCTATTTTGATAATACCCAAGATGGTATTACTACCTTACTATATCAAATATTTAGTACTGCATGATTCTGAACTGCATGTTATTTGAAAAAGAATTGAATTAAACAAAAGCATAGACATTATGTAGAACGGTTCCAGAATTCCTAAACTAGGATTAGATGTCACAACAAATTAACATAACCTCAAATGCTATAAAGGCATGTATTGCTTTTTTCCATATATAAATAATGAATTATTAAGCTAAAGGAATAAACACAATTACTTGAAAACAAAATCATGAAGTCTAGTAAACGCCCTCTTATTTTCAAAGGTATGTTTTTGAAATGAATACTTATTCAGTCTCCAGTAGTTGAATAAATTTCATAATATTATTTTTTATAACGCAATATTTGGTTTCAGCTTTAGCACTGAAAGTTTCGGATGATTCAGAGGCTGGCCATACAATCTATATTAAAGAGCATGCGGTAAGGGATCACACGGAAGACCGACCTCAAGGCAGAACTCTGTTCGTTGTGAACATCCCTCCTTATGTTGATGAAGATGGAATCAAAAACGCATTTCGCAACGCTGGCATTGTAAAATCAGTTGCCCTTTTAGAAAAACCGGGTCCGTCCGAGACAAAAACCATAGATAAGTTCCTGCCTTCAACACAGAATCCCACATTCAAGGTGGGCTATGTAGTATTTGCTAAAGTGTCTCAGTTAGACAAAGCTTTAGCTCTTACAGAGCTTGCGCCCATCAACTCTGACAAACATCAAATTAAATGTGGTATGAAGAAGTGGGTAGAGGAGTACAATAACTCCATCCTGCTGGCAAAAGATCTTAAAGAAAAAGTAGAGGCATTTATGAAAAAACATGATGAGAAAACTAAACAAGCAGATGATAAAGAAAAGAAGTTAGAAGAAGAGGATGGTGATGGTTGGATCACAGTCACCAAGAAGGGCAAAGTTCAGAGCTTTGCTCGCTCTGAGAAAGTAGAGAACAAAGTCATGGCTAAAGAAGAGAAAAACAAGAAGCGGAAAGAATTGAAAAACTTCTACACCTTCCAGATTAGAGAGACAAAAATGAAGCATGTTGTAGCATTACGTCAGAAGTTTGAAGAGGATAAGAAGAAAATAGCTCAGATTAAACAGAGTCGTAGGTTTAAGCCTTTTTAAGTAAACTAATTCAGTAACAAATTCTTTGCATTTATATTTACAAAGCCTGTTTTCCATAATCCAAAAGAACTAATAAATTATTATATACGTATACACTTTTACATCTGTGTAGGCCTAGCACATGAAGGGTGCAACAGTATTGCAGGATGAGATAGACTACCCATCCCTCTAATCTAATCTTATCATTAATATTTCTCATTATCTAGGAACTGGCACTTACGTCGAATCGCGTTCTGTTTGTATTGTAACATCTTGAGCAACGACATTGGCACCATAGACAATAAGGTCCCTTTTCATAGATAATGTCACATATAGTTAAAAAAGGACAGGTAGTCTATCTCCCCGAGAAATACTGTCATGCGTCGCACCCTTTTTATTTAATTGAAATAGGTACTAAGAAAATGGAAATTATAATGACTTAAATAACAAAACCCTGATTAACCCAATTTGGACATATGGCGTACAACTATGGGGCGCTGCCAGCGCAACAAACCTTACAGTGCAGATATCAAATGCACCATGGTTTCTCAAAGCATCGAAGCTTAACGAAATTCTCAATATGCTAACGATTAAACGAAAAATTGCTTGTTATGTGATAAACAGAGCCCGGAAAATCAAAACACTGTCGCAATCAAACTACTGATAGAAACATTTTTTTATCGATATCGAGTAAGTTTTGTCCAAAAAAAATCGTACCGATATGTTTAGGTACATTATTTTTTAATCATTTACGCCAAACGCAAAATAAGTGGTAAGTTAAGGGTTTGTTTTATATGTGTTATTTCATCTAAAACGCAACGTAACTTATATTTCATATAAGTAATATTTAATCCTTCCCTTTTGACTTGGCCGTAGTCGGATGACAAAAAGGTGATCAACCTCATTGAAAACAATTGAGAACTTCAGAAAATTAGTAATCCATAAGACATCGATGAACTCGATATTGATAAAAAAATGTTTCTAAAACTAGTTTGATTGCGACAGTCTTTTGTTTTGCTATAGATTTTCCGGGCTCTGGTGATAAACACAAAGCAAGACTACTAAAGAACCCAAACCAACTTGCGGGGCAACTTGCCGAATTAAGTGGTGGGCATGTTAGTGACTACATAAATAAAAGGGCTGTACCATGACATGTAAACCACCCTCATCACATCTCTATAGCTAACAGTGCTGATCGCATATTGATTAAATGAAAAAAAAAACTTCATTAAATAGTCTTTAATCTGTACTTATTTACATAATGCAAAAAGCATTCATTTGCATAACTTAATTTAAATTACTTTGTATACCTAATAGCAGGGACTTAACCATTTTAAAAATTCGAAATGAGAACATGATAATGATAATAATTAGGCCAACCAACTATTATCTTGCTGTTCCAACAAGCGATGTTATTAATGCAATTTAAAAATTAAAATCAGGTCTTAAAACAGTTGTCCAGTGGACTAGCACTAATGGCAACAAGTCATAGGGAAAAATTGATTCATCCAATTAGTAATTATGTATGAGATATGTGTCATTAACCAGGAAAAGGGACCTTATTGTCGATGGCACTTACGTCGAATCGCGTTGCGTTTGTATTGTTCGTCTTGAACTACGACATAAGCGCCATCGACAATAAGGTCCCTTTTCATAGATAATGTCACATATGATTATGCAAAAATAAATATCATAAATGGTAATAGTGGAAATGGTACACGACAAAAAAACGAAGAATACGGCTTTTGCTGAACCAAAGATTTCCTTTGGCAGGATTGATCTTTGGATCCCTAAGATAGGTTTACGAAGTGGATCCACCTGAATTTTTCATGCAGGTGGGGGGAGGGGGGGTTTTTAGCCTTAACAAAGTCTGAGGTTAATAACTGCGTAGGGTTTAGGTAAATAGTCGAGTTTGGTATCATTTTCGATTAAATCGAATGTCTAAATGTCAGTTCTGGAATAATATTTAGGTCATCATCATCATCATCATGTCTGCCAAACGTCTACTGCTAGAACGACCCCCCAGAACGACCCAAGAAGACCGATCCTGCGCCTTCCACATCCAGCGGTATCCCGCGACTCTAACTAGGTTGTCGGTCCACCTTGTGGGAGGCCTACCTACGCTGCGTCTTCCAGTTCGTGGTCGCCAGTCCAGAACTTTTTCGCCCCAAAGGCCATCGGTTCTGCTCGCATTGTGCCCCGCCCACTGTCACTTAAGTTTGGCGATTCGGAGAGCTATATCGGTAACCTTGGTTCTACTGCGGATGAAATCATTCCTTTCAGCACGTTTCAGCACCATATGTCATCACTGGCAACACACACTGGTCGAAGACCTTCGTCTTGAGACACTGCGGGATATTGAAAGAAAAGATGTGTTGTAGCTTCCCCAACGCTGCCCAGCCGAGTCGGATTCGACGATTGACCTCCTTCTCGAAGTTGGATCTTCCTAACTGGATAGTTTGACCTAGGTATATATACTCATCTACAACTTCGAGTGTAACGTCTCTGATTACAATGGGAGTTGGTACGACATGGGCATTCGACATGGCAGGGCATGGCATTTTTGTCTTGTCCATGTTCATCCTTAGACCAACTCACTCAGAGGCATTACTGAGGTCATCTAACATTATGCTCAAATCCTCCATGGTCTCAGCCAAGACTACGATATCGTCGGCAAATCGAAAGTGAGTGATGTACTCGCCGTTGATGTTGGTGCCTTTCCTCCTCCAGTTCAGAGTCTTGAAAACGTCCTCCAGTGCAGCAGTGAACAACTTTGGAGAGATAACATCTCCTTGTCTGACCCCACGCTGCAGTGGAATAGGTTTCGAGCTCCGGTTCTGAAGTCGGACTGACATGGTGGCGTTCTCGTACAAACACTTCAGCACTCCGATATAGCGGTAGTCCACTTGGCACCGTTGGAAGGATTGTAGGACAGCCCAGGTTTCGATCGAATCAAAGGCTTTCTCGTAGTCCACAAACGCCAAACAGAGGAGCAAGTTATATTGACTGAGGAGTCAGTCTTCTGTATAACTTGACGTAGCGTATGTATGTGGTCTACGGTACTACTACTTCGGAAACCGGCTTGTTCGGGAGGCTGGAAGTTATCTAACTGGCGTGCGAGTTGATTCGTAATGACCCTTGAAAACAGCTTGTAGACATGGCTCAAAAGTGAGATGGGTCGATAGTTCTTTAATAAAGCGTTGTCGCCTTTTTTGAAGAACACCACCACACTTCTGTGCCATGCTTTTGGCGTTCTCCCTTCCAGTAGGACAGAATTGAAACAGCTTCTGAAGGGCCGTTAGGACCGGTGTACCACCCGCCTTCCGAAGTTCAGCTGTTATTCCGTCCTCATCTGGCGCCTTGTTGTTTTTGAACTGTTTAAGAGCCATTCTAATCTCGTACAAGCAGACGTCCGGGATATCTTCAGTATAGTGCCGGGTTAGTCTGGCTCTAGGGTGTTCCGCCAGATCAACTACGGGTCTGCTAGTTGATGTGTAAAGCTGTCCGTAAAAGCGCTCTATCTCATTCAGAAGCTCAGGTATGGATGAAAAGACCCTACCACCATCAGTTTTCAATCTGGCGAGCTGGCTTTGTCCAATAGACAGGTCCTTCGCGAAAACCTTAGAGCCCTTGTTATATTCAATGGCCTCTTTAATACGATCAGTATTAAATTGGCGCATATCACGGGTAAGGGACTTAGAGATCTGTCTATTGAGCTGCATGTATAATGTCGCATCAACTGAAGATTGTAGGATCATCTCGCTCCTTTCCTTACTGAGCCTCTCAGTAGAGCTAGAGAGCCTTTTAGTTCTACTGCTCCGTTGGGCCTTGAAGAACTTAGACCCGGAGCTGTGGACAGCTTCTACAAACCCGTCGTTGAGTTCGTCCACCTCGCTTCCTAGACAATCGAAACGGTTCCCGAGCTCTAACTGAAAGCTCTCGGGGTTTTGGATTTGGATTGGTGCTGGCCGGAGTGTAGACTTCATCACTCGCGAACGTTCTAGCTTAACACTTATATTCAATGTGCCCCTAATCAGACGGTGAACACTACCGGTCTTAACCGTATTGATCACAGAGACATCATTGAATATATGTTTCTTCGTCGACATGATGAAGTCAATCTCGTTTTTTGTTGCACCATCGGGACTCATCCAGGTCCATTTTTTGTGCTCACGTTTCTTGAAGAAATAGTTCATTATATAGAGTCCTTCTTTCTTCAAGAAACCAGCCAGTAGATGGCCCCGGTGGTTCCGACGTCCGTATCCAAATTGCCCCCCTCTCATCTCTGCGCCGTCTCTCTTGCCCAGTTTCGCGTTGAAATCCCCCATGTATATTTATGTTCGAATAACTTTCGCTTTTAATTCGCTTGCGGGGATGATTAGAATTGGATCCAGAGGTATTGGGGGACGAGGGCTAGGAATCATTGTGCCATATTTTTTTATTTTTTTGTATTAGTTTTTTTTTTAATAAATACTCTAATGTTATTTATTTTTTTTTTTTTACGTAGTTTAACATATTTATCGTGCAAATATGAGTCCTAAAATGAATTTGGCACCCTTAAGTCATACGAATATGGTACCAAACTTGGAATAGTAGCATAATTAATGCCTCTATAAATATTGAGACCTTATTTTCCTCCAGAGCAGAAGCTGCCAAAACCTCAAAAAACTAACATCAAAAATCGCGGTGGCTCCACTTCTTAAATCCATCCTTAGGCCTTAAGGACCAATCCTACCAAAGGAAATCTTTGGTTCAGCAATAGCCGTATAATTTACCGTACAGACGCAACTATAAGGCCAAAATATGAACATTATAGCTAATTGATTCTATTGAGGCCAAAATTAAAAAATATAATTTAGTTCGATGTAGTTTAAAAAAAAACTACTAACGTTCTATGTGTTTTTGGGAAATGAAGTTGAATATTGACTTTACGTAACTTTAAATTTGCTTAATTGTTCATTTTAAAACCTACTCTAACTACACTGTTAAATTCTTTCACATATGTTTCAATTAATGTCAACAGTTCCTTGTCAGCAAAGCTGTCTATGTGTTTGTATGACTATCCGTAGCAGCCTGTTTTCAGGGAGGGAGTCCAGAGTTGCTAGAAGATGGTTGGTGTTACCGTAGACACAGCCCGAGGAGAGGGCTACTTGCACGGCTTGTCCTAGGCGGTCTAAGCATTCCTGTAGAATGAAAAACTAAAATTATTATTGCCAATTTCTTTTTTTTTTATATATGAACGAAAACCGGGAAGGAGAATTAATAGTATTTTATTTTGCTGCAAAGTTTGTTTTGTCACGCCTCGGAGCCCTCTCAACGCACAAAAAATTCCATTTGCCACCACTCGCTCGCTCATAGTTCAAGTTTGGAATATTTCTAGCTCGAGTCTCAATTAATATTGCACGCGAGGGTAAGCACTAAGTTTGCGCGCACGCTTGCATCGTGCTCCCCCCCCCCCCCTTACCTGCAGCTTGTCGCCCCCCTGCGGCCGTGTGCCCCCCCTCCCCCCTAACTGCAGCTGTTCACCCCCCTGCGGCCCCCCGCCCCCCTACCTGCAGCTTGTCGTCCGCCTGCGGGCGCGCGCCGGCCGCCCGCAGCAGCTGCGCGCGCGCCTGCAGCGCCGGCGCCGCGGCCGCCAGCGCCGCCGCGTGCACCCCGCCCCGCCCCCGCCCGCCCCGCGCCGCCCGCGCAGGCTGTGCAGCACTCCTGATCACGATGGAGTTTATAATATAGTACATTTCGATACTAGTGAAAAAAAATTTTTTTTCGACGAGGGTGAAAGTTGGAGCCCGAGTGAAACGAGGGTGACAATCACCCGAGTCTTAAAGAAGTTTTTACACGAGTATCGAACCTAATTTTTCATAGCAAGTGCCTTAAAAAGTGAAATTTACGAAGCGTGCGAAAAGTGCACTTTTTACGCACTAGTTAGGAAAATTTAATTATGCTAAATATTAATTGACTTAATTGACAAAGGAACAAAAATATATACCAGATTTACATAGATGATTTTGGAGTTATGTGTAGAGATGTGCCGACTAGGTAGGTTTTGGCCCCTACCCGGCTAGCTTACTAGTCGGTGCTCAGAAGGCTGAATAAGTAACTACGACTAACCGCTTCGGTCGAGTTCAGGCATAATCGGGAACGATCAGGTAGTCTAGTTCGCCACGACACATGAGGGCCGCGAACATCGCAGTTTAAAAAATCATGCATTCTCTATGACTCTAATCGAGGCATAATTAGAGTGCCAGAGATATTAATCGTTCAAAGTAAGCTAATTTCGATAGGCCTATGGTTTTGCATTCGTGTTTTGATTAATTCGCATCCATACATGTTTCATTTATTATTGCCTAATACATACTCGTTCAATAAACGAATGCTGAATATTACTTCTAAAAGAAAATCACGCGTGTGGACGTTGTTTGACGACATTGAATGTGATTTATTTAAAATGAGCTCTACTTATTTACCGTGGTCACTGGATAAAATCGCTAAACTTCAAGTATATCTAAGGCGGATGTCACACTGCTGCGGATTTCGTATGCGAGGACGGGGTGGGAAAGAAATAGCGCATTGCGTTTCCATAGCGCTGTCTTGTTTACGCTCCGTCACCGCATTCGAAACTCGCAGCAGTGTGAAAACCGCCTAACCATATAAATAATAAACATAGTGACTTAGTGAGTCAGTTAGATTATAAGCACCGATTAATATATATTTTTTACAAATTAACAATGAGTAAGGAGTTATTTGTATCAATTCAATTCATTAAAAATAAAAAATGAATTAAGTAAGCAAATAGTTTGAAGACTTACCTAAATGAAGCTTAATGTACAACTCTGACTCTGTTAACACTTTAGCTGGTACTGGTTTAATAAGAGACAGGTTCTCCCCTTCAATCTTGATCTTTTTTGGAGGTGACACTTCCACCATTTCTGAGTCTGTAAAGTGCATTACATTTGTTACAGAACTAAATACATGTAAATAAATAAATAAATATTACAGGACACCCTTACGCAAATTGACTGAGCCACACGCTAAGCGAAAAGCTTGTGTTGTAGGTACTCAGCCAACGGTATATATAATATACAAATACTTAAAATACATATACAAACTCCCATGACTCAGACAAGTGCCTAAAGACACTCAATATGACAGAATTGTAGTACAATAATACAGAAATCCACTAAGTGTATCCCTTATATATCATTAAATTGTCGAAAAGGCCTTTGCGCGCTGGCTCAATCCGGCTGCGCAGACGTCTCCCAAATGTCCGGAACACCATTGTTCCGTGTACGGAAATGACATGTGAATACTAAATTTACTTAATCTAAAGTAAAATACACCATATATAAAAAGCCCCAGCTGCATGTTTGCAATGAATCTGGTGGCATTCCTAAAATAATTACCTAAATTAAAGAACAGTCAAAATTGATAATGACTTTATTCTGTGTACTAGACTAGGAGGAATAATGACTGGGCACGCATCCGCTAGTGCGGGACAAATATATTGTCGCTTTTGCAGTCCAAAATGTAAACAGGCCACTCTTTATAACAAATATATTAGCTTATTCTGTATTAATTACCGCAACTTTGGTTGAAAACATAAGAAAACTCCAATTGTATTTGTTTATATCCCTCCAACTTTCACAGTTCTGAAGGATTCAGTTTGAAAGGGAACAAAAATATGTGAGACTATAACAAGGATGGACGAAAATAGCGCCATCTCTGCCATACCTATGGAAAGTTACATAAGACCACCCTTTTCGATCGTGGTATTATTATACCTACAACTAGCAAAATTCCGAAAAAGGTAAGCAAGTATGAAGTCGGCTTCTTAAAAATAATATTTTTTATTATTTTAATCCCGGTATTTTTTGTGAAAATAATGGTGGTATAGTTTCGGCAAAAGTCTAGTTTTTCTTATCAGAACACGATAGCCGTTATCCTCTTAAACGGATCACTTTTTGTCACACTTTGTTTGTGCTTAATGTATAAAGTTTATAGGAACAACTAAAATAGTCTATTTAAATACTTTAATACATTTGTATGGCTGTTATTCTAATTTTTGGTATTTTGGGTAATCCCGGGAAATGTATTAGTAAAATTAAATTGATACCGCCTCCATACTAGTCAACATCGACGCGGCGTAGGTACTGAGCCCGAAGTTTAGGTATAATAGCTCCCGAGTTTCCGATCCCTGATTATTACTTAGCATGCTCCGACTAGTTAAATGATATGCCTCTAGTACTAGAATACTTCTATGGTAGAAATAGTTTATAAGATAGTTGTGTTATACCCGTATCTGTGTAAAGTGGTGCTAATGTACACCAATGCACGAGTCCTGCCAGCGGCGTCACTGCCGCCATAGGAATAGATCCGGGAGGCAACTGGGGAGGGTTGTTCTGTGCGGAGAGGCATAGAGTTGGATTTGAGTACACCTGCAAAAGCCAAATGATACAATGATAACAACTTTTATGAACTTTAATGATTTTTGAATAGGTTAATTTTGTTAGTCCCCACTAAAATCTTAAGAAATTTTAAACAGAAAACTATTATGAGATTCAACCATATTAATTGTATAAATGTGTTTCTCAAGTTTTATAGTCAAATATTGCTCAACATGTTTCACTCCATAACAAGGAGCATAATCATGAGCTGTTCACATCGGCCGACAGACATTCTGCGTGAGTTACCTGTTTCTATACAATTAAATCTCAAGAAATTAAAAAATATACATTTTTGTTTTTCTCATTTGTTCTCATGTTCTGTTGTTTGGAATGTTTAGTTTTACATGCATGCATATCAAAAAAAATATAATAAAGGAATAAAAAAAATGTTCATATACATTCCAAAACTATGTATTCATCATTACAAACATGTCAAAAAAAGCTACTGCACGCAAAAGCTACTGCACAGATGCCACATCACCATATTTCGCTCAGTGGTCCGTGACATATATATATGACATATGTCTTTGGTGTGGAAAAAGGTCACAATTTAGCTTGGAATGAATGTGCCACTCTAAAACCCCAGACGAGAAATTTCAAAACCTTAAACCGCTTCTTTGGCAAAGGCAGTAGATAGTAATAAGTACCCACCCAAGATGTGATTACTTCCAGTAGGTTTTTAGGCGGGAGTTTCCTTACACCTTGTATTTCTTGCATGTACAATTCAGTTACAGCAGTAATGAAGTTGGCAACAAACTGAGGTGCACTGGAGGCTAGAGACTTGAGTGCGGTTTGGTTGAAAGTGTTCAAGTGAAAGTGGTCTCTTATGATGTATTCTACTAGCTGCAGGGATGGTGAGGATGAACAGCCCATTTGCTGCAACCACACACCTACTGCTAGTAATACCTGGAGACAAAGTAAACGTGTGGTAATCTGTGCTCTGCAATATATTTCACTTATAGCAAACTATTATAAACTTAATGATGGTAAACAATAAATAATGAAGTAAGTCTCAAAATCCTTAAGCTCATTTAAACAGCTAAGTCACAATCCTATTGTTTAATTTGTGACATTATCTATGAAAAGGAAGGTCCCCGTTGTTTAAGATACCGCAATACAAATACGAAGCGGTTCGACGTAAGCACCATCGACAATAAGGTTCCTTTTGCTAGATAATGTCACATTTAGTCAAAGTTTTAACACAAAACAGAATACTCACGGAGGTACTGGAAGCTGATACAGCCATACTAGCAAGTATACTTAATATTTTCAGTCTCTTCTGAGTATCTACGCCTCCAAACAAAGACAAGAATATTGTGTTCTTAGTGGTCTCATTAGTGCAGCTGCATAAATACTGGCAGATCACATCAATAAGCTGTAGTTCCTGAAGTGGATTCAAACCCCTGCGGTCCCCGCGGCGTGTGGACTCGCAAAATATAAATTCGGAAATGATCTCCATGGCTACATCTACTTGCTTGCTACTGGGGGCTGTACGACCGGCTAGCAGTTGTTCTGAAAATAATAATTTTAATAAGTATTCGCATCAGGAAGATTATTCTATTCTAATAACAAGGATATTTTACCTATTTTTATAAGAGCTTCTTTCGCACATTGAGGAAATTCATATTTCCTTAATGAATGCTTTAGGTCGGACATGGACATTTTGTTGGTTTAATTGGTTAAAAATAGAAACGAAAACAGCGTCTCGGGCCGCATACACCACTGCATACGGTGGATTTGACATTGACAAATAATGACAATTGACGGTGATGTCCGTGATTGACGTTTATAAACCGAATTTTAATCTGTTGAAGAAAATGTTAAAAACATGCAGTCGCCGGTAAAAATATTAATGTCTAAGTTGGCCAACTGTGGTTTACTTGGTTTGGTACTTTAATATGAGTCCTTTATTACCTGTGGTAATAAAAAAACACCACTGTCAGATATATTATGTCAACGTCAACGCTGTTTAGTGTATCGATGTCTATCGATGTGCATTGCAAGCAATTCTTTATAATTTTCTGTATAAATAATCTTAAGTTTACCATTCCTAATGGAGGTCCTAGTCGCTAATGTAGACCACATCAAATTTGACATAGATTTTGCGTTAGACGAGCAATATGGGGCTTTACCGTTACCATTTCCCGGGATGGATAGTAAGTGGCATTATACACTATTAAAACAATGATTTTAGTCACATGCTCACACAATTAAACTCTAGGTCACATATTTAACATCATCTCTAATAATTTTTCAGAGTCCACAGCAGCAGTATGCGAATTTTATAGTCAACCTACCGGGTGTACAAATGGGCCGCAATGTCCGTACAGACATGTCCGAGGCGACCGCACAGTTGTGTGCAAGCACTGGCTCCGCGGACTGTGCAAGAAGGGAGACCAGTGTGAATTCCTCCACGAGTATGACATGTCCAAAATGCCGGAGTGCTACTTCTACGCCCGATTTAATGCATGTCACAATAAGGAATGCCCGTTCCTGCATATAGATCCGGAGAGCAAGATCAAAGACTGCCCCTGGTAAGCGATACTTAGCAGTGCATTATTTCTAATAACTGTTTTTTTTTATTTATATCATGTCCTCTTTCTAACAACCTCTTCCAATCTAAGCTGGGTAGCAATGGCCTTCTAAGGTAGGTACCACTACTCTCAGTACTTGATAAGGTTTTAATCACATATGGCAAGATCTTGAGGACAGTTTTGTTAAACCTTGGGTGTTCTTTGGTCTAATTGCACCTCTTCTAGAGCTTGTTCAACCATTTCCAGAAGTACCGGCAGTGTTGATCAGGTGAAGTTTGCAAATAAGCTTAGCAAATTGTTATTTTCCTTGCCAATGTAGTTATTGTAGACTAAACTTGATTAATTAAGATCTAAGCAAAATCCTGTAATATTCATACCTAGTAACTTTCAAGTTACAACATTAAATAAAACTTGGGTTAAATTGTGGCACGGACTGGGACTAAATAAAAAGTATGCCTTACAACTATGTAGCCCATACTTTAAAAAGTATATTGAGATGTTGGAAAAAGTAAAACATAGTTTTACAAAGTTAACAAGGCAACTCAAAAGCCCTATGAGGAAAGACTGCAAGTTCTGCAGCTCCCTTGAAACAGTGCACAGAGCGAGAAGACCTGATTGAGGACAGGGCACTATGACCTCAAAGCCTTCCACAAAAAGTTTGAATAGAACTATTTGGCGATCAAATTAACCATCCTTGTACATAACATGTATAAGGCTTGAGATTCTTCCACACGTATTTCCAACAGAAGATTTTCTTCTACCACCTTTTGAGGTACCAGGCCCGGGGTGCTTAATTTTTTTTTAAATCCAAACATAAACTTTAAAATTATAATGTTAAATACTGGGGTTAAAAACTATATAGGTACATACTAAACTTACGCACGCAAGTCCCGCGAAACGCCACTACCAATTCCTATCACTGGTTATTTACGTTTTTTTTTTGGTGTTAAATGCTATTCAGAATCACAAGCTTTTGCTATACTACAATAGGAAAACAATTGTCCCAATTTCTTATTCCCTACTGTGTTACGATCTTACATATATTTGACGACCGGTCTGGCCTAGTGGGTAGTGACCCTGCCTATGAAGCCAATGGTCCTGGGTTCGAATCCCAGTCAGGGCATTTATTTGTGTGATGAGCACAGATATTTGTTCCTGAGTCATGGGTGTTTTCTATGTATTTAAGTATTTATACGTATCTATCTATTATATATATCGTCGTCTAGTACCTACAACACAAGCCTTACTGAGCTTACCGTAGGGACTAGGTCGATTTGTGTCAAGTGTCCCGAAATATTTATTTATTTATTTTGTATGGCTAACACATGACTAAAATAAAAAGACAAAATCTTTTGCAAATGTAATGGAAAAAGCTTGTGATTCTGAGTAGAAACATCATAAGAATAAAAAACACATTTGTTATTATACTCGCCGCCAGTCCGAGACGTGTTTACATGTAGTAGCGCTCTACGTGCAATGCAGGTCACATAAAACGGACTGGCGGCTTCGTATAATTAAGATAGAACTTCACTTAGGTAAGTTCGTTTAATCTTATAATTATATGTTTCTCCGACTCTTCGCTATGAGACCGTTCGCGGAAAGAACTATCGTTAAAGAATTATGGTTAATTAGATCGCCGAATCAACCTGACACATGGCGCATATGGATAATTCTGATTTCTCTTTATTTTTATTATGCAGAAACGTCTGCTAGCGAATATCTTCGATATTTCAATCGAAAGAAAATAGGAAAATTTGACTTTCGGAGCGGGACTTGAACCCACAACCACTGGACCACTAGCCCAGTGCACTTCCAATTGTGCTATCCGAGTACCGCTTAGACTTGTCAAATTTTTCTATCTTATGCTTCGTGGTATACGTCATCATGGGTGACGTGTAGTCACATCTACCGTCAGCGTGTTGAACACTTAACGGCATCGAATCGAATCTGATTTCTCTGTCAAAATTTTTGGTAGATTCAACGGCATTCTTTATAAAATACTAGCTGTCCCGGCGAATTTTGCACCGCCAGAAGGTGTATAAAGTCTATTTTGTGATTTTCTTTTTTAAATTAAAAATTTTGGCCAAGACGATCACAACGAACTCAAAATCGTCCAAATCGGTTCAGCCGTTCTCGAGTCATAAATAAATAAATAAATATTTCAGGACAATTCGACACAAATCGACCTAGTCCTACGGTAAGCTCAGTAAGGCTTGTGTTGTAGGTACTAGACGACGATATATATAATAGATAGATACATATAAATACTTAAATACATAGAAAACACCCATGACTCAGGAACAAATATTTGTGCTCATCACAAATAAATGCCCTGACTGGGAATCGAACCCAGGACCATCGGCTTCATAGGCAGGGTCACTACCCACTAGGCCAGATCGGTCGTCAATAAAAGCCGGAACTAACACAACATTCTTTTATTAATATAGATAGATAGATTGTAATCAGAGTGCTAACCTCGGCGTTTCTTAATGACCCACGCGTGTACACACATCGACACTCTTAAGGCTTGGTCACATAGGGCGCGTTTTGTGGCGTGGCGCAGCGGGGCGCGACGATGCCGTCCGAATGTGTGCCTTATTTCGTTCGTAAAACGCGCCCATCTGCCCAAACCTTTAACTGTACATCGGTGGACTTTACGCCTTATGTAATAAGGTCTACCAATGTATAGCTAGGAGTGTTGTTGACTGTACGAAAGAGGAAATCAAAGCGTTTTGTATGAATAATGTGAACATACGAATTTTCGTATGTTACAGGTACGACCGCGGCTTCTGCCGGCACGGGCCGCACTGCCGGCACCGCCACGTGCGCCGCGTGCTGTGCACCAACTACCTGGCCGGGCTGTGTCCCGAGGGCTCGTCCTGCAAGTACATGCACCCGCGCTTCGAGCTGCCCGCGCCGCCCGAGCAGGCCAAGGACGCCAAGCGGCTGCCCGTGTGCCACTACTGCTCCGAGGTCGGACATAAGGCGTCGTCCTGTAACAAGATACCGCCCGAGGTAAGGAAATAACACCGACCGACTTACAGTCAGTGTGATTTATGAGAGGTAGGGCACAGCGAAGTACCATGACGCTTGAGTCTGGAACAGTCCAACTGGGGAAGTACCTCCTCCTTACAAAAGACCACAGCCATAATAGCACTGCTACCTTTCAGGTATGTAGTGTTGTATTCCTGCTGGTGAGTAAGGGTCCCGGAGTCCCAACCTCCTTTAAAAGCCGGCAAAGCGCTTGTGACTCCCCTGGTTTTGCGGGGTGCTCATGGGCGACGGTAATTGCTTACCATCAGGCAATCCGTCGGCCCATTTGCCACCTTTGTCATAAAAAAAAGATATACCGGGTGTTATAAAAAACGTGATACAAGATTATCGTGATTTGTAACAATTTTTACTATGGGGTCAACTTTCTAAATTGTAAAAAAAAAACAACCCAATTTTAATGTCATTATACAAACTTGACCCCATAGTAAAAGATGTTCAGAATCGTGAACAGATGCCGGTTTGATAATCTTGTATCACGTTTTTAGGGTTCCGTAGTCAACTAGGAACCCTTATAGTTTCGCCATGTCTGTCCGTCCGTCCGTCCGCGGATAATCTCAGTGACCGTTAGCACTACAAAGCTGAAATTTGGTAGTAATATGTATATCAATCACGCCGACAAAGTGCAAAAATAAAAAGTGGAAAACAATGTTTTCTTAGGGTACCCCCCGTATACGTAAAGTGGGCAGTGATTTTTTACTTCATTCTAATCCTAACGTGTGATATATTGTTGGATAGGTATTTAAAAATGAATAGGGGTTTACTAACATCATTTTTTGATAAAGTCAATATTTTTGGAAATAATCGCTCCTGAAGTAAAAAAAAGTGCGTCCCCCCCCCCTCTAACTTTTGAACCACAAGTTTCAAAAATATGAAAAAAATCTCAAAAGTAGAACTGTACATACACTATCTAGGAAAATTATTTTGAACTTGATAGGTTCAATGGTTTTTGAAAAAAATCTACATATATAAAAATGAACCCCTATTTCTCTTGGTCACGCTATAACTTGCGAACGGCTTTACCGATTTGGCTAATTTTGGTCTTAAAATATTTGTAGTAGCTCAGGGAAGGTTTAAACGGTGAGAATGTATGAAAAAGATCGAGTAATATACTAAAAACTAAAATATTGTCCCATACAAACTAATTAACTCGAAAACTGTAAGCGCCGCAGGATTTCATACAACTTACGCGTTTTTGGTAAAATGGTCTCTACTTTCACTCGAGAAAGACGGAAGCGACGCAAGATTGCATATATCTTAGGCTTTTGCGAGCAAAATAGGTACTTTATATTATTCCAGCACTAAAGCCGTTAAGGTGATAGTTTCTTACAAATTGTTAATAAATTAGCCCTTATTCCCTAAGATATGGCTGTCAAAATCTCTATTGAATGACAAGACACACTTCCTCACTTCAGGCCCGGTACCGCGAAGATCGAAAGTTCGTATATGTCGAGCATTTCTCTATTACTCAAATTAAGGCGCTAAGGGTGACAGAGACAATCGTCCGAAATTTACGAATATCGTTGTTCGCGGTAGCGCCGCCGTTTTATGTATAATTTCGCTTTTAGTTTTAACCGTAAATAAGAATCTGCAGTAATATTTACCGCCCAATGCGACCGTCCCCTCCGTCTTCTTACTACTTTAGATGGGTACTGAGTGTGAGTGAAGTAGTAAGACAAATACGAACATTTCCGAGAAAATACGATAGGAAAGGATTATTCACTACATCTGAGCCCTGAGTGTATGTTTTTAACGTAACGAAACGTCACCATCGTGTTAGTTACCCATATCAGATATCAGTATCACTTACGCATTCGAGACATTTTTTACTTCAAAAGAAACGTACACTAGAGCCTCTGATACTTTAAGCTCGCGCGCATAGTTTACTTAATTTGCCGATAGATGTCGCTGTAGGTGGAAAGCTCATACCCTACATGGCGGTTTTAAGATTCTTTCTGAATAATGGGGTCGGAGCATACATGCCCATACATGCATTAGGTTGAAACTGAAAAATTTTTAACTCTTAAGTGGGAACACTTACTGTGACGGACGAAAACTACGGAATCCTACACTGAGCGTGGCCCGACACGCACTTGGCCGGTTTTTATAACACCCAGTAGTTAGCTACAGTCACTATGGCGAAATATATCGATACACATTCTTACTGCTATATAAATAAAGGTCTGTAATACAATTAAAACTGTTGTGAGCCATGTTACTACTACTTAGTTACAAACGGATAAACTCACGTGTAATTATATCGCACTAGGCGACATGTTTCGAGTAAGCTCTGGTACACTATATAATTACACGTGAGTTTATCCGTTTGTAACTAAGTAAAGGTCTGTAACTATATATTTTGCCATACTGAATCAACTATGTGACTGTACAACTTTATATCATCAATCAATAATACTACACTAATCAACCGAACGAACAAAACGGTGAAAAGAAAAGAAGTTTTTGTTTCTTAATCAGCGGATGTAACCCACCCATTGAGTTTTTCCCTTAGTGTCCTGTTTCCATACAGTCTATACATAAAATCTACTAATTGTTCCAGCAACGCGAAGCAGCCCAACGCCAAGAGGAAGCCCGGTACCGAGCGCTCGGGTACATCAAACCAGTCAACGAGAACGAGAACTCAGACAACCCTCGCATGCAGCGCATGATCCACAAGCCCTTGGAGGAAGTTACTTGCTTCAAATGCGGCACGAAGGGTCACTACGCCAACCGGTGTCCGAAGGGCCATCTCGCGTTCCTATCGAGTCAGAATCAGAATCAGCAAAACCAGAACCAGTGGCTGAGGGACAAACAGCAACAACAGTGATAGTGTTATTTTTTTTATTATGCAGAAGCGTCTGCTAGCGAAGAGTCCCGCTCCGAGTCAAATTTTTCTATTTTTCTTTCGATTTAAATATCGAACAGTGATAGTGTTTATTTTCAGACAATAGTTGTGGAATTTCAGTTCTTCTTGCACGTCATTGGCGCGACTGTATCTTATGAGACTCCCTAAGAGGAATAATGACTGAAGAACGCATCCGCGTGCGCCAGTAATGGACAGAGTTTTTCTGGTTTTTGTAGCCCAAAATGTAACAATTCACTATAGTTTTGCTTTACAGGACATTCTTTATAACAAAAATATTAGCCTATTCTGTGTATTACCGCAACTTTGGTTGGAAACCCAAGAAAACTCCAATTGTATTTTTTTTTTCTTCCATATATGGCTTTCACTTGTTGCCGATTTTAGTGGATTTCGCCAATGTCAGGTAGAGGCTTTTGACTTTTTTAATAGGACGACTGTTCGGTAGTAAATTTGAATTTGTGAAGGGATAGGTTGGGCACCTAAAACAAACATATATTATTGACGACACAGACTTACACATGACGTATACAAACACTCGTGAAAAATAGCGAAAAGCGGATGACATATTGTTAGGCAAGCAACAAAGCGCATGAATGGGAAAAAAAAAAAACTCCCTCTATTATCCATTCTTTCTGTAGGAAGCTATAGATCTCTGCACCTTTTAAGTCACAATTTATTATCTTTCTCAGAAAAGCCTGGACCGCACTATTTGCGTTTTCATCTCTCTTTAGCAATAATTTGGCGGACTGATAGCCGCACGTCCACTCGTTTAGGGAGTGCCCCAATTGTATTTGTTTGTTTCCCTCCAACTTTGACAGTTGTGAAGGGTCCAGTTTGGAGGGGAACAAAAATATGTGAAACTATGACAAGGACGGGCGGAAATAGCGCCGTCTCTGCCATACCTATGAAAAGTTACAGAAGACCATCCCTTTCGATCGTGGTATTATTATTAGCACGCTCTGTCTAGTTAAATGGTATGTCTATGGAAACTCCTCATCTATCTTTCATGAACATGAATAAGACGGGTAGTCAAGTCTATCTCGCCGTGAGATATGTCGCTCTTCCACGTCCATGCGTCGGTGCCTCTGATTAACGTAATTAGAAAAGGATGGGTAGTCTATGCGGCTGTGAGATATAATCGCGCCAATAATGGCCAAGGCCTACTGGTTCGACGAGCGTATAAGAATTGGCATGCCTTCAAAATTCAGACGGCGGTGCCACCGCGAAAAACGATATTCGTAAATTTCGGACTACTGCCTTTGTCACCCTTATGACACCTTAATTGGAGTAAAAGAGAAAGATGCTCGAAATATACGAATAGTTTCTCTATCCTAACCGTAGCGCCATCTGTAGAATGTGCCTGGTTTTATAATGTGTGTATGATCCAATCGCGCTAATGAGTTAGTCTGAAATATAAGAATCTGATTTTGTATATACATTCAAATGCAAGTTCTATAATCTTTGGTTTTTCTTAAATTAAGTATATACATTTCGATTATTTAAAGTTTGCGATTTGTCATTTGACTTATGAAATGATAATGATAATCACCTGCCCTTCTAATATTAGCTACTATTCAGGTACTAAGTGTTGTGATTTTTGTTTTTTAACATTGTAATTAGCATGAATAAGTAAAATATTTAAGTAACATTAAACCTCTATGGTATTTGGTTCTTGGCCGCCATCACAAGTTTAAAAAAAATAAGACTAGGAAAATAGATTAGGCGGTTATGGCGGGAAAGAACGGTTTAAAAAAAAGTTGAGATGTCAAGAAAAAAATAATTAATTAGAGATATATTGGCCGAAATACTGGTGTTGTTACGTGTAAACTAAAATATAATTATTCTATTGAAAAGATTTGGAGTTTTCTTTACATAAGGTATAGTAGCTAGCGTTAGTCGGGCACGTTAACACAGCTGCCATTGATAGCGAAATAATTTCATTCATGGGCCAGGCCGAATCGCAAACTTATTTTAATTCTATCGTAAACATGTCTTTTGAAAGAGATCTTACATTATTACGCGGACAAAATATGACGCGGAATTGCTATATTTGGAATAATTAAATAACAGGGACATTTGAATTTTGAATACAATACTTTTATTTATGATTTAAAATATTTCAACTACAGGGGTATATTTGTTCTGAATTACGTCCCATGTTATTTTGAGAAAGTGTGTTATGCTGTACAGGAATTATAATAGAAATTTTGTAAAAAAGTGCTGCAAGAGTGAAGTACTATGAATGAAGTAACAAAAATATGAATTAAAACTGTCAATAACGTTATCGTTTGTTTTATTTTCCATTCATTAGTTGTTGCTGATGACCTAATTAAGTGATAAGTCGATAACTTTACGTTATCACTTAGACATTGACGTTAAAACTAAAATTGCATAATTGTATACTGGATCGAAGGGGACCACGCAAAGAATACAACTGTTTAAACCCGACCGATTTTAACCATAGCTTCTTAAGCTTAAATGAAGTAAAGAAAGTGGTACAACATGTAGTCCAAAAACACATATTTTTTTAGATAATCGCGATTTTAAGAATTTACCAAGTTGAAAAATCTCAAGTGTAACACACCCTAAGAATGTAAAGTAACTTAAAACGTTTCTGCGCAGAAACACTAAAAACTCTGTTCACACCAATGACGCGTCCGTTGCTATGGTTAAATTACAACAAAGCTCGGTTAGCCAATGACCGATCCCGCGAGTTGCACGGACGCTGACGTTGCCATGGTTAAATTACAACAAAGCTCCAACCCCCCTTAAAGGCCGGCAACGCGCTTGTGACTCATCTGGTGTTGCGGGTGCCTATGGGCGACGGTAATTGCTTACCACCAGGCAATCCGTCTGCTCGTTTGCCGCCTATGTCATAAAAAAGCTCGGTTAGCCAATGACCGATCCCGCCAGTTGCACGGACGCTGACGTTGCTATGGTTACATTATAACAAAGGTTGATTAACCAATGACCGATCACGGTTTTACCGAAAACTGATGCTGCTATGGTTACCTCATAACAATCCCGTCTTAGGTGAAACATTAGATCGTCATCAATGTCAAACTGTCAGAATTTTCGTGGCTAAAGCCCTGAGATCTGTAGAAATGGCGGACTGACCGATAAAAGCCGATTAGTATTACACGACCAAGTTACAAACATTGGTAAGTGGCTCAACAATCCCGGTTTGCGATTGTACCTACCTACATACTTGACATTAGTTGTCATAAAGTAGTAAACAATCCATGACACATTTCATTTCACTGACAGTGCATCGTGTGGAGTCGGTGTGATTCGTTAAGTGTCATGTTTGCTTACTTACTCTGTTTCTCTGTCAGGAGTTGGATTTCTTATTCACACTCTGACCTAAAGATTTGTTCACAATGAAGTGCTAAGCTTAATTTATTTATTTTGATTGAAAAATAAAAAAATAAAAACTGCGTAATTAGGCCTATGTACATATAACATTATTTAATTGTAATATCGTCAGAAATACGTGGTTGAAATCGGTCGGGTTTAAATAGCCCACGCTGTATAATACTAAGGACCATCTCACTATCTTTAGCTTCACCAAAGAGGCACTGGCTCTATGTGCTTCCTTCTCCCAAAAGTGGAACTTTTTTTGGATCCCAACACCTTACGGCTCTCGGTTTGCCTTCGTTTGGGTATTCCGGTCTGTGCCCCTCATTGTTGCCCGTGTGGTTCTGTAGTAGACCGATTAGGGCACCATGGTCTGTTCTGCCAGAGGAGTGCAGGTGGATTCTCCAGGCACGCTGCAATTAATGACATCATCAGTTCGGTCTCTTGCCTTGATCAACGTGCCCGCCATATTGGAGCCAACAGGCATATCTAGAAGCGACGGAATGTCCCTAGTTCCTTGTAGTATGGGGCGGGTGCTAGTGTGAGATGCAACCTGCGTCGACACACCCGTTCCATCTCCAAGTTATTTTTTTGAGGGCGGCAGCTGCTACAACCGCAGCGGAAAATGGTATAATCGACAAATATAGAGGTCTCGGCGCCGAATATTGCTTCGCCCTTTTTAGCTTTGAGACCCTAGATCCTTGGAGCCCTAGCGCTCTGAGTAATTTCCAAGAGACTCAGAGACGCTACAGGGGACCGGAGAGCTGGCAGTTACCTCGCTCAACGCATCTGTCTCGCAGTTTAGCGGGGTAACGCAGCTAGCGTCTTCGACACAATACCGAAGGGACCTTTCTAGATATAGTATACTTAGTTAGTTTTTAGTCATATTATTGTATTATTATTTGAATTAATGTTTATATACTGTTTTTTACTTATCACTAATAAATATATTGTCTTTAGCTTCATAAGAGTCTAAAATGAGCGCATTAGCCCTACATTCGGCTCGAAACGCTCCTAATAAGAACCTATGATGTCACTCCTTCATAGTGGCCCTGTTTAAAGTATGTTATTTGGACCAAACAATAATGCGTTTGTTATTGTGCGTTATACTTACCTATGGTAACTTACCATACAATATTATGTTTCAGTAAAACGTGTAACCGTTTTTATTTGCTTTGCAATATATATTTTTTATTTTTTTCTGATATTGGTCGTTATTCGACTTTTATTGTCACGATACTTAAATCGTAACTGAAATAGTTCAAAATTAAAAAAAAAGCTGTCATAAACGTCAAACGTCATTGTCACATTTTGCTTTTCGTTGCGTCGCGTGCGTCGTGCGTGCTTATCCCGTATTCCCGGTTTTTTTTCACTGTCTCACGTCAAGGAAATAAGAGAACTTCTTGCTTTTAGAAGTAAACGTTTCCCTAAATAATTAGATAAAGTTTCCTCAGTGAAGCGAGTAATCGCGGAGAGGTTGAATTGTTAAAGTAATTTAACTAAAACAACCAACATGGTAAGTCCACGTGTTTATTATTATAATTACTGCAATTCAACTGGAAACATTAATTATTAGTTAATTCCTTTATTCTCTAACTTTGTTGTTATTAGAAACTGACCTTTACATGAATTACAAATTAGTATAAACAAAAAAAAATTGAGGTTATTTTAACCGCGCACATGCGTTTCGTTATCAAACACCAGAACCTAACTGTGACCGAAAAAATAAGTAACTGTCGATTTGTATGAAATAATTTACTCTAATTTTATTTATAGAGCGAAATCGAAGCCGCAGTTAACCCTAAGGCGTACCCGCTGGCCGACGCGCCGTTGACCAGCAAGATGCTGAACCTGGTGCAACAGGCAGCCAACTACAAGCAGCTCCGGAAGGGTGCCAATGAGGCCACTAAGACCTTGAACCGGGGGCTCGCCGAGTTCATTGTCATGGCCGCCGATGCTGAGCCGTTGGAGATTGTACTTCACATTCCACTCCTCTGCGAGGATAAGAATGTTCCATATGTTTTTGTCCGGTCTAAGCAAGCCTTAGGCCGCGCCTGCGGCGTCTCCCGCCCTATTGTGGCCTGCTCCATTACAATTAATGAGGGCTCTCAGCTGAAGCCACAGATTCAGAGTATTCAGCAAGAAATTGAAAGACTATTAGTGTAAGTGTAAATGTGAGATGTATTTTCATAAATATAAGCTTTAAACTCATGTTTGGTTTTATTTTTATTTAGTACAAAAAGATGATAAAATACAATTTAACAATGTAGAACCTGCAAGCCTAATATGGTCAGGTTTTTATCATTTGCAACAAAATCTGTCACACTCTAACAAGTATGCGAGTATGAAAATGATGGATAGTGTGATGAAACTGATGAACAATAAAATGGCAATCATGCAATTTGGTCCGGTCTATGTAGTAGTAATATCTGTATGTCATTTTATTAAACAAAATGAAAAAATAAATCTGCTCCTACAACAAATTAGTGCTTTTATGACTCTCATCACAACACTCGTCGAGAAACTCACAAACCAAAAATGAGTGCCTACAGGCTTGCAACATGGAACATAAACGGATTAGCTCCGAATAAAAGAGAACTTGAACTAGTGATGTCTGAACAGGAACTTGACATTATATTAATATCTGAAGCCCACTGTACGACAGCGTCCAACATCATATTTAAAAATCATCAGTGCTACCTAACACCACACCCAGATGGTACAGGTCATGCAGGTACAGCAATAGTTGTAAAAAAGTCTATTAAACATCATGTCATGCCCGAGTATAGGACAGAATATCTACAAGCCACAACTATTGCAGTAGAAGATGCTGCAGGACACCTGACTGTTTCGGCCGTTTACTGCCCACCTAAGCACAAAATTCGCTGCGAAATGTACGAAGACTATTTCAGTACCCTTGGAAACAGGTTCGTTGCTGGCGGAGACTGGAACGCCAAACATACTTACTGGGGCTCCAGGCTCACAAACACTAGAGGCAGGCAACTGATGAAAACCTTACAGAATATGAACCTCCTGGCAATATCTACCTCTGAACCAACCTACTGGCCTACAGATCCAAAAAAAATCCCTGACCTGCTAGACTTCTTTATATCGAAAGGACTCACCAGGCACTACCTCAAACAAGAACCTTGCTATGATAGTTCCTCGGATCATACACCTGTCTTGCTTACTTTAAGCTCCATGTTAATAGAGCAGAAAGAGCCAGAAGCAATCTACAATAAACACACAGAATGGGGGGAGTTTAACAGCTACCTAGATCAATCTGTCAATCTAAAAGTTTCCCTCAAAACACCGGAGGATATTGAAAACGCAACTAAATACATTACTGTCCTTATTCAAGCAGCATGCTGGTTGTCCACCCCGGATATTAAAAACGACAAAGGGCGTGATAACTATCCACTATCTATCAAAAGCCTTCTCCGAAAAAAGAGGCGGTTGAGGCGGGTCTGGCACCAAACTAGATTAGAGATTGACAAAAATGCATTTGAATATGAAGCAAAAAGGCTGAGAGAAGCGTTAAAAAAGTGGCATGACATCACCTTAGAGACGAAACTTGAGTCCCTAACAGGAACTGCATCAACCAATTACTCTTTGTGGAAGTTTACAAAACACTTAGACCAACCTCTTCTAGCCAAACCACCACTTCGAACTAACACAGGCTGGGCGCGAACTCCACAACAAAAAGCGGACATATTCGCTGATCACTTAGAAAAAGTCTTCTCGCCGAATGATTCAAGCGACACAGACTCTGAAATCGAAATAGAAAAAACACTTAGTCAAGCCTTTCAAATGTCACTCCCGCCTACCCCGGTGACGGTACGTGAAGTCTGGAGGGTAATTAATGACCTGAAAAATAAAAAAGCACCCGGCTTTGATCTTATAACAAAAGAAGTCCTAGTACACTTGCCGAGAAAAGCCGTAGTTTTCCTGACGACGCTATACAATGGAATACTAAGAGTGCAGCACTACCCCAGCTTATGGAAAGTCTCTCAGATACTTATGATTTACAAACCGGGAAAGCCTGCAAATGACGTCACCTCATATAGACCGATTAGTCTTCTACCGATACTGTCGAAAGTTTTTGAAAAACTAGTTCTTGGAAGAATCTCACCTATACTAGAAGAGACTAAAGTCATACCAACACACCAGTTTGGCTTCAGACAAAAACATTCGACGATTGAACAAGCCCATAGAGTTGTCGAGCGTATAAGAAAGTCATTGGAAGAAAAAGAATACTGCTCATCAGCCTTTCTGGATATACAACAGGCCTTTGACAGAGTGTGGCATAAAGGGCTACTCTGCAAGATACGCACATACCTGCCTCACAGCTATTTTAGCTTGTTCCACTCGTACCTATCAGGCCGCCTGTTTCAAGTCAAGGAAGCTGACGAGACCTCTAGGATTCTTGAAATAAGGGCTGGAGTCCCACAGGGCTCAGTTCTAGGTCCCATCCTCTACACAATTTATACGGCGGACCTACCACAAGCAGATGGCATCACCACGGCCACATTTGCAGATGATACTGCCATACTCGCAAGCAACAGGGACCCTGGTATTGCAACGCTTATGCTACAAAACTCTCTGAAAGATATAACGAAATGGCTACAAAAATGGAGGATTAAAGTAAGCGCATCCAAATCTGTGCAAGTTACGTTTACATTAAGAAAAGAAAACTGCCCACCAGTAACCCTCCAAAACTCCACTCTGCCCCATCAAGACAGTGTCCGATACCTAGGATTACATCTTGACAGACGACTTACGTGGAAAAAACACATTAAATCTAAAAGAGAAGAGCTGAGATTCCGGTTTAGAGAATACTACTGGTTACTAGGAAGAAATAGCAAACTGTTGACGGACAACAAACTCCTGATATACAAATCAGTCCTCAAACCAACATGGATGTATGGCATACAACTATGGGGGAGTGCCAGTAACTCCAACATCTCAATAATGCAAAGAATGCAGAATAACATACTACGCACAATAAGCAATGCGCCATGGTTCACGACAAACACTGAAATCCACAAGTACCTGGAAATGAACACAGTTAAGGAAGAAATCATTCACTCAACTAAAGTATACCACCACAGACTAAGGCTCATCCGAATGAGTTGGCAGCAGGGTTGACAGAAAAAAGTTATGAGAAAAGATTAAAAAGAAAAGACATTTTCCCTTAAACATAGATATCAATATAATAAAAAAAAAAAAAAAAGTTTACAGATGAGTAGATGCCCTCAGTGGAGGACACACTCGACAAGTTACAGCACAGCCTCCAACCAATCTGCTTATAGTCTGACTGATTGCAGATAAAAACAAGGAAAAAAAAAAAAAAAAAAAATTTATTAAATTTCGACTTACATATTAACACTTTAACTGTCCATTCGCTTGCGCCACTGACATGAATCTATACAACGTCCGTGCATTTCAGGTGATGCACTAATGTACAGCGCCATCCATTTCTGACGTCAAGTGGACTTGACAGAGATAGTTTGACGGTGCATTATATATAATGCACGGACAGTTATAGGGTTAATTCTCTATACCTCTATGTAGAGATTAATTTTTCACATATAGGTACTGGTTTGCAAAATAATGCAACTTTCCAAATTTACTGTTGCAAATTAAATATTATTTTAAATCTGATATGATAAATAAATCGGCAGATGTAAGAAAATACATTTATTATTGCATGTCATAATAATTTTTGGCCCCAAATAACAATAAATACATCTAAGTTGAGATCAAGTTTGGAAGAATTTTTTCACCCGCAGGTCCCAGTTGCTCTCCCACCGAGACATCTGAAACTTTTGTAGCTCCTTCCTCATATCTGCTGCTACCTGCAAATAAAAAAAATAAAAAATAAAAAAAAAAACATTACCTATTATCCTCTTAAACATTTTCTAACCTCCATAAATACAAAAAAAATCGTATCAAATTTATGGTTTAAAATTTAAAAAAAAATAACATTGAATTAATTAATATGACAGAAAAGTACTTGGGCATTAGGAAGATAGTTAAAAAGAATGAAAGTAAAGTTTATTTTTAACTCGATGTGTATTCACTTTGCTAGCATAAATAAACCAAATCGTTATAACACACATTTTAATTATCTTCAGACAAGCCTAAATTTTGGGCCTTTGGGAGGCTTGCTTCTAGAACCTTATCTATACCTATTGAGCGCCAGACAACAAAGAAATCCGTGACGCCACGCTGTCGCATTTCATTGAGCGAAATTTAATTTAACGGAATCCCCCGTAGGTCCCTACAAAGCTGACGTCCGTAGCCGGCATTGGAGTTTGTGCGATGACAGCTAGAGCCGTCCTTGGCGGTCAAAGGGTTAATGGTAATAATTGATAGTGCTGGTATTATATTATATCGTTCTTCACTGTCTAGATATCAGTCATATCACTATTACGGCCCGGCCATAACAATGCGCGATTTGCGGCGCGGCAAGTCGTCTGTTCGTTGCGTAATGCACTGCGGTTAGTTGGGATCACACGCAATGAACAAATAAAACGCTTGCCGCGCCGCAATTCGCGCAATGTCATGGCCGGGACTTTAGGGTAGAGATTTGAGTAAACTAGCATAGATCTTGAGTCTTTTAAGTCGTTGATTTATCAATTTATGTAATTACCTTGTTTTGCTCTTTGTTGTTAGGAAAGTCTTCAAACCATGCAATAATTCGCTTCGTAAGTTCATCGCTGTTTTTAAACGTGTATCCATTTACACCATCCTCCACTAACTCATTGATACTGAAATGAGAACAGGTAATTTGAAATAGGTAATTGTAGTGGCTGAGCTGTAAGATAACCCTTGTATTTGAGTAATTGTTCTTGATTATTTTTTATTATGCAGAAACGTCTGCTAGCGAATATCTTCGATATTTAAATCGAAGGAAAAATAGAAAAAATTTACTCGCAGCGGGACTTGAACCCACAACCACTGGATCACTAGCCCAGTGCACTACCAATTGTGCTATCCGAGTACCGCTTAGACTTGTCAAATTTCTTATATTTATCCCTCGTCGTATACGTCACCATGGGTGACGTGTAAACACATCTACCGCCAGCGTACTGAACACTTAACGGCATCGAAGTCTCAATTCATATTGAGAATTCATCGATAACAATGTGCTACCCCTTTCTAAATTATTTTTTATTATGCAGAAACGTCTGCTAACGAATATTTTCGATTTTCTTTAATATTTTTCTTTCGATTTAAATAATTGTACTTTTTTTCGTCACTTTTAAAATACCGCGCGACAATTAATTGTTGTTGTTTAATAATTACAAGCATAAACAAATTTTGTTACCTACCAGTTAAACTCATATGCACAAACTGGCAACCCAGCTCCAAACATATCCACCACCTTCATAGGGAGATCTAGACCTGATGAGCTTGTATGCAGACACACGCCCAGGTCCGCACTGGCCACCATGGTGGGGTAATCACCAGCTTCCAGCCATGGAGTGACTACTTTAATATGTTGCCATTGCTTGGAGGTTATCAGGTCTATATAGTGCTGTTTCATTGGGCCTTTGCCAGTTATTACGCATATCAGCTTAGGCAGCTTCTTCACACCAAATGTGGATTCGTAAACTGAAAAATTGTAACGGTCAAGCGGTTATCACGCATTTCGGACGGCGTGGGTAAGAGATGGCGCTTTACCTGTTCATAGCACTGTTTTACGCATAATCCCCAAATTGTCATCATCATGACAAATGCTTTATAACAAAAACATAATAGTTACTGTCACACCTAAAATATATAATTAACGTCATTTTAAGAGTCATGGTCACATATTTTTGAAACATTAAATGTATCCATATTTTCAGATGAAACTAAACATACAGTCTTGTAAGGGTAGGATGCCGTTATTTACTAGTTAACACTTTAACTGTCCCTTCGCTTGCGCCACTGACATGAATCTACACAACGTCCGTGCATTACAGGTGATGCACTAATGTACAGCGCCATCCATTTCTGACGTCACGTGGACTTGACAGAGATAGTTTGACGGTGCATTATATGTAATGCACGGACAGTTATAGGGTTAAAAAGTAGCGTAGCCTGGATTTACCATCCCACACTATTAAATAATAGGTATGGTCAAGGAATTTAATTTCCAATCCATTTAGTACCTTGTCACATTAACAACCAATATAAAAGTCAATAGAAATTGCCTCAAACATTCACTATGACAAGGTACCAAATGGATCGGAAATTAAATTCCTTGACTGTACCTCACACTTGAGTAACAGTACACATACATAAATAATAAATAAATAAATAAATATTGCAGGACAATCTTACACAAATCGATCTAGTCCAACGGTAAGCTCCGTAAGGCTTGTGTTGTAGGTACTATACAACAACATATACAATAGATAGATACATACAAATACTTAAATACATAGAAAACATCCACAACTCAGGAACAAATATCTCTGCTTATCACACAAATAAATGCCCCGACTGGGATTCGAACCCAGGACCATCGGCTTCATAGGCAGGGTCACTACCCACTAGGCCAAACCAGTCGTCAATACAATTTTAAGCTAACATGGTCATTCACATTACAACTAATAAACATGAATTTCATTAGAATTAACTACGAGTAACACATGATAATTGTGCTTTTTTAAGTAGTTTTAAATTATTAAAATTTTGGTTTCATATTTTACTCATGGTACATGTGACTGTATGTAGTTGTGTAGAGTGAATTTGGAATTTACATGAAAATTTGAATATAGAGTGCAGACTGTGTACACACACATTACTATGACAAAGGCAAGATGCTTTAGCTAAGTTTTTCATCTATATTAAGTAATGTTCCTGTTTCAACAGGCCACAGAAGTAAAAAAATCACCTTGAAGTGCTTCCATTAAAATACCAAAGTCTTCATCCGGTGTCCAACTTGTGCTGCTGAACAGTAAACCAGGAGCATCAGCTCTTGTTTCCAACTTATCATTAACAAAGTTGGTAAAAGCAGTCTTGGTGACCATGTCTCCTGCAGGATGGTTGAGCAGTTCCCTCCCTGGGCAGCTAAACTCAGGATACTGCTGACTGATTTTGAGGAACCATTGGTGTTTTTCTTCCAATGTTATTGGATGGAAGATTTTTGGAGGTCTGTCATAGAGGACCGTTGCCCTGAAAAAACATTGCAGAATAATTTAGCTTACCTTGGCTAAATTATTTTTTATTATGCAGAAACATCTGCTAGCGAATGTCTTCAACATTTAAATCGAGAGACAAAATAGAACAATTTGACTCTCAGCAGGACTCAAACCCACAACCACTGGATCACTAGCCCAGTGCACTACCAATTGTGCTATATGAGTATGTACCTTGGATATCAAAGTAAACCCACTTCAACTGTTATATGGACAGTTTCATCACAATCCCTCTGCCCTAGGGGACATAGGATCACTAAAAAGTAAGTAACAGAGTTTCATATCCTGCTGTATATGACACTGTTCTTCTGTTCATATCTATCTTCAATAAAAAATTGTAATGACAATATTAAGTATAGTGTCACTTTTATTCTAAAGGTGTGACATGTGTGTGTGAAAAAACCTTTTGTATGGAAGTAGGTTTCCAATAATTTGCCTTCGGGAACATAATGTTGCATTCTGATATTTAAATCGAAAGAAAAAATATAAAAAATTGACTCAGAGCGGGACTCGAACCCACAACCACTGGATCACTAGATATTCGCTAGCAGACGTTTCTGCATAATAAAAATAATAATGTTGCATTCTCATAAATTTGTTGGTTAACACAATAGTCTGAAATTTTAATTTCAATATTTCTTTTTTCCCTTTAATTTTAACAGTATGCTGATAGATAAATATATTGCTGGAATATTTTTTTTTAACATACTAAGTTCTTCCAGTTTGTGTTCCAATTTGGTCTTCAAATTATTTATTTCATCCTTTATCAAAGATCCATGGACTCAGGAGGTGTCACAAAAAGGCTATCATCATTCCCTGGCTATACTACACAACAAATTATTCAAATAACTTACTCAACACCCCAGTTCTGAAATAAGTCAGACTTCATAGCATATGTCACACACATGTTGTGGCTCGCAGACTGCCCGAAGTACCTCTCCAATGCCGTCGCCAGTCTCAACAGCAACCTGTTTGGCGATGCCAACGCCATTATCGTGTATGCATAGTTATGCCAATCAATCACAAACTTAGTTTTGGTTAACAGGCAGTAAAATCGGCAAACGGGCAATGTGGGGATCGCCGGCGGGTTCTGGCACAGCAGGTAATGGCATTTACCTGTTACAAACAAAGTTAGAAGCAAACTTATCGTCTGCCAAATCGCTTTCAACGCGTACTGGATTATCTTAGGCCCTCGGTTAAATATTAATGGATACAACTTTGTTATCGTAATATGCTCGTGCTCTAATATCTCGGGCAGTGGCTGACTGTCTAAGTACCCGATTATATTTACATTTAGTCCGCTGTTGGCGAGTGATAGAGCGTGATATTGCATTCGTGGGCTTCGCCCGATGTCTCCGAGCACAACCACTTTAGCTGTCTTCCGTGGGTTTTCTGTCATGATCCGCTATTATGTATAGAACTTTTGTTTTGACTGTAAAATCATAAATTTTAGTTTATGAGAAACTTTTTTAAATTAAGGACCGACACGACAGCCAACTGCAATCACAGATTTGACTTTGACAAGACACTTATGTCATGTCAAAGTCAACAGCCGTGGTCCGATTTGGTTTTTGAGCACAGTAATGGTCGGTCTGATTCATTCTTTCAGGACTTAGTCAATGTGGGTAAGACCGGCATACTATATTTTTAAGGGAAGTCCGTCATATGACACTAAATGCCTATGAGATAATGTAGGAAATTGATTGGTAGACGGTCTTTCCAGATAGACGGTCTTACCCACATTTAATCTGTGCCCACATTAACTAACAGAAATCGCGTGACGTCATTGTTGATTTCATTTGACAGCGCTTACTTCTCTGGCGTTACACTCTTGTCAGAGTGGTCGTGGTCATCACGTCGGTATTAACGGCCTTCTTCACAATCCGGCGCCACTCTTCGCGAATTCTCGCTCTTCTCGTGCATTCCTGTAAGGGACCATCGAGAGCCTTCTTGATTTGATCCATTAGATCTGTCCACCTCATTGGGGATCGGCCGCGTGGCCTGGTGCCCTCCATTTTTCCCTGCACAAGTAGGCGCTCAATAGATTCGCACCAGCGTCGCGTGACGTGTCCGAAGAAAGTGAGGATACGTGCTTGTACTATGCTCGTCAATCTCTGTTTGACGCCCAGCTCCCGAAGAATGGAGTCATTCGTTTGAAATTCCTTCCACGATATGCCAAGCATCCTTCTCCAGCACCACATCTCCAGAGTATCAATGCGTCTTCTCTCACTTTCACGTACAGTCCATGTTTCGGCAGCATAAAGGAATATGGGGAATACGAGAGCGCTAACAAGTCTGGTTTTTGTGGCTTTGGTGATGTTTCGGTCCTTCCATATCCTCTTAAACTTATCCATATATTCAGCGCTTACGGTGCTCACGATATCAGGCATGGGCACTGTGAGCGTAATCGTCAAGTTAACACCTGTCTCTGTATAATGCTACAAATCCTTCAATTATATGGGCGGAATGTCATATACACATTTCTAATGGCGCTCGCGTGTATGCAGCAATATTGGAACGGCCGTGAATGTGCTCAGATCGTGATTCGGACCACCGCACTTATTCCAAATAGTTTATATATGCTCAAAGGGATTTTATTCAAAAGATAAATGTAACATATTAATACCTAATAACAAAAATAAATTATACTAATTTAAAATAAAATAAAATGCTAAACTAACTATAAAAAGAATACCCCATCTAGCAAGTCCCTCTGCGGCATGGACCCCATAACGCTGGCTGCGTTACCTCTCTGTACCGCTAGGGCGATACGCTGGGAGAGGTAAGAACCAGCTTTTGGGTCCCCTGTGGTGTTGACCAGCCGCGCCGACAGAGCCATCACGAATTGTTTCGTGTCGTCTGACCAGGGGCCCAGGCCAGGGTCTCAACTGCGAGTACCGCGAACTCGTAATTCTTAAGTAAGGACGAGTAATTAACGATTAATACGCATACGGTACTACTCACGTTTATTTAGTCACTCTCGCGACATGTCACAGTCGACTGACACAGTGCGCGACGGGCCGGTGACGCGAGCGGCGAACCGATCGGACACTCAGCACTCTTAGTGCTTGAAAATGGAGGCCTATGTTCTCCGAAACATGTCGCGCGAGTGACTAAATAAACGTGAGTAGTACCGTATTAATCGTTAATTATTAAATATGTCTCATGTAAGTTTAAATACAAATAAGGACGAGTATTTGCGTGTAAAGTATCGACGCACGTTACGTCCCACACACAGAGTCCCACACCAGCAGAGCTCTGCCCAACCTCCACGGTACCAATGTGGCACCGTCGGGGCGCTTGCCATCGTCTCTTGCCATGCCCACGGGGTCAAGAACTGCGGGCATAGAGACGGTAGCAAGTGAGCGACGAACCAGGTCATTGATTGTACCGTGGCGATAAAAACGGCCGGCGCTCCGAACACATGAGAGGCCATGTCGTCCCAGCTGGTCCATATTATATATGGTTTATATGAAATCAAATAGCTGATATTGGAACGTGCTGTCAGTACTGTCACTGTCAGTGCCATAAATGTCAATAAATCATGTAAGTTGTTGGGTGTAAAATTGTTTACTAGTATTTGGGGGATTGACGTTTGAACCTCAAAATGGCGAAGTCGCCTTGAAAATACATATATTTTTTTTGTTTGTTCAATCGTAGTTTAGTGTGTAATATTGATAGCGTATTATGCAGTGATCTAACGCAGAATTGTGCAGTTAATGAAGAATTGATTTCAAAACGTGTTTCACCACTATTTTGGTCATCACCCGGCAGTCCCGGGGTCACGGCCGCCCCTTAGCTTTCTGTAAAGTCCAGCTACCACTTTACAAAACGCAAGGCCTACTACCGAACAACGTCATGCCCTAAGGGCAAACTTATATGTTATTTATGTTTTACTTGACATTGGCGAAATCATCGATTGATTTATTGATGGAAGCCATATTTTTTTAAAAGAAGAAGAAGAAGAAAATTGTATTTACTTTATGATTTTCCTTCGAAAATATTACAATTTAATTTCCAATAATGTCTAAGGTACTAATAATTAGGCACCTTCCCACGGCATTAACACTTAAAGAAAAAGAGCAACTTTTAAAGCATTTTGGTGCTGAAAAGGTCTGGGAACCCTCTTCCAAAAGGAACTACACGTTCGCCGCTTTTTCTTCAGAACACACGGCTCAGCAGTCACTATACCGACTCCATCAGCTCCAAATTGCTAACAGGAGGCTAGTCGTTGAGTATTCGTTCGAGAAAGAACCAGCGACGCAAAAGAAAGAAGATGATGAGCGTAGCTCTCTCACAACAAAACATGTTAAAGAATTCCTTAGAAGGTTAAACGCTTGGAATCCATCAGTCAATTTCTATCAGCCACCAACGAATTATATAAAATACAAATACCCAGATATATCTCCAAAAATAATTATTAACATTATTCATGCTTTAGTAACTCATAAACCTCTGTATATTCAAACTTTACACTTAATGAACAAAATGTGCTTAAAACCACCTTTCACTGAAAATGATAAGGCTATGGACTATTTCAAGGAAACTTTCAGAGATTTCTTCCTTGATCAAATAATGAATATACCAGTTCCGGATATACCAGTACAATTGGCAGAACCTGAAAGTGAACCGGAATCAGAATTATCAAGTGATGAGATGGAGCATGAAAAACATCACCAGCCAGCATTGAGCAAGAGAAAACATACTCTACCGGTGATGAGAAAAAGGCCCGCAGCAGTTTTAAAAACGGCCGTCTTACCAAAAATTAAGAAAACAGTTGTAAATCAAGAAGATGTATTCGAAATAAACACACCAGTTCAAGAGCCTAAGAAAATATCTCTTGTTGTCCATCAAGATGCATTGCAGAAACCAACCGATGAAACAGAAGTTGTCGGAGAACTAGGGAAGTTTGAGAAAGAGGACGAACCCATTCAGGAAGAGACTCCTGTGGAAGAACCGGATCTACCTACTATAACAAAGAATGAACTGCTACGTAATAGAATATCTCGAAGCGACATGAAAGTTATGAAAGTGTTCAAGAACTACCATCCCGGACAGCCTTCAATGAGGCTTTATATCAAGAATTTAGCGAAGACTGTGACTGAACAGGAGCTGAAAAGAATTTACCGACGTTACATTGAAGGTGTTTCAGAAGAAGAGCAGATAGGATTTGATGTAAGAGTGATGCAAGAGGGCCGAATGAAGGGACAGGCGTTTGTTACATTCCCGTCGGAAAGGATGGCAGAGAAAGCACTTAATGAAACTAATGGCTATATGTTGAAGGAGAAACCAATGGTAGTGCAGTTTGCAAGGGCTGCTAATAAAACTGTCCAATAAAAACTGGCTTTTATTTTATTTATTTTGAATTTTCAATTATCTTATAGAAATAGGTATCTATATATTAAAGAGGCAATGGTTTTTACACATTACATGTCTTTTCTAATTGCAATTTTATCATCATAATTTATCTCATTTTCTTTTTTATGGTATTTATTTCAACTGTACTAATTTACAAAATATAATCTTACAGCGCCAATTCTTGTGAATCGACCCGTAAGTCTTAAACAAAAGAAAATAGCTTCAACCGTAGAGGGCTCAACAATTAACATTCGTGATTAGAATGTTCGAAGTTCACAAAACCGCTCCGACCAACTCCTGTCGAGTAGTAGTAACGTCCCAGTTGTCCATGTTTTTTTAACCTTGATGCACAGAGAGAGAAAAAGATTTTAAATTAATCTCAGTCATGGATAAATGAGGCTTAGGATCGATACAAACGGAGTATAACCCATGTGCAATTTCAGTAGAAACGGTGCAGTCGGCATGCAGTCAGCATGCAGTTCCTATACAAAATTCGGGTGGCATACAATACAGTCCTGTATCCGTCCGTTCGTTAGATAGCCAGCACAGCGGATAAATCGACAAATATCCAAAGTCCAAATTTTTTAAATTCTACGCGAGCAATAATGCCAAACGAATTGAAATAATAACTAATTACAAGTCGTTAGTTAACGACCTGCGATTATTCTTATGTTAATCATTAATTTTGTGTTATTGTAATTAAGTAGTGTTGAAAATTGAGGTATATGTTGTACCTATTACTTAATTCATACTGTATTTATTATTACTGTATTTATTACAACATACAGTCAGCGTCATATAGTTCGTAGCATTCAAAGTACTCAAATAGTTCGGTACACCGGTTTTTGAGTACTTTGGATGCTACGAACTATATGACGCTGACTGTACACACTTTCATGCATGTAACTCAAATAGCAACCGTTTAATTGTCGTGACACAAATGAACTTAAAACTAATTGCAAGTTGCTAACCTTTTGTGGTTAATACTGCGATAGCCAACTCCCGTCTTGCGTGGCGATTACGGCATTAAACCCCCGATGCTGCTTATCGCAGTCTATGGGGGAGGCCCATGTTTAGTAGTGAATGTCCGTGGCTAAAGTAGTCGTAAAGAGTTATCTAGGAAGTAGGTACAATATCTTTCGAGTGAGCAACGTCTATTGACGTCGTCTTATAAAAGTTAAATCAGTGGTCAGTTTAGTGACGACAATTAAGCTTGAAATCTTTATGTAAATCATCTTTATTCGCATTTTTATATTACCATAACACGTAGGTATTATTTATGGATTGAACATAAAACAGTAGATTATATTGAAATTTCATGCTTAATTGTCGTCACTAAACTGACCACTGATTTAATTTTTATTTGACAATTAAGTTAATTGGGTGTCCCTGAAAGTGAAATTGAACTTATACTTCTTAACTACAACTTTATTGAGATCGCTCACCTGAAAGGGATATTTTTGTGATTCACCCATAGAGCAGGCAAAGTTGAGTGATACATGGAGGGCTGTTGGGCAAAGCCAGTTGACGAAGCTGAAGACTGTGGGTTTTGTAGAGGTCGAGAGATCCTATAGGCAGTGGTATACTTATCGATAGAAATACAGGAGCCGTTAGCACCCAGGATCTGAACCAACTCTACACTGCACCAAAAATATCCCAGACATCAGCCTGTACGAGATTAGGATAGCTCTTAAACTGCTTAAGAACAAAGCACTGGGAGATGATGAAATTAGAATTGCTGCTAATTCCTTCATATTCGAGAGTACAACGCCTGAAGTAAGGAACGGGAGTAAATTTTGTTCTATAGAATTGGAGAATAATGTACGGTCAACTAGAAAATTAGTGTTTTTTTTAAATAGTTTATAGCAAGTATTAAGGAAAGTGTCAATAAGCAATTTTTATTTATTAATATTTCTGTGAAATTAAAAAAAATGTTTTGTAATAAGAGTTATATTTCCATTAATTCAATAGAATATGGTAAATCTTCTGCAGTTTCAATTGTTTTACTGTAAAGCAGTTTATGCATGAGTGAAATAGTGCTATTAACAAGACCCAGGTCTTGAATTAAGTCTTTGATGACAGCTAGTGTTTGTTTCAGCACTTCAGTCACCTTCTCGTCTTTCGTCATCAAGTATTGTTGGTAGAAAGCATCTATTAGTACAGTACACCAGTCTAGAAGCTTATTTTCTTCGATTTCCACACCTTTTCCTGTCTTTAGTAAACATGCGATGTACGCTAGTAAGAACAGAGCGTTATCTAGAGATACACTACTCCTTAGATACGTAAGCAAGAATGAATCGCTGACTGTTACCCCAAGGAGATAATCAAGAAGGTTAAACTCCGATACATATTCGGCGTAAGCTGCAACAACTTTGTCACCTATAGGATCATCTGAATCTTGATTTACCCTTTTCATTACATGGTTTATTAAAAGTACAACCACTGATTCAGGGATATCTTTAAACTGCTTTAGAACGTCAATAATAGCTTCACAATCAATGTCTGATTCTTCAAAAATGTTATTAACAACTTGTGCGCAGAGTGTTCTCTCCGATAAACCATTTTTCAATGGTTTGCCATTCCATGTTACAGATTGGGATGAACCCCAATCGGCGATTTCTAAGCAGTCATCTTCAACTATTTCATGCGAGCCTAGTAGGCTTGAAAGCTGACGTTTTTCTTCTACAACATACGGTAGTATTCCAATATGGTTGGAGGCTTCTAGAATGATCCGGTGGTCGAAGCAGTATAGTTTAGCATCGGCGGTATACATTTTCATGGGATATTTGCAGGACCCGATGTTGAGGGTGACATTGTAGGCGACTATGATGGCTCCGTCTCTGTCGACGTTGCTGCCGAAGGCTACGATGTGGTTCTGGCCCATCCAGCCGAGGGACACGCGGGCGGGGGCGGAGACCCACGGTACAGTACCGATAGACTTCCAGGTGCGCTTGAGTAAGTTGTACGCTGTTATTTTTGAGTCACTCCCTAAAATCAGAATTTTATTTGTATCATTATTTGCTGCAGAAAGTTTCTACTTCTAAGGCTCATTCTACTACTATTACTACTAAATCTACCACTCGACTATTTACATATGTAACAATATCAGTAATCCATTATGATGAACCAAAGATTAGAGATTTTGTTGTCTATGGAGAATTTGGAATCTATATTAATTTTAGAAATGTGAATGTAACTGCCTGTCAGTTATCTTTCACTTTTAAATCAATGACCTGGTTTAAATGAAATATGGTATGCAGATACTTATATCACGGAATCAACTCTCTCGATGTAACAAAATCAATCGAAGTACTTAGCTTGTAATGTTTGTAATAAAATATTTGGTATTTTTTGCAGCTATTTAATCCAAAAAGCAATAACCTAACCTAACAGCATACTAATTCTACGCTGAAGATGTCGCGGGCAGGGACTATTCGGAAATTACTTTTTTGCGTGTTATCTTCATTAATCTAAACTGATCGCAATGCATCTCTAATAACTACACCCCGTTATCTTATACTCAGTTTGGGGGCAAGTAATTGGACAGTCACGATAATTTAAGTCGATAAAAGATGAAGTTCAATAACATGTCAAAAGATCTTGGGTCCGATTTTTGAAATACTAACCAAGTGATTTCCACAGGGAATGAATGAGAATTTCTATGAAGATTACTCGGTGACTATTTCAAAAATCGGACCCCAAATTGACGATATTCGATATATATAATTGTCGCCCTCCGATCTGATTAAAGAGAGGAATGTGTTATCCTGAGCGTTCACTAAAGAAGAATTTTAGTTTGACAAATAAGTTTTATAGTTAAATATGTATCGTCTAATTATGTGAAGCAACATCACTATTTTAGATTGCCCCGAAAATGAGCGTTAGATAACGGGGTGTATAAGGTATCGCCACGAGTGTTGAGGCCACGCACACATTCAACATTGCATGTAATGATAGCGAGGTTTTGAAATTAGTGTTCTTTTTTTGTACCGATAGCAAAATAGCAAACAAGATTGATTGATTTTTCCAATTTATTTAGTTACAATTATTTTTTTAAACAAAAATACCCGAATGAATATATTAATCGTAAATTATTTTTTACTTTAAACGTATTTCTGTATTTTGTTGTTTTTACATACATTTTCATGACTTCGTCATTTCGTTATCAAACCTCTTCAGACAATTATCTATTACATTATAATCGGATGAAGATATGTCTAGTGACTAGTAAAACCATTAAAGCATATTTTTATTTTCTGGGTGTTTGTTTTAAGTACCTACCTATTTTTCGAAAATATATAATTCGATCGTGCACTTAAATGTCATAAATAAATAAATAATAAATAAAGTAAAGTACTTTATGTAGCAGTGTGTGTAACCATTCACCTCAACTCTCGTGCCGATACCTATACTAATAACATTAGTAGGTCAAATATAAAACTTACATAGTATGTAAACAGTTTTGTCCGCGGCATGGATGAGTTGGCCGGCGACGTGCACGCCGGGCCGCGTCACAGTCACTCGGTGCAGCTTCGACTTATCCATGTCACCCAGCTCTGCTCTCAGCGGGCACTGTATTATCTGAAACATATCAACATATACGTGAAAAACTTAGCTAAATCACCCGGCCTATGTAGTAGTAATGTGTGTGTACACGCATGTCGGCGTTCTATATTCAAATTTTGACGTTAGTTCCATATTAATTCTCCGCATAACTACATAGACATGTTAAGTCCTTCAGTTATGTTTTATAGCTCACAAAAGGCTCTCAATGATTCGTCATTGTTATTACTAGCTGACGACCATGAACACTGATTTACTTCGTAACCTCTTCACGTCTCTCACCTCCTGGTCTCTCCATAAAACATATACTATTATTTAATACTACATTATTCATATTTACTCTTGCTACATATATGATTTTACTCTACTTAAACATGCTGACAACTACTATTTCGTCAGCAGACAGTCACTTTAACACTTTACGCAAGTACTTCCCAGCAGTGAGTAGGCGCTCACTTTTGGTAATGAAGCATATATTATGCCCTCTTTCCTTGAACGTGCTGAAAACTAATATGTTGTCAGCGTCACTGACAGTTAGTTACCATACAGGATATCTTACCCCATAGTCCTGCCCACTCCTGGCGACGAAACATGTATTGTTCTCTTTCACCTTGAACGTGCTGACAGACACTATTTCATCAGCATCCCTGGCCCGGTACCGCGAACATACGTGTTAGTATATTTCGAGAATCTTTCCCTTTTACTCTGGCCTAGTGGGTAGTGACCCTGCCTATGAAGCCGATGGTCCTGGGTTCGATTTCTAGTCATGGCATTTATTTGTGATGAACACAGATATTTCTTCCTGAGTCATGGGTGTTTTCTATATATTTAAGTATTTATATGTATCTATCTATTATATATATTGTCGTCTAGTACCTACAACACGAGCCTTACTGAGCTTACCGTAGGACTAGGTCGATTTGTGTAAGATTGTCCAGAAACATTTATTTATTTATTTTTATTTTTTTTAATTAAGGCGTGACGAGAGTGACAGAGACAATCGTCCGAAATTTACGAATATCGTGTTTCGCGGTAGCGCCCCTGTCGTATAAATTACCTCATAGTCCTGCTCACTCTTGGCGACGAAGCATATATTGTTCCCTCTCTCCTTAAACGTGCTGACCGCCACAATGTCCTCCGCGTCCCTGACGGTAGCCTTGCCGTCGTACGAGTTGCGGTTCTCGAGCGCGTACATCAAAGACGCACAGTTACCATTAGCGAAGATTATCAGCCCGGGAAGAACACGGTAAATCGGGAGCGGGAACTAAAAAAAAACAGTCCGTAATGTACAAAAGGTATGAAGCAAAAGGAGATAGTACCTACTGCTGCCAAACACATAATGCTCCCCAAGTTGTGTGGAGATAAAACTAAGAAGAATCAGATTGTATGGAAACACTCAGTAGCACCTGGTAAACTTATTATACACTATGACAAATGCGTGGACTTTGGACTTAAAAATACTCATGTCTTTGAAATTAAAAGAAAAAAAATTTTACTGATAAATTAATTCTCAATAAACTCAGGCAGGAGTTATTCGCAAGCTTGCTAACAAGTAGTAGTAGTACTGACATGTGTTGTGCTACCAACAACACATTTTTGTATGCCCTACTGCTTGTGGCTTCTCGTCGCATTTACAATGCCACAGCAGCAATACAGTAGTGATACAAGAGATATAACAGCGCAACTGCATATATATAAATATTAGACTCTTTATTCCAGTCCAAAATAATAAATACTGACGACATCTCTTCTTTCATTCTTTCTTTACTTTATTTGTATACTATCCCTACAGCACATCATTTCCAAAACAAAGACAGGAACCAAGTTTATCCTCTCAGTTTGTGACAACTACAATAAGGAACTGTTATTGGCATTACTGTGACTTAACACCACTCTTATATATGTGCTGGAGGCTTATAATCATGTTGAATTTGTTAAAGCCTGGGAGCTAAATACTCTGGAAGGTAAAGAACCATCAAGGTATGTGAAAGCTTGCATACCAGGATTGGGCAAAGTACAGTATGGGCCAATAATATATCTCCTCTTTTTTGGTATTATATTATTATTCTGGCCTTTACTGTACCACTGCTGGGCAAAATCCTCCCTCACTTATTCCATTATTGGCGGTCTACAGCATACTCCTAAGTCTGGCATTTATTTGTGTGTTTTTATTTGCCTTAATAAATATTGCCTGGTATATGATTATATTTAATTACTCTAGTTGTACACAGATCAATGCAAACTTACCTTGTATTTCTTAATTTTATCCAAATTGTCTGTATCTTCATTCCACATTTTTACAGTATTATTGTTGAAGACACCCACATAGCAACTGTTTTCAGCGTCGTAAATGACCGGTGCCGTAATGTGGTCCTTAGACGTCCATCCTCCAGTTTGCTTTTGATCTGTAAGCTACATTATAGAAAATAATTATATTGTAGATTAGAAAATAACCTCAATACTTTTTTATATATTTCTGAAATACTGTTTTTAAACACATATATGCATTTTCAAGGTACTGATTATTAATTTATATTTGTTGTAACATTTGAAAGGTATTTACCCTGTATTTATTGACCACATTGCGTCCCAACGTAACGATAACAGTTTGTTCCTCTTTATCTTCTGATATTCCAAGGAAGCTCTTTTGGTCAATCAGAGGACATAGCACATAGTAGCTCTGTAATTTGGCCATAATTGATGACAAATCAACACGTTAAATATATTGAAGCATATATTTTACAAAAGAAAAGCACATGGATCTGTTTTGAATGTAAGCATTTCTGTCAAATGTGTCATGAGTGTCATGTCATTTCATATGTCATATATGATAAGTGCTGTCACTGTCAAATCTTGGTTATTTTTATTTAGACAATCACACCGTTTAAAACTATAGCTGGAATTGCCTACATATGGAGTCTGTACGGTCGACAACCCAAGTTTGAATCGAGAAGCAGATAACAAATTTATGACGTGCGTGTAGTAAAAAAGAAAATCTTATATCTGTGGACCCTAACACTATAGAATTACCAAATAAGCCTGCAAAGTCACGTTGCTCGTGAACTTTAAAATAAGTTTGTCAAACGGGATTTGTTTTTGTTAGTGATGTTACATATTGTACATCGAAACCAATTGTGACATTTGTCTGTTCACGATCAAGGTCGTGGTTATCCATTTTATTACATCACATGTATATCTATGAATACTGATTATATACATACAATACTTTACTTATCAATAGTTTAAATTCTACCTTTAGTGTTCGCTCACTTTCTGATTGGAAGTCGGTCGGAGTGCACGTTCTAATAAACCCGTATTCATCATGTCTACAGCTGGAAAAGTGATCAAGTGCCAAGCGGCTGTTGCATGGGAGGCCGGCAAGCCGCTTTCCATCGAAGAAATTGAGGTGGACCCTCCTAAGGCGGGAGAAGTACGCGTCAAGATCACCGCTACCGGCGTGTGCCACACCGATTCTTACACTTTATCCGGAAAGGACCCGGAAGGAGTATTCCCTGTCATTTTGGGGCACGAGGGTGGTGGAATCGTCGAGAGCGTCGGCGAGGGCGTCACCGCGTTCAAGGCCGGCGACCACGTAGTCCCGTTATACGTGCCGCAGTGCAAATCTTGCAAGTTTTGCCTTAGCCCAAAAACTAACCTCTGCCAGAAGATCCGCATCACCCAAGGCCAAGGAGTATTGCCTGATGGCACGCGCCGCTTCCGATGCAAGGGTAAAGAGCTCTACCACTTTATGGGCTGCTCTACTTTCAGTGAATACACAGTTGTCTCCGAAATTTCTCTCTGCAAAGTCAATGAGAAAGCTGCTCTTGACAAGGTCTGCTTGCTCGGTTGCGGTATCCCAACTGGTTACGGCGCAGCTCTGAACACTGCTAAAGTTGAGCCTAGCTCCAACTGTGCTATCTTCGGTCTCGGAGCTGTCGGTTTGGCAGTAGCTCTAGGATGCAAGGCTGCTGGTGCAAAGAGAATTATTGGTATAGACATCAACCCTGACAAGTATGAGGTTGCAAAGAAATTCGGTGTTACCGAATTCGTGAACCCTAAGGACTATGACAAGCCCATCCAGCAAGTTCTTGTTGACTTGACTGATGGTGGTTTGGATTATACCTTTGAGTGCATTGGCAATGTTAATACCATGAGGGCAGCTCTGGAGGCTTGCCACAAAGGCTGGGGAGTGTCTGTGATCATCGGAGTTGCCGCAGCTGGAGAAGAAATTAGCACTCGTCCATTCCAGCTTGTCACTGGCCGCACATGGAAGGGGACGGCTTTTGGAGGTTACAAGAGCATTGACAGCGTACCTAAGCTTGTGGAGGAGTACCTATCCAACAAACTGCCTATTGACCAGTTTGTGACCCACAATGTGCCTTTGAAGGAGATCAATGAAGCGTTCCACTTGATGCACACGGGCAAGTCCATCCGTGCTGTGGTTCATCTTTAACTTGTAATTTTGGTTTTGCGTTAAGCACTCTGTGTAAGAAACAAGTTATACTCTCACATATACACCTATAAAAATACAATATATGCATTTACCAGTATAAGTTTTGTATAAGCAATTTGTTGTTAAACATTAATATTTTTTCAACTATCTTTTGTTTTATTGCCAAAGCCCAAACCAGGGATTTCTCAGGTTCATCAATAAGTACTTAAAGGCAGGTTATAGAGTTCAGCTTAAACTATTAGGTTATTTGGTTGAAATTTGTAGAAATAATTGATTTCACATGTCTAAAAATACTTTCGACATTATTACATGCACAAAAGTCAAGGTGAAACTGTAACCTGCCTATCGACAATAGGTTACGTAAGTGGCGATACGTATTTACTAATTAACAAAACACTTGTAGGAAATGGTAATGTATAAACTTTATTTTAGACAAATAGGCAATATCCATTAACAATAATAAATATCCAATAATGATTTTAAGAATAATTTTCATGTAATAAAACAATTTCATTGCTTAAATATAACAATAAAAAGTTGATAACATAATATCCATTCATACATTATAGGGTAAATCTCAAGTAACTGGCTACATACACTGTTTCAGGGATCGAATACCGGTATTATTTTCATACAAATTATCCGGTATTCTATTTCGCTATCTCGGTTGTTATTGCATATTTTTGCATTTTATTTTGCTAATCAGATAAAGTATTCTCCTTACCTAAATACTATTTAAAAATATAATGGATTGTTTTTATTTTAACGACAATATTTAAGTTTTTAGTAATACCGGTAACAATCCCTGCACTGTTTACCTATCAATATCATCATCATCCTCCTAGCGTTTGTCCCGTGCAGAGACGGGGTCCGCTTTCCGGGTTTTCAGCTTCTGTATAAATATAATCTTTTTAATATTAGATGGCCAGTAATTAAAACCTCATTACAAAATGTGTCCTATTTATAGGTGTAAATTTAATTTCAGTGTCAGGTGACCAGTTACTGGTGATAAAGTGCAAATCGGACTCACGTACGACGAGTTCAGTATTTTCTATACAAAATTAAGGACTATATTTATTAAATACGAGGGCGGAGTGATAAGTCTGGTAAAATTATTAGTTAAGGTAATATGTTCACAAATTCAATGATGTCTACTTGTAGTCGAACCTTTTGAGCCTAAATGGTATATTTTCAGCCAGTTCGCACGACTACTTTTTTTGGTAGCGAAGAAAAAAACAATTGCTTTGATGTTTGCGAACATGGAGAAAAGTGAGTTTCGGGTTCTGATCAAACATTATTTTATTCGAAAAAACTATTACCGAAACAAAACAAAGCCTAGAAAAATATTACGGGGACTCTGCCCCTTCGATCAAAATGATTCACAAGTGGTTTACTGAGTTTCGTTGTGGTCGTACAAGCACTAATGACGCCGACCGACCTGGACGGCCAGTTGAGGTCACTACACCGGAGATGATCAAGAAAATCCATGATATCGTATTGGATGACCGAAGAGTAAAAGTCAGAGAGATAGCTGATATTGTAAGCATTTCCGACGAACGGGTTCGTAATATCCTACACACTCATTTGGACATGAAGAAGCTATCCGCCCGTTGGGTGCCGCGATTGCTTACAGTGGATCAAAAGCGTACTAGAGTGACCATTTCACAAGAATGTTTGGCAAAGTTTAGGCGTAATAAAAAGGACTTCATCCGTCGTTTCATAACTGTAGACGAAACCTGGATCCATCATCATACACCAGAAACCAAGGCGCAGTCAAAACAATGGATTGCTTCAGGTGAACGTGCACCGAAGAAGGCCAAAGCAGTTTTATCGGCAAATCAAGTTATGGCTACCGTCTTCTGGGATGCTCGTGGTGTAATTAATATACATTGATTACCTTCAAAAGGCAAAACAATCAATGAATATTATGCCAATTTATTGCAACGATTTCATGAAGTTTTGATGGAAAAGAGACCCCATTTGGCGAAGAAGAAAATTCTTTTTCACCAAGACAACGCACGGGTGCACACTTGTGCAGTTGCTATGGCTAAGATTCACGAATTGCATTACGAATTGGTCCCGCACTCACCTTATTCTCCAGATTTAGCCTTGCGATTATTTTATTCTTCCTAATTTGAAGAAATGGCTTGGCGGAAAAAGATTTAGGTCCAATGAAGAAGTGATTGAAGAAACCAATGCTTATTTTGAAGGGTTGGAGCAATCGTATTATACGGAGGGAATAGAAAAGCTAGAAAAACGTTGGAATAAGTGCTTTGAGTTAGATGGAAACTACGTTGAAAAATAAATATAAACTTTGCCTATAACATAACAAATAGTTTATTTTTTACCAGACTTATCACTCCGCCCTCGTAACATTTGACGTACTTAGTTTGTAGCTGACATAATTTATTTTATTACTTGTCACGCTAATAAATAATTCTTCTGAAAACTGCCTTATATACCAAAAATATGAACTGAGGAGTTTCTTTTCAAAGAGGCTTATGTCTTTATGTAAGCAGGGGTTATTTTTCTAAATAAACCATAAAAAAAACAGACACTCCTCAACTCTACAATGATCACAGACAAATTGTATTAGATTAGGGAATCAACAGTTTTTTATTGTTGTTTTGTCCCATCAGCCAGGGGACAACCAAAGCATAGTTGATTTAAACTTTCACGGTTTGTACACATTATTATATATGAACGGGTCTTAATTCGAGACCACGAGGACAACGTCGTCTTCAAAACGTTGGAGGTAAATTTTAAAGTTAATATACGCGGTTAAGTCCCGTTCATATATAACAAAGCATAGTTGGTTAAAAGAAATGTACACCGCGTTCTACTAACACCCTTGACCTGTTATGGAAGGGACTTATAGCTACAACATCTATGCATGTTTTGTGTATTTAGATGCCATAAAACTGTGGTTTTAAGAGTGATTTACTTTGGTTGCCACTTGGTTGACTGTACAAGCTTTTATTGCCGACTGTACTTTTTTGCATACTCATCGAGAGGATTCTAACGAGTCTAAACACCCACGGGTTTATCTTGGGTTCGTCTGGCTCCAGCATCAGATCAGTGGTACCATATTGCATTTAGTCACCGAATTTACATTAATGTGACATCTATGATAAGGGACCTTATTGTCGATGGTGCTTACGCCGTTGTTCAAGATGCCGCAATACAAACGCAATGCGGTTCGACGTAAGTGCCATCGACAATAAGGTCCCTTTGCTAGATATCTATTGTCACAAATGTTCTAAGTTTCAACTTAATCTGTTAAACATATCTGTTACAAAATTGATTTGCTATTTCACCCGAACATACTTTATCTACAAACATAATTATGTACTTACATTAGTACAGTAGACTACAAAGATATGTATACATTTTTTCACCTTAATGCTTTGTAATAAGGTGCAAAAGTGTATACATATCTTTGTAGTTGACTGTACATAAAGTAGTAAATAAAAGCTTGTTAAAGCATTGAATTACGATTCTATGGAGATCGCAATAAGATTCAAAACGAACTGGCGTTCGGACAGTGGGTACCCGTGGAGATTACTCTGCACCTGCAGCCTTATTTTATAAGGTAAGTAGCAAGTACGACTTCGTCTATCGTCAGTTAACAATAGACAAAGAGTTAGCCGTAAAGGCCAGCTTTAAAGCTAACAATCATCTGAACATAGACCTCCCCCTTGGACCTCTACATGTATCGGTTGGAGACGACCTGCATCCAGCATCTTCCGTCGACCTTAATAATGTAGTTTGTCCATCTCGTGGGTGGACGACGCTGCGCTTGCTAGTCCGTGGTCTCCACTCGAGCAACTCTAGACACCATCGGCGATCTCCTCTGCGCGCAAATCAAACTAAATCGTTCAGTTCTTTGAAATTATTTGAATCTGATGGCTGATATTGGCAAACCGTGCAAAACGCTATAGAAATGCTTCGAGTAGGGTAAATCGCTAGTTACTGGCCACCTTTCAATAACTGGCCACCATATACTGAAAATGGACTCTATTTACCTATAAACAGAATTCATTTAAGTATAAGGTGGCCAGTAATTGAAGGGTGGCCAGTAATTGAAACCCCATTTGAAAATGTGTTCTATTTATTTATTTACTTTATTTTATGACAAAGGCGGCAAACGTGCAGACGGATTACCTTATAGTGAGCAATTACCGTCGCCTATGGGCACCAGCAACACCAGGAGAGTCACAAGCGCGTTGCCGGCCTTTAAGGGGGGTTGGAGCTCTGGTAACTTTTCTCACCATCAGCAACACAACACTACATACCTGAAAGGTAGCAGTGCTATTATAGCTATAGGCTTTCTGTAAGGAGGAGGTACTTCCCAGTTGGTCTTCTCCAGACTCGAGCGTGATGGTACTTCGCTGTGCCCTACCTCTCATTGTTGGACGTAGTTTAAGGACATACCCGGGTCCAAATATGTTTATAGGTAAACAGAATTCATTTTCGGTATAAGGTGGCCAGTTATTGAAAGGTGGCCAGTAACTGGCGATTTACCCTATCATGTCTTTTTTTAATTTATTCATGACCATAAACAAGTTCTTCAGTCGGAGACATTAGATTCGGTAAAGTTGCCAACTGGTATTTTAGGTTAGGCTAAGCTTTCTGCTTTATCCAAATGGTATACAGTCTTTGTAGACTAAAACTTGTTGCTTCAGAGAAACAGGTTTCTATTCGGCCATTATCTGCTTGTAGTATTCCACGTATGCGTCACACTGCTCGCCTGTAACAATAAAAATAATATAGAGATATACATACAGTACCTACGACTGACCTTCATTTTTATACTTCATTTGTCTTTCTAAAAACAAATAATAAAAATCGCAGAAAGTTCAAATTCTGCATAATGCGGCATTATTTTTGGCTTGAAGTAGATCGGGGTAAAACAATTCTAAGGTACGCAGATTCTTTTCACAATCAAGTGTTGTGTTCATTTTATCCATTTCTCCAGCGACTGTGGTTATAATTGATAGGTTTTTTAGCTGACCCCTATGGTTAACTCGTTGTCTATTGTTAAGGAAAAACGAAAAGTTTGGTCACTTTAATCGGTTATTAAATCACGACTCTATGCAAATAGCAATAAGATTAAAAACAAACTGACGTTCGTCTCAGTACGCGTGGTGACCATACAGGTCGAACTTTTTTGTTCTGCTGTAAGTAGCAAGTACGGCTTTGTCTATTGTCAGTTTACAATACACAAAGACAGTTGTAAGGGCCAGCTAGAAACCTAACATCTATAGGTACCTACAGACGCCGCAGAAATGGATAAAATTAAATCAACACTTTAGTGCCAAGAGAAACTACCATAAACAATTTTGATCCGACCTACTTCAAGCCGAGCGAAAATACTGCGGTGTATATATTTTGCGGAATTTGAACTTTCTGCGTTCTTTGTTGTTGGAATACGAATCCCATCAGCTTGACAATTTTTTTTAGAGAGTTGAGCAGTGTTCAATGATGAAAATAAAGCTATTAATAGCTCCAGCTTGTCTAGGAAAAAAAAAATAACGCGCTACTACTGATGGTACCGAGATTGAATATGTATATATTTATATTAAGATTCATTTCAGTTTATATCACGGTCTGAATACGTGCTCGCACCGACACCATGGAATAATGCCGATAACATATGGCATGGCGGGTCACTCGATAAGAATGGACGTAAGCGAAATAATCGAATACCGTACATCGATGTTAATACAGAAGGTTATGCAAGCATATCCGTTTATGATGATATGCCTTGTTAGACCAGGAAAATTACCGAAACCTGGACATAATTCGATAACTGTAATTTTTCTATGAACTAAAGTAATGTTAGTTCTTGTTAAAATATAAAAAATTAAACAAATTAGGGTTCCGCGTCAATATGAAAATCCCTAAAAACTAAATTTAGGACACTTTTTAATTTCATAAGTGCAGCATAATAAATAACTTCGTAAAAGTGCCTCTATTATGATATGATGCTTGTATTTCGGTAAAAATAATCAAAATTAAACAAATTAACCGACCGGGACTATCATTAAAAAAGAAGATTCCGTAAATTACACGTTTTCTGGCTTATCATCCCGGAAAATATTGATAACTGTAATTGAACAATTTATACTGAATAGTATATCATGTTTGATGATAAATTGTTGAAAATTAAACAGTTTCTCTTTGCAGATCTCTAATAACACAAATATGGGTAGTTTCTGCAAAACCAAAATACATAACTTCTTCAAAAGTGTTTAATTCATATCGTCAGCATATTGTTATTTTAATAAAATACAAATTAAACAGAATATATCCATGGTTATTTATAATTTCTCATTTTTTCTTACTTTTGTATCAATATGAACGTTATTTCTTGCACCGTAAGGTTGTTATTTTCGTGCGTGACTCCCGCGAGCCGCGAGCAATTCTCGCGTAGAAGAAATCGTCTCATAGTAGGCTAAGTCAATGATTATTAAATTTAATAAACACGTGGGGTACATATACCTACATCACCACGGTTCGGCTAGAAGAGAGATTTTTTGAAATTGTGTGTTTATTGGGTCGATAACAACTAAATTGTTCAGGATGAGAGTTAATGTGGACAAGACCGTCTATCAGGAAAGTCCATTTGCCAACCAATGTCCTACATTATCTGATAGGTATATACACTGTGTAACATGAGGAAACCGAATAATTTTGACAGCCTATTCCTGAGGCCAAAAGAAGTAAAAAATATCATGAAACTTTTGATCAAATCCGGCAAAAAAAAATTGTTTCGTTTTTCATATTTTTGATATAAAAATACATTCGACTGAGAAAACTATGCATCAAAACAAACCATCAGTACAAAAGTGGTAAAATCGCCTTTAAGAAAGCGAACGGTGCTGAGTTATAACTAGACCCCGCTATCAGAGGTGCAAAATGGTAGCTGTCAAGCTCTTATGGATGGGTAATCAACTAATCATATTTGTGATGTCGATATCGATACTCGATTTTTCAATATATTTTTTATGTACAAGTACCATTTATTCATTATTATTTTTTCTGATTAATCTAGAATTTTAGAATATTATATATTTGATAAGAATATAGAAAAACATTTAAGAAATTTCTAGATATGAGTGAGATAATAACGGGATCGATAACGAGGTAGAAGGATATTGGGGTAGAGGGCGGGTTATGTATCTAAGTACTACAAACCAGTAATATTAGTAACATTTATTTGTATACAATTTATACTAATTTTTAGGAAAAGAAACATAAGGAAAGTAATAGCATCCATAGATTTTTGTTGTACTAATAACGATTTATATTTTTAATGTCAATGATTATCATAGATCCCAAAAAAAGTTAAATTGTATACAAATAAATGGTACTGTTAATACAAAAAATGTATTGAAAAATCGAGTATCGATATCGACATCAGAAATATGATTAGTTGATTACCCATCCCTAAGAACTTGACAGCTACCATTTTGCACCTCCGATAGCGGGGTCTAGTTATAATCAATTATTTTTGTAATGGGTTATAACTCCAAAAGAGGTTAATTTCTAAAGGTTATATATATTATATATTATATTATTGCTTTTGGGCGATTATTAGCGCCGCATCGACCAGGTATGATCTATTGTGGCAGCCCTTTTTTACAGTTCATTACTGATTCCCGATGAGTCCAGAAAGCTCCATATTCTTTGGTCTGTAATGTTGTGTACCTCATAAGGTTTCAGTACTTGCCTGCCTAGGTGGATTCTTCGTTTATGCAATAGTGGTCCGCAGGAGTGGAGCAGAGGATGTGCATTGCAAGTTTCCTCTGATTTCTGGCAGAACCTGCATGTTGCATTTCGTTTCTTACCCATTAGAAACATTTGTTTGTTCAACTTGCAGTGCCCGGTTAAAATTCTCATTACTGGACAGGCTTTGTGTCTTTAGAGCCCAAGCAGCTCTTTAGTAATATTGTTGTTCAACCCTTGACTTAGAGCTTTCGAGTGAGCGTTACCTTTGACGGACTTCCACTCTGCAATTGCTCTAGTTCTTTCTAGATTGTTCAGCAGCGAGTAGACCTCCCGTTTGGTGATCCCACAAAACGGTTCGGGGCCGACCATGGGTGTGTCCGCGCTCTTCCTGGCGAGTTCATCTGCTGCTTCGTTTCCAGTAATGTTGGAGTGTCCTGGTACCCATCTAAGTGTAACTTTGTTGGAGTTAGCCAGAGCGTTTAGGTTATACGTGCAGTTCTCTTGCAGGCAATGCATTTTACTTGGCTTTATTTATATTGAAATTCCAATTCATATTATACTTAATACTTAGTATTCCGATGGAGTTGCAATCGGAGGACTAAAGATCTCAAACCTCTCTTACGCGGATGATACCACCTTATTTGCTACTAGTGATTGTAATATGGAGGATCTGCTGCGCAGGATGGAGAGGATTAGCCTGGAAGTTGGTATTAAGATCAACCTCAGTAAGACCAATTATTGTCGATCTTGTCAACAACAACACCCGAAGTCACACAAATAGCGAATTGTGGTGTCGTTAAATCGTATATTTATCTAGGAGCTCTAATTTCTATCAACAGAGGATGTGTAGATGAGATCAACCGAATTGTGGCAACCACTAGAAGCGCTATGGACAGGTGACGAAAAATATGGCGGATTCGTAACACCACAAAATTACAAAAATCAGGCTCCTTAAAGCGCTTGTATTGGCCATATTTGTCTACGCCACTGAGACGTAGACCCTGCGGAACAGAGAGTAAAAGACGGTGGATGCGCTGGAAATGTGGTGCTGGTGAATAATGCTTTCGGTATCGTGGACCAAAAATCGAACCAACGTCTCCATACTCCAAGAGCTTGGCATCAAGCAGCCTCTCGTCTATCCTCCATCGTTCAAGCTCGCATCCTCGCCTTTTTAGACACGTTTCTCGGCGTGAAAATGTATCCATCAGCGGCGGCGCGTCCATACAAGCTTAACTAACTTTCCCACAGTTCAACAATTTTCATTGGACACATAAAGAGAAGGCGAAGCCATGTCAGCTCCTCTTGCCTAAGAAAAAATAAAAGGCCGCCGTTACTGGTATCCATAGAGCGACTAGTGGTGCAGGGAAGAGTAGAGGGTGCCCAAGCGCGAGGAAGGATGCCCATGAGAGAGACGGACCAAATAAAGGCAGCCAAGGACCGCCCTTGCACAAATGCGCTAAACTAGCAGCCGTCAGGGAAGAGTGGAGGCGAGCCGTCAAACGTTTATAATATTTGCACGATTGAATGCAAGCTAGATACATGAACCATAATGTTACATCATTACCATTGTAACATCCCTGCACTGTGTCTATGCAAATAAATAATTTGTGATGTCTAATTTTATATTAAGCCTTTTATGACAATTAAGTAATGGTCGTTTTAATGACACATAGTAATAGACACATTAAATAACGTCAAACAAACTCACCTTCATAATCTCCTTAATATGAACCGAACCAATAACCTATGCTATGAAACGAAAACTACTGAAGAAATTTTAATTTAAAGAATAATTTTACACTGATGCAGGGATAAAATTAAGTTTAAAGTAACACTAGTTACTTTAAAAAAATAACTTTAATTGACCTCCTTTAAAGTTATCAAAAACACGGTGTATGCTACACCTTTGATTTTCAAGAAATTGTCAACTTGTAAAACCGATTTGTAAGCTTTCATTTCTCTACAGAATCATTTATGTCAATGTGGGTAAGACCGCATACTTTATTGTGAAGGGAAGTCCGTCATATGACACTAAATACCGATGAGATAGTGTAAGAAATTGGTTGGCAGACGGTCTTACCCACATTAACCTAGATGAAAATATGATGGGCGATTCACAACAAGTAGATATTATACTAGCTGTGACCGCGGCTGCGCCCGCGTGTGGCGTGGAATTTGGTCTGTGCCGGTAACTGTTAAGTTTTGTGACCAGATTTCAGGGGTTGAAGTTGGTTTAAAATTAACCCGGACGGTGTTTTTCTCGACAGATTACTATCGAGAATGATTGAATTAAATTTCAAGAATAAACTAATTTACAAAAAAATACCCACTTAATTGACTACGGAAATTTCATGATGTTTTTCATTTGATTAATAGTAGTTTATGTATCTGTGCATAATGAAGGGCATTACAACAAGAGTGTGGGTTTATGAAACGAGCCGAAGGCGAGTTTCATAATAATATCACACGATTGTTGTAATGCCTAATTATGTATAGATACATACACTACTTTATCTACACACATATTATTAAGTGTTTTAATATGGGTTCAGAAACCGTAGGACGTAGTAATGACTTATTACTAGGGTTACTTGTAAACATTAAAAAGTCAACGAACAAAACAAATGACAGCTTGGAACGGCGGCGTTGCGTATTTCGTATCTGTCAATTTTTTTTTTAAACCATAGACAAGCGAATGAACTCCCTATTCTACTGTCACTCGAGTTCAAATGTCGTTCGATTTATATGAAAAAAACATAACGAATTGGCGTTTCTTATCAATGGCTGTTTTAATATCTATAGATACTAGATTAGACACCCCACTTGAATTTGACAGCTGTTCCAAATTTAAATTCATAACCTACGGATTTCAGTAGGTAATGTTAACATTACCTACTGAAATCTTTCTGATGGTTGGTAATGCTGGTCATTGCCTACGGTTTCTGGACGCATTTTAGAGCACTTATGACATGTACGTAGATAAAATGGTTTATTTGACTTTGATCCTTTCTTTTAAAATACAATGTTACTTAAGCAGAGTTATTAATTTTAGCTATTCTTTCGATTGGCATCATAAAAGTAGGATGATTTTTTTTTGACACTTAAGTCGCTTCGATTTCCAGACGAAGCAAGTTATTTTTAGAAAATCTATGAATGCAGAATTAATAACTTTTAATAATAACATACTGTCTTCTTTCAGCAAAATACTTTATCTACGATATTTAAGGTACTTCCTCTTCATGTCCCATAAGTTTGGGACGCTCTGTATAAAGATAAATAATGATATATGTAGCCTCTTTAGTTATAAAAATCAAGGTGATTTGTAGAAGATAAGATAAACGTCACTGCCATAAAACAAGTGCATTTTTGAAATAAACTGGTTACAACTGGTCCGTCGGCGCACGTTAGCCGGCTCGCCGCCGACGTCCGCTCCCCCTACGTCTCGCACTCCCCGCGAGCATCCCCCTCCTCGACAGGGCCGTGTGTATAATATTATCTATTCAATTAGATTTATAATTTCTTATCTGTGTAATAAATATGTTTAATTTTGACGAAAACGTGATCATTGTACACAATAAGCTATTATTAAACAAAAAATTCTCAGTAATGATTTTTAACTACCGAGAAATGCATTATTATTGAAACGTTAAACACAAACGTTTAATTTTTGTCTTAATTGTCTAAATAGACGTTATAAAGCTTAAAAGATATAAATATCATAGTTAACATTTTTACTTATCTAGATATTGAGATCAGATACAAACTACAAAAAAAATCATACATGCGAAATTGGTTTCAGTTTAATTTTGCTATTAAGTGATAGCATTTAAAGGCTAGTCAAAATTATACTAACAAGGTATTTGGTTATCTTTTTTGCTTTTAGAAAAAAGTTAGGTAGTATACGATAACCCTCGATTTTTTTTTATATAGTTACGACCGGGGATATTTTACTGAATATATCTAATTTATATTGAATACTGAATATGAATATCCAATAAAATAACAAAAACAACGAGTTATTGAATTATGTCCAGGGTAAGCTAATTTTCCTGGTCTATGTTACTATCCTGTGTTGATACTTTGACTACCAGTTTCGTCTCGTCTGTAGTGAGCTAGTGAGGTAGTGAGTAGTGACCCAGCCTATAAAGTCCTGGGTTTCAATCCCAGTACTTTTAAGGGCATTTCTTTGTGTGATGAGCACGATATTTGTTCCTGAGTCATGGGTCCTTTCTATGTATTTAAGTATTTGTATATTACATGTATCGTTGGCTGAGTACCCACAACATCAAGCCTTTTGGAACTTACCGTGGGGCTATAATATTTATTTATTTTACTTCCTAAAACATTAGAACAATTAGTTCGAGGTCCTTAATTCTAGTGATGTTATACTCTTAGTTATCAGATATGGCACTGGCAGTACCCTTGTTCGTGATCGATATGTATAACACATTTTTTTTTAAATTAAAATGTGAGCATTTACATCATACTTAATTCAACGGGGTCCACATAGCATTACATCACAAGAAACTTTGTCGTTTTAGGGACTTCTCGTTTATCGACTTTCGATATAGGTACATGCCTACTTTATTGATACATCACATAACACAACACAACGTATAAAAGAATTAAAAGTAGAGGCAAAGAACAGGCGGTCTTATCACTAAGTAGCGGTCTCTTTTAGATAAGTTTTGGGTGGGTATAGCAATTCTCGTTGCAATTTCTTTCGAAAAATGTTTAAAAGCCATAAGAAATACACAAATCATTTATAAGAAATAATGAAGTATTATTATTTTAATATCTACTAATAATTTCCTAAAGTTATCTATAAGTTATCTATCCAAAGGTTATCTCGAAGATAAGACTGCATGTTGCCGTTGTTTACTTTTACTCGTAATCATATTTTTCATATTGTATTCTGTATTTGGCTCAATCAACCATTCTTTGTCCCTCGTTGCCATGGTTACGTTCCCCTGTGTCACTTCATACCACATTTTAATTGTATCTAAATACACAGAACATAGGTATTTGTAGACACTATATGTCTCTTCCTTAACCTACCAAGCGCGTCAGTAGTACGCAAGGCCACATTTCTTGTAACAAACTATGCTTCAGTTGTCCCGTGAATGATGGGACAGAATAACAGCAACAAATAGTTGATCAACTCATTCATCGATATGCATATTTTGTATAATCAGAAGTCGATAAATAAGAAGTCCCTATGACGGCTCAAATGTGCTACGAAAATTTCGGGCTCAGGTAATTAGGTACTTTTTGCTATGTGAACCATTTGTTTTAGCTCCAACGATCACATGGAGTTTACTTTATTATAAAAAAATAAAGAAATTAATACGTAATATCTAAATCGATTTATGTCCATCAGTTAAAGATAACGTGATAAAACTTCATAATACGGTATCAGCACGATAAATACATAATTGAGGCGATAACATTAGTTATTGTGGGCATCATCATCATCGTGATCATATCAGCAAGACGTCCACTGCTGGACATAGGCCTCCCCAAATATGACTTGTATTTTAGCTCGCGACGGACGCTCCGTCCGTCGGTTTTTCCCTTTGTCTCCTCCTCACGACACTCGCGGGAGGAGTTGGGTCATGGGTCGGCACTGACCTTTAAGGAAGTGCGGCGACCCTCGGACCCTCTCGTTCCTGGCCCGCAGCGCCCGGTACACGGCCGCGAAGGCGCCGGGCTCGCCGCGCTCCTCGGAGAACTGGCGCGCCGCCTGCAGCAGCTTGCGCGCCGGGATGGCGTGCCACACGTGCGCGCCGGCCTGCCGCGCCGCGCCGATGGCGGACACGGGCTCGTTCCAGCTCAGCAGCACTTCTTCTATCTCCTGATGTGGAAAATAACGTTATATAATTAGTACAGGTAAACATGCAAATTTAATTGGACGTTGATTAAGCGTAAAAATTATTACTTTCAATGACAAAGTCCATTTTAAAGTAAAAAGTAATGGGTTTTAAGAGCCGGCGTCACCACTAGCTGCGGACATACACCGGATCTTTGAGTATCCTGTGAGCTACAAGCTGCGAGAGTCATATGTGTGTGGGTGGCACAAGGCCAGCCCAGCGCCAGCAGCTGGTAGGCCAGCGGGCGCCGTCGGCCAGCGCGGCAGAAGGAGCCCCACCTGCACGGCGTCCAGCCGCCACATCATGTCGAGCGCGAGCTGCGCGTGCGGGCTGCGCGCGCCGCCCAGCGCCAGCAGATGGCAGGCCAGCGGGCGCCGTCGGCCAGCGCGGCAGAAGGAGCCCCACCTGCACGGCGTCCAGCCGCCACATCATGTCGAGCGCGAGCTGCGCGTGCGGGCTGCGCGCGCCGCCCAGCGCCAGCAGCTGGCAGGCCAGCGGGCGCCGTCGGCCAGCGCGGCAGAAGGAGCCCCACCTGCACGGCGTCCAGCCGCCACATCATGTCGAGCGCGAGCTGCGCGTGCGGGCTGCGCGCGCCGCCCAGCGCCAGCAGCTGGCAGGCCAGCGGGCGCCGTCGGCCAGCGCGGCAGAAGGAGCCCCACCTGCACGGCGTCCAGCCGCCACATCATGTCGAGCGCGAGCTGCGCGTGCGGGCTGCGCGCGCCGCCCAGCGCCAGCAGCTGGCAGGCCAGCGGGCGCCGTCGGCCAGCGCGGCAGAAGGAGCCCCACCTGCACGGCGTCCAGCCGCCACATCATGTCGAGCGCGAGCTGCGCGTGCGGGCTGCGCGCGCCGCCCAGCGCCAGCAGCTGGCAGGCCAGCGGGCGCCGTCGGCCAGCGCGGCAGAAGGAGCCCCACCTGCACGGCGTCCAGCCGCCACATCATGTCGAGCGCGAGCTGCGCGTGCGGGCTGCGCGCGCCGCCCAGCGCCAGCAGCTGGCAGGCCAGCGGGCGCCGTCGGCCAGCGCGGCAGAAGGAGCCCCACCTGCACGGCGTCCAGCCGCCACATCATGTCGAGCGCGAGCTGCGCGTGCGGGCTGCGCGCGCCGCCCAGCGCCAGCAGCTGGCAGGCCAGCGGGCGCCGTCGGCCAGCGCGGCAGAAGGAGCCCCACCTGCACGGCGTCCAGCCGCCACATCATGTCGAGCGCGAGCTGCGCGTGCGGGCTGCGCGCGCCGCCCAGCGCCAGCAGCTGGCAGGCCAGCGGGCGCCGTCGGCCAGCGCGGCAGAAGGAGCCCCACCTGCACGGCGTCCAGCCGCCACATCATGTCGAGCGCGAGCTGCGCGTGCGGGCTGCGCGCGCCGCCCAGCGCCAGCAGCTGGCAGGCCAGCGGGCGCCGTCGGCCAGCGCGGCAGAAGGAGCCCCACCTGCACGGCGTCCAGCCGCCACATCATGTCGAGCGCGAGCTGCGCGTGCGGGCTGCGCGCGCCGCCCAGCGCCAGCAGCTGGCAGGCCAGCGGGCGCCGTCGGCCAGCGCGGCAGAAGGAGCCCCACCTGCACGGCGTCCAGCCGCCACATCATGTCGAGCGCGAGCTGCGCGTGCGGGCTGCGCGCGCCGCCCAGCGCCAGCAGCTGGCAGGCCAGCGGGCGCCGTCGGCCAGCGCGGCAGAAGGAGCCCCACCTGCACGGCGTCCAGCCGCCACATCATGTCGAGCGCGAGCTGCGCGTGCGGGCTGCGCGCGCCGCCCAGCGCCAGCAGCTGGCAGGCCAGCGGGCGCCGTCGGCCAGCGCGGCAGAAGGAGCCCCACCTGCACGGCGTCCAGCCGCCACATCATGTCGAGCGCGAGCTGCGCGTGCGGGCTGCGCGCGCCGCCCAGCGCCAGCAGCTGGCAGGCCAGCGGGCGCCGTCGGCCAGCGCGGCAGAAGGAGCCCCACCTGCACGGCGTCCAGCCGCCACATCATGTCGAGCGCGAGCTGCGCGTGCGGGCTGCGCGCGCCGCCCAGCGCCAGCAGCTGGCAGGCCAGCGGGCGCCGTCGGCCAGCGCGGCAGAAGGAGCCCCACCTGCACGGCGTCCAGCCGCCACATCATGTCGAGCGCGAGCTGCGCGTGCGGGCTGCGCGCGCCGCCCAGCGCCAGCAGCTGGCAGGCCAGCGGGCGCCGTCGGCCAGCGCGGCAGAAGGAGCCCCACCTGCACGGCGTCCAGCCGCCACATCATGTCGAGCGCGAGCTGCGCGTGCGGGCTGCGCGCGCCGCCCAGCGCCAGCAGCTGGCAGGCCAGCGGGCGCCGTCGGCCAGCGCGGCAGAAGGAGCCCCACCTGCACGGCGTCCAGCCGCCACATCATGTCGAGCGCGAGCTGCGCGTGCGGGCTGCGCGCGCCGCCCAGCGCCAGCAGCTGGCAGGCCAGCGGGCGCCGTCGGCCAGCGCGGCAGAAGGAGCCCCACCTGCACGGCGTCCAGCCGCCACATCATGTCGAGCGCGAGCTGCGCGTGCGGGCTGCGCGCGCCGCCCAGCGCCAGCAGCTGGCAGGCCAGCGGGCGCCGTCGGCCAGCGCGGCAGAAGGAGCCCCACCTGCACGGCGTCCAGCCGCCACATCATGTCGAGCGCGAGCTGCGCGTGCGGGCTGCGCGCGCCGCCCAGCGCCAGCAGCTGGCAGGCCAGCGGGCGCCGTCGGCCAGCGCGGCAGAAGGAGCCCCACCTGCACGGCGTCCAGCCGCCACATCATGTCGAGCGCGAGCTGCGCGTGCGGGCTGCGCGCGCCGCCCAGCGCCAGCAGCTGGCAGGCCAGCGGGCGCGCGTCGGCCAGCGCGCCGCGCCGCGCCAGGGCCCGCAGGCGCGCGCCTGCCCCGCCCGTCACCAGCGCGCGCACGGCCAGCGCCGCGCACGCCTGTTGCACGCCCACCGCGTGCCGCGTCAGCGACGCCAGGTACGCCGTCACCACCTGCGGAGGGCGTCGCTCGTGTCAACTAGTCGAACGGTCCTTGCTGATTACCTAGTCCTAAAGTAAACTCTATCACCTCCTACGCTGACATCCAAGCTAGCCGGTCAATTTTGCACTGAAGCCGTATACGAGGCCAAGACTCTTAGCGGTGCTGGGGCCGTCGTGATCGGTGGCAATCGAGCCCTGCCGAATGGGTCCCTGTTAGGGAAATTCCAGAGAGCAACACCCAAGCCAACGACAGTCAAGCGCGCGATGGTAGTGTACAGCCCGTCAGCAGTGCGAGCGCCACCGACGCGCGCCATCAGCAGCGCGTAGCTATAAATCTCCCGTGAGCGCAACTTCGCGAGTCACGAGAGCCCATACAACATTGTGTTCATATGCATCGACAATCGAGCGACGTCAAAGACCGATGTCATAGTAGGAGGAAATCAAGGCTTGTGATATAGATAGACAACGATATATCCCATCAAGATTCGCACTGTCAAAAAAGTTATCATATCAGGAGATCTGATGTAGGTCTTGCCTATACAGGAGTATACCCAAGATTCTGATTCTACACGCCCTAACCGACACCCACCTATCCAAGGTAAGTTCACAAACTAGGTGTAGTTTAGCAGTTAAAATATGACTTGGCCATTAAGCTACATTCACATGGGAGTAATGTGATAAACGAATTGACTGTTCAGTACTTTTCTGTTATACATTAACTCAAGCTTACGAAACGGGACCGAAAAGACGAGACCAAACTCGCAGTCATATGGGATCGCCAATACGATCAACTGCTAATGCCTCATTTGTATTTAAACTTTTGTATTTGTATTTGAGTGCGCGACGGGCCGGCGACGCGATCGGCGAACCGAACGGACACTCAGCACTCTTAGTGCTTGAAAATGGAGGCCTATGTTCTCCGAAACATGTCGCGCGAGGGACAATATAAACGTGAGTAGAACCGTGTTAATCTTTAATTTGGCTAATGCCTCATTTTTATGAAAATGTTTTTGGTTGGATTCTTCTATTTCTAAGTTGCTTAGGTATAACTTTTTTATAGAGTGATAAAAGTTCCCAATGTTATATTTTTTTGTTATTCGTGTACTAATGCTAGCTTAGATATCAAATTCAGCTCCTATCTGTAATAGTAATACTGTCATGTCATGTCAGTATTACTTGTCATGTCAAAATAAGTTGGCCTGCATACATTGCTGCCCCGTCAGACTTAAAAAAATCGTTACAATTATGTTATAACACTATTTAACAAAATTATTATAATATACATAATATGCATACATAATACGAGTCGTATTACTGGATACTGTATGTGGGCAACTTATACGCCCGTATGGAAAATACACACTGTATATAACAATTCTTAAAGTACCTAGATATATATACCTATACTTAAGACTTCTTAGAGCTACCAGCAAATAAATCAAGAACACTTTTTTTTAATACACAAAACTGACATAATTTAACTATTTACTTGTCACTTTAATTGAGTACACTTTATTTTGAAAAGTCAATGATATACTGTCAAAAACAAGCGCCTGGACAAATGTACAAGGCATATTCTGAGCCGCATCCATTTTGGTATATTATAAATAATATACGTAGACTGTTCTATGAGAACCGTATTCACAAATCTGGAGCGGAACCCCAGCCCGACTACGGAAGTACAGAAGACAGAAGAACAGACTTGTACAGTCCTCTGTGGTCTTACAGAAGACCACAACCAAATAGCATTAGACCCTACTCATTGATGTGTTCCTGTCGGTGGGTAAGGTTGCCAGAGAGCTCAGAGCCTTAAAGGGTAGGCAACGCGAGTGTGAATCCTCTGGCATCCATAGCAACGGTGACCGCTTACCACCGGGCCGTATGCTGGTTTGCCAGCGTCGTAGCATAAAAAAAATCAAATGTTACACACGAATCTCCGAAAACCCTTACCTGAACTAGGTTGTTGTGTGGTTGCAACAAAGTGCACATGTGTTCCTGCGTGATGAGCACAGGAATATGCGCGGCAGGAGTCAGGCCCTCGCCCGCGGTGTTCCGCGCCACTTCTTGGTCGGCCCACTTCCTGTGACAAAATGATACAATTTTTTTTTTTATGACATAGGCGGCAAACGAGCAGACGATTACCTGGTGTTAAGCAATACCGTCGCCCATGGGCACCCGCAACACCAGGGGAGTCACAAGCGCGTTGCCGGCCTTTAAGGGGGGTTGGAGCTCTGGGAACCTTACTCACCATCAGGAACACAACACTACATACCTGAAAGGTGGCAGTGCTATTATGGCTGTGGTCTTCTGTAAGGAGGAGGTACTTCCCCAGTTGGGATGCCCCAGATTCAAGCGTGATGGTAATCGCTGTGCCCTACCTCTCATAAATATATATGATTTTATGAGCGGAAGGGCACAGCATAGTATACCGTGTAATGCTGGCCGACTAGAATAGCACCACCCCATCTCCCCCACCTCCTGCGAGTGACGTAAGAGGCAACAAAGGGAAAAATCCTACGGACGGGCAGCAGCGTCTGTCGAAACCCAATTTACAGTTCGATCGCCAACCCGCCTGCCAAGCGTGGCGACTATGGCAAAAACCCCCAAGATGATACAAGTCATATATGTGGGAGTTATATGTCTAGCAGTGGACTGCATATGACTGAAATGTATGATGTATGCATGTAGGGCACAGCGAAGTATGTAAGTACCGCTTGAGTCCAGTCCAGACTTAACAAGAAGCCCAACTGGGGAAGTATACCTCCTCCTTACAGAAGACCACAGTCATAATAGCATTGCTACTTTTCAGGCATGTAGTATTGTGTTCCTGATGGTAAGGTTCCCAGAGCTCCAATAACTTTTAGGGTAAAGTTTTTTACCCTAAAAGTTATTGGAACTCATGCACATGTGAATCCTCTGGAGTTGCAGTCGGGTCACTTGTGACAAGTATAGAAATTACAATGAATAATCATTCAGTACAACAAAATTATTTAGCTTTCCGATAAAATTAAAAAATCATTTATGGGTAATTGTGTAAGGTTTTATAATAAGCTACCAAAGAAAGTAACTGAATTGTCACTTAATAAATTCAAGAATTATGTTAAGAAACAACTTATTTCTAAAGCTTATTATAGCACACATGACTACATGAATGATAATACACCGTGGGATTAAAATTGAATTATAATAATTGTCTTTATGTGTTAACTTCTGACATTTAGATTTTATTCTAGACAGTTCTAGACTAGTATTCATATTCAAGATGATTAATGTTTAAAATATTTTATTTTATTCTGACATTGCTCTGTATTAATTATTTAATTAATTATTAGATTAAGATTATATTTGTATTTGACTATTCGAAAGTGCTTGTTGCTAGGCCTACTTGAATAAAAAATTAAAAATTGAAATGGATGAATTACGCCTACCTTTTTGTTTTTCAAGTGGGTTAAAAATGCATTCTAAAAATTACACAACGGTTGTACGTCATTTATATCGATAGCAAGTAATAAAATAAACTTAATTTGTCCTCGCACTATTAAATGTCAGTTCAGATTTGCCCCCGTCGATACGGCGTTTGCTCATCACACAAATAAATGGCCTGACCGGGATTTGAACCCAGGACTATCGGCTTCATAGGCACGGTTACTAGGGCGACCGGTCGTCAATAGTTACTACCTTATTGTAATACCACAAGGGTCATTATTGCCTGTATCTGCCATCGAAAATTTTGGACAGCTGAGCAGACACTTGGCGAGGCTGGACACCATCTGGTCCAAGAATCTTTGCACAGTCTATTTACAACCTTTTTTTTTTTTTTTTTTATGATATAGGAGGCAAACGAGCAGACGGATTGCCTGATGGTAAGCAACTACCGCCGCCCATGGACACTCGCAACACCAGAGGAGTCACAAGTACGTTGCCGGCCTTTAAGATCCCTATACGCTCTTTTCTTGAAGGTTTGGATGTATTAAAAATAATAAACCTTATTACAAAATAATAAGGTTTATTGTCAATTTCTCAACAGTACCAAATTTTAGACAACTGAAAATGAGGTGTCGAAGAATGCACTAGATAATTAACTTACAACCTTATTGTAATTACACAAGGTTCATTATTGCATGTACCTGTACACCGCATTGATCTCATCGAAAACTTTGGACAGCTGGACCAGATACGTGGCCGGGCTGGAGACCATCTGGTCCAAGAATCTTTGCACAGTCTATTTACAACCTTATTACAAAATAATAAGGTTTATTGTCAATTTCTCAACAGTACTAAATTTTAGACATGAAAATGAGGTAGGTATCACTAGATAATTAACTTACAACCTTATTGTAATTACACAAGGGTCATTATTGCCTGTACCTGTACACTGCATTGATCTCATCGAAAACTTTGGACAGCTGGACCAGATACGTGGCCGGGCTGGAGACCATCTGGTCCAAGATGCTGTGGATGGTGTCCTTGCCGTCTGTCCGGCGAAGCAGAACTGCTACTATCTTCGATATCTCGTCTTTCGGTACCTGGGTAAAAGATTTATAATTCATGTCGACATTACATGTGACTATAGATTATAGAAGATATTATCATAACCTGACTGCTGACTAGAATAGCACCACCCCATCTCCTCCCACGCGCCTACATGTAGTGAGGTAATGTGGGGGAAGATGGAATGGTATTTTCATTTCATTTCATTTCATTTATTCATTGCTTATTATACATGCTTCTTAATATCTAACATAAATATATTACATTTAAAAAAAAACATATACTTAAGGCCCAACATAAATATATTTTGATGAGATGGACAGTGTTCTGTTATAACCCTCGTAAAATAAAAAGTATTTACTTCCTTTCAATTGTATAAATTGGAAGGTTTGGAAAAGGACTATATTTTTGTAATCTGTCGATAAAACTCGGCTACGCCTATCTAATGTATAAAAATAATAAAATAAAATAAATTTTTGTCTAAAATATACACGGGTTAAAATGGAATGGTCGAGGGGTAAGATTGACATAGTTAACATTAAAACCATTTAAACCAAATAAGGAGTTATGTGAGACTTTTAATCTTTACCCTTTTTTCATCTTCCCCCACATTACCTTACTAATTATTTTAAAGAAATTTTAATTTTATAAAAATGGGACAGAGTTGAATTTCATTTGTTTCCTTCGATTTTGACACAAAAGAGATTATACTTTATTTCCTACACTACAGATATTATACTTTATTTCCTACACTACAGATATTATACTTTATTTCCTACACTATAAATAACAAATTCGAGTACGATTTTACCTGTATAGTGGGCCTTAGGAGGATAAATATATTTTATTATTTTTTATCCATTGGTTATTTGTTGCTAACGAATACGTACGGCGTGTGCCAGCCCCGAGGGTATGAGTTTGACGCGCCACAGACAACCCAGCCTGGCGTCAATTATGTAGTCCGGCTGGAAAACCACCCAGTTGCCGGAATCTGGTGTAATGATATGGTGAAGGGAAAATATTTTATAAAGATATGACATATCTGAAAAACATTTACACAAGTTCAGATACCCACTAACACTTTTTTTATCTATCGCCACATTAGCTCACAGTGGCGGTGTTAGGTATAAAGGATACACATGGGGCACGGCTGGCCGTCCACGCGCGCGGGCCGCATGGCCTGCGCGGGCAGCAGCGGCGCGTGCGCAGCCGCGCTATGCTCGGACCTGCCCTCCTCCATTATGTCGAAGATTTGGGACGTTTGGCTTGACTGCGAAAGTAGATTGTGTCATACGGGAACAAAATGCAATATCGGCGGGGATAGCGCAATACCGCGAAACCATGACAAATGGTATAAGATACAGTTTATTTGTACAGTCGCGGAATAAATACGTTGACCAGCTTAAGATCTGTTTTTGCTTGCTCAGTATAAATTATCAGTATCTGCTTTATCGACCGAGTAAGTATGACACTTCGTCGTAATGAATGTCACTTCACTACATGACAGATACTTACGACCCCAATGAGAAATGACCTCTTTGCTTTTTAGAGAGGCGAGTTAAAATTAAAAAGAAAACTTTTTATCTCATTCATTCTTCAGTTATTTTAGGAAGCTTTCTAAGAGGATCGCAATATATAAGCGAAGAGGATTTATCAATCATGAGATAACGTTTTTATATCTAATCTTGATAAAAAGGTTTTAGTTCCACTCTTAATAGTTAAGTAACATTCGTCATAGTAAATTTGAACTTTGTTGTCAAACAGTTAAACATAATTTTCAATACAACACTCTCGTCTATTACACAGTTCAAAAATATAACATGTGCTTGCCACTCGTAAATGATTTTTTTTGTTTATTGGATTGTACATTGGATTTCGAACTCTATCGATATTTATAGTAACGCGGTATTGCACTATCCCCGACGATATGACATTATGATAATTGTATTGTTAATAATAAATAAATTAATATTACAGGATATTCTGACACAAATTGACTGAGTCCCACGGTAAGCTCAACAAGGCTTGCATTGTAGGTACTCAATATATAATATACAAATATTTAAATACATATAGAAACCACCCATGACTTCATCATCATCATGATCATCTCAGCCATAAGACGTCCCATGACTTAAGAACTAAAAAAATATCTGTGCTCATCACACAAAAAAATGCCCTAACTGGCATTTGAACCCAGAACCGTCAGCATCATAGGCAGGGTCACTACCCACTAAGCAAGACCTGTCGTCAGGTCATGGTTTAATAACTTAAAGAATGCTTTAATCTAGGAGGAATAATGAATGGAGAACGCGTCCGCGTGCGCCTGTAAGGGACAAAGATATTCTGGCGTTTGTAGCCCAAAATGTAACAATTCACTATAATTTTGCTATAAAGGACATTCTTTATAACAAAAATATTAGCTTATTCTGTATGTAATTAATTACCGCAACTTTGGTTGAAAACCCAAGAAAACGCCCATTGTTTTTGTTTGTTCCCCTCCAACTTTGACAGTTGTGAAGGGTCCAGTTTGGAGGGGAACAAAAATGTGTTTAACTATGACAAGGACGGACGGAAATAATGCCGTCTCTGCCATACCTATGGAAAGTTATATAAGACCATCCCTTTTTATCGTGGTATTTATATTAGCACGCTCCGTCTAGTTAAATGCTATGGCTTTAATATTTTAGGTCCGGCCGTAACCATGGCAACGAGTGAAAAGCCGGTTCAGCCAAGTGTACCTGATGATGGACAGCCACCAGGTTGTCGAGCACGCTGACTGCGAAGCGCCCCGCGAGCCCAGTACGGAGCACCCTCGTCTGCCCCCCGCCAGTAACGGGCAGCAGCCACAGCTAAAATGTATTCAACCATACAGTTTAGACATAGTTGAGCATTTTCTAATTTCTACTATGAAATAGATTACATGTACTAAAGGGGATCGAGCTTTTCGCGCTACTCGATTGTAATCATGGCGGCTCAGGTAAGGATGGGCGAACCGCTCGGGAATTTAATTTCTTTCGTATTATTGAAAAAAAAAAATATTTTTTACAAATGTAATCGTTTACTGTGTTGAGTACTCCGTAAGCCACTATTGCTTACTATTGTTATTTTTATTAAAACTGAAATGTTAACTTGATAACTCTCCAATTATCTGACCAAAGGGCGGGTTTAAATCGAGCAAGCTGTACCCGCACCTTTTTCATTACGAAATCTTTTTAAATTTGTATTTAACTAACACGAGTTATACACTTTTAGTTATATAGGTACTTATTACTTACCTAACATGCACTGTAATACTATATTACGTACCCAGGGCGGTAAAACAAAGAATGGCTCAGATCGCGGGTATTAGTGGCCCGACCCAGAGTGCCCGTGGTGCGTACATAGTTTTACGTCTTCATCTAGGTGTAAAGTGAGATTTTCCGTCGCACCCTAGGGCGGTAAATCTCTCTTACCGCCCAGTGTGACGTAAAAGTAATGAAATAAACGCATTTGTATTATTTTGTATTTGTAAAAACGCAAAGGTCCTACCTCCGTGGGTCCCGGCGCGAGGACCGACGCGGAGCTGGCGTGACGGAACACGGCGCACCACGTGGCGCCACACAGCCGGAGGAGCATCACGTCACGTTCCACTACCGGCTTGTCCACTGCCAAACAGGGAACCGAAAGCGGAATCAGATGTTTTACATTTAGTTTATCGGAACTAGAAACGGAATCGAAATCAGAATCGGACCCCGTGAGATAGATGGGCGAGATGTTAAGATTTCACACCAACACATACTAATAGGGATTTTTGATGGAAAAATACTTATTTAACAAAATAAATACGAAACTAAGAACAAATCAAATTATTTTTTATGAAATATTTTTGATTTGCTTGGATTTTTAAGTCGAAAGAAGTTAAAAGTTGAAACAGATAACATATACTTAAGAAAAAACGACGAGGACCTCCGGTGTTCGAGACGGGATTCGAACCCGCATCTCCAGCTATCGCGGCTGGCCCGTCTCGAACACCGGAGGTCCTCGTCGTTTTTTCTTAAGTATATGTTATCTGTTTCAACTTTTAAAATAAATACGATTATTGCAGCACGTGGCAAGCGGGACATGAGCAAATAAAGGAGCTCAGTAACATCTCTGAACCAAAAACAATAGTCATATTGCGACCACAGGTTTGGCCTAGTGGGTGACACTGTCTATGAAGACGAATACTAGTAATATACCGCGGCCGAGGCAAACGCGCTCTGCTGCGCTTGAGGCACATCCACACTTACCGAATTGCCACGCGAGGAAATTGGCTCGCAAGGCCGTGCGTTCTGTGGGGACGCGGCTAAAGACTTACATTCCAATTTTTGTAATTTGCTGATGGAGGAATTGCTCAAAGCAAACGGCTGAAGCAGCGCACCATTATTGCCGGCAAGCAGCACTATGCTGCTCTGAGCGCACCAAGAAAACCATGCTCCACTGGAAAGGACATAATATAGGAACAGTTTAATTAAGTACTGTTGGTATTCATGGTCTTTATATTTATAATTAAAATTCAAAGAATTAAAATGCAATTTACAACTTGTAATGTTGACTTCATTTCTCTGAAACTCCACTGAGGACATGTTTGGCCTAGTGAGACTCTGCCTATTAAACCGATGGTCCTGGGTTCAAATCTCAGTAAGGGGATTTATTTGTGTGATGAGCAGAGATATTTGTTCTCGGGTAATGGGTGTATTCTGTGTGTCTATGCATTTGTATACTATATATAGGTTGAGTACCCACAAGTTCACAACACAAGCTGTTTTGAGCTTACTGTGAGACTCAGTCAATTGTGTAAGAAAGTCCTGTTATATTTATTGATTTGGTATGTTAACACAGTCGCTGCCACCCCCTCCAAAAATGTATGGAAATTAACGCACATGTGTGTTGGTGGCAGTGAATGTGTTAATAGATGTTACCTGATTCAATTTTAAACTATTTAAATTGTGTGTGCCGCATGTTGCATACATAATAAGTGATGTATGTAATACCCATGTTTAATTTAGACTTCATAAATATCTAATATACTAAGGTGACGGCACCAGTAATGGACATGGAACCAATCATGAACATTAGTGCTTATTTCAAAGGAGTTAAGTGTTGTGCATTTGTAGGGCCATATTCAATTTATAACTTTATGATTTTTAAAATAAGAACTAAGTGTCCATCATTCGTGCCTGTCAGCTAAAAGTGTCCAACATTGGTGCCATTACCTTAGTAAGTTTGTTAAAGAAAGTCCCCGCCACACCATAAATATTCCTAGGATTTTTCTTACGAAAGAAGACAGCATAATTTGCAGACTGTCTGCTTAAATGCTTCAGCAGTTGTAGTAATTGTGTGATACATATTTTTTTAGTAGTAAGTACAGATAAACAATTCATATTTAAGGTACACTGTTTTCATAGTTACCTAAATGAAGTGCTCTTTAGACTTTTAAGCTGTTTCTTCTCTGGAAAAACTTGTAGCAGTTCAATACCATGATCAGTAATATAGGCTATCTCATTCACTCTTGGCCACACAAATCCTAGTATCTTGGCATTCTTCCATTTGCATGTATGCAAGTATTCCACATTGGTAGGCACCAGGTCTTTGAAATTGACAAATTCTACATTTGCACTCTGATTGTCGAGGTTTCTCTGAATAGCCAATATATTATGGTCCGGTGAGAATTTGATTGAGATTATAGGACCCCTGTCTTCCATTCTGAAGGATGTTGATTTGGATTCGTCCATTCCGCTGACTGTGACGCCTGTCACGCCCCCGGAACGGACTGTAAATACCTTAAATACAAAGGAAGTTTAAAAAATATATTTTCCATATAAAAACGTACATAAATAAGATATATATACTTATTTTGGTTTGGTATATGTTTAGTTAATGTTTTAAATGTAGTTTCAACGTAATACATGTTTAGAAAGCGTAAAATAAAAAGGTATTATACCTGTCCATTGGTATCGTCGAAAAATACATTTGTAACCGGGCTATCAGCGTCAAATCGCTTTGGTTGCTCAGAGAGCGCTAAATAATATTCATCGCTATCTTTCAGGCTAAACTTAGCCATGTTTATTGCATACTATTGTATTTAACACAAAAACAAAACACAATGTCCAATTTATTTACGATACACTGACAGTTTACACACTGACACTGACAGTGATATGACATGAATGTAGTCCATTGTGGATTCACGATATTAATTTTCTAATAGTATACAAAATAATCAAAATAACAATAATTACTTGACTTCTCTACGGGGCCCCTTCTAAAAGGCCCCTTTTAAGATATTGTACTAAGGATGCTGGATTATACCTTGGATTAGAATTAGAAGTAAATATTATATTTATATAGTGTAAAAGTGGAACGTACCCAAATGCTGTTCCTGATTTTAAGTTTATATTAACTGTGGTCATCCTAATTTTGAATGCAACATTGTCTCTATGACAACAAATGGCGGAAGTTATGAAAACAAACAAGGCTGCTAATTTAGGCAACCTCTCTGACTCTCGATATTGTGGAATAATGAGTGAAAATATTGAATTAAGATCTTTCCCATCCAGCTTAAAGGATAACGACATCGAAGAATACCATGAAATAGATGAAAAGGCAATTTTGGAACCTAAAGTACATTTACAACGTCGAACTTCGAAAATTCATCATAAACCTATAACCGAAGAAGAGTTCTTTACTGAATACGATATCAAATATGCTCAGAAGAAGTCAAGTAAGAAAAAACATTCTAAAAAGAAAACAGATGCCTCAAATTTAATGGACATAATAAACTCTGAATTAGCTGGTCTAACACCCCCAGTTACTGAGGATCTAGTTACTACAAAAATAAACCATTCAAAGGCATCACTGCACACTTATTTGATAAATTCTAATATGCGAGTGTTTGATAAGCGTCCTTGCTTTATACCGGAACATGGGTAAGTAAACCACAACATTTGTTTTGCATATTAACTATAAGTGGGTAGTTCTCCACAAACGTCATTATCGTCTTGCGATTATCTCCGAATATAAAGAAGAAATTTCGTAAAGTAAGATTAATTAAGACTAAGCACCTGTATTGCTACAAGTTGAGTGTAGTTTTACATTATTTAACAAAATATTTGCAATCCGGAGATCGCAGGTTCGAACCCTGGCTTGTACCAATGAGTTTTTCGGAACTTACGTATGAAATATCATTTGATATTTCCCAGACGCTTTTCGGTGAAGGAAAACATCATGAGGAAACCGGACTAATCCCAATAGGACCTAGTTTACCTTCTGGGTTGCAAGGCAGTTGATTTCGTAAGACTAGTGCCTACGCCAAATCCTTGGAGTAGTTGCCAAGCGAACTCCAGACTCCCATGTGCCACGGCCACACGGCACATGGCATAAAGCCAGGATAACGCGAGGAATAAAACAACGTGTAAGATGCAAAACTATCGTGAGATTCAAACATATTAATTGTATAGAAGCGGGTAACTCACCGGTCAGCCTACGCGAATATCATGATTATGCTCCTCGTTACGGAGTGAAACACGTCGAGCAATATTCGACTTATAAAACGTGTGTTACCCGCTTCAATACAATTAACGTGCAAGACCCATACTTCCTTTAGTTCCTTTGGTTTTCTTCCAGATATGGAGACAAGTTACTCACAACCGTTTTAAGCCCGGTGTACCCAAATGTGCTTGAAAATGCTATAACTGAATACCAACCAATACCAGTTCAGTATATGGAAGCTGCAAAGTTTGAAGATGTCGTGGCTTCAAATGAGTCTGATGATGGCTTTAGTAAATTTCTTGATTTAACAATGAACAATATTAAATTTAAACATCACCACGAATTGTCATTAGAAGAACTACTGTGCAGTAAACTTGTTGAAATATTCAATGACTATAAAGCAAATGAAATAATGTTAAGTGAATTAATAAGAGATATCAAAGTTATTAGAGAAACGAGAGACAGTCTCAAAGAAGACTTCACGAAAATATCAGGTAAGAAAGAAGCGGTAAGGTTCGACGAAACTGTCAGAAAATATTCGGCACAGCTTTATCAGTTGAAGAACAAGTATGGACAGCATTTAAGTTTAAGAAATGAAATATTGCACAAAATTGGCTCTTTGTGGTCAGACGTTTTAATGACTAGAGAAAAGTCAGGAAAAGTAAAAACTCCTTACGTATTAGATATTGATAAAACTACGAAAAATTCTGATGATTACGAAACAGAATGGACTGAAGTGTTTAATATGGAATATACTGATAAATTGGATGAAATTGAGTATGATTATGTAACAGAATATATTGAGTACAAAAATGCGAAAGAAAAAAAAATGCTAACAAAGACTAACAAACCCAAGTTACATTTTGATGAAGATGTAATAAAAGCAGAAGCGGAAACCATTGCTAATAAAATAGTAACAAAAGATAAGATCGATATAAGACTAAGACAAGATCCTAAATTAATATCAGACAGGCGAAAATCTCAAAGACTTCCGTCAAGAAAGTACTATTTTAAAATATTCGTCGATGATGTATTTGTTTGTGAGTCTGATGTGTACGAAAATAATACAGGAGATAAGATCAACGTAGAATTTACGGAATCATTTTCAGTACAAATTCTTCCGAAGAATACTGAAATAACAATAGAGTTATTTGAACAAGATGAATCTGTATCTTATGTAAAAATTAAACTAAACAAAATAAAAGAAACTAGTGCCAATGCAGAATATAAAAACGAATTATTTGTATACAACAACATTGTAGAACCAAATGCCAAGCATGTTGGTTGTGGCCATAATATCAAAGAGATAGCAGCAGTAAATAAAGTACGACTGAAAAGCAACAATTTGTTCAAAGGGAATTTGTATACAACGTGCGAAATTAGTTTGCAATTGGGTTGGAATGAGAAACTGAATGAAAATGAAGTAGAATTAATAAAATCCTCTATGGAAGTAGGTCGAAAGTTGAAAAGATTAATGCATGGTGTAGACAACCCTGATATAGATAGTTTGAAAAATATAATTGAAAATATATATGAAAAGGATATTGGTAATGACGAAGAAATAATAAACACTTTGAGACGTTTATCTAAATTAAGTGTTGCTTCGGATGACGAAACGTTGTTTCCTATTGATGAAAATAGTCCTGAATTCGTCAGGCTAAAACTTTTATATCTAAGAAACAGTGGCGGTTTCACAAATGTAGAAAATAAAACAGTACCATTATTGGCGAGCCAAATTTCAACAGAACAGTTGAATTGTCTCCAAAAGAGTACAGAAAATGAGTTTGATGTTCAATATTGCGATAAGCAAGACATGGATTCAATAGAAATTCAAAGGTACATCGGGGCCAAATACGTCGAGAGGTTAAATAAGAACATGCTTAAAAATCAAAGTGAGCACCTCTTGAAGAAAACACAAAGAGATGTGATACGAGACTTTAAGGATTGGAGCCTCAGGTTTGTTACAATTTTTGATAATACTTTAGATTGATCATAATAGACGGAAAACTGGCCACGTCAGACGGTATAGAAAAAAAAGAGTAACGAAAGCACCTTGATGAGATTGTTATTATTTTATCTGAAAATCTGATAGGTTTACAGGCCATATGACAAAAAAATAGCATCTGCTGTTCTTACAAATAACAGGATCAAAAGATTTAATTAGGAGAAGTAGAGCCAGGGTTAACCCCAGACGTCTCGTCTGCTGGTTTTTAAGTACAAGAATGTACTTAAAACAATTTTTATTTCATAAGATGTAGGCGTTGGATTTCACAATTGCTTTCGTTCCTCCAATAAAAATGTCTCAATGTTATATTGTAATAATACATATGAAGCAAAAGGTAATTCCAAAACACAACAAACTTGCCACGACAGATTATGGGATAATATTGAGAGCTCTCAAGGCACTTTGCAGGCCTGCCACACTGTGGGATCCACCGCTGAGAAACTAATTAAACTATCAGGTTTTCGAATCAAGTAAAAATAAAAGTAGGTATTTAGTATGATCTATATAAGAGGTCTTCATTGTCTCAATATTATCGCATAATCTCTCGTGGCCAGCTCTTGGTCTATGTCACATAATGTTTCTTGTTTTTAATATGAATACAATAGCCAATATAGCCATTTTCTTAAGTATCCGTAACGAAAATCATTTTTGAACACAATCACAATGTCCAGTAAATCTACTGGTTCGTTTATTTATTAATCTTACAGTCGCTATCAAACATATCCGAGCTGTGGTACGGCTGTAGCTCGGAGCTATAATATGACTACCTTAGTCACATTAATATCTGAACAACGTCTCTATGGTCAAGACAATAAAGTACATGTTCTGATATTTGTGACTAAGTTCGGATATATCGAATGGTGACTGTAAAATTATTATAAATATTTCTATATCTTCATCTGTCAATTGTAAGTTTTATTTTATAGAGGCCTCTTCTTAAATCAGTCGAACCGGTCCTTGGCACTCTCCAACAGTACTCGACACCAGCTCATGGCAGAGGCTATCCTCAAAGAGCAGGAGCTCCGAGTGAGCGTGTTTCGCGCTCTAGGGCTGCGGGACCGTAGTACTCCACTGGTTCAGAACGATGATGATGATGAGAAAATTGGCGGTGGGTATTACTGTATTGCTTTCACCTCGATAAATTATTTCAACTAGGGTTACACTTTAACATGCTTAATTTTTGTAGTAAGGTTTTTATGTAAAACTATACTGTTATCAGCAAAATTTGTAGAAAGACTCAATTCAATTCATCCTTAAGATGAGTGATAAATATACTACTACTACATAAAAGTGATTTAACTCAACGTTCATAATATTTATTTTTAAAGGCTTCAAAATTCGTTCCCTCCGTCCCTTCGTTCGAGTGTCTTATCACAAGACATCGGATCAAACTACTCCTGCTATTGGCTGCCATCCTACGTGGAATCAGACTTTGAAGATCAAGACTAAGTTAGTAGATTTCCATTATTGTCAGGACCAAGATTAAAAAAGTGGGTATTTTGAGATCATCAAGCTAGAATTGATGTACATTGAATTCTGTTATCGTTGCAGGCTGTCTCCTCTCTCAATGATCCAAGTGAACATCTTCGATGAACAGCGCTCTTCAGTTGCAGATGATTCTGACCAGCCGCATACGGTACATTACCGTTGTCAGAACAAGTGGCTCGGATGTGTACAGATTCCTTTGAAGACGGTTCTGGATATGGGCATGGTAAGGAAGGAAAAGACATGACAAAGTTGGTAGATGAACATCAACTTCAAGAAAAAATATTTCGATAGCTTTGTTTTCGGACAGTAGACCGAAAGTATCTTAATACAATTTATGGTGGTATTTCAGCTAAAAGGAACCTTCAAGGTATCCTCGCCACCTTTTCTCCTGGGCTACGAGAGTCCTCCCAAAAGTTCCCATTCTCTTATACCAGAGGTAACGCAACTAATGAGAAAGGAGGCGGCTTTCGTATCGCTTCAAATTACTAGTAGCCTGTCGCATTTGGGAGGCGACCACGTGAGTTAAGATATCTACTTTTTTAAAGTAGTTTTATAAACAAGTGACTGTTGGTATATCTTATAACGATGACAGTGCCTACCACGGCACATTTTTAGTGTGATGCTACTTATGACAGTGATCGGTTTTTTGGATTCGACATGGGGTGAACGACCTCAAACATTATGTTAATATGGAAATGCCCCGGGAATCCGGGCTTTAGGTTGTTAGAAAAGACAAAAAAAATACATTGTGTTTATTTTATTATACATTAAAACATCTAAATAGCTGATATACAAGCGACTTACTCGCCGTTATTTTGTCCAAATTGAACAAATGAGCACAAGTTTTCACACTGACAGCTCATTTGCTGCCATAAATCGGCATATTTTGTACCGTTTGTACAAAAGTTCGACGACTAAGTAAAAATCCCTTCCACACAATTTAAATTGTTTTATTTTTGATTAATTTGTTCGGTTCGCGGGAAACTGTCGTATCTATATTAACTTTTCTACATGATATCCCGCGAGGGTGAATCCAAAAAACCGATCACTGCTTATGAGTTTTTAAATACGCTTGTAAAATTTTGCATCGATAGTACCTACGGGCCGTAAAAAGCCCAAGGAACCTGTTATAGATTCCTGTTTAACTCTCCCAGACTCTCACTCGAGCATTTGAGACCAGATACGGGATTAAATGGCTTGAAAAAGCACTAGTTTTTTCAAACGTACTAACGTTAAGTAGTTAACTCCATGTCTTGATCTATTTGGTAACTTTAGTGATTCCATTTTCAGGGCTACAACCAACCAGTGCCAACAGACCCTGACGACTATATCATCCGCCACCTAAACAATTTTGTGACCCAGTACACCAATGAGTTCCCTTCCAGAAGCATTTCCCTCACTTACATAGACAGTACAGGTCAAAACAAGTGCGTGACGCATTTTCTGCAGCCCATACCGCCACCGGATTATGAGAGTTTTCCTAAGAACCCTAAGAGTGGATCGGCCATGTCAAAGAGTTCTCGATCGTCGAGCAGCGGGAGAAAGAAGGATATTGTAAGTCACCATAGCTCCTATTTCTCTTTATGGGTCCTAATTTGCTTGCTGTATGCTTTAATACTTTATGACATTTCGGGGTTTTTGACTGAGAACCCAACAGATTCAAAGAATCTATCTAAATCATATATGGGTTCGCCCTATTCTTACCAGGTATGTTTGATATGAACGAACATTGATATGAAAATATCCTCCATGTTAGATCTCCATAGCATTCAGTGACTAGGATACACGAATTTAGTTTATTTAAAGGCCAACAGAATATTACCTACCATCTTGATATTTTTAGACAGAAGAAAGAATCGAATTGGAATCAATTTACAGCGGGTACAGCAGTAAACCAGATGGGATGGGAAAAATGATGGACGCCTGCTTAAGATTCGTATCGCTTATACCATCCTACGAGCCAGTGGACACACGGGTTGTTACGTTACTTGGGGTGGTAAAGTATTAACATTTACAAAACCTACTACTGCAGGCGCATGTCCAGCAATGGACGCCCCTGGTTAATAAGTAGTAGATAATATTCTCTTCGGTTGCCGCGATAATTACTTATGAAATAAAACAACTAAAACGGATTAAATCGCGTATACTAATTTGGTCCTGTTAATCCTGTGGTTCATTTAATAAAACAGTATTTTGTAGTTTATAAAATTTTTTTTTTTGACTTTAATTTGTAATAAGCCCCTCTGGCGTGTGCAATTATCGTGTCCAAGCCCCCAAAATTGTTTAATAAAAATAAATAAAAAATAAAAATAAAATAAAATGTATTTATTTCAAGTAACAATGATTATTTAATAATTTATATGTGGGTAGGTTTGCATTTTGTAATTTTTGAGGATGGAGGTAAATTAATATTTTCCTCAGTCCAGCCGATGACCATGAACGCTGCTAAAGGGTTCGAAACGTCAGGATGAAGTTTAAATTAGTATCGCGATTTAATCCGTTTTAGTTGTTTTATTTCATGAGTAATTATCGCGGCAACCGAAGAGAATATTATCTACTACTACTTATTAACCAAGGACGTCCATTGCTGGACATGTGCCTCTTCATAGACCTCCAAAAGTATGGGGGATTTCATACCTTAGTCGGCACGCTTGGAAGAGGGGTTGGCGATCGGAATGTTCCACTCTACGGGATGCTGTTGCCCGTCTTTCACGGTTTAGCTTACTAGTAAACATATTCCCATAAAATCTAAATTCTGTAATAAATGTTCATTAAAGTTCTTTCTGTGTCTTATAAGACGTTCTCAAGTCTGTGGAATTGTGCGCGCTCTGCCGCTGACAAAGTGAATACGTTCTTCGAACCGGATAATTATATGAAACTATTTGTTCTTCAGAACCCGATATACCTATGTCGGTATCACAAGCAGCAGCTGTTTACACGTTTCTCAGAATCGACGACCCATAACCATCAAGAATCTTCCCAACACTGATTTTTTTACAGGAACTCCTAAAAGTCCTCCACGGTTCTCCCCTCGACCACACCATCCTCTTAGCCAGTTATTTCCTCCATCTCGGCCTCAAATGCTACATCGCCGCCGGCCTGGGCCTCCCGCGAGGCCAGAGTCACTACGTCCTCACCAAATATGACCTCGCAAGTCACAGAATGGTCCTAACCAGTGACCAGTACAAGAGCAAGCTGTTTGGCAGGAACGATAGCTGTGTGTGGTATGTGTACGATGCCGTTAATGGAGAGAGGTTTGAACTGAGAGATGTCAGTTGTCCCCTGAAAACTGTCAATTACGTATTCGATAACGAAAATGTAAGTATTGACTTGCGTTTTGTTTTTGCATAAGTAGGTAGATGGAACGGAGAACTTTAATTGTTTTTTATTTTTTTGAATTGTTGAACTACATTAGTAATAAATATGTATTAGTAAAAAAGAGTTCTTTCATATGTGGAAGTGTTTTTTAGATTTGGGTGAACGCACAATCTGCCCTAGATTGTGAGAGCGTTTCCTTCGATTTTGCTAGATCTTCAGACTGGCAGCCCGTGAGTTATGAATTTAATTTCTATTGATAAAAATGTAAGCTTTATTAAATATGTATACTCGTACACATTTGCTGTAAACTTTATTATTGCATATCGTCGCTACTTTTAACCTTTTGAACGCTTTTCCTCTCGCGTCAAAATGTGACGTGTACGCCATGGTATGACTTGTGAAGAACAAATATAAACCTTATTTGTCAGCAGGACAATTGCTCTGACAGCGTCCGCCATAGCCACTTTAGTGGTCGGTGGCGTGGCAGGCACGACATCACGCGACCACTTTAGTGGTGCTTGGCGTTCAAAAGGTTAAAAATCCTCGTAAGTAATCCTCAGCAATCAAAGAAAAAATACATAACTATGTAGTTATGGGATGAGTACAGAGTTGCGTTTCAACTTGGAGTATCTGTGTTTTTTGCAAAGTAGCGACGATATGTCATGACTCATGAGTATAAAATCCGGATATGTAATATACATCTTTATGAACTTTTTGAAGAAACTAATTAGTGAAGTAATTCTTTAAGTTATTCGACAAGTCAATATTCGTGATGAAACTCCCAGTGGTAACCGACGCCAGTCTTTACTCCAATCCTATCGGCGTGGAGAGTTTACGAGCAGCTTTGGAGAGCCGGATAAAAAGTAAAGTGCAACAGTGGCGCCCCCACGTCAAGACGATATGGAACAGGTAACTTACCCCGAAACCAAAGATAAGTTAAACATAGACCTTGAACCGCGAGGCACTTGATTCTATTTGCCTCTTTGCTTGAGTAAGCAAAAGCTCTTAGGACTGATGGATCGGATGGATTTTGCATTGATGAATTTTCGTTATTCATGAAAGCGTCCCAGGGTACAAACGGCGATTCACGCATCTCTTACAGCTGTCTATGCTAATGGTGGTGAGTCCTATAAACAAAAATTTAATTTACGTCACACTGGGCGGTAAGAGATATTTACCGCCCTAGGGCGCGACAAAATCTCACTTTACACCCAGATGAAGACGTAAAACTATGTACGCACCACGAGGCGGTAATAAAGGAGGACTCAGATCGCTTGTTTATGGCCGGAACATTCTTTGTTTTACCGCCCTCGGTACGTAATATACTATTAAAAAGCCGTAATTGCTCCGGCTTATAAAGTAAAAAATATCCGCCGCTTGTCTATTCCTATGATAAACAACTTTTGAATATAGGCGTAGTCACGTAGACGTAAGGCTGTGTCACAGATGCCATGATGTAACCATGCTCCGGTGACTGAATATATATAGACACAGCTCTCCATACAAAAATGCCTTCCAAAATGACCCCAGGCGCGCTGACACTGACAGCTGTCCCTCTTCATAAATATGTCAGAGCAGCTTAGAATTTAACCAATAGACAATTTCGCGCTAATAAAAAGTTGTGATTGGTTCATAAAAGTTTAAAGTGTCAAACCTTATGCGCGGCGTTACAATATTATGGCGTTGTCAAACTTACAGGGATGATACTAACCGAGATGGAACCAATTTATATGAATATTATTCTACACACGATTTTGTTATTAAGATTACTCTTGTTCATACTTTATAAGAAAGTATATCGTTAATAATGTGTTGGAGAAGTAATTTATTTACTAACTTAGGTGGGTTACAAATTAAATTCAATATCGTATAGCAAACTGTCACCATAAGAGCAAGCTAGAATAGGATGTTACTTTGATATATCGCACGCATTGTTTTGTTTTAATAATGAGGCAACAGATTTACTAAATTGACGCGGAGTACTGAATTTTGGGACGTCAAGGAACTTTGCCAAAAACGGATGACTACTGAGTAGTTGTCCATCTTTTTCGTTCTTGCAATCTTCGAAAGATAGGGAATGTAGGGATGCAAGTAACGAAATTTCTATTTTCGAGGTTCGCAGTAGATAGATTCGCAAAGAATATAATACCCATTAAGAAGCTGACACGCTTTCAGAATTAGAAAAGAAAATGGTAACTTTTCGCAAAGAGAATAAGTGCAATCACAGATAATACGTATTGACATTTCAATACTATTACAGAAATACAACTTTCGACCATAAATCATCGCGAATGTCTATTTAAATGAAATAGGTAGGAAATTAAATTCCATGACTGTACGTACATATTTTTATAAAATTATTTTAAATAATATATTTATATATTTTTGGGGCCTTCGGGAAACTAGAATAATTATGTCGGAAAGTTTATCAGCGGCACATTTACAACGTGCAACGTACTTGTTTTTCGAGATAAAAGCAAATAATAGGAATTGCTTGTTACTTGAAAAATACATGAATAATTTACTTGTGAGTATAATTGACGCATAACCTAATCCCCAATCTGTCACTCAGTATCATAAAGGCATAAGTCATTATAAAACTAGTATAGATATACGACATTTGGTTCAGCGTATTAGTCTATACAACAATATGTTACTTTAAACAATTGTTTATCACATTCAGGGTTAAACTTACACAAACCAATGGATCCCATCGTTTTTCTTGTATTTTTGTGCAGTTGTTGCGGACCATTTTACCGCACAAGAAGGCATTTTATAGGGTTTTTAATTTAACAATTTTATATTAGCTGACATCTTATGTCATAGAAAGCTTCTGTACTACTAAATCTGTCAAACTCCGCCGCGGCTCAGTCGATCTTTCGCAGCACACTAGCCGTGGGGTCATTTTTGAGCTCGAGTCAGGTTTCTATAGTATTACTAGTTCGTTGCCATGCTCTGTTTTAGTGTCCACTTGAGAGACACTGGCAGTTTTCGTCGACAAGTTGCCGAGCGAGCAACATCGCCTGCCTAGTCAAACAAAGTCATTTGACTGCTTAATCAAAGGGTTCAATTTAATCCGTTCTTGATAACCCTTTGAACAACGAAAACACCCACCACAAAACACCAGTGATGTGTGCTTGCCACGCCACTGACACGTAAAAGTGTCATGGCGGCCGCTGTCAATGCAATTTTCCTGCTTTGACAGCTACAGATACCTAAGCTTTAGGTAGATTCGTACCTACGTCACATTTTAACGCGAGAAAAAAAGCGTTCAAAATGTTAAAGATCTTTTTATGTTTTACAGATATTGTAGCACACTGCTCCGAGAAGTGTTGCCGTTTTGGGAGTACCACGCGTTGAACCCCACGGAACAGAAACCGGGGCTGGGCCCGCGGTTGAAGCAACTGATGGTTACACACAAGGTTACTTTCCTTTACTGTTTAGATATTGCAGGTGTTCAGTTCTGAAGGCATGCATAAACACGGTACAGTCAGCAGCAAAAGTGACTAAGCGTTTGAAGTGTTCAAAATGACCTACACGCACTTTTGTTCTCTTGACAATAGAGATGTGTTGACCTCATTTTGAACACCTCAAACGCACTCACTTCTGATGCTGACTGTACCTACAGATTGAATATTAAATTTTTAATTTTTATTTTCGACGCTAACGACTCATATGTCGGCACCGCAAGTCTGATACCAACGACTGATATGTGGGTCACATACCACAGAGCAAAATAAACCTACATACACATGCATTAAGTTCATCTTGGTGGTTACGTAGCGTATGAGTGGTAGCTATTGACATAGCGTTGAAAAGGTTAACCCTTTTGCAGGCGTAGTACGATGTGTCGAAGTAGGTATCACATTATATGGTGTAAGGCACGCCTGCCGCGTCATGAAATAAATGCTTGCCGACACAGAAAGAGTTTTTGAAAATGGAAGACGCAACGAATCGCTTAACCCTTTACCAGGCGACGGGACATATTCCTCCCACATCTTATATCGGGTACTGCAGGCGGGTTTTAACTCCAAACCTCCTACAAAATATTTTGTCAATCCCTGTAAATTGTATTTTATGATCTACATTCACAACACGCTTCTAAATCGCGTAATATATCTTTGGCAGTCGGTTAAATTCACTTGAACGCTAATTTCAGTAAACTAAGGAGAAATTCGAACACTTTCCTTAATTTCAATGAAACAGAAGTACAGAGGTCGAACAATTTTTCGACATTTTGTAGATTTTGAGTGTTGAAAGGTAATGTAATCGTAAACATTGCTAAATATTTACGCCTTATTGTGTATGACCAGAATTAGGATGTGGGTTAACATTATCCTATGGCCTTTTTTTTTTTTTATGCCTTATTAGAGTTTAACTGTGTGGGAGCTATTCTTCCCATGGCCCGGTAAATTGTCTTGTCATGTCATAAAAAGTCTTTAATTACAATTAAACTGAAGATCATAAAATAAAAATATTCAGTGATTGATATAATGTTTCATAGTAGGTTTGGAGTTAAACCTTAACTGTAATAACCGATATAAGATGTGGGAGGAATATATCCCTTCGCCTGATCAAGAATATAATAAGACAAAATCGAGTATGACAGTTAATTACTTAGACAGGTGATGGGATAACCGTAACCCACAATTTTATTTCTGGTTTAAAGGAGCATCTCCGACTTTCGTAAATGCATTTTTTACTAGGCGTTCAATACGGTTGTAACAGTATATACAGTACGTATGAAGACACGCTAGTTCTGTGGGGCCTGGTAAAGGGTTAATCTAAGCATTCGACTTTGAGCTTCATATTACATTGGAGCATAGATTCCCAAACTTTTTGAGCTAGCGCCCACTTAGGTATCACCAAAAGAAACAGCGCCCACCGTCTAAAATAAGGTACATATTTCGTCACTTCTTTAAAAAACATATATTCTTCATAACAAAGACTTCTTAACCTTATACAACTTGCCTAACGCAGAAAGAGATAGGTACCCCCGTAGTTCTATCCAAACTATTGGGGATGTTTTTTATTAATTTATACAAAACTATAATTTTTTAACACTTTTATTGCCTTTTTCAGAAATATTATAATTAACTTAATTTTGTTAAAAATACATATTGCAGTGCGAAGGATGTGCTTGATGCGATTTTGTCAATTTGTTAGTCTGACTCGATTTTTTAATAAACAGCCTGAACCTCACGCAATTTGCAGAATAATCTGTCATTCAAGGACTTACTTCTCATTTTATTAACAGCTTTAATTACATATTGGAGTGACGTATGCAGAGGTTTGCTAAGATTTTTGTAACCATTTAGTGACTGAACTAAAATAAATCGTGATTCAAGAATTTCAATGATAGAGAAGTACTCGTACTACAAATACGTTTTAAATTAAGGTATTAGGTATTTATAGAAATTTATAAATTAATTTCTACCACTCATTTAAGTGTTTGTTTTTTACATATGGGAGCGCCCCCTGGGCAGAATGAACGCCCCAGTTCCTTCCGTGATCCCTACCGCCCCTGGAACTCTTCAGCGCCCCACTGGGGGCGGTATGGACCACTTTGGGAAACTATGCATTGGAGTATAGCAAAAGTCTCCTTCAATCCATCACAAGAATGTATTCAATACAATGATAATAATTGATAAGTCACTAGCGACATCTGTGTGCAACTTTCTCACACATTTTAACCACTTGATCGCCAGAGTCATCTAGTGACAGACAACAGTGTGGAATGTCTCACACGCCAACGTCATTATTATAATTACATGACATATGTTCTAAACTGCCGTTTGTGGCGTACAGACGTACAGATCATTCCAACCAACTTCATTTTGTAATGCGGCGGTAAATTTGTTTTTTCAGATGTTTGGGTTCCCGCTTAATATGCCATTCGTTAACATGAAATCTGTTATCTCGAGTGTCAAATCGACGGGTGTCCACGTGCAGGCGGAGCCCAACGCGGAGTTCGCACTTGGGGTTGAGATCTATTCTTACCCTAATAATGTTATCAGTGTGTGGGTGTTCATGGCTAGTATTACTAGGATATAAGAATTAATATTTAATATATTATACCTTTGAAAAATATATTTTTTAAGAAAAAAGTGGGTAACTGCTCTAACCCCAGTAATCTGTCAACGTGTGAATATTGCACGTATTTTGACTTTTGAGTAAGAATACGCAGCAGCACAAAAAAATGACAGTTTTATTTTCAATTGTAGGTAAGTACACAAAATATTTTTTTTTTGTTTGAAAATTGAACAAAATAAAATAATTCCCCCAGTTCCAATTGTTTCATATTGCTTCTTTTTATATTTGGTTTTTTTTTGTGTGCTCTTTTTCCACGAACTCTTTCAACCCTGACTATTTTGGAGTGCCCCAAAAATTTCATACTTTTTTTGTCACGTCCATTCCGTTACCGCCATATGAAATATATAAAAAAAATTAAAAAATCGTGAAACACTTTTTTCTCAATTTGTACAGTTAAATGCGGCCAAAGTGCCAAAATATGTACACACGAACCTTGACACTTAGGCAACAAGTCCGGGCGCTTTGCGTTTGCATCGCGACAGAAGCGCGACTGTATCGCATTTGCATCGCGACTGCATCGTGGTTCGTGGGCGAGGGTACGCAGCCAGCGACCGCATCGCAACTGTATCGCTTGGAACGGGCGATTGTATCGCGATTGCATCGCTGCAAAAAGTCGCCGTGGGCGAGGGCACTAAGGTGCATGTATACATATTACATATTGGCACTTTGGACGTATCGATGTCTTTGACCTTCATTGTGCTACAGTTAGACCGGTTTGTCTACTCTAAGTGGACACTAAACAAATGTAAAAGTATAAGAGCGGCTTTAGTACACGCTGTTCAAATCGCTTGGAAGCTTGACGCTACACGCTCCCGCGTCGAGCGTCAACGGATTTATGTAAACACTTAGACGGATGTGCGAAAGCCATCGTAACATAGAAAGTTTGCTTATCTCTAATGTAAGGTTTCTGCTTTGCTTTTTTTATTTGTAGGGAGAGGGACCATTTCGGGATGAATGCTGTTGGTTAAGTTTTAGTAAGTACTGGTTGTGGGATACATTTATATAATAATCAACTTCTGGAGACAGTTTTCAAACAAAAACCCTTTACAGAAGAGCAATATAAATTTATTATTAAAACTATACCAGGATACTTAAAAAACAAGATTTAATTTAAATAAAAAATATCGGCGATGTCTTTTTCGTTTTAATGCTAACAAAATAAAATTAACATTTATTCCATCGTAGTATAAAAATATACGTAAACATAGAAAAGAAGTGTTCATAGCGATGAGCTACCGCCAACGTTACTGAGGAGAACCAACAATACGCGCGCATTGAACATCAAAAATGTGTTGTAACTAAATACCAATCACAAATAAGCACGCTACAACTTGCTTCAAGTTATTACACTACTTGGCAACCCCACTTTTAGTTTAGCATTTCCTTTTAGATCAATACACTATCTAAATGTACCAGTAGCGTCAGTTTCTCTCATAAGCCGGAGCTAGTCGAGCTTTCCTTTTCTCCGAAGGAAACTGAACGAATGAAAATTGGTCAAGCCGGCCGGAATCGAGTACGCACCGCCACTGGTATGTACAGTACATGATTAACTTTTCTAAGCGTCATGTTGGAGTTCTCAGGGATTATTTACAACGCCAGATTCATTTTGAATGCACCTTCGATCTATAGGGCCACATAAAAAATGGCAAGAAAAAACATAAATAAGCGGTACATAACTCTAAGACGGTCACTATAAAAGCTAAAAATCTCAAGATACTGCGCGCGTATTGTCAATTTTCTTTAACAAACTTTCGTCCGACGCGTTTAACACTAAACCTTATTACATCACCATAAGGCTAATAGTCGTCTGCGCTGGAGTTCCCTAGCCGAATTTCAATCCGGTAACCTAACCTAACCTGTGACAGGCCAATGTGAATGTCAGACTGGTTCCACATTTCATTCATCAGATGTCGACTGTAAGCGTAAGACGCGAGTGGACGCTGGAAGCGGAGCGTGTAGCGTGGCGTCGAGCTTCCAGCGGATGTAAGCCGCGTGCACTGCGGCCGCTCCAATAGGTTTACCTTTGTTTAATATGCACGCTGCACGCTCAACTCGAGCGTCCACCCAGGTATTACACTAAGAAATTGATTTATGACTTCTACTGTCATATTAAATTAAAAGAAATAAAAACGCAGTTTTAATGGGAGAGTACATACAATATAAGCAAATTTACGAAATCTCGACAGATTTTTGAAATCAACTACACATCGCGTATCAGTTATTCCAAAAACTGTCAGGTTTTCGTTAGTCTTCCTGTAAAACGTTTCTGTGGCCCTAGTGAAAACCGGTATAACTGAACAACTAGTATGAAACTTATACCAGTTTTCACTAGGGCTGCAGATTTATATATTGCAACTATTTCACAAAATAGCATTTCAAAATTATACTGACAATGTTAAATATATCGAAACGACAAAATATTTATGCACCTTAACCTCTAGCCGCCCGGAGACCTATAAAAAAGTCTCCCATTGAATGCCATTTTTAATTTTAATTATGACTAACCGTAGTTGCATTTAATCTGGCAAGTAATAGGTAGTACCGTGTTAATCGTTAATTATTAAACATGTCTCATGTAAGTTTAAATACAAATAATCTGGCAAGGTTTTATTTTTGGGCGGCTAGAGGTTATTGTCTCAATATTGAGGTACATTTGTACATATGTTAGTACTTATATATTTTGCCTTGACAGTACTTACAGTTAAGATGTTACACTATTTCAGGATCTTCTCACACCTATCGACACGAAATTGGCAAGAGCCGATAGAAAAAGCTTTATTTCTAAGTAATAAGAGCGGAAGGGACATCGACAGAGCCGAAGCAAGTCTTTACAGCTCTTTTTACGAGGATATAAAGCGTTTTCTGCTTCGTTAGATGTGAATTCCTGTCTATTTTTGGTATCATATCCATTATTTTAACGCTGACTGTGCGTTCGGGAAATGGCTATTTGTGAATTAGCAACAATGCATATTTTTTTATAATAAAACGGTTGCTGCTAGCTAACTGCAAGAAAACATAACATAACAAGTCTAAATTATTCATTATGATTTCTTGCAGTTGTGGTATAGTATATACATGTGTTTATACTGCCCTAATATGGAAAAGGTAATTATTACATTAAAATAAGAGTTTTTCATAATAAAAATTAATAATATGTAAATTTTGAGAGACTAAATTTAACATGGATGAATAAAATAAGAGGACTGAATAACACAAATCGCGTTCAACAGTTTTTGTACATTTGCTGTGATTAGTAAAGGTTGAACACGCTTAAACGTGGGCACACGTTTTTGCTTATATTTTTTCCTGGTCATCACAAAGACTGTGACATGTCAAATCCAAAGGCTGAAATGAAATTATTATATATTAGCATGATAAACTATAATATTTTTAACTATATTCAATATATATTTTGCTTCAGTAGACCTTTATTTTCTATTCATTTGTAATTTTATGTGCCCACGTTTTGGGGTGTTCAACCTTTATGTGTACATTATTTTAAAATAAAAACTGTATTTCTAATAAATATTTTGGTAAAATAAAATACAAATTATTTAAAAAATACATTTGAAGGCCCAGTGGCCCACTCCACGTATTCAATATCTTGGACTAAGTTTTTATATTATGTACGCTGCTATTTTGAATCATTGGTAATCTGTTACTTTATTCACGTCACATATGACGCCGGTGCAATGATCGATTCGCTTTTTTTGCAATCCAATAAAACCTCATTTATTCGTCCATGATGAAGATTAAAATATAAATAAAACAATTCTATTGTTACTCAATTAAAATTACGTTTCCATATAGGACAGTATAATTGCAATACAATTTGGGTACCTTAACGAAATAACTTTAAATCTCTCATCCCACTATGGTTATGTAAGTGTTGGCTTAGGAATCTATCCTTACTTTTGATCATAGACAAAGGAGCACTAAGACACATGAAGAGCATATTTGTAAGTTTCTGTAATTGGCTCTAAATAATGTAGATATTACTTAATTGGTAATACACTAATTAAGTCGACTAATGTTCTACATTTAGGATGTGTCAACTCCTTAATTTTGCTTCAAATTTACATAACATCTGGTCAATCTACTAGTTTTATGTTCACTCTTTCATAGTACTCTATCTCTGTATGTCTGCTCAATAATGAATGCTGAATGATACATTTTCAATTAATAAATTATAAATATAATAAATACAATAATTGGTGTAAAACTAGGACATATTGAAAGCCAACACTGCTAAAATGTAGAAGATTAAAATACGCGGTGTCTACCATGTATATGCGAAAGTTAAGTCTCCCGCGACCGTCTCATTCTAACCTCACGTGTAACTAAATATCCAGACACTAGACTTAAAAGTAAACTCAATCCAATATTGCCAAAAACACCATTTTTCACAAAAGCGTCTTCCATGAGTCGTCGGTTTCTTTTACTGAAAAGCGTCTAGTAATAAAAATATTTCGTCTATTACCCTTTTCGACGCCATGTCAAACGCAAAAGCTCGTACGTCACTACATCGACATGTCAAAACTTTATGCGTGAGCAGGTAGGTATTTGCTCTGTGGTCGAGGACATATATATACGTCTTTGGCGTTGAACCTGCGATGCTAATACATACTTCTTTGGCGTGGCAAAGGCTAAACTCTGATTTCATAAGTTATATTCGAATGAGAGCGGGTATTACCACATTAGCTGATAAAGTTAAAACTGAATATTCTGACAAATATACAAAGAAATAAATTAAACATTGATAATTGGTTTCGGTTAATACAATTAATATTTTAATTCACATCGACGATAACCGTTCAGTTATTTTTGGCTTCAAAAACTTATATATCGAACTTGCGTCACGAATTTTGCCTGTACTCTAAAAACCGAATATATAAAATATCTAAAGAACATATTATGAACGTGTTTATAGCAAATAAATATTTTGAGTGTTATTTCCAAAGTTCATAGTCAAGTGTCAAGATAGCTTGTCTACGGTCAGAATGTGGCGGCGCAGAGACAACAGCAAACATCACAAAAACCTGTCTGGACACAGCTTAGCTTCCGTCCGGGTCGGGTTTCCGGCTACGTCGGAGCTGGAATGGAGAAAAAAAAACTCATTAGACAACATTATTTAGAAGTAAATAATCTTTATGTAAATGCCCAAGGACTTATAGGCTAAGGGACACCGATCGGAAAGCGGCATAGCGGGAAACCAACAAACAACGTCAAACAAGCAAACAGGCAGAGAACGATCTTGCCTTTTTCGATTAAGTCCGCCGTAGTTTCTTGCCGGTATTTTCTCGGGTGTTTCATGGTTGGAACCGGTGGTAATTTTACTTAGACGTTCATAAGTGCATGTAATATGCCTAAATTAAAAAAATAAAATTACTTTTATTTTTTTATTTTTTTCGAAACGATTGAGCTGATAGAGAGGCGTGGAAGAAAAAGAAAGCCTTTGTCTGGCACAGGGTCTTTCCAAGGTAATAAATATATGTTTAAACTAAAAGTAGAGGGTACAAGTTGAACAATCGCAAGCGCATAGGAGCGGCTGCAGTGCACGCTGCTGAATTTCTTTGGAAACTCGACGCCACACTGCAGTTGCGCCAGCGAATCGTCGATCGAGATCTATGTCCCTGACCCGATAGGAAATGTCACTAACTTGCTGCTGCAGGTACTGCCGTGTGATGGGCTCGTGAAGCGCCAGTGTACCATCCATCGAGATACCATTGCCTCTTCCTCCCCACGAGGGTCGCGTCCCCACAAGCTTCCGAGTTACTGCCACCAGTGTTCTGTATATAGTGACCTTCTCAGGCCGTTCTATGATCCTGGCCCGATGGAAACTATCACTGACCTGCTGCAGGTAGTGCCGTTAGATGGGCTCGTGAAGCACCAGTGTACCATCCATCCAGATACCACTGCCTCTTCCTCCCCATGAGGGTCGCGTCCCCACCAGCTTCTGAGTTACTGCCACCTGTCTTCTGTATAGTGACAAAAGCCCAACCTTCTCAGGCTAGGAGCTGTTCTATGACCCTGGCCCGATGGGAACTATCACTGACCTGCTGCTGCAGGTAGTGCCGTGTGATGGGCTCGTGAAGCGCCAGTGTACCATCCATCGAGAGCCACTGCCTCTTCCTCCCCACGAGGGTCGCGTCCCCACAAGCTTCCGAGTTACTGCCACCAGTCTTCTGTATATAGTGACCTTCTCAGGCTGTTCTATGACCCTGGCCCGATGGGAACTATCACTGACCTGCTGCAGGTAGTGCCGTTGGATGGGCTTGTGCAGCGCCAACTGCGCCAGCGCGTCGTCGATGGAGAACCACTGCCTCTTCCTCCCCATGAGGCGCGCGTCCTCCCACTCCGCCAGCTCCTGGGTGACTGTCATCACATACACTTCCGTTCGGTGCTTGTGTTCACGGTTCTGCAATGGTAACAATTCAATTGGTCAATAAAATTGATTTCCAATACAACAAAAGAAGATTCTATTCTAAATTTAAAAATACTCCTGGCGTCGTAAGACTACCTGTAATACTAATTATTAAAGTCAATGTACCCACATAATTTATTTTTAAGGGAAGTCTGTCATATGACACTAAATACCGATGAGATAATGTAGGAAATTGGTTGGTAGACGGTCTTACCTGATAGACTAGAGTCTTACCCATATTGACCTTATAATGAAATTTGAATTGTATACAATTGGAACAGAGTCGAATTTCATTTGTTTCCTTCGATTTTGATACAAAAGAGATTCTACTTTATTTCCTACACTATAAAGAACAAATTCGAGTAGGATATTATTTGTATGGTGGGCCTTAGGAGGATATTTGTTTTCACTTCACTCGCTCGGAAAACCTTAGTTTATAGCGCGAAATCTGCGTGGAAAAGCCTATTTTATCCGCTAGCGTGCAAAAGTCATTCGAATTTCGAAGCCGATGATTGTAATTCTCTGTGGTCCATGTAACTTTTTTTTAAGTATAAACTCCTTCAACGCGTAACTGGCGCGCTACCGCGAAAAACGATATTCGTAAATTTCGGACGATTGTCTCTGTCACCTTCATTGGAGTAAAAGAGAAAGATGCTTGCAATATACGAACTTCGATGTTCGCAGTAGCGCGGTGAGTTCATAATAACCATAGATAATAACCAATCAGAAACATGTTTTTGATTACAGATTTTTAACTTTTTTATTTTTACATACACTTAATTTTATGTCAAATAGGTTTTATTATAAAGTATACATAGGTGCCTATTTGTAATCTTGTTTTATTTCTTTAAGTTTAATTAACATATTTTAACTAATTAATCCATTAAATAAAACACGATTTCAATGTTTATTTGATAAAGAAATTGAAATATAGGTTTACATACTGTTGTAATTTCTGAACGCAACCAAAAAAAAATTTTTTTTAACTTTTAAGTTATCACAATTCACGTAAATTTATCGAATTTTTGCTGTGCTAAGCTCTTTGAACTCAACGTTTGAACTATAAAAATGAATGATTCTAGTAGCGATGCCGATATGATTTCCCTGAAAAATCACGCGATAAGTTTTGTTTTCTTGTTTTTCTTGCCGCTCGAATTTTCCTCGCTGTAGTGAGGTGAAAAATTGTGTGTTCCGCATGACTGCAAAATTATTTGGCGTATCGTGTCTTGAAAGCCTCGCTACGCTCAGGAATCTATCTTTGAACCATTCGCTTCGCTCATGGTTCAATCTTAGCTTCCTTCGCTTGCTCAGCTTTCAATTTCAACACTAGCGCCAAATAACCACTTTGCAGCCTTGCATAACAAATAACTATTATTTGTCCATAATTTTGACTTGGTATTGACTCTGCGATGCAAAACGAGGATTCTACAGTTTGGAGTTACCACAGTCGTCCCTACGTCTGTCTTTATTGTTTTTTGGCTGAGTACCCACAAGACAAGCCTTCAAGCTTCCGTGGGGCTTAGTCGATTTATGTAAGGATGTCCTGTGATATTTACATTATTAGCTAAATTAGCTTGTCTGTAATTTTAGGTCTTCTGTTTTTTTGAACTGGAAGACGCAGCGTAGGTAGGCCTCCCACAAGGTGGACCGACGACCTAGTTAGAGTCGCGGGATACCGCTGGATGTGGAAGGCGCAGGATCGGTCTTCTTGGGTGGTTCTGGGGGAGGCCTATGTCCAGCAGTGGACGTCTTTCGGCTGACATGATGATGATGTTTTTTTGATACCCCCAATATAGTTGTTCCTATTTATAACTATCTTTGCAGTTTACTAGTAAGTTTCGTTTTTTTATGTACCTTGGAGGCTAAGCTTTACTTGGATTAACATTCGCATAGAAAGGGTAGCTATTATAATCCTGCTCATGTAATCACATGATAAAAACTGGATATAGTAAAATACTTATCTTTTTAACATCGTATCAAGGCATATTCTTTCCACAGTCATTTGAGGATGATAAATGTGATCTTAATATTTTTAATTCATTATCCGTTTTGGATTTAGTGGCCATATGTGTCGCTTAACTTCAAACTCGGGTTTTAAGGTTGATTATCTAAAAAAATGTATAATAATCTGAATGCTTATCAACCTTAGAGCAAAATGGATTTACCTGAGTTTGACCTTAAGCGACACATATATAAAATTAAGTGGATACGTTTATTTATTACTGCCATGTTTATTTATTTATTAAACAATTCCAAATACATAAATTTCTTGTACCACTCGATAATATCCAATCGTGCCAGAATACTACTCATTGTTTTATAAATATAGGGTAAATGGCTCAACCAATTATTCTTTGTCCCTCGTTGCCATGGTTACGTTCCCCTGGGTCACTCTTCAAACCAGTTTAATTGCACATAAATACACAAACATAGATAATTGTAGAACCTATATGACCCTTCCATAACAGGCCACCTACCAAGCACGTCAGTAGTACGCAGGGCCACATTTCTTGTAACAAACTATGCTTCAGTTGTCCCCTGGCTGATGGGACAGAATAATAACAACAAATAGTTGATTCACTCAAATAATGAATATATGTACATATTTGTTTGTTTAGAATATGTATTTTTTTTTTACATTTAGTCAAAGCTAAAAATGACAATCAAGTTAATAACAGTAAAATAAAAAGTCAATGCACATTCCTGTTTCAATTCTTTCGTAAGAAAAAAATGCCCTGTTTTTTTTTAATGTACTGCACTGCAACTCTTGCAAAACTGTACATCATAAACATAACTGTGCTTACTTTATTGACGGACGTGCTATGTAATGTCAATTAATATCGCAATAATGCTGTTACGATCGGCGAATCAAGGTCAGGTTCATTGACCGGTAAGATGGTTAGGTGGCTAATCGAATTTCGCGTCTACGGGTGTCCAGTGTCCACGTCGGGTCGCTGAAGTAACATATCAATAGTACAGACAGCAGCAGAAGTGTCTAATCGCTTGAGGTGTTCAAAATGAGGTCAACACATCTCTATTGTCAAGAGAATAAGAGCAAGTGTGAGCCATTTTGAACACTTCAAACGCTTAGCCACTTTTGCTGCTGACTGTACGAGTACTTTTCTATATCGTTATTGATACGAAAGATAATTGTTGTTTATCACAAAGTTACATAATAAAGATCATTAATTAATGTCTAAATAATTACTATATTAATTTTAATTATAGTCTGCAGAGCATTCTCGCCTAGTCAAATAATGACCGGCCACATACAATACAAGAACAAACAAGAATCTAAAACAATACCAATAAAAAAAAATATTGGCCGTCAAATTGACCTTTGACTTTTGACCTTAAATAAGCTCAATGTTTGTCTATTAAGTTGACTTAGTTGTTTGCAAATTGTAAGATTTGTTTGCGAAACAAAACTATTATTCAGGTTTTTCTAGATTATCTTTGGGAAAGTAACTTTAGTTTATGGTTTAAGAATACGGTTTCTCTAAAACTAAATAAAAAAAAAATAATTGTAGTGTTCTGGTTTTGGAAAGTATGTACGTTGACTACCTTGAGACTCAAACATATTTGAATTGTATTGGAATGGTTGACGAACGTATTATGAGTCTAATATTGCTCAAGACGTTTCGCTTCCTAACGAGGAGCATAATCATGAGCCGCTCACGTTGGCTGACCAACGAAAAATATAACTTTTGTATAATTATTAGAAACTGTGGTTATTTATGGGGCATGGTACGATATATATCACTATGCATGTTGACTGATAAAAATAATAAAGAGTATCCTTACTAATGAAAGGTAATACCTTCCCGTCGTCAGGAATAGGCCAGGCGACACCAATCATAAAAATGGCATCATAAGATTCATAACATAAGCCTGTATTAAAAAATCTATTTTCTAGCAACATGTGTCAAAAAGTGACTTCAGCTTGTATTACATTACAAGGGTTCGAGAAATAGGCCCCTGGCCTATGTAGTAGTAACGTGTGTGTACACGCATATCGGCGTTCTATGTTCAAATTTCGACGTAAGTTCCACATTCATTCTCTGCACAACTACATAGACATGGTCTTTCAATTAAGTTTTTCATATACTTATCCCATTCAGTATAATTACTCCTTAATTGGAGTAAAAGAGAACTATGCCCGAAATTAATGTAAACATTGTACATTTAGCATATACGAAACTATAATTAGGTCTCATTTCCGCAGCGGTAGCAGTATACCGGGAAACATTATGGTCGACCGTTAGCGTACTGAGATTACGGTTGACTTTCAACATTAAAAACAAGGTCATGCTAAGTTTACACTTTGGGTGCTAATCATTCATTCTTACATGACTGACAAAGGGACCGTAATGGTTTGTTTATCTGCCGACTTAAGTGAATGAATGATCTAAATTGTTTTGAACTTATCCGCTAAATTCCCTCTGATGCTGCCTGTAGGGTATAGGTAAATGTCTTGAATTATTAATAATAAATGAAATGAATACAGTCACCGATAATAATATCTTAGGATATCAAGTCCACAAAAAATCCTGACATCTTATCGTAAGATAATATTGCCACTGTCTGTATCAATTAATTTATTATAGACTTCTAAGTTGTTCTAAGTTATAAGACTCAGTATAGTAGCAAAAAAAAAATAGTATTTAACCCTGATATAGGTGAAAACCTTAACTCAAGGACCATGTAGGTTTGTGCAGAGAATTAATATGGAAGTTACTTCAAAATTTGAATATAGAACGCTGGCATGCGTGTACACACACGTTACTACTACATAGACCAGCGGCGCTACCGCGAAACACGACATTCGTAATTTCGGACGATTGTCTCTGTCACTCTCATGACGCCTCGATTGGAGTAAATGAGATAGATGCCCGAAATATACGAACTTCGATGTTCGCGGTACCGGGCCAGGTGCTTCCTCTAGCCGCCCAGAGATCAAGCATGCCAAGCCAAATGCAACTATGGCTTGTCATAATTAAAATTCAAAATGGCATTCAATGGGAGACCTTTTTATAGGTCTCCGGGCGGCTAGAGGTTAGCAGTTTTTCAGCTAAGACTAATTTGGAAGAATAGATGTTACTCATTTTATTGACTGGAAGCAGATTACAAAATAAACTTTACAACCTGGAGATAAATTAGCGAGGATGCAATAGAACAGCTTGCTAGGCTGTTGACAGCAATAGATGCAGTCAACAGCCAATAGAATAGCTGTATTTGCCTATCTGCGGTAAAGAACGTGATTCTATTGGTCCTTAAAAAATATATTTCTTCTATGTAGAAAAAATGTATTAAAAAATACATTTGAAGATGAGAAATGTATTTTTAGAATGAGATAGATATGCATCTATCTCACTAATTTCTGGTGGAAATGCAGCTTTGCTTAGGTAAAGTAGGTATATAAACGCGAGAAATCCAAATAAACTTGTAATAGACTTGACTCCCAACAGTTCCCTTTTTATGAAATCTAGCTATTATATGTGTATTAAAATATTCAATGCACTTCCAGATAATCTTGAGGACCTTCCTCTTAATTTATTCAAAACACAACTTTATTGTTGGCTTAGAGTTTAGAGGTAGGATATTTTATAATGTAAATGACCTATTCGCATGTAATTAGCATGTATGTAGAATTTAAATAGATATTTAAGTAGATTAAGTTAAGTATATATTTGCATGCTAGATTAGCAAAATATGTCTCTGAACAGAAACTTGTTGTAAATATCACCTTGTATACCATATTTAAGCAAATAAAGAATATTTCTATTTCTAAATTTCAATTTTGCGCATTTCAATCCCGTGTTCTATGCTGTTACTAATTTACGACATAATTAATTAATTATGGTATTAACATAACATGTTTATGGGTATGACTAATAACACGTTTATGAATAACTTCGTAATTTTATGTTCATATTAGGTCTTGATTTATAACATAGAGGGAATAACAATTGAAACACTCGACATTCAGCATTTCAATACAATTTTCAGCAAACAATATGTTGAACTGAAACCTTCATAGGCTTTAGATATAACACAGCCATCAAATAAGATATTAACGCCATTAATATTTATCTACATGAAAGCATTTAAAACACAAAAAACTGCAATATACCTAATTTAATAGACACAATACAACAAGCCTCACAAAGAATACATTTCTTAATAACTTAAAAATACAGAATAAACGGGTGCTGTATGATTTGTTTACTCAAAAGGTCAATGACCCTATGTATGGCATACTGTTAATGAGAATGAACATGTAAATAACAGAACATATTTGAAGTAAATGAGTGAATCAACTATTTGTTGTTGTTATTCTGTCCCATCAGCCAGGGGACAACTGAAGCATAGTTTGTTACAAGAAATGTGGCACCGTGTTCTAGTAACACGCTTGGTAGGTGACCCGTTATGGAAGGGCCATATCGCTACTACAAATATGCATGTTTTGTGTATTTAAATGCCATAAAACTGATTTTTAAGATTGACCCAGGGGACGTAACCATGGCAACGAGTGGCATAAAATAATACAAAACACCAAAGATCTTAAGATGTTGCAATAAGGTATCAAATCAGTTAACTCCATTGACAATGGTAAAGATGTATATATTGAATTAATTATACAGTGTGTAAAAACTACACAGTTAATCTCGTAACAGTGGTTAGCATAGGACATAAGGAGTATATAAAATAATTCAGCATGCAATGGAAAGCAACACACTCAAGTTAAACAATAGTAGTGAAAGTTAAATACTAATAGTAGTTAAACACTAAATTTCAAAAGCTAATATCGGCTATCAATTACATATAGGTAGAAATTGTAATAAAAAAAAGCTCTTCAACAATGATTATGCTAGTAACTCCTGTCTTATTTTTTTGTCCGCATAGTTCTTACATGCTGTATGTTGAGTCAATGCTGAAATATGATAGAGCCCTGGCCATTTTTAAAGCAAATTTTTTTACTTGCCTAGACTCAGTTGTCCTTGAAAACGGCAGACATAATAATAAAGGTAAAACTTTGACACGCACCAAGTGAGCATTTAGTTGAACAATAATGAGGTAATGACATAAGATCAGTATGATAATTACTTTCATGATTTATAATATTTAGTTACAATTACAGATATGTGTCGCTGAATTACTGACTATCATGATGATCCAATAAAAATAATGTCATTTAAGTTTATATCACAATCATCATTACCTAATGATTATATCAACATATCTGTAAAACTAGCTATTCACGCGTTACGGACCCTTTCTTTCAGGCGTGAATGAAACATATGTGATGGTAAACATACCTCAAAGACGCCGAGACAGCGGCCCAGCTTGCCGATGACGCCGGCCTCCTCAAGGACCTCCCGCATGGCCGTCACCGAGGGCTCCTCCTCGGGCTCCACGCCGCCACCCGGCACTATCCAGTTGTCCGGCCGCCGAGATGATGTCACTAGCAACACCTGCCACAAACACACACGATTTTTCACGTTTCAAATGAAAATACTAATACTCTTAAATGCAAGAATGCTAATTAATAATGCTGTGTAGTGTATTCTCTTCGCTAACCTCCGTTTCGGCGTCGGATCGCACGCATATACAAGCCGCGCGGCGTCGGAAACCTTCCTCATCGTAGATCCGGATCGAATTTGGCTTCTCCTTCACCATTTCGAGTAAACACGTAAACGCGAACGAAACAAACGATCACGAACGAAAAACGGACATCAAATACAAAGAAAATTATCAACCGAACGAAATTTTTTAGTGATCAACAAACGCCATAACTGAGGTATCCTGTGATAAACGTATCCATTTTCGACTAATTGAAGAGTTACACAACGTACATGTAAAATGAAACTATAATAACAATAACACTACAATTAGAGCAATATTTCAGCTATAACTAGCTCTTGATCGCGTATTTCGAGCCCATGTTGAATGGTGCCTGACGTTTTCTTTGCGAAAATCGAAATAGGTTTTGGAAAGCAAAAGCAAGGGACTATCAGCTGACAGCCGGAAGAAGGAAACAAGATTGCCATGCCACGCTTGTGGCTATTTGCAATGTTGCTAGTGCGGTATCCAACAATCGAATCAACAGGTAATCGAGCTGCTGTTATATTATATTTCATGTCTAATTAGTACAGAAAATATAGTAAATAAATATTTGAAAAATGTGGTTAGAAATAGGAAGAAATATTTTTGAACTAAATTTAAATTAATCGTGATTCCTAATTTCTATCGACTTGTAATCGACAGTGTGAATTAGTCTATGGTTTTAATTTTTTTCTGATGTTTGACGGTGAATGCAGTTATTTCAAAAATTTTATTGATGAGGCTGAGGTTGTTAGTTAGTTTGCTTCTATTCTAATTTTGTTTTAGTTTTTTTCAGGTCAGGAATGGGTAAGTTTTTGATTTAAATCTTAATTATTATTTACTTTGTATGAGAGAAATTAAGGATGTATTTTTGATTGGTGTGTCTTTGATAATTTGTTTGTTATTTGGTTTTAGATACAAGCTTCGACTTAGTGGCTCTACTGAAGCAGCAACCAACTACGAAGAAGAGTCATAAAATAAGGCCTACGCAGTTTGTGAGCGTAGCGGGAGGGGTACTGTCTAATATTTAATTAGTGATTGTTTTGTTATTCCCCAATATTGTTAAAACATTAAACATGCATGCGGTAGGTGAACAAGGTCTCTATACTCGTCTGAATTTTGTGTTATTTTTAAGACGTTATTAATTGCCTTTAACAATAAGAGTTTTTAATGCAACCACTTTAGAGTTTTCTGATCTATGTACGAAATGTTTTTATTATATACACAAAGTTCAGACCCACTATTGTGTTTGCATCTAGTAACTTTATTTATTCTCCATCTTGATAGTTTAAAACTAATTTGCAGGTCCAAAAGAGATTGGAGACTAATATCAAGAACAGAAAAAGCAGCCGCTTGTCTGTGTTTGACAGAATACGAAACATTGCAAAATGCGACAGCCCAAAGGCACCAAGTCTTTCAGAAGCTCAGCAGAAAGCTCTGCACAGAAAAGAGCAGTTAGAGAAATGGAAGGAAGAAAAAGACAAAAAGAAGAAGGAGGCTGCAGCACAGAAAAGGAAGCCATTTGTTGCTGGAGTGTCTCAGAGGAAGTCGTTTGGACCTCCACCACCACCTAAGCCAATGCCAAGCACATCAGGACGAGTGACAAGGTCACAAGCCCGTCAAAAGCTTGAACCAAAACCCTCAAGCTCCCAGGCCAAATCATTTGCACCGAGTAATGCCACTTTTAAACCTTCTCTGTTGTTACACGCTAATGTTCCAACTCTTGCCCCTGTTAACAAAAAAAAATCCAGTAAACAAAGACCTAACATAACTTTTGAACCTGTGCTACCAAAAAATTTGCAGAAAGACATCAAGATCATCCGGAATACAAGAGCTAAACCAGTTGCAAACAAACCAGTGATAGATAACAAGAAAAAACCAAATGAAAAACCCAAAGCTAAAGTCCCACAAAAACCACCACCACTAAAACAACAGATGTTCCAAAGTAGTTCATCCAGCAGTGACATGGAACAATCTAGTAAGTTAAGAAGTAAACCAACTCTACGAAAATCTATAACCAAAACAGAAGCAAAACCAGTGCCAACAGTACAAGCCTCTACCTCTCAGGATTCAGCATGTGACTTACAAGAGAGTGTGTCTATGTCTTCACAAGATTCACAAGATGCTTCAATGTCTCAAGACACAGCATCAATATCATCCCAGGATGAAGTAACTACTCCCAGGAATAAAATTCCAAAGAGTGAGTCAAGTTCAGAAGAGAAGTTGCGGTCTCCAAAAGCTGTTGATATTCCACTGACTCCGGAACAGATAGCTGAAGAGGTGAAGAATATCAGCCCATGTGTCACCATGTCACGGGGAAAGGATAATGCCAGGAAAGAAATGAAGAAAAAGTTGGATGAAGGTAATATCTTTATTAAATGTTTTTATTTAGTCACTATCTCAGTCTTAGCTATGAATTTAAACTAAAAATCGCATACACAAACTTAAATTACATCCCATTCCAATGTTTTAGTATTTTTAGTATTATTTTTCAAGTAAGACAATATACAAGTACTAGCTAGGCTAGCTATAGCTATGGTGTAATGATTACTCGTTCATAAAACAGTTCTAGTTATGTACAAATGTAGTGAATTCATTCCCATTGGCGTCGCGCCTGACTGGCACCCGCTGGGTGTAGTCATTCATCCTAGGGGCCTAATTCTTTCAACTTATAATACAAGCAAAGTCTCTTTCTAACAACATGTGTCAAAAAGTGACTTTCGCTTGTATTACAAGTTGTTGAGAAATAGGCCCCAGATCTCTGTAGTTAGAGTTGCAGGTTACTGACCCATGTAGTATACCCTAAGATCATCAAGTAGATGACAATCAGAGAACAGCAGGAGCATGCAGTTTAGAATTGTCCTGAAATTGTTTTTTACTGTTTAGTAAACTAAAAGTGCTATGACAATCCAGTTATAATAATCTTCCACCCCCAGGACTCCTAGATGAGGACAACAGCAACATGGAGAGTGTAAACCACTTCCGAAGACAGCTGAACTCTGAGATTGTCCGCATCACGGCCATGTGCGACACCTGGGATCAGATCTTTGCTCAGACTGTGCTGCCTGAGCCCATCCAGGTTTGCACTCTTTTTTTTATATTTACTTATACAAAACCTTTTGTTGACTTTGATAAACTGGCTCATAATGAGTGATTAAAGAAATGGCTATTATTGCTGTGATCATGTCAATTACTCTGTAATCTACCTACACTACTGTATAATCCTAGTTGTTTATTTTCTTTATTAAATGGCTTTTACTGGCCAATTTAGTTGTAGCCTGTTATGAGAGTTTTAAGTGAGAGTGGCAGCTGCTGCCTATTTGCTCAGTACATACCGAGGGTGTTATAAAAACGTGATACAAGATTATCACGCCGGCATCTGGTCATGATTTGGAACAATATTTACTATGGGGTCAACTTTGTAAATTGTAAATAATAAACAACTCTCATACATATTCGTCTTACTTGACCTTTTCTATGGAACAGTACAATTTTTATTAAATTTTACAAACTTGACCCCATAGTAAAAGATGTTGAAAATCATGAACAGATGCCGGTTTGATATTCTTGTATCTCGTTTTTTATAACACCCAGTATCATTATTATGGAAATGTGCATAAACAATTCTTGACGATTGTGTAGGCGCGATCGGCACGCATCCCATTGATTTACCAAGTAATCTTTAATTATTCAGGATTACCAGCGACTTTATGCTCTCTACAAATGGGTGCATACCGGTATTCGCCCATTAAGAGCGATTACGTTGCATGTATGTATAAGGTACAACCAAAACACTGCTTAAACTACGCAGGCAGTACGAAATCACAATGAGCACCGTATGCGTACCGTTTTGCATTTTTAATATCTCTTAAATTAAATTAAATTATCGTTTATTTCGAACCGTACAGTCCATATCCCAAGTAGGTAGTAATCCAAAGTAGGTACAATTAATTAACAGCAAAAATCAAAATTAAATAAATATAAAATTAAATTCGAATACACATTGAAATGAAATAAAACGCTGCTCAAAAGCCGTAGTGGCAGTGGAGATGGCAACACCAAATAAAGATGGCAACATTTGGTCCAGGAGCTGGTGCTGACGGCGGTGGGGCAGGCGCGGCTGCTGCTGTCGCAGAAGCTGCAGCAGTTCGCAGGGCTGGTGGAGCGCTGCGCGCGGCCCGCCACGGGCGCCGCGCTCGTCACGCCCGCCGACCTGCACGGCTTCTGGGACATGGTCTTCATGCAGGTGCGTCTCCTGGCCAACTTGTACTCTATGCATCAAATTCGGTATTTTCATCATTTCAGCCGTATGCAGTCCACTGCTGGACGTAGGCCTCCCCAAATATGACTTTTATCATCTTGGGAGTAGTTGCCATAGTCGCCACGCTTGGCAGGCGGGTTGGCGACCGCAGTAGCTGTAGATTGAGTTTCGACGGACGCTGCTGCCCATCAGTAGGATTTTTCCCTTTGTCGCCTGTTACGACACCGGCGGAAGGAGATGGGGTGGTGCTATTCTAGTCAGCCGGCATCACACGGCAAATTGGGTAATTTATATTGACCTTTTGAATGCCCGACGACTAAGAAGTAAGCGGGGGGCCTCTGACGTCACGCGCTATCGCATGTTGAGCAAAATTGAACTTACATAATTCCCTGTAGGTCCCGGTAGGTAATGCATTAACAAAACTGATGTCCGTAGCCGGGACCATGGCACGACTTTCTGATGCACTCGATGATGCGAACAACCTTCTTTGGAGAGCAAACGATTAAGCACATTGTTATGATAATGTTATACTTAAAAAAAATACAAAAAAGAGAATTTTTAAAAGGTTTGGGTATGATCCACTTTTTATATCATTTTCTTTTGTTGTACCACGTTGTGCTACTTGTGCTTGTTAGAATTAATGCTAATATTATAAATGCTAAAGTAACTTTATCTGTGTCTTCTACTCATTATTAGATAGAAAGCTATCTGTTACCCCTTCACGCTTAAACCACTTAATCGATTGGATCGGATGAAATTTGGTATGGAGAGAGTTTGAGCTACGAGAAAGGACAGGATAATTTTTATACCGTAACCATAATTTAAAAACGGGCATGGCTGGCCGACGAAGTCGCGAGGAAAAGCTGGTAATAAATAAAAACACAGAACTATTGTTACATTCAACCATATTAATTGTATAGAAGTGGGTAACACATGTTTTAGAAGTCGAATATTGCTCGACATGTTTCACTCCGTAACGAGGAACAACCATTTCTATATATTATAGTGCCAAAACATATGTACTCTGTTAGTTCTGTTACTCTGTTCACTTATAAAATACAAATTCTAATTTCTGTTCTAACACTAGGTGGAGAACGTAGACATGCGCTTCAAGAGCCTTGAAGAGTTACGTCTCCGTGACTGGATCGAGGAGCAGAAACCAGTTGCCAAGAAAGTTGTCAAGCCTGTGGTCAAGAAGGTAGTGGCCAAGCCCAGTGCTGGGCCCAGCCGGCTGAGGGAAATGATTGCTGGTGAGTCAAGTTGTATGGTTTCATAGTCTTCTAGAAACCTTTTATATGTTGTCGTGTCGATCCGTATGTCCTGTACATACATACATTTCAGCCATATGCAGTCCACTGCTGGACATATGCCTCCCACAAATATTACTTGTATCATCTTGGGGGTAGTTGCCATAGTCGCCACGCTTGGCAGGCGGGTTGGCGACCGCAGCAGCTGTAGATTGGGTTTCGACGGACGCTGCTGCCCTTCCGTAGGATTTTTCCCTTTGTCGCCTCTTACGACACCCGCGGGAGGCGATGGGGTGGTGCTATTCTAGTCAGCCGGCATCACATAGCAAGTATGTCCTGTATTTAAGTGTAAATATGTGTCGTTAAATCAATTTCCTGGCAAAGTCTATAATTGCTCTGAAAGTAAGTGTTGCCCTCTAATTAACTTTTTTTAACCATATTAACTGTTTTTAAACATGATAAATGTACAAATTCACTTACAATTAAATAATAATAAGTAATAAAAAATTATCGTTTTACGGTTATTAACTAGATTTAGTTAAAGCAAACATTGTATTTTTCACAAAAGAAATATGTGAACTTAGCACAGGTGCTAGCATAAAGCCACCGTAGCACAAACATCAAAATTAATAAAATTAATAATTATCTTAACAATAATGTCGTGTCAAGCTCATTTCGAACACCCGCTTAGCAACTTCTGCTGTTTAGATAGTACATAGATGTGTCTAAAATCTTTATTCCCATTTCCAGCTGCAAGAAAAGCAAAAAAAGTTCAAGAATCTCAATCGGAAAACTCGGAATCCGAGAAGTCTGATCCCGCGGCTTCTCCAGACACGAAAACCTTCGAGGCCGGGTTCTTCAAGATCAGCTCGCCTCTGAAGCGAGGGTCTCCGGCGCCGGCCACGCCCAACAGGTCCACTCTGCTGAAATCTGTGCTGTCCAGTGAAGCAAAGAAATCCGTGTCCAAGGTTTGTTATGCCAGCTAAGCTAAATGGTTTATCCAGTGGTATTTAAGGCAAAATAATATACTTTTGAAGTGCTCCAACTTCCGAATCGAAAAAGTCTTACAGATTGAGTTCCTATAATTGGCTTTCTATAGATCAGTTTTGATAGTCTATGCTAGTCTATGGATTTACGTTAACCTTTTGACACCCACAGCTGAGTGAGCCATTGAGGCCACGACTAGGGAATGCAATCTCGTACGAGATTTCCGCCTAGCGAGATCTCGCGAGATTGGGGAATCGCAATTAAAACATATGCAAATCCTTGTTTTAAGAACTAGTAATTGACATGATATGTAATTAAATAGAAACTGCGTAGCTTAGTTTTAAAAATAATGTAAGTTTTATTTTAAAAATCAACAGAGTACTTATTATTTTGTCTCTAACTCTAATAACATTTGTTTATGTCTATAATTATTATATCTACTGTAGCTAATCAGTTCAAATTCTTACAATATTGGTAACAAAACAATAATTATCTATATTTAGTCTTTTGTAAATTATAGCTTTATTTTCAATATTTAAGAGTAATAGGAACATTACTTATCTCGTTATCTCGCGTGATCTCGTACGAAATTTGACGAGATACAATCTCGTAAAATATGGCCGGGATCTCGCCAGATCTGGATCTCGGCGAGACGAGATTGCATTCCCTAGCCACGACGACCACAGCCGTCCATAAGTTTTGCATTAATATTATCTAATAAAAGGCGTTACAGGTTTTTTATACAACGACGGTGGCAAACAAGCATACGGCCCGCCTGATGGTAAGCAGTTACCGTAACCTATGGACGCCTGCAACTCCAGAGGGTTCATATACGCGTTGCCTACCCTTTAAGAACCTATACACTTCCTACCTTTTTGAAGATCTTATAGTGTATTCCCTAGGGAAACCTCGGCAGCGGCAGGGAAAACGTCTGAATGCACGCCCAAGACTATTTGCATTGAGAGTGTTGTAAACCTTCGCTCGTAATTTTATTTAGTTGCTTAACATAGGCTAAGTGTCTTAACAATAAATATGTTTAACAGTTGTTGAGGGGTCGATCGACCCGTTGACGCTGCGAACGTAAAAGTTGCCTAACTTTTTGACGTTTACTTTCAGAACTCAACGTCGTTCGCCATGCTGCGAGCCTCGTTGATGAGCAAGAACGTGGATATCGAAGGCGTGTCTCCGCTCATGGTGAGTTATTTTTTTGCATATATTTTAGCATATTTTTTAGCATATTCTATGTCACAGAACTATATCAAGACAGATAAAAAGAGTATTATCTCGCGTGGTGAAAAGTCGTCTCGATGGCTCCTTTTTCAATAAGATTATCAGTCCGATACCGGCTGCAGACCGCGTGCAACGTCATGTTTAAAAATTCATCCAATTTCTCAAACAGTACCAATAAAGTTGGAGGTATTTCCATCCCCATTAAAATGTGAACCAACAGATTTAATTTTTTTTTGTTTAGCTTCAAAATTAAACTAAGCCAATCGACGACCGGTCTGGCCTAGTGGGTAGCAACCCTGCCTATGAAGCCGCTGGTCCTGGGTTCGAATCCCAGTTAGGGCATTTATTTGTGTGATAGCACAGATATTTGTTCCTGAGTCATGGGTGTTTTCTATGTATTTAAGTAATTATACGTATCTATCTATTATATATAACGTCGTCTAGGACCTACAACACAAGCCTTATTGAGCTTACCGTAGGACTAGGTCGGTTTGTGTACGATTGTCCCGAAAAATTAAATAAAAATTCAAATACTACTTGATCCTATTATATAAAAAAAATCAAAGGTGTCTATAAAAGGCTCTTTTATTAATAGGAACATGGAAGGGATTCAAATAAATCTTATATTTTATGTTTCAAGACTGTTGAAACATTCATATTCCGTTTTCAAGCACATTTCTGACCAGTTCTGTTTAGTTGTTCCCCGGCTAATATAATTGTAAACAAATTCCAGCAAACCCCAACCCCCGTGAACCTCTACGCCACCCCGGCGCGGAGCATCCTCAAGCAGAACAACCCGATCAGCACCAAGAAGTCCGAGAAACTCAAGACTGTGCTGTTTCACGAGGGTGACGAGCCGTCGAGCCCCACCTCCTACACCAGCTGCGATAAATTGGAGTCGGGAGTAGAACCGTTGCCGGCTGATGATAAGGAGAATGATGCTACGCCGAAACCAGCTTCGTCGAGGCGGGCTAGGTCAGTTTACATTTTTTTGTTAGCCTATAAGAGTGTATGAGAGAGAGGTTCTGGAGTGGCGACCACGAGCTGGAAGACGCAGCGTAGGTGGCCTCCCACAGGGTGGACCGACGACCTGGTGAAGGTCGCGGGATGCCGCTGGATGTGGAAGCTTTTTGGGGCAGGCCTATGTCCAGCAGTGGATGCCTTTCGGGTGACATCATGATGATGATGTTAAGAGTGTCCCACTGCTGGACAAAGGCCTCCCCTCTTTCTCGCCATTTGGTCCTATCCAATGCACTCTCTCGCCACTTTAATAAATGTATCAAGGTCGTCCCGCCATTTTCGTTATGGTCTTCCTCTACCCCGAGATCCGTCCTGTGGGACCCATTCCGTTGCTAGTATCGTCGAGAGCTCTGGGTGCATTCGGAAGACGCGCCTTGCCCAGTCCTACTTTAACTTGGCGGCCTTCATTCACCCACAATGCTGTTTTGCCAGTTTACATACTCATTCGAATTCTGTTGACTGCTCACTTTTATGTATGTATACATGCAGGAATCGTGATGCAACTTTACGCTATATATATATGCACATATACATATATTTGTGCATTTATGACTTTTTATTTATCTATTATATTTATTTACTGTCACTAATTTGAAAAACCTGGTGTCTCTAACACTGTTACTGTAAGCTGTAACTCAGTAACTCTGTGTTGCATACAATGTAGTTACGGCATATTTCTTTTTATTCACAGAGCAAGGTACTACTTTTGTTTTTCAAAGTAGGGACAATATACCGTAGTCTAGCAATTAGTAAAGTCAGCATCAAAAGTAAGTGATACCTTTTGAACCATAACCTTTTAACGCCAAGCTCCAACTGCCATGGGAACTCGTCAAATATGTAGCAATGAAGTTTCAAAATTCTAATTTGGGTTTTGATGTACACTACCAATGTTGATTTTTGGACTTTGTCATCACATTTCCCCCTTGTAGGGGTTGAATTATCCAAAAGCCACAAACACGTGCTTAATTATAATTAAATGTATTGTTAGAAATACACCTACGAAATTTCATATGAAATGGACCAACTAATATTTTATCCCTATACAAACTTTGGGCCCCATTTCACCCCTAACGGGGTGAATTTTGAAATATCCTTCCTTAGTACCGCTAAACCTTATAAGGTACCTACGTGCCAAATTTGGATTCTTTAGAACCAGCGGTTTGGGCTGTGTGTTGATATCTCAGTCAGTCAGTTTCTTCTTTTATATATTTAGATATAGTAGTGTTACTATTACTACTTAAAAAATCAAAATAAATAATTTGATTTGTTCTTAGTTTAATGATTATTATTATGTAATATTGTCTTCGGTAGCCGCGATAATTACTCATGAAATAAAACAACTAAAACGGATTAAATTGCTTATACTGATTTAAACGTCATCCCGACGTTTCGAACCTTTTAGCAGCGTTCGTGGTCATCGGGTGGAGTCCACGCGATTTAATCCGTTTTAGTTGTTTTATTTCACGATTATTATTATGGCTATTGAGAGTTCAAGTCTAAGACAGCAAGCAATATATACTACAAACCATATTATATATGTACAGGCTATCGCGACAAAACGCCGAAGAACAATCAAGCCCGGTGATGACACGCAGCCGACGCAAAAGTGCGCAGACCCCCTTCGCGGAGTCCGCCAACACGGACAACAAACGGAGAACGAGGAAGAGCGTGCAGACGCCCCAAGTGGAGGCTGATGCCAATGTGGAGAAGAAACGGAATACGAGGAAGGTCAAGGAAGTGCAAGACACGGAGACGCCGAAGAGGTCTACGCGACGGAGAAAGAGTGCTGTGGTAGTGTGAAGAACTTTCGGAGGTAGAATTTAGATATTAACCTAGATAACTCTTGGCGCTGTCCATTATACTTTACAAAAAATTGGCTTCTCTTGAACTGAAACTCATTATTATCTATCAAATAAAGGGTTGAACAGTCGCCATCAGATATATCGGAGCTGTGGAGGTGTTTACAAATATCGGTACAACGCCTCTATTGTGAAGGCGATATAGTGCATGTTCCGATATTTGTGACCACCTCCACAGCTCCGATATATCTGATGGCGACTGTACAAACGATAGATGAAATAATATTAAGACGTGTAAACTTAAAACAATTATAATTGCTTTACTTATTCTGAATAAGAATGCGTTGACATACATTTGCTATATGTATTTATAGATTATGCATATCAAATAGAGAGGGCTGGTGGCCTAGTGGTAAGAGCGTGCGAATCGTGGAATCTCGGGGTCGCAGGTTCGAACTTGTACCAATCGGCTCGTACCAATGAGTTTTTGGGAACTTATGTACGAAATATCATTTGATATTTACCAGTCGCTTTTCGGTGAAGGAAAAACATCATGAGCAAACCGGGCTAATCCCAATAAGGCCTAGTTTACCCTCTGGGTTGGAAGGTCGCTTTCGTAAAACTAGTGCCTACGCTAAATCCTGGGATTAGTTGCCAAGCGTACCCCAAGCTTCCATGAGCCGTGACAAAATGCCGGGACAACGCGAGGAAGTTGATGCATTTATATATAATGTAAGCCAATTTTGGTTGTTTGACAAATAATGTACAACATTTTTCGTCTGTGGAATCAAGTCATTAGTCGAACGGCTAAGCTACTTGTTTATTTACATGTAAAGATCCATTTGGAACAGATCACGAGTAACGTTATGAAACTTAACTTTAAGAATGCTCTAGCATAGTATAGTGCCTCACAGCGGTAGCAGTCAAAGTTGTAGCTATAACAGTCTTATCATTATTTCATCTATGGTTATAATAGACCGTGGATTGTAGAACATCTGGTTTGGCTAGTCCGCGCAATCACACGTTTTTTTTAAAATGAAATTCGTGTGTGTATTTATTGAACTTGTAAAGTTATTTTGAAAGACCGAGCAATAATCTAAGAGCATTTTTTTTACTGTGATTATTATACAGTGTGGAAGTCTAATACGGGCGAATCTCTTAACGGAGGCTAGAATAGGACATAAGAAATATATTTAGATAACTTTTACTTAGAATTACTATAAAAAATTTATCCATATAAAAAAATTCGGCCCGTAATGTAATGCAACACACTCGAGTTAAACACTCGTTGACAGTTAGTTTCAAAAGCTTATAATGGCGTAATGTTTGCAGTACATTACTGCTCAGAAATTATACAAAAATTAATTACATGTGTATAATAGATGTAATTAAAGAAAAACCTTTTGGTTAATGATTATACTGGTAAATCCTATGTCTGGTTTAATTCTTCGCCCGTATTAGACTTCCACACAGTAGACATGTTAATCTCGATGTTCTATGATTCTTGGTTCAGTCGCCAGATATATCGGAGCTGTGGAGGTGGTCACAAATATCTGAACAACGCATCTATTATTGTCTTCGGTTGCCGCGATAATTACGCATGATAATTTAACCCCTCTTGTCAAGGCGATAAAGTGCTTGTTCAGATATTTGTGCCCACCTCCACAGCTCCGATATATCTGGCGACTGTACATATGAAGACAGTTCGAATTGCCACAGATCCACATGGTAATTAAAGTAGTAAGTGTATATGATGCTACACTAATTTAGTTACACTTGTACCGTAATAGCATAAATATATATACACGTGTTTCACCTTATACCAATGGCATTGCGTGAAAACGTGTATACATATTAACGCTCTTGACATTATTATGTATGGTTTTAGTTTTAAAACCACAAGACCTTATATACACGTTTGTTTGCGACTTGGTAATAGCTTTATAGTGCTCTTTCACGGGTTTTTGGTGGAAGTTGTAAATCATGTTCTTCTTTCAATTACAATTATCTTTTTTTCTTAATTTATAATTATTCGTAGACATGTCTAAGGCTTCGATTATTTATTTATCATGAGAAAGTATTTTACATGTAACTTACAGGTCGTCAATAATTTGAAAAAATCTAGTAACTTGTTCTGCCGATTAAAAGAAAAATGTCATAATGATATATCCTCGTAAATCCCACGGGGCTTCCTGTATTACTAATTAGTTCAAAGAAATTTGAATTTTACAAAACTGGAACAGAGTTGAATTTCATTTGTTTCTTTCGATTTTGACACAAAAGAAATTATATTTTATTTCCAACACTATAAAGAACGAATTCGAGTAGCATTTTACTTGTACGGTGGGCCTTAGGAGGATATAGGATGCGTAAAAAGTTATTGCGTTTCAACTTAAAGTACAGCAAACAGCAGAAGTTGTTGAGCGCGCTGCGTGTTCAGAATGTTCTTGATAAGTTCTCATTCTCTTAACAACAAAGTATTCAAAATATCAAAGCAAATCAAAATATTTAATAAAAATAATAATTTGATTTGTTCTTAGTTTCATAGATGGCAGCACCACCTCTAGCTATATCAGAATCCCGAAAGGTATTCATATAGGAGGCGCAAACACGTAGTGTTTCACCTTAGAGCTGGTAAAACGGTGCCTAAAACCGTTAAAATAAACAAGATGACATAAACTTGATTAATTTCGACGGGTTCCGCTGTGTACGGGTGGGCAAATTGGTTAAGGCGTCAGCCGCGATAGCTGGAGATGCGGGTTCGAATCCCGTCTCGAACACCAGAGGTCCTCGTCGTTTTTGCTTAAGTATATGTTATCTATTTCAACTTTTAACAAAGTATTGTCAAGTTCATTTTGAACTTCGACGGTTAGTAAGTTCTGCTGATGGAAGCACATATGAGATTTTTTTCAAAGTAGTGACGAAATGTGATATGAAGACATGATATACCTGGATATTTTTCTAGCAGGAACGATATTTGCTTAGTGGTTGCCACAATAAAAATATCGATAATCCCGTTATCGATAAGTACACACTACTTCAACGACAAGACGCACAGTAGATCGAAATGAAGAGAAAATGGACATTCGCATTTTTTCCAAAAATCCTATTTAAAAATGTTTTCGTTTGGAAATGATGTAAGGAATAAAAATTTTATATAAGAATTTTCAAAATAAGGCTTATTTTAAGCAGAAAAAAAATTAAATGTGTTTTTTATATGAAACTGTAATATAGATATCGTATTGTAAGAAGACCAAAACCGATCCAGCTTTCAAACCTTTAGAATATCATTGTCCTACTTTAGGACAGTGGAAAATAGTAAACAGCTTATCTCAGTAGGTGCCCGTTTTTTTATAGTCCAGTCGAAAGTCAGTAAATATATAACATTTTTCTTAGTTCTTTATTTTTTTATTTTCACTAAAAAAACGGTATATTCATGACAATTTCGTATAAAAACAACATAAGTTTGACATTTTGATAAAGATAAAACATTATTTACAAGGAAATACCTATTTACAATGTTTTATTTCAAGTGAACTCCCATACAATTTAGTCACGAGCCGCCTCTGTTCTGAAGTATATAAAATATAAATAAATAGATAGTTTTGTTATTGTTATTTTGTTTTTAATAAAGACGAATATAGGGTAACAGTACCACATGACCAGTATGACGTTGAAGTGGTACTTATCGATAACAGGACTGTCGATGTTTTTTTTGTCAATCAATTACAATAAATCCTTCGTGCTAGAAAAATATCTAGGTATAGACATGAATGACTATAATATTTAACATGAGGTAGTTTCAATAAATGAATTTCGTTTGTTCAATTTAAGTTTTCGTTTACAATTTATTAATTGTCGTATTCCATGTTGTATCTATTCCATTATTAATACGTATGTACGAATATTACTAATGTTTGACATGCATGTTATATTATAAATTATAATTTTACTGTTAAGGTATACTTTAGTTACTGGCACAAAATATCTGACATTGTTAAAAAAAATCGCTTCAAAAGTCTTCATACGTGTGAATGTGTGCTGATAATTAGATTGAGTTTTAATATTGTTATAACTAAAAGGGCCCGTCATTTTCATGCCGATGACGTCAATTTGACGTCACACCCCATATAGGATGATCTCAATATAGGTAGTTTTATTGTAAGTTATTAATCATTAGTCGTCAATCATTTTAATCATGTACAAATGACTTAAAAAGTTTATTTCTACGTAGAATAAATAATACCTAGTTACTTGAAGCGTAAATAAAAGTATTTCATTTGTTTTTATACATTAATTTTATTAAATGGTATTGTTAAAACATTTCAATAAATACGTAGAATACAGAATTCCTCTTTAACGCAAAGCACGCCATCTTCACTCATTAATTCCCATGCATAGAAAATCTAAGCCATCTTTAGGTTCATACGTATATTCATAAAAAATATAATATTCATAAAAATCCTTTTGTTCTGTAATCGTATTTTCATACATTTGGTTATTTTTCCTACTTAACTGTTAAAAAGAAAATTTTAATTGATAGACATTTTTTTTTGATGTCAACAACTAATACAAATAGGGAATCAGTATTTTATTTTATTTTTGTACATGAATAAAATTGACGACTAATGATTAATAATTTAAAATTAAACTATTTGGGATCACCCTATATGGAGCGTGACGTCAAATTTATGTCATCGGCATGAACATTACGGGCCCGGGTTATATTATAACAATAAGATTATGCTTACTTTCTCAGCCAACAAATTTTAGAACTTAACATTAGTAAAGACATAAACAAATTGTGTGTAGTTGTAAGGACAAATCGTAATGCAGTCATCAGCAGAAGTGGCTAAAAGGAGTTCAAAATGAGCTTTATTGTTAAGAGAATAAGGTATAGTATAAGCATATACTACTTTATCTACACACATATCATAAGTGTTTTAAAGTGGGTTCAGGAACCGTAGGGAAATGCCCTGCAGTATTACTCTACTTGTAAACATTAAAAAGTCAACGAACAAAACAAATGACAGCTTGCAATGGCGGCGTTTCGTATTGCGTATCTCAGTCAAATATTTTTTTAAACCATAGACAAGCGAATGAACTCCCTATTCTATTGTCACTCGAGTTCAAATGTCGTTCGATTTATTTTAAAAAAACAACGAATTGACGTTTCGTATCAATGACTGTTTTAATATCTATAGATACTAGAATAGACACCCCACTTGAATTTGACAGCTGTTCCAAATTTAAACTCATAATCTACTGTTTTCAGGAGGTAATGTTAACGCATTCACTGCCACCGACGCACATATGCGTCACCGTGACTTTCACGCAGTGCCTTCGACGCACAGACGCGTTCATAGTATTAAGTGACTTTCACCCAGTGCCTTCAACGCATATGTGAGTTGTAAATTTTGAAATGTTCCTCTTACGTCTAAAATGTTGCTTGTTAAATCAGAAGATATTATAAATGGTAGTAGAAAATTATAAGTAAAATATAATGCTGATGATTTGATGAAAAGACTATAGGTACGCACTTGAACTTATTTCTATAGTGTTCTGTGAATCGATTAAGTTGTAATCGATTGGTTCAATGTGATTAAAGAATATAAAATATTAATTACCGTGTTTCATTCAAAACAATGTTTCCTAGAGTTAAAATAATTATCTAGTACCAATGCGAACAAACCACTGTCAAATTAGTATGAACTCATATGTGCGGCGGAGGCACTGCGTAATAATCCGTTGAACTCACATGTGCGTTTGAGGCACCCAGCAAAGTGCGGCACCTGGCGAATGGCAAGGAAAAGAGGGTGGCAGTGAATGCGTTAACTTTACATCTCGGTAATGCTGGTCATTGCCTACGGTTTCTGGACGCATTTTAGAGCACTAATGATATGTACGTAGATAAAGATTATTCTGAACATCTGGCCTGATTAGCATCTTCTGCAGCTAACTGCACATTGACTATAATTACATTCTCAAATAGAAACTAGATATGTAACTTATACTTTGGTCGAGAAATTGAGTAATGGATATAAGTGCCATGTTGTGGTATTATTATGTGCCTGAATGTAGGATAGTAGCGTGAATTATGTTTGTGCCGGTGTGCGTAAAGAGCATGGTGTTAGAAACAAGTTTTTTACATTTAAATAAAGTTAAAATGATTATTGATGCGTTTTTTTTACATACGGCGCTCCCTCGATTAATATATTGGATAATTGAGCTGGGAAAGATTTAAAGTTTACGTCTAGGCGTGCCATGGTAATAATACAGGTCACAAATATCGGAACATGCACTTTATCGCCATGACAATAGAGGCGTTGTTCTGATATTTGTGACCACCTCCACAGCTCTGATATGTCTGATGGCGACTGTACCAAAATTGAATGTGATGGTCTTATTAATCTTAATAGGTATGACAAGACACATTATAATTTATTACCTTACTACTAAAAAGACAATATAAACTTAAGCACAATATAAACTTTTGTTACCCTCCATCGGTTATGCACCAAAGAAACCGACAAAATGAAGTAGCTACGGTATGCTATCACTATCAGCCATCCTGAAATGTGTTTTTGAATTACCTGGCAGTTAAATTCTTGTATTCTATCCTTAGGCATACTCACGTTTGAGTGTACTTGCTGTAAGCAGACTATTCTTAGAATAAAATCACATTGCCGAAAAGCGACACCTAACGACCAATGTAGAACAAAAAGCTTGTGTAACATAATACAACAATGAAATCCTGAGCCAAGGCACAGTTACAGAGATATCCTGCGGCCTAGTTGAGGCCATGCCAGCGCCTGTGGCTAGGATTTTTGGAGGAGGCTTTATATGCCTATCACGATATTTGTTACAGGGTTATGGATGTTATCTGTGTACTGAAATAGCGATATGTCTCTCACTGTATAGTGCATACACAAGCCTTATTGATCTCAGGGGGCTATCTCGATTGTCTAAAAATATGTAAGCAATATATGTGTTTAATTGCACGCAGAGAAGATGGCCGAAAAGTAGGGTCGAAAAAGATCACGGACTAGCAAGCGCAGCGTAGGACGTCCACTCACAAGACGAAGAGACGACTTCATTGAGGTCGCAGGAAGACGCTGGATGCAGGTCGCTTCCAACCGATACATGTAGAGATCCAAGGAGGCCTATGTTCAGCAGTGGACCTCTTATGGCTTAGATGATGATGATGATATGTGTATAAAAAAAAAATATATTCATTATGAAGGTAACGAATTATTGTTACTGAAAAAAATATACTGAACAGCGCCTCTATTGTCAAGGCGATAAAGTGCATGTTCAGATATTTGTGACCCCCTCCACAGCTCCGATAAATCTGATGGCGAATCTGGTGGCGATAAGAACATATCTTCCGTCAACATATGTCGTTCCAGACTTTCCCATGCTGACCGATCTAAATGGGCCACCATGTATTATGTATATGTCTTATGGTAGTTAGTTGGCAGAGCGGCGGGCATGTAGTTACAGTGAGCGTCACATAGTTAGTTGCAGTCAGTTTGGCCAAATATATCGATACACATAGACTATGTGACATAGTTACTGCTATATAAATAAAGATCTATCGATATACTTGGCCATACTGGCTGCAACTAACTATATGACGCTGACTGTACTCCGGGGGTTCGAGCCCCGCCCGAGGCAGTGAATTTATCCATTATTCCTTTTTCTAAGCTTTATTGCTGGAATAAATCGGCGTTCGCAGCTTCTTGTACCTGGACACGGGCCAGGCGTTGCATCCGGACGGGAACGAACCTATTACATCTATCCTTTTATCGGACATTTACTAGTAAGAATGACAAAGACATTTTTTTAAATAACAAAGTTGGCAAACGAGCAGTAAGCAATTACCGTCATCCATGGGCACCCGTAACACAAGCGCGTGCCTGCCTTACTCACCACAAGGAACACAACACTACATACTTGAAATATACATATGAATACATATGTGACTACTCTGTCCCTTTCAGAAACTATTCGATGTAAGGATGATGTAATATGCATTAACGACCGCCACCTTCTGACCACCTACAGTACTCATAACATAGCATGTATGTACATTAATATAAGCCAATTAATTCGTGGTAATAATGCGCTGCAAGCTTAGCCCGCGTATGCATTTCGGATTGCGTTTTTAACACCAGAGCGGTCGCGGTTTACGATTGACCTCGGTTTGTACCTAGAGCTAAAGAGCTTATAGGATATTTTATATAACTTATCAATCATTTTGATACCTAAATAAAAGTCGCTGTTGAGTTAAGGGTATCTCAATAGGATTTCACTTTCTGTGATTTTGGCAGGCAGGCGATTTCGTAAAAACCGAATCATAATTTTTGGATTAAATTACCGAGTGAAACTAAACATTTTCTCTGAATATATGGGATTATGTTTGTAAGATGATTCGTAGCTCAATGTGCTGGACCCGGGCCAGGCGAGCTGCAGCCGGACGGAAACGAATCGTTGCCTAATGACCGCCGGCTTCAGGACTACTTCACAGTAGCAACATAACCTGCATAGTAATTACTGTCTAACATGTACATTACAATTACCTACTTTTAGTTAAAAAAAATCCGTTTCAGATTAGTCAAGTTTTTTTACGATGTTTTCCTGAACTTGAAAAAGGTCCGTAAAAAAATTACACAACAATTTTATTCATTTTAATACCAGTAGTGTCTTTTAGAGCGGCGGATCCTACTGTGATCGCCAACCCGCTTGGCATTACACGGGGGAGGCTTATGTCCAGCAGTGGCCGTCGTTGATCTTACATTTGTTACTCTAACGAGTATAACGGAAATTTAATAGAATAGAATAATATTTATTAAATTACAATCTAAATATATATTAATTAAAGAAAGTTGTGTTAGTTCCGGCTTTTATAATTCGAGAACGGCTGAAACGATTTGGACGATTTGGGTTCGTTGTAACCGTCTTAGCCAAAAGTTTAATAGTATGCTTAAAAAAGAAAAAAAAAACCATCAACCAAAAATACCCTATAATAGACATTCAAACGGTACAAAGTTCGCCGGGACAGCTAGTAAAATATATAATAACGATAACAAGGCAAGGATCCTATATTCCATAAATTCAGCTACTTTTAAAAGTTCATTTTATTCACGAATATAAACAATCCCTTAAGTAAAGTTACAAAAGTAAAACAATCTCGCATAATTTCACCTCTGAAGTCTCAAGTACTGTGCAATTAAATAAGCAATTATAAATATCACCGGCAGCCATGACTATAACAATTAAGAGCCTCATTAGATAACGGGTCAGATTACCTAAATCTATGCAAATGAATGCCATCCTGTAATGGGGTAATTTGGAATTACGTTCTGGCAACCCCGAGTGGGAAGAGAAGACGGCCATAGACAAGATTTAAAAAATATAGGTAAATGGCGGGAATTACTGTCGAGGACGGTTACTGTTTGCAAATAAATACAAAGATATTTAATGTATAAAATGTTATTGTGGTGTCGCCGCATTAAAGCCAGTGTCGGCCAATTATTTTGTTACGCCTTTCTTATTCTGCTGTATCTGTAACTTGCTCATTTAATTGTATATTTCCCGGTTTTGCTCACTTTAAATTGGCGAATTATTAGATTATCTAATCGTAACTTTTTTTTTTTATGACATAGGCGGCAAACGAGCAGACGGATTACCTGGTGGTAAGCAACTACCGTCGCCCATGGGCACCCGAAACACCAGGGGAGTCACAAGCGCGTTGCCGGCCTTTAAGGGGGGTTGGAGCTCTGGGAACCTTACTCACCGTCAGGAACACAACACTACAGACCTGAAAGGTAGCAGTGCTATTATGGCTGTGGTCTTCTGTAAGAAGGAGGTACTTCCCCAGTTGGGCTGCTCCAGATTCAAGCGTGATGGTCATCGCTGTGCCCTACCTCTCATTGTTGGACGTAGTTTAAGGACATACCCGGGTCCAAACCCCCGTAACATTTGTGTTTTACTCTAATAGCACGAATAGTTAGTTATGTTAATGACCTGATGAATGATGAAAAGTGTTATTTAGTAGATTGAAGTGCAGGCGAACAAATGATTAATCTGTTATGAACTTTAATTAAACAATTAGGGATTCTAAATTCAATAGATTTTGTACATATTTTTAGAATGATTTATCAGGTGCGGAATGCGTAGTTCTGGACGGGCTTGTATGTAGTATAGGTATATAGCGTTATTATTAAATAGGGTTCAACAGTGTACGAACCAACAGTGTTCTGGAAAGTACCGACAGTAACTGCAGTTACCGTATTCGGTACCAGAACTACACTACCAATATATATATATTTTGGAGTATAACTGAATATTAACTCACTAACCCTGCTAACTTTAATACTTTATGTTACATGTTTAAACTAGTGTAATATTTCCTCTATTTGCAAATCTACTCACGTTCGGTCTTTCCTTCACACCCCAAGTTAACGGATATACTCGTACCTATTATAGAGGATGTTTCATCCGAATAAGGCAGTGAGTTACAGTTTGAAATGTAAGTATGGTAATATAGTTACATTGATTTGTTCTTAGGCATTATTCGACCGATCGTAAGTTATACCTAACTTATTTCTATATATACATATATATTTTAGAACAATCTTACACAACTCGACTTAGTCCTACGGTACGCTCAATTAAATTAAATTAAATTAAATTAATTGTATTTATTTCGAGTAACAATGACTCATACATTATATTATTTTAAACACTGCATTAATAATAATGAGCATTGTAAATTATGATATATATAATATATAAATACAAGAAACATTTTTTTGTGTTAATTACAAAAAAAAAAAACCGACTAGGCTAGGACACCGTTATAATAAAAATGCAAGAAAGAAAATTGTTTATTTGGCGTAATAAAAAAATATCGAAAAAAAAACATTACAGGATGTGACTACTTACATCAAACACCAAACAGGATGCCACTCAGCATGAGTCGTTACATGACTGGGCATGCAGCGACGCTGATTTTCAGTGCACCCCAAAAAAACAGGAATATAAAATAATACGAGTATACATACTAAAAAACTACTATCACTATATAATGATTTTTGTATAATGGTATTTGCCGTGTCGGCACCACACGGCAAATACCACTATAGAATACCACCACCCTATTACCTACCAATGGTGTGGTTGTTAGAGGCGACAAAGGGAAAAAACTGATCCCCCAAGGATGATACAAAAGTAGTGGGAGTATACGGTTTCCCGAGCACATCTGTGGTAATCTGCGAAGCAGTTTTTTTTTAGTTTTTTGTGCTCTACCCTTGGCAAATATATGATTACAGTTTCTCCGGCGGCATTTTTGGGTGGTCTGATTTTTATCTCATGGGTTTAAAATATAGTCGTAAATCACTAAATTTATTGATTTAACATGTGTGTCATTCCGGCGTGCTGTGTTTTTGAAGTACAAATATTTATTACGGTTCAAGTTTTTGCTATGCAGTCTCCCACGTCGTAATAATAACTTATGGAATGCAATAAATGTGCATGGATCGTGAGAACTAAAAAATCACTAAATTTTTTGATTTAACATGTGTGAGATTCCGGCGATGCTATGTTTTTGAAGTACCGTTATTTATTACGGTTCAAGTTTTTGTTATGTAGTCTCTCACGTCCTAATAATAACTTATGAAATGCAAAAAATATTGTTAAGTTATACGACATGGATCGTGAGAACAAAAAAAAACATTTTTAGAAAACCAATAAACGATAATGGTCCTCATATATTATTGTGCATCCAATTAAGGAACATTTTTAAAATTCGGATTAGGTTCAAAAACGTTGCAACGTGTCGTAACATGCACGCACAGCTGTCTGTTTTAGTAATCGTTTTTTGTTTGATCCGAGACATATATGTGTATGTGTGCGTATGTGTGTGTTCAATAAAAGCAGGGCTCAAATCTATGGGAGCATCATTCTTTCCAACGTGTTTGCTTGAAAACAGTGTCAAGTGTTAAAAGTATACTTAAAGTAGTTTAAAGTATTGAATACGAGTACTCATCATAAATAGTGTTCATTTTTACACGCTACTTACTACTTGCAACGAATTAAGATGGAGGTAAGCCCAATATTAACTCACTTTTTATATACAAACATTATCTACCTGTTTCCATTTGTATCAAGCCCCTCACTAATGTTTTTATCGTTCTTGTTTTAGATATCAAACGAGAAATCTCTTGAGTGCACCTTCAAAAACTATTATTACGACAATTCGAGTGATAATGAATCTGAAGCTTTAAAGCCCCTTAAAATCCGAACCCAGAAACGAAGCAACAATATTGACATATTTTTCGAAAAGCCGAAAAAGAAACAAGCGGCGGAATGTTCGTCTACTGTCGCGCAATTGACAAACGGAGGCACAAATTATATATCTTCTCGCGTAGATGATATTTGAAAGACCACTCATCTCATTAAAATTGATGTGTATGATATGAAAAAGTTGCGAGGTGTCCCAAACGATCAGCACTGGAAATTTGCAAATACTAGGATCAAATACTACACGCAGACTGAAGATGATGACTATTATTCTAACACACAAGAGTTAGTTTATAATATCACGAAACATATTGCAACTAAAAAGGACTGCAAAAAATATTTCATCGACACAAAGCCATAAACCATCCCTTACTCCGCCCACACGTAGAGATCCCCCACCAACGAACAAACTATTTTGGGACTATATATAACTAACAACGCATGCAAAGGAAACCATACCGTATACCTGTTTATACCCGTGGAAGTCAAAATGGATTTACAAAGTTCTCTTTACGATGAAGATTTAATTAAAGTTTGCGAGGAGATAGAAATGAAATACGCGAACAGATATTCACCTGCCTCACCGCCCTTAATAATCAGTTTTAAGGGAAATCCACTTTTAATATCCTGGGAAGAAGAGGAAGATACAGACACAGATGACACGGCGACATCTATTAGCGACGAAGCATATGAGCCTGTAGACTACACAACGTTCGCTGCCTGTGCTGCATCATGTTCGTCGCCGGTGCCGCATCACAGTGACTCGGAGTTGGAGGAATGGTGTGACATACAGTTCTAGTGGTTTTTAAAAATTAAGATTGTATCTTTGTGTATGTATTTATGTAAAACGTTTGTTAATGTGCATGTTAATATAGGAAAGACTTGTGTAATTATGACTTATATTTGAAATAAAAAAATTTAATGATTGTATTACGTTTTATTTATCTCGTACTGGCAACAAGAATTAGGGGTAAAAAATAAACATATTGTTTGATAATATATTTCTTTATTACACTAAAATAATGATATATACATATTTTTTACAACCCAATCATTATGCATCGTATTATTTAAAAATAAGCTTAAAAAATCAAACATTGATTTACCATTGAATTTAAAAAATATATAAAGCAAACAGTATTCACCACAAACAGACGTGAAATTATTTTGAATAGTCACATGGTTATAAAACCACTTCTTTGAATTTCTTTTTAAAAATAACTTATGATAACCAGAAGGCTTTCTACCAAAAGAATCAAAATATTCACCATTACCATGAATATCAATATGAATTGCTACCCAATGTGAACCAGGCTTAAAATCCGGGTCTAAATTGCTTATGATATAACATGGAAGATCCATGAAAACAGGTATTCTATTAGCTGGATAAACATGTGACTGAATCGTAGGACTAATTTTTTTCATACACAATTGCAATTCCTTGGTGTCCATTATACAGTTCTTATTGAGTACATAGATGAATTCTATAGTATGGTTTAGAAACTAATGATATAATATTTCTTAAATCTATTATTATATAATAATGCATATTTATCAGTGTCTGTTCAAATTAACTATTATAATCTACACTTACATCCCGATGTTTGTTTATTTCAATTATATTATCAAACTCCGCATAAACTATGCAATTTACAGTTGTGGTAAGGGCACTTTCAAATCGAACTTCTAATCGGACACTACCATGTCTTACAAGATTCCAGTGGGAAGTAGAACTTGCTGATAAATCAGGGGTTAAATCGAAACACATTAAACAATATCCATTTCCATAGTCTTCTCTAGTTATGGAGTTCCCTTCGTTAAGAAAATGAATACCCGTTCCAGAAAACAGGGTGTGATATGTTGAAACCATTAAACCGGTATTAAAAGATGGTTGTAATGTTTTTGAAGGAACTTGATGACCGTCTACATACAAACTAAATAAGTTCATATCGTGGTGGTGGAAATCAAAAGGATTACTTTTTAAACTACCGTTGAATGCCGTATTATCAACAAAACCCACAATACACCTTTTTGGGACTTGACCTAGGAAAATATTGTCAAGTGACTTTCCTTGCACGCCCGATGGAATAGTAAGTACCTTAACTTCCGCTCTTGTGATAGGATACTTAGCAGTCGTTGAAGCTAAAACCTTTTGATGTGCAATTAAAACGCTTGGGTTAATTTTTGTCCTTCTAATGATTAAACTTGCATCCATTATACGTACTTTAAGTTTTTTATCTTGACTACACATGAGATTGAACGATTCCTTGGACCGTACTAATTTAACACGAACTTCGACACCATTTATTAAAAACTTTTCTTGATTGAAAATATCGCCGTGTAAGTGTCCTATCATTTCAACTTCTTTACTGTCTTTTATAAATTCTTGTCGTTTGGTCCAACCTTTATTACTCGCGTCAGTTGCATTCATTTTACCCGAAGTGTCTTCGTACCATAATCCGCATGTAAGATGAGACTCTTTTGCTGCTGGTCCATAATTTAGTAGAGTTTCCATATATGACCGGTATGCATACGTATTATTAGGCGGTGATATTAATTTCTGATTGAGATATATGTCCAACTGGTTGAAAAGTGAATGTAACCAATTATTAACTGGAGCAACATGAGTCTCAGCAGATTTGATGTTAGAACCATCTTGATTCAATATCTTGGCTTTGACATGTAGTAAAGTGTGAGATAAGTCAATGTAGTCGTCACCTGATCCAGGTACTTGAAATTCAATAGGACCGTCATCACTAAGAGATGAAATAGGTTTATAGTGTATCCATTGTCCATTTTCTATACTAGTTTGCGTTGATGGAAGGGCAAACAAATCTAGCTCGGATTTAGCGCATTCGCATGAATGATTATGTAAAAATGACATGTTTTAATTTGAAAAAATATCGTTTATATATTTTTTATTTTTCTTTGTACCTCTCTCTCGAAATGCTTGTAATGGTGCGCTCCTGTCTTTTTCGTTGCATTTTATACCCAGAACCTGACATTATAGAATCAATTTTTCATCCGCTTTTCTTTTAAATTACTGCTTGCATTCTTAAAACGAGTCTTTAATGATTCATCGATAGGATGTGAATTCATCATGTCGGACAACAGACCAACACCGGCATTTAATGCTTCTTTTCCAACAGTTCTAAAACCACTGGACAACAGAGGAAATACTGACCTAAACAGTCCCCCTAAAAAACTTCCTATGCCGTGCCCTCGTTGGTGGGGGACACCTTTATATACAATACCTACTCCTGAACCAGCTTGATGTGAATAATAATGTTCGTATGGACAACGAATATTTTCACGGTTAAATATGATTCATTTTATTCGTTGAAAATGTAGCTTCACGCATGAAGTTCCAAACTGGAATGGAACCTTTCCACCCGTATGCATTCTTATATCAATTTCAATTGTATCGAATTCTCTACGCATAACGGGTACATAGTGTGCAGGGGAAAAACTATGCATTTTATATGCTCCATAAATGTATTTTGTCGGATCAAGTGGTATTATTCTTACTAACGATGTCATAACATCTCCCACCACTTGAGGTTGAACGATATCCGAATATATAAATAATTGTGATGGTAAGCCTAAATATAAATTAGCAGGAAATTTTCCAAGTTGACATTGTATGAGGTTCGTGTTTGGTTTAAAACCTAGTTGAAGGTTAAGTATTGGCGTTGCTTGTACCGAAACTATTTCTTTATGCGAAGTAGTCACCTTGATAACTTTCGATATTCCGTCATAAGAAAATTTCACCTTGTTTTTCAATAATGAATTTTCATTAAAGGCTGATAAGAAGTGATCCATGTCATCATATGTCGTTGCCGGTATATGGGACTTATATTCGACAGTAACAGGTTTTTTTCCATTTTGCAATGATACGTTCTTTTTTACATACACTACGTTTTCATGTTCCTGAACGTTGTACAAGGAACACGGGTAATGAAACTCCACTAATCCAACAACCCATTCTCCTTCTAATTTTATTGTCTTTGGGAGTTTAGTGAGAAAGTTTGCAGTTGTATTATCAGGGAAATATTGAGTTGAGCTGTTGCTCAACAAAGTTAAGTAAAAACTATCATCACTCATATTTCTTCCAAACTCGAAGCAGATATCCAACTATTGAATTTATTTGGATAACCTTTCCACTTCACAAGCACCTCCTTTCTGTTGCCAACTCGCCTTGAACTTATTATTTTATCTATTTTATATGTCATAGTGGGGTTATAATTAACTTTTTGTAACTCTTTAGAATAGAAAGTGCCTGTGATTGGTTCATCTTGTAAGTCTTTTAAGGTATAAACAAAATTAGGGGATCTATTTATTATTGAATCAATAACAAAAATTTCATCGCTCCAATTGGTTTCGTAACCTTTTTGAAATATGTGTTTATATTTAGTTATTCTGACATGATCACCGACATTGTAACTTGGAGTATAATCTTTTTTTAATGTATTTCGTGGCGAGTTATATAAATTAGTCCAGACAGTCATAATGTTATTAAAATTAACATCTATCGGACGCATTTTAATACTAGAATGAAAACTATGATTATATGAATAAAGTAGATCTTGTAAAATATCAATGTATTTATAAGTGTTTTTGTGAGTAAAATAGCGCCACATTTTCGTTTTTAATGTTCTTTGAAATCGTTCTACAATACTTGCCTTAATGTCGGGATTATTCGTTGTATAGTAGTTTATGTTTTTAATCTTAAAATAGTTCCTTACTTCTTTGGAAACGAATTCAGTCCCTTTATCAGATTGAATGTGACGTGGGGTCGCTCTAGCTTCGGCAAATATATCGTTAAAACATTGTTTAACCGTCTCCGAATCCTTCTTTTTCATGGCTCTTGCAAAAGCATATTTACTAAAGACATCAATAACACAGATAATATACTTAAAACCATCATTATATTTACTATATGTACGCATGTCACTTAAATCTACTTGCCAAAGTTCATTATAATTGGAAAGAATGTATCTGTTTCGTGTAAAACGTCTTTGAACTGGTCTATGTAATGTATAGGTTTCCTGAGACCGTAACCAGTTTTTTACTTCGTCTTTGTTCATTCGACCATGCATTGCTTTAACTAAATTACCTATACTGCTGTAACCAGCTGGATTAGAAACATCATAGTAAATCTGATCGATATCTAATAGGGGCTCCATCTCTCCCAATCTATTTTCTTTTTTGATGCTTCAGGAGTTTTGTGTGGAATTGGTGTAGATGCCCCTTTTACTTGAGTCGATGTTGATCTGGTGTTTTTATATATAGGTGAATCTTGAACCGGGTTGAGCTGAGGACTATTTATATATTCTATATTAGATTGATTGCCTATGTACGACGTGGGAACTCCAATATCATTTAAAACTGAAGCGAATTCTTTCCAACCAGTGGGTTTTATTTTTCGTTTCAGGGGTCTTACAGTGTCACTTATCAAATCAGTTATATTACTTTCTGGGATAACTTGATTATTCACTACGATTTCCCCTCCCTCTTTCCACCAAATCTTTGGTTTATTTTTTAAAATGGAATCAAGCAGGTAGTGACCTTTTTTTTGGTAAGTTTTCGGGATTAATTTTAAGATATGAGATGGAGTAAACTGTTCAGGATAAGTTCGAGTTGAAGGAGTACTAGTAGCGTCATATTCGTAGGGATTTGGATTAGATAATGTCACATTATAATCAGGTTCATCTCTTTTAATCATAGATTTATCTATATACTTGTCATAGTCTTCATGAACTGGTTTAATATCGTCAACAATAATAGGTAGCTTGAAGGGTTTCCTATCGGTTTCGGTGAAATGCAAAAAACGTTGCAGCGCTTGAGAATATAATGCCCATTTTTCACGATCTCCCATTTTATTTTTTAATATCTTTTGCATGTCTGCGTCTAAACGAGACAAAGAGTTTAAAGGTGCGTTGTCATCGTGTTTGAGCTTTTCGATAAAATCTGGTTCTACTAGAATCATTTTTTTCGTGTTCTCCATTTTAATTATGCCAATGAACTCAATAAACTAGTTAAAACAGCACCCAGTATAATTGGTAAAACGCACCACCTTTTGAACTATACTAGTTTTTCTTAATTTTTGTTTACCTTTAGATATTAATTTCCGTAATATATTTTTATGTTTATGTAACTTAGTCTTTTCTGTATTGCCCAACGGCACTTTTCCTTTTAAAACGTTGTAAATGCACTCACAAATAATATTTATTTCATCTTCGTCACATGCTTTCAGTAAAGCTTTGCGATATTTTGGTTTTAGCGTATGTAAAGCTTTAAGTAAATGTTGATATGTGATTACTCTATCAGGCATCATTTAGAACTGACAAGAACAGAATGATTACTAGCATATTTAAACCCCTTTTTCGGGATATATACTGTACAACATTTATCAAATGGAAATAACTTAGTTTTAAAACGGCATATATCATCAGTGCTTTGTTTCAAATCGATCATTAGGTATCCGTGGGGTGACGTAGTGGCATCTTTGTAAGCCTCTTCAACAAATTTCGTATTTTCAGGATAAACTTGTCGGGACAAATACCGTATTTGAGTTTTATCTCTAGGGTTTTTAAAATAAACAATATATGCTGTGTTCAAAGATATGTCACGTTGTCCTCTTCCTTGATGAAATAAATTTTGTGTTATATAAAAAACGCTTAAATTCCTGTGATGGCTACCTTTAGTAAAAATATCAACAATACGTCCATCTGATTCCCTCATTAAATCATCAATTATAAGTAATTTAGGTTGCTTCCCATCAAACATACTTAAATCGGGAATACCTTGAATGTAATCAATACCATTTAAGTTATATAGTGGTTGCATTTCATCATAACACCACAGCACTTGACTGAATTCTACATTACACATTGTTCCTACATTTTTCAAAAAGTTAGTAACAAAGTTTGATTTCCCACAACCGCTCGGACCAGCAATAATGGCCGTAAATGGGTGAATAAAATGATGCATTATAGAAAATGGTCTTTCTCCTTTAAAGACTGCCAGGAAAATAAAATCCAATTTTAAGATTATGTATATATATATATGCACAAAAAAATGAATTATTGTATAAAATTGTTTCAGGACATACATTATTAAAAACAATAATACTTTTAAGATATTTATTAATTAAAGTGACGTTTGAAAACAACTTAATCGCAAAGAAATATACGTATACAATTTCTATTAATAATAAACACAAAAATACGTTTTAAATATGTATTACATCTACAAATTATTGTCTTATTCCCACTCTAAGACTTATGTCTATTTTATTACAATCTAGTTTTTTAAAATTATATAAAAAAATAGTAATTAAAAACTAAAACACGTATAACAAAAATCAGCCCCCATAACCAACGAAAAAAGTCAATAAAAAAAAAACTTAAAATACACACTACGATTGGTAAAATTATAGAAATTTCACTGCTTTAATTTGTAGTGACCCCAAGCTAAGGTGTCATATGATTCTTTACAAAGATGTCTCTTCGTGTCAGAATAAGACAACGAAACTTTATTGATCTTTTGTGTAAAAATTACATGTTTTATAGATCGAAATCTGTACATTTCAGATAATAAATTTTCCCTTTTATTTAGACAGTCTTTGTAATCTTGCAACTGAAATTTCATGGTAACACATTTATTAACACCTTTAGCCTTGGCCACTACATTTTCGTCAATATTTAATGCGTACATTTTAGATCTTAAGCCGACAAACTCTTTCAAAATCTTGCCTTTACATTCGTCTTTAAAATATCCTAATATTTTTTTATTTATACATGGAAAACCGTATGCATTATTAGGAGCATAGTCAGATGTATCGAAATATTTGTTCAAGTCTTTTTTTATATCATAGTAGAAATCGTTTGTAAAGATTTGATAAATAAAACTATCTGTATCTGTATATAACAGTTTAAGATTATTCTTGAATTTTTGTTGCATATACCCATAATGGAAGTCGTACATTAAAGTTTTTGATAAATCTAATATACAAAATCCTAAGTATATAGGTTTATTATATACTAGTTTAGTTCTTTTTAATTGTACTGCAGCTAAGCTTTCAGAAAAAATAGAGATACTATGGAATTCAGGACGAGCGACATAGCTTTCGATCCCTTTGATGTGACCTTGATTTTTCCACTGTGTTAACAATTTAACATCAACCCGCTTCTCAATATTTTCCATGGTTTTCCCAAAAACTGCATTGTTCATTAGTTTATAGAAGTCTTTTTCAAAATCGGTTTTTGCAGATGTCCTTAACGTAGTGTTCAAATCAATATACTTTTTGAGCCAGTTTGTTTGTTTAAATTTTAATATTCTATGGACTTTTGTTAATTTTAATCCATTGTTTAAACATTGTATAAGATTTCTATAGTGTATAATATATTTTAACTTATTGTTCAAATTTGGAATTAATTTTTTTTGTTTACTATTATCTATTATGTGCTCAGCACAAAATGGCAAATCCGAGTGAGAATCATGCAATGCATCTGGGTATTCCATATCGACTTCTAAAATGTACCCATAATCAGCATCGTTTGAAATGTTAAAGTCCGTAGTTGGGTCGACCCACTCAAATTCACCAAAAGGAAGATATTGTGACATCGCCCAACCATACAAGTTATTAGCATCCAAGTAAATAAGATATGACGAGGGTTCATTTGGATTAAACTCTGGCATATAGTAATTATTTGACTTCGCGTAACGATTACTGCATTGCGATATACCGCCTCGGAGCCCTTTTTTAACAAACGAAACTTTATCAAAATCAGTTAAAAGTTCAAGTTGAATTCTCGTCATTTTTAGCATAGCATCCCAGCTGAGACCAGGAGCTGTAAAATAATGAACTGGGTCCAAGCTGTATGTGTCTAGACACACGGAACGAAAATTTTCAAAGACATCAGTTAATAGAAGCACATCCGTTTTAAATACAAATTAGAATAATCTAACATCGTTTTACAATCGAAATGGGCCCATACATTTAGTGCATGTTGATAGTCCTCATTAGATATTACGCTATCAGTTAAGGAACTGTAAAAATCACTTATATTTGGCAACGATGACACTTCAAGAGATTTATTCGATTTCATAAACTCATAGGGAATATACCCTTTTGCTTCAGAAGATTAAAATCTTCATATTTAGGGTATAGTTTCCTAAGTTCATGGAATTGGTCTTCCTGAAGATTTCGGGCTAAACTATCTAAACTACTCGACATAAACCTAAAGGAATCAACAAATCTAAGTGACAAACATTTTTTACCAAATTTTAGTTCTTTGCTAAATGATATATATTTTTCTTTATTTTGAGGTATAATATCGATCGACCCTTCACGAAAATTCAATGCTTTAACAATAAAATGTGCATCGTAATTACTTAGATTATGAAAAAATACTGGCACGAATGAGGGAGGTATAAATTTATTATTACAATCTTTATGTGTCACTCCATGGAATTTGCCTGTACACCAATCATAACTGAAAACGCTTTCGGATTCTAACGTATTATCACATATAAAACACTTGGCATTAACTTCTCCAATTTTGTTTAAATCACTCTGATTTAATGGAATAGGCGTTTTCCGAAAGTGAATATACTTTATTAATTTCGTTAAATCATTATAAAGAGTATCCATAAAGACTTTAGGACAATCTGGACCTGTATATGAACGATAGCTTGAAAGACTATCATCAAACGAACACTTTATAAAATAGCCAAAACTGTAAACTTCGTGTTGTTGAACGTTTTTTGTATATGATGTTGATGAGCTAGGATCACACGATGATATAGGATTTAAAAACGCCTCGAAATCTGCGTAAATAACAAACGGTAATTTTAACTTTCGTTGATATTTATCAAAATCAATTTTACTATTCGAAATATCTTTACCAAACCAATTTTTTTTCTTTTTATCATGACTTGGGAGTTCAACAACTACGTGACCACAATCATGTTTTTGATGATTCGTAAGTTGATCATTTGAGTAAAATGCCAATAAACACCCATCACATATGTGAAAGCTATACTTTGTTGTTGATATCTGTCGGCTTACTAATCGAGATAGATTTTTTATGTAACAGTAATGCCCCTGATTACCATTAGATAGGTAAAGTAAATTTATATGTGTCGACTTTCGACATTTGGTAAAATAAAGTGGACCGTTTACTTCATGCGATTTTGAAACGTTATTATAATGTAAACCGAAAACATTAATGCTTATATTATTTAATTTTTCAACTTTATGAACGTCCGTTAGTTTAACCGGAAATGGTATATTGGAAAAATTTAATTTATTTTGGTGTATAATATAGGATGACACTCTCTGTGAACTGTTCCTTGCCGGATGCAACGCAGAAAGAATCGCCCATTTTAAACACTCGTGGTCATAATTTTGTACGTTGATAATTGCTTTTTTTGTTTTGATATCGTGTGGTAAATCAATAAATGAAGAACCACGTAATGGATTAAATTGATTGACGTTCATGTCCAAGAATTTTATGTCTTTAAGACTCCAGCCACTGTCTTTTTTTTCAAAATTTGAAATATTGTTCATAAGTGAGATTTTTAAATTTTCTAAAAAAATTTCTCTATTATCACCTTTGCAAATAGTCCAACTCAAAACATTGAAATCGAAAAAGTTGTTGATTCCTTTTGATTCTTGTATGAATTCTGCATGTAATATAAAACTAACCTTGAAAATTGTTAGCTGTTGAATGACGTCATCTATTAAATTATTTAAAGAAGTTTTAATACTCTCAAAAAAAAGTTCTGGCGTTTCAAATTCAAGGTTAGTTTTTTCTCGATTTGAATATATTCTATAAGTTAATAATCTATTTCCAAACGCAGCTTCAATAAGTTCAACATTGGGATATGAATGTTGGAATTTTAAGCAGTTATTTTTATGAATATTACTTCTTAAATGCTGGGCGTAGTACCTTCTTGACACGTTTCGTTTGCAGGTTTTGCACTCGATAGTATCTACAGCGGCAGCAGTAGACTCAGATAATGATTCAGCTACTCGAGAAGTTGATGGTTGTGGCTCCATGGTGGCTGCTGGATGTTGGCTTGATGAATCACGTGGTTGAACAGTTTCTTCTGACAAACGTTTCCTTTTTATTCCACGTGTTACGCATCTAAACAAAAAAAATAAATATTATAATCTGTACAAGAATGGAATAAAGAAATACAGCTCGCAAAACCATTTGCACTGATTACCTGACATTAAATTTGATTGACAAAGAGAACAATACGCTTCCATGGTTAATACACCATCTATCTCATCGTAAGGTGAAATAGATGATCGCAAAACAGTAACGTGTCCACTACAAGGGGTGATATAGGGCTTGACATCATGATCGTTAGCTATACTTGGATCAAGTTTCCCACTAATAAACCACAATCTTAAATATTTATGGAAACTACTCAATAACACTGTTTTGCTAAACATTTTAATGTTGTCTCTAGTAAGCTCCATCGTTACTGTGAATTTTTGTTAAATGGTACAGATCATTCGGGATTTTACTTATATTGGATTCATCCCCCCACTACTAAGGAATCAGTAAAGTAAAACTGGTTAAAACACGTTTCAAATGCTGTACTCACTTTTTTTGCTGTTGATTCTCGGCTTCCAAACAACGTTCATAGAGTTCATTATCAAAAACTGACTTGCTGAGGTCTGAAAGGTCTTAAAGGTTCTTCACAGCGTTGATAGAGGTCTTCATCGTAAAGAGAACTTTGCAAATCCATTTTGACTTCCACGGGTATAAACAGGTATACGGTATGGTTTCCTTTGCATGCGTTGTTAGTTATATATAGTCCCAAAATAGTTTGTTCGTTGGTGGGGGATCTCTACGTGTGGGCGGAGTAAGGGATGGTTTATGGCTTTGTGTCGATGAAATATTTTTTGCAGTCCTTTTTAGTTGCAATATGTTTCGTGATATTATAAACTAACTCTTGTGTGTTAGAATAATAGTCATCATCTTCAGTCTGCGTGTAGTATTTGATCCTAGTATTTGCAAATTTCCAGTGCTGATCGTTTGGGACACCTCGCAACTTTTTCATATCATACACATCAATTTTAATGAGATGAGTGGTCTTTGAAATATCATCTACGCGAGAAGATATATAATTTGTGCCTCCGTTTGTCAATTGCGCGACAGTAGACGAACATTCCGCCGCTTGTTTCTTTTTCGGCTTTTCGAAAAATATGTCAATATTGTTGCTTCGTTTCTGGGTTCGGATTTTAAGGGGCTTTAAAGCTTCAGATTCATTATCACTCGAATTGTCGTAATAATAGTTTTTGAAGGTGCACTCAAGAGATTTCTCGTTTGATATCTAAAACAAGAACGATAAAAACATTAGTGAGGGGCTTGATACAAATGGAAACAGGTAGATAATGTTTGTATATAAAAGTGAGTTAATATTGGGCTTACCTCCATCTTAATTCGTTGCAAGTAGTAAGTAGCGTGTAAAAATGAACACTATTTATGATGAGTACTCGTATTCAATACTTTAAACTACTTTAAGTATACTTTTAACACTTGACACTGTTTTCAAGCAAACACGTTGGAAAGAATGATGCTCCCATAGATTTGAGCCCTGCTTTTATTGAACACACACATACGCACACATACACATATATGTCTCGGATCAAACAAAAAACGATTACTAAAACAGACAGCTGTGCGTGCATGTTACGACACGTTGCAACGTTTTTGAACCTAATCCGAATTTTAAAAATGTTCCTTAATTGGATGCACAATAATATATGAGGACCATTATCGTTTATTGGTTTTCTAAAAATGTTTTTTTGTTCTCACGATCCATGTCGTATAACTTAACAATATTTTTTGCATTTCATAAGTTATTATTAGGACGTGAGAGACTACATAACAAAAACTTGAACCGTAATAAATAACGGTACTTCAAAAACATAGCATCGCCGGAATCTCACACATGTTAAATCAAAAAATTTAGTGATTTTTTAGTTCTCACGATCCATGCACATTTATTGCATTCCATAAGTTATTATTACGACGTGGGAGACTGCATAGCAAAAACTTGAACCGTAATAAATATTTGTACTTCAAAAACACAGCACGCCGGAATGACACACATGTTAAATCAATAAATTTAGTGATTTACGACTATATTTTAAACCCATGAGATAAAAATCAGACCACCCAATAATGCCGCCGGAGAAACTGTAATCATATATTTGCCAAGGGTAGAGCACAAAAAACTAAAAAAAAAACTGCTTCGCAGATTACCACAGATGTGCTCGGGAAACCGTATACTCCCACTACTTACAAATCGTATTTGGGGGAGGCCTATTTCCAGTAGTAGACAACCTACGGCTAAAATGAAATGATGATGATATAAAATAAGATTTGTGACATTCAAAGTATAGGTCTTGGCAACAAAATGTCGAAAGAAAGTAGGTACTATATAAAAGTTCTACTTATTAACTAATATAATCCTATTGGATTTCATAAAAAAGATAATAAATCGTGTTAGTATTATTTTTAGTAGATTACTAAACTTGTAGGTAGTTTTCTTTTGTATATTCTTTACAGCAAAATGTGGGCACCCCTTATAAAAACAGCCTCGTATTCATACGGAAACTCGCGCCGTAGTGGCAGCAAATCACTTAAATAAAATACTAGCGGAGAAAACTACCAGAAAAGTGTAGTTACGGCGAGTTAGGTTAATTCGTAACTTTGGACAACAGTTGCCATGAGTTATGGGGAACTTCCGGATTCGTTTTTGATGCTTCTTCGTAATTGTTATGGCGTAATAGTTGTGTTTAGTAATGAAAGAAAGAAACCTTTAAAAGTTTAAACTATCAACCCCGTTTCAACCCCTTACGCATCGAATTTACAAAGTAGCTTTCAAGGTATATTTAAAGAATGTAAATATGTTCCTTTCAAGGTTTTAGTTTCAACTGTTTATAGTGATTTAACCAAGTATATTTGTTTATAGGTTGTGGACGTTATTTTAGTTATTTAATACGGTTTTGGCAGCTTGTTTCACTCTTACATTACATACATACATACATTTCTGCCGTATAAAGTCCACTGCTGGACATAGGCCTCCCACAAATATGACTTGTATCATCTTGGGGGTAGTTACCATAGTCGCCACACTAAGCCGGCGGGTTGGCGACCGCAGTACCTGTAGATTGGGTTTCGACGGACGCTGCTGCCCGTCCGTAGGTTTTTCCCCTTTGTTGCCTCTTACGACACCCGCGGCGGGAGGAGATGGGGTGGTGCTATTCTAGTCAGCCGGCATCACACCACTGCATCACACTTGCACAAACCAAATCGCGCGTGTTGTAGGATTAGTCTGATATGTGTAAAATTGTTCTATAATATAATTGTCTTATAGTGGTAGTGGTATAATTGAATATATTATATATAGGTAATTGTCAGCCACTGCAAAATCATTCAATTGTTTATCGTATTTTCACGCAATGTACCTACGCACAATAACTGTGTATATAACTATAACTATTACCACTAATTATTCAATTTTATAGCTTATACGGATATTTCGGAGCGCCAATGATGTACCTGTATGCTTGAAATTAAAAAGTAAAAACGTTAGTTTTTTTCTAAAACCATAGACAGACTTAAACTTCTTTTAATAACGCCGTCAAAGTCTGCCAGTCTAAAAACCCTACGCCATTACACTTCCTCGACGCGTGGGGATTAAATTAAAAAAGAATTTTCATTCAAATTTGGAATTCTTGCGAGGGTCGGGGCTGCCAGCCTCGGGGAAGTTTTCCCATAACATGCAAATGGGGAAAGTTTGGCTAATTGCTGGCAAGACTGTCTCGTCGGACACTGAAGTTAATTAAGACTGCAAAACCGATATCGGGCTGGTTATAATACTTATAATATAATACACGCATGTTAAACTTTATTAATAAGTAATTACCGTGTGGTAGGAGAAGAAAATCAATGTATTCGGTACTTAGATAGCACATATTTCTTAAATCTCACGATATGGATGCGTTCAAATAATTATAATAATCACTTAAAATGTATCTAGTCTGGTTCAAATCCCGTAAGTTTTTATTTACCTAGATACCTACTTAGTTTTAAAGTGACATTCGGGAGGGTTTAAAGGCTGTATTTGGACCCGGGTATGTCCTTAAACTACGTCCAACAATGAGAGGTAGGGCACAGCGATGACCATCACGCTTGAATCTGGGGCAGCGCAACTGGGGAAGTACCTCCTCCTTACAGAAGACCACAGCCATAATAGCACTGCTACCTTTCAGGTATGTAGTGTTGTGTTCCTGATGGTGAGTAAGGTTCCCAGAGCTCCAACCCCTCTTAAAGGCCGGCAACGCGCTTGTGACTCCCCTGGTGTTACGGGTGCCCATGGGCGACGGTAATTGCTTACCACCAGGCAATCCGTCTGCTCGTTTGCCGCCTATGTCATAAAAAAAAAAAAAAATTATCGTAATTTTGATGTTCCTAAGTATCTATACATATAAAAGAAGTGGGGTTGGTTCAAACGCTTCTAACTTGAGAACGGCTGAACCGATTAAAATGATTTTGGATTGGTTGGAATCGTCACAGCCCTGATTGAGACATTAAGTATTAAAAAGTCAAAAATCCCAAAATTTTTGAAAGCTATCTCTACTTTTGTCGCTTTTTAGGCGGTATGAAGATCGCCGGGTCAGCTAGTTTACAATAAAATATCAGTCCGGATCATATTAATATAGACAGAAGGCGACCAACGTATCCACATTGCATTTGGGGTAATCACCCCAAATGCAATGTGGATACGTTGTAAATACTTTAGATCTTTCTAATCAGAAAGATCTAAAGTATTTACAATCCTGAAATGTCCCCCAACGTTGACAATTTGAACGAGTAGCAATGATTACAAAAACACACTCATTACATCACAAAAAGGAAAACCCATTTTTTTTGTTGTCTAGCAAATTAATGAGATAAATTTTAATTAGCCCCAAGAAAAACAATGACTTTCCTTAATACGCGGTGTGCTGAACGATGTAGGGAGGGGAATATATACTTATCTATAATTATCTAAGAACTTTTTTCTCCTCCAGCACTTTAATATTCCAATTATACAGGGTGTCTCATTCAGATTGGTCAGTATGGGGAAATCTGAAACTATAAGACATACAAAGATTTGTTCTTAGGAACCATGTCATCGATTTTAGGGACAAGAAAAACTGCATACATAGATATAAAAACCTGTACTCTGTTCGAGAATCGAACCAGGTTGTTTTGGAAAATAAAAATTAATTTCGTTAATTATTTTCGTTTGGATATGGATTGTGTTGGTTATAGGCAGCCAAAGAAACATATCTCAAATGAATAAAATGCATTGTAATTCAATATCATTTAATTTTATTTTTAACAACCTAATCCTTTAATCTTAAATCCTAAGAACAAATCTTTGTATGTCTTATAGTTCTAGATTTCCCCATACTGACCGATCTGAATGAGACACCCAGTATAGCTGATATCGGGGTCTAAACTAAGTACATACCGGGGAAGGGCGCCGAGGGTACTTCATGATATTTTATATATTATTATAACATTTTATTCATTTATTTATTATGTTCCTAAATTACAAAGATTGTGTAAATAGGCCAGATTAAAAAAAGGTTCATTATGATGAACTTGAATAGAATAACCACCACATTGAAGTCGGTTATCATTGACATTTCCATGAAAAAGAAATTAAAGTAAATTTAATCGTGTAAAATAGACGATTAGTAGAATTGAGTGATTGAATGAAAACTACATTTACACCCGTTTAAAATCTCTTTCCCTCGGTGACGACTAATATGCGACGAAGACGCGGAGACGTGACGTGTCCGCGCACGTAGCGCGCAGTCGGCACGACGTGTCCCAATCACCGCTACTGTGGGAACACGGACACAAGTCGACGCATGGAATTACCAGTAAGTTAACCTATAAGTACAGCCGACTTAAAAGTGAGTACCTGGGCAATTTCACTTTCAGGGACACCCAATTACCTTAATTGTCAAATAAAAGTTAAATCATTGGTCAGTTTAGTGACGACAATTAAGCTTGAAATCTTTATGTAAATCATCTTTATTCGCATTTTTCTATTACAATAACACGTATTATTTATGGATTGAACATAAAACAGTAGATTATATTGACATTTCATGCTTAATTGTCGTCACTAAACTGACCACTGATTTAACTTTTATTTGACAATTAAGTTAATTGGGTGTCCCTGAAAGTGAAATTGCCCACCTACAAAAATAAGTATGTCTACAAAAATAACTATCTCTTACGCTATTACTATTACAGTTTTAGAATGAAAAAACAATAGCTACTGCCATTGTAACTATGGAGGCCATTTTGTTTTAAATTAAACACATGTATTATTTTTTATTATGCAAATATAATAAAAAATAATTTAGAACGGGGTAGCACATTGTTATCGATGAGTTCTCAATGAAAATTGAGACTTCGATGCCGTTAAGTGTTTAATACGCTGGCGGTAGATGTGTTTACATGATGACGTATACGACAAGGGATACATGAAAAGATTTGACAAGTCTCAGCGGTCTCGTATAGCACAATTGGTAGTGCACTGGGCTAGTGATCCAGTGGTTGTGGGTTCGAGTCCTGCTGAGAGTCAAATTTTTCTATTTTCTTTCGATTTAAATATCGTCGACACATGTAGTTTTGATCGTGATCTTTCTGTGCATAAAAAAAGTATCCTTTTGCTTCTGATAGGTAGATAATTAGGTAAAATAAAAACGACGTACGTATATCGCATTCGTAAAATTACATCCGAGCTTTTGAGGATTACAACGAAGACGTAACTGGTGACCGAAGAGCTGGCGGCTCTTATTGCGATACAACGAGGAAATGCCGCCACCACCCTTGGTACAATGCATTAAGAACAAATATAAGAGCCTGGGCCTTATGTACCGTTTGGCGTTTCTACTTCCTCGTTGTATCGCAATGCTGATACGTTGTGCTGATAGGTCTATGGGGTCCCAGCGCGCACAAACTTTTTCCAGGAATCGCGAACGTCTGGTTAATTTGGTGTTCGAAGAGCTGTCAACTTCTTTGCACAACGTATCAGCATTGCGATATAACGAAGAGATGCCGCCAGCATTCTTAATACAATGCCTCAAGGCTTGTTAGATTAAAACTAGTATATTATTTGAAGATAAAGATAAGAAAAATAAATTTTCTCAAACATGCAATGAAATATTGTCTTTACATTCCTTATTGGCAGAGTGCAAAGCGGGTGGAGGGGGTAGCCTAAACGATCACAGCGCTCGCTACGGATAAAATTGTCATTTTTGTCGCTGACTTGAGCTGTCAAATCCATATTGCAGTAAACATTTTCTAATCGTTTTAATAATGTTACTGACTACCATTGTCCAAAATTGTGTAATATAGTGAAATAACACAAGATTTCATTAATATTTTTCACAATATTTACTTACTTCTTGGTTGACAGCGGTGACAATATTGTCCATAATGGCCGCGTGTCACGTGGCGCTGTCGTCGCGCTCGGTCCCAATAGTAGACTCGGGAAGTATGGTTTTTTGGGCGCGGCAACTGAAGGAGACGGAAATGGCCTGCAAAGTAACTATGAACTTTTTTTTCGACGACTATCCATACAGAGGCAAAGATGGCGGGTGTCATAGCAAACAGCTGATGTTCATTTTTAATACATTTCGATTTCATTGTTAGTTGAGATTTTGTGAATCAAATTTTTTGAAGCATTTCTTTTATTTCATTGTATGTTTAAGAAATACACTATACATGCCTCGTCGTGAAAACGGATTCCCGGCCTCGTATATACCCACTTGACCGGAATTCCTCATTTTCCTGGCCTCTGGTGTAATGTACTATTCCGATATACAATATATATCGCGATAGCCTTTATATTCCAGTAATCGAGTTTCCATAGTATTGTCGAGATTAACCCTCAGCTGACTGCGCACCAGATCAGCTGCAGTGTTTGTCTACTCCGAATAATTGCATTTTCTCTTTAACCCTCCCGTCGCTATCACTAGCTACGATTTATGAGCCCATTAATGAGGAATTTAATTTGGAGGTGAGCTATAGTTTTAATAGTAATTAAGGTTTATTGTTATCTTAAGACAAATTAAATACAAGTTGGATATTTTTGTCCATCAATTTTTAGGTTAGGTATATGAATGTAATATTATGCATTTCAGTGAATAGGCGACTAACATTTTTTTTAATGACATAGGCGGCAAACGAGCCGACGGATTGCCTGGTGGTACGCAATTACCGTCGCCCATGGGCACCCGCAACACCAGGGGAGTCACAAGCGCGTTGCGTTTAAGGGGGGTTGGTGCTCTGGGAACCTTACTCACCATCAGGAACACAACACTACATACCTGAAAGCTGTATGTATGGCTGTGGTCTTCTGTAAGGAGGAGGTACTTCTCCAGTTGGGCTTCTCCAGATTCAAGCGTGCCTATTTTTGAGAGTCGAGTACTCTAATCTAATCGTGACATTTTAAACTCTATCAGGAACGAAAAAATGGTGTTAAAGAAACATTAATGATAAAAAATAATAATCGTGGTTATCGAAACTTTAAATTTTGTGCAAAAATAATTATGAGAAAGTTATGTGTGTGATTATTTTCGTCTTCAAAGGTTTTTTGAATTCGAGTGGACGACTCTCAAGAATCGACCTGGTTTGTTAAGTATATTTAAAATTAAAACAAGTATATGAATAAGGAATTAAGTTTAGCACACATAGCTAACAAATCTATTAAGTGAAATACTAATTTTGGTTGACAAAACAAAGAAGAAATTAAAAAATAACCTTATAAGAGTTCTCAGGCGCAGTTTCATTGTGAAGGGTTTTTGATAACAATAAAAACGAGTACAGAGGTACTGCTTTAAGAAACTTACCCTTTTTGGGGCGGTGGAGTGGGCATTTGACTAAAAATGTGTTATTAAAAGTATAGTGCACATTATAGACGTTAATTCTTATTATAAAGGAATAAGGTCCATACATAAATGTTACGCCAGTCAACTGTCAACCATACGATCTTTGACTTAAGAAAGTAGTGTCCATCACTGGTATCTGTCAACTTCAACCGTCCATCATTGGTGCCTCTAACTTATACAGAATATCTTCTATGACTGTACCCTCGTTATCTATGTAGATTCGTATTTGTAATACGTATATTTTATTCCTACGGTTGACTGGTATTGAATACAACTGTCAATTTAACTTTAGTCTTACATTTGTTTATAATTTGTGCTGTTTATTACATCTTTTACTAACTCTAAAAATCTAATTTCATAGTAGCTTATGGGCTCACAAGCTACTATGAAATTAGATTTTTAGAAAATAAGCTCATTCAAGTGTAAAATTAATCGAATTAAAAATACTAATAATTTAACTCTGAAACCGGTCACTGGCGCCAAAAATTTACTTATATAATTTTCATATAACTCCTTTATAAAGTAAGTAATAAGAACTTGGCCAACATTCCAACCATGTGCTTTTACTGAATACTCTTCGCTCGGACAGCTAATGAAGTCACAGATGTCATTTATGCCTACGGCGTCCCCCGGTTCATTGTTGGTATGAGTTTATTTACTCGTACTTATCACTTCAGACCCTTACCATGAGTTGTGACTTTGAGGTTTTCGATAGCGAGTATCTCGTTCGACCTAATACAAGCGAGATGCAGAGATAGTAAACTCGATACTCGTTATTGAAAACCTCAATGTCACAACTCATGGTAAGGGTACAGAAAATATTCTTTCTCTAGCATAATGGCAGTAAGCTAGCGTAATGTGCATAGGCGGCAAACGAGCAGACGGATTGCCTGGTGTTAAGCAATTACCGTCGCCCATGGGCACTCGCAACACCAGGGGGGTCACAAGGGCGTTGCCAGCCTTTAAGGGGGGTTGGAGCACTATCGTGTAAGAATACGCGAAAATTTTGGACTCTTCACGGTTAAACAAGCATCGAAAGTTAAACATTGGACTTACATCGGTATAGCCGCCATCAGATATATCGGGACTGTAGAAGTGGTCATAAATATCTGAACATGCACTTATCGCCTTGACAATAGAGGCGTTGTTCAGATATTTGTGACCACCTACACAGCTCCGATACATCTGATGCCGACTGTACATAACACAAGGCATTCAACATTTTCTTAAGGCTTAATTTATGACTAAATAGTATAATTGATTTGTGAAATAATCTGATTTTTTAATAACACGGTTCGTTACGCTTCTTCTTCTTCTTCTTTAAAAAAAATATGGCTTCCATCAATAAATCAATCGATGATTTCGCCAGTGTCAAGTAGAATAACAAATAAGTATAATAACATATAAGTTTGCCCTTAGAGCATGACGTTGTTCGGTAGTAGGCCTTGCATTTTGTAAAGTGGTAGCTGGATTTTACTGAAAGCTAAGAGGCGGCCGTGACCCCGGGACTGCCGGGTGATGTCGTTACGCTTAATAAACAAGTTTCAGTTTGACTTAAAGGTTGACAGATAGAGAATGCAATGAAGTCCGTATTGTATTCACTTTTTGTTAGTGGAATAAGTATTAAATATAATATTTGCAAAAGCTTGTATATTTTAATAAAATAATCAAGAAAGACGCCATTTTTAAACTGCAATTTTCTAATGAAAACTCACAAAGACCTAGGTTTTATCGGAAACTCCTCCAGGCAACGTTACAAACGTCTCCACTTCAGCAGAGGGCGCTCCAAGCACTTAACAGAAACCAACATAACTGCACCCCCCAACCCCCTCTGCTTTCTAATTAAACTTACGAACAAAGGGCGGGGGTGTGGGAACCGGGGGCCCAGGTTACGTCGGCTGGACACGTGGACAAAAGACGCGGGAAAACAATAGGTGCGCTGTAAAGATGAGTTCCTTTTAAAAACTGCATTAAGTACATTTTTTTGCAGTTTACGAAGCAGCTTTTTGTATAAAAAATAGATTTAACACCGGTATTGAAATTTGTAAAAAATATGGAAAAAAATTGTAAGCGACTACATACTGTATTTTCTACCTATCGAATTCTCGAATCAAAAAATCATAGAGATTTTTTTCACGTCAGTACCACGACGAAAATATTAAATATGTATTAGGTACACCTTAATCCATATTATTTTTATCAGTTACTTATTTAACATTGATAATCAATAATTATCATAGTCATATGGTATTCTGGTTTGGGGCAAAGCAGCTGACATACAGACTGTATTTGTATTACAAAAAAGAGCCATTCGTTTTATGTATAACTTAAAAGCAGGTGCATCTGTTAGAAAGCTTTTTAAAGAAATTAATATATTTACTGCAGCTTGCCAATATATATATGAAAATATTATGTACGTTATTAAAAACCTTCAGTTGTTTACCAAAAATTGTGACATCATGTATTTTAAGATTTGATGTATCACTGTTTTGAAAAAATAAGTCCCGCCGTAGTTTCTTGCCGGTATCTTCACGGGTCAGAGGTGTAGGGTTTGAA